>OY744520.1:10637490-11094990 GCA_963556195.1 Sepiola atlantica
TGAGACCTTCCTCCCATGAATTTCCTCCTCCTTTTAAGGAGGTGGGCTAATCCTCCCAGGTATTACATCCTCCTTTAGGGGAGGGGTTAATATAATATCTATTCTGGTGTGATGAGACCATCTTCCCAGTGACTAACTCCTCCTTTTTTGAAGTTGGAGTGGGGGTAGTGTAGTATCTGTTCTGTTTCCATGATACCATTTTCTCCTTTTATGTTGGCGATCCTCTCAGGTATTACCTCCTTTTATTGGGGCCAGTAATGTATGTTTTTTCCCCTCATGATACCATCCTTTCCATGATTTCTTTTGGGAGGAGGGTGAGAGTTTGAGTTGGTGGACCATCTAAATGGTAAAGTTTACAAAAAGAATATATGCTCATCTTGCTCACCATGTTACCTAAAATATATATTCCAAAATTATTAATGATTGGTTCATTAGTGTTGGAATTTATCACGTACAACGATATATATATATATATATATATATATATATATATTCACTTCGTAAATGTTAAAATTTACAAAAAAAATATAATGTACCCATGTTACTCAATGTGTTACCTATGATATATATTTCAAAATTCATGATGCTCTATTCATTTGTTTAGGAGATTATCTTGGACATATATATATATATATATATATATATATATATACACACCTAACTTTATATATACAGATATATACTAGTGTACACTCTCTGTCAAAAGTGACGAAAAACATATACTTCGCCAATGTTCTCACTAATATTGATATAAAATCATAGAAGTACGTCGGTAATTTTATTTTTCATATATAAATTATTGCTATCATTTCTGATGACCTAAAGAGGGGAAAAAATACTAACTTTTTTAAGTAGTTGTTTTTCAAGAACATCACCTCACTGACAGTTTTTAACTTTTCTTTCAAGGCAAAAATTGTAAATATGACTATATTTGAACTTATTTTTTCCTAAAAAGCCCCCGACCAGCAATATATCTACACACATGCCACGCTGGGTTAATATCACTTTTGCTTTGGACCAGTATGTTCATTGTAATAATTAAATTATGGTCTCTGATGAGCAGCTTGTAACAACTAAAGACTGTATCTTTGTTTACACGTTACGAAACGATCGTAAGGCGCTAAAAATATAAGCATTGACAAAAATATAAAATTTGATTGTAGACTGCCGTTTTATCTTGTTCATTGGAATTCAACCAATCTATATATACCTTGAATCCAGAAACGTAGCTTTATTGAGCTTGTAATTTCGATTGATATAATAAGAGAGATATAGTCTACAAAAATATATATTCTTTATATAAACCTATATATATATATATATATATATATATATATATGGTAACATGCGATTTACTTTTGTTTCATTTTACTTCAGTCAAAGTTCTCAGAAATCAAGGGGCCCCTTCCTGGGGCTAACACTTGATCTCTCTATGAGATACATAGATATTAGAGTGTTTCATTAAAGTTCTCCCCACAAGCATTGAGTAAGTAATCAAGTTAAGAACATTAATTTTCTTCTCCCCAATTAACGAGTTGATTATGTTATAGTATATCTTTCTTGCGGTCTCTTGGTCTAACCGAATTCCAAGACGAGAATTCATCTGGTCTGGTGGAGTATCCAGCTAAGTGCTGTTACTTGAGGTAACATGACTTGGAGAAGATGCACTATTTCTCGTATATGAGCCAGTGTATAGCCGTGTCGAGGGGATCTTATTTGGGCTTTGAATATTATGTTATTTTGAATATTTTGTTAGGGTTTACTTGTAGAGGGAATTATCCTCATGTCACGTTGTCCTGAAAAAAAAAACCCTTGTACAGAGAGACCGAAGACACTCGAGGATGGTGTCTAGTAGGTAATTCAAACTTTCCAGTAGATAATTCAAACTCTTCCAAACTTTACTTTTTGATTTTGCTGGGGATCCCAGACACTCCAGCCAAGAGATCTTTTTAAGATTCTAACCGTCCCTTTAAGTGCAATTGTTTGTATCTCTCTTGCACTCGGTTCACCGGGTATATTCACCAGATAGTTTAAAAAATTCTTTTTCATTAGTCTGGTTGCTCCTATAAACAAGCGATTGTAGACGGGAAACTGGTGTATTCTTTTTTTCTTTCATTGGATCTTTTGCTCCATTTTTCAAACTTTGAGGAACGGTAGCAAAACAATAGCACCTTCTTTTGTGCAACAGTCCATGGTTTGGCTTTTACGCCTCTTATGTTTCTTTTTTTTTTGTTGCTGCATTTGATGGAGATAGGGGCCAGGACCTTTTGTCTCAATGCTTGATGGCTAGCCCTGGTTGACCCCTATCATGGCTGGAGCACCATTTCCAGAGGCAGGAAGGTTCATACCATTGCTTACATCTTCCCGCCTGGTGTATGAACGGGTTGATGGGCCCTTTTTATCCTGGGTGTCGGCCTGCCAGTATTTATTTTTGTTTTTATTCATACTTTTTATCATTTCCTCATTGTCAACGGCTTCTAATTTATTATTCGAAGCTGCCCTCGATTAATAGAGGGGGTGGCCCTGTCCGCAATTCGGGGGACGTGCTGGATTGTTTGAGGAGACAGCATACCATTTTTTTGAATATTTGGTCAGGGTTAACTTCAAATGGAAAGTATCCTCATGTCACGGTCTCTGACCAACCCCTTTACAGAGAGACCAAAAACATCCGACGGTGGTGTCTAGTAGGTATTCGTTATCGGGTGTGTGTGTTAAATCTTCAATGTATTATGCATATAAATGTTTTAGTATTTTTTAAGTTTCGTCTTCATTGTATATAAGCCTTAACATCTACGCTGGTGATACTACTCTCTATTCTGGTGTTGCTTCTCGCCCATCTCCCTCAGATCAGGCGAAATATGCAGCTGATCTAGAAGTTGGCCTGGGTTTAGTTGTGGATTGGGGTATGAAATGGCTTGTTTCGTTTAATCCTGTTAAGACTCAGCTTGTGTCTTTCAATCGTAGGTGTGTCCCTTTTCTTCCTAAGATTCTGATGGATGGTTCTGCTTTTGAGAAGAAATCGACTTTGAAACTTCTTGGTCTTTCTCTCTCATCAAATCTTTCTTGGAGTTCATACATTAGATCAATTGCTCTTTCTGCTTCTCGTAAAGTCGGTTCCCTCTATCGCTCCAAACACTTTCTCACACCTGACGCTATTCTCTATCTCTACAAATCCACTATCAGATCATGTATGGAGTACTGGTGTCATATTTGGGCTGGTGAATCTCTGTCCTATTTGAGGATTCCTAATAAGGTGCAGAAACGTATCTGCAATTTGATTGGCGGCACCCTTTCTTCTTCTTTACCCTCTCTCTCACAGACGTGATGTTGCTAGTCTCAGTCTTTTCTATAAATACTATCACAGCAACAACAACAACAACAACAACAACGGCTACAACAATCCGCCATTAACGATTTTAAATCTATGTTTAATTTCTAAGCTGGGCTCTGGTTGATGCAAGCATTTAACTTCGTTTCTGGCTTTCCCAATCAGAGGCCATCTCTCATGCAAGCTGAGCACATGACATGAGATTATAAAAAGGATCGCCCACTGCTTTGTTTCTTTTTTTCGGTCATGAGACATCACGGCTAACGACTCATCCACGTTGCCCTAACCCCTAACCACAACACTTCTCTTTTGGGACACAACCTTTTGCCCCAGACCGCTTGGCCCTGGGTTCGACCAGAAGACCCAAGAATGAAACATGGCTACGGCCGCACACACCTGGACTTAACAATGCAACCCACACATACCTACATACGCACATAGACACGACCTGACTTTAAAACATGCATACATACGGACTTTCTCATACAAACTTTTTCATAATATGAACCTTCTCTGTTTTCCCTACTAACGGGAAATTTATTCAACACCACATCGGCTTTCTAACCTTTTGTCTTCGTCCATACTGATGGACTTATTCAATTATTAACACCCTTCTCTTTCATTCTCTTTTATTTACACCACAACGAAGATGGCCGATATAAAGTTGTTTTAAATGTTAGAATGAGACTTTGTCTTCCCATTCTACATTAGCACGGTCCCAAATTTCTGGTCATTTGAAATGTGAATTTAGGACGCTGAAAACGTACCCAATCGAAAAATGGTCTCAAATCCACGGTCTACCTTTTCTTTTTTCATCTACATTAATTATTAATTATAATGAATTTTGAAGATAATTTTTCCTTCTATGTTAAAGTTTTTTCCCTCTATCCTAACTATATTAACACCAAAGCAACTTGTGCTTATTTAATTCAATGATATGATATAATACTATGTAATACCGTATATATAGTAGACTGCAAATATGCACAAACACAGTTGTGTCTTCTTAATTTGCATATTTATTTTATAAACAGCTTCTAATAAATTAATATTCTGTAATATTCAGTCGTAATTTATCAATGTCATATTTTCTTATGCATACGCAATATTTTCGTCGATAATAAAACTTCTGATGTCGCTGATGTGCCGAGAACAGATACTACACTTTGATCTTAGCTAAAAGGCCAAGTAACCATAAAAATAATGTTTCTGGGCTAGACACGTTTGAATGAATGAAAAAAAAAAAAAAGATTTAATCTATTATTATATTATCTTTTAATGGGGATGGGTTGTGTAGTATCGGTTCTGTTGTCATAAAACCGTCCTCCCAAGAATTACCTCCTCCTTTGAGGTAATATGTTCTGTTGTCATGAGACCATCTTCCCAGAGACAACCTTCTCCTTTTTTTATGGGGAGTGGGGAGGTAGTGTAGTATTTGTTGTGTGGCCATGATATCACACTCCCAGACATTACCTTCTCCTTTTATGGGGCGATTCTCCCAGGTATCCTTTTGGGGGCAGTATAGTATATTCGTTCCTTATGACAATCCTTCAATGATTATCATCTCCGTTTAGGAGGATGGTAGTTAACTATTAGTTCTGTTGTCTTCGCAGGAATTAATCGCTTCTATTATTTATTTTTTTTGGGGGGGGGGGGGGGGAGGGGTCGTCATGATACCATCCTCTCAGTAATAAGGAGGTTATTACTGAAAGGATGATATCATGACGAGCCCCCCCCAAAAAAAAAATAAATAAATAAAAGAAGCGATTAATGCCTGCGAAGATGATAGCATGGGGGTCAGTGTAGTATATGTTCGTTCACCATGATATCATTGTCCCAGGCATTACCTCTTCCTCTGGGGTCAGTGTAGTATATGTTCGTTCAACATGATACCATCCTCCTAGGCATTACCTCTTCCTCTGTGGTCAGTGTAGTATATGTTCGTTCAACATGATACCATCCTCCTAGGCATTACCTCTTCCTCTGTGGTCAGTGTAGTATATGTTCGTTCAACATTATACCATCCTCCCAGCCATTACCTCTTCCTCTGGGGTCAGTGTAGTATATGTTCGTTCACTATGATACCATCCTCCCAGGCATTACCTCTTCCTCTGTGGTCAGTGTAGTATATGTTCGTTCACCATGATACCATCCTCCTAGGCATTACCTCTTCCTCTGTGGTCAGTATAGTATATGTTCGTTCAACATGATACCATCCTCCTAGGCATTACCTCTTCCTCTGTGGTCAGTGTAGTATATGTTCGTTCACCATGATACGATCCTCCTAGGCATTACCTCTTCCTCTGTGGTCAGTGTAGTATATGTTCGTTCAACATGATACCATCCTCCCAGGCATTACCTCTTCCTCTGGGGTCAGTGTAGTATATGTTCGTTCATCATGATACCATCCTCCCAGGCATTACCTCTTCCTCTGGGGTCAGTGTAGTATTATTACAATGCACAAATTAAAAAAAAAAGAAAGATTAATCCATGGCCGAGGGGGGGGGGGGGCGAACAAAGGGTATACCAATGTGGCGATGGCTGGCCGGACAAAGTTTATGAGAGATGCCTTAATTCGGCATGTCATTCCCAACGTTCGGGTGGCCGGACCACGTGTGAATAAAATTAACAGAATTAACAAACAAAAGGGAAGAAAGTAAAAGCTTATTATTATATCGGAAATTATTTTGGAAAGAAAGCGAAGGAATACTAAAGCTACACACAAGAATGGTATTTAGTAATATCAACAATTAGAGTAAAACATTGAACAAAACAATTTATTTGAATAAGACATTTTGTAGAGCTAACAGTTACAGGGTTCATTTTTAAGGAGTGAAAAGTTCCGTTTGTTTAAGTTCATGTTTGTATGAATGCGTATATGCGAGCGTGTTTGATGTAAAGTGATGTATTTTTGTGGCAATAGTAACGTGTATATGTGTGAGAAAAGTTCTTTGTTCAATGATGAGAAATAGAAGATGTTATCTTTTCTTTGACTTATGCCTCCCCCACATCCTCGGTCGAGCCGGCGGGGGGGGGGGGGGAGTGGACGACGATCTCCTCGTGTGTTCTGTCGGCCGAAAATCGGAAGAAAAAAGAGAGTGTGCGACTTGTTGCGTCTCTTTTTATAAGGATCAAGTATCGCGTGATCAAACCGGACTGTTGGTCCCTGATTGGCCGGAATCTTCGGCGACGAAGAAGGGTTGATCACACAGAGAAAGAAAAGAAGTTGCAACAAATATCCACTTGGCCGGTAGTAGCGTCTGCTATATGTCTAGTCGAATTTAAATGTCATTTTAAATAATTTAAATAAAACTGGGTGCTTAATTAATGTGTATAAAGAAAGAAAATGTAGACTGTGGATTTGAGACCATTTTTCGATTGTGTACGTTACTAGCGTCCGAAATTCACATTTGAAAAGACCAACAATTTGGTATCGTGCTATTACAAGAGCATCCATAACTATTTATAATTTTCAACACGAATTCCGATTACAAGCAAATATATATTGAGGAATTCGGAAATGAAATCGGTTTATTTCCTTCTTTTCCCCTCTTTTTCTCTTTCCAAAGTAAAAAGACGGAAACAAATACAAAGATTCCTTAAATGTCTCGGTTAAAATGAAAAAAAAACTGGTAATAATTACTGCCCCCCCCCCCCAAAAAAAAAACATTTAATCTGAAACCATAAGATCTAAATCTTCACATAAATAATAAAACTATCTCCTCTAATAATCTTGTAGCAGCAGGCTACAATCTACGACAGCTCACGGTTTACGATTTTCAATCTGATTAATTTATAAGCTCGGCGCTGATTGGTGCAAGCATTTAACTTCCCTTCCAACTTATCCAATCAGAGACCATCTCTCATGCGATCTGACCACGTGACAAGAGACAATAAAAGAGATTGCACAACATGGACTTCCTCTTTTTTTTTTGGGCACTGCCAAGCACGCTCACGTTGCTCTGAAGTAATTCTTATTTTATTCTTTGTTAGTATCGCCTGTAGTGAGGATTGAACCTTCAACAGACTGTCACTTAGAACTGATTGTTACTTAACAACTTTATTCGTTGCGTCATGAGTTCATGTGGACAATTCCAGTATGAAATTTTGGAGTCTTACATCCAATCTTGTTTTAGTAGTATTACTACTTATTACTATATATATATATATATATATATATATATATATATATATATATATATATATATATAAATATATATATATATAGTAATCCAGGTAGGGTAAAAATCCACAGGGTAGAAATCCAAAGGGAATCAAACCGGGCTTATAAAAGAGTGCTCAATAAAAATATAGAGCTGTATTGTGAATGCTTTTATTCAAACATGTACAAGGTCTGCTACACTGGCATGTCGATGTTATCGATCTACAGGTATCAAGAGCTTAGGTCTCATCAGGCAGAAAGTTTTTTATGATCCAACCCGGTCGCATTCTTCCTGGAATTTAGCGACCGGGTTGGATCATAAAAAACTTTCTGCCTGATGAGACCTCAGCTCTTGATAGCTGTAGATCGATAACATCGACATGCCAGTGTAGCAGACCTTGTACATGTTTGAATAAAAGCATTCACTATATATATATATATATATATATAGAGAGAGAGAGAGAGAGAGATAGAGAGAGAGATTATATATATTATTTTTAACATTTTTATTTTTCAATAGGGTTCTAATCTACTATTAATAAATATTGATTCTGATATTGTATTAAATTCTATACTAGGTCTAATTAGGAGGCCATTGTCACCCAGCATATGCTCTGCTCCTTTGAGACATCTTACTCTCCACCGTTCTTTTCTGTTTATAAGTTTATTTCATCCCACAAGGGTGGATGGTTGCTCTTCATATGTGGCTAGCCATACCCGACTTTTCAATATATGGTGTTCTTCTAGTCTAACTTTTATTGAGCGGCATGTCTCACCTTTGTATATTTTCCCACATTTATATGGAATGAGATATATGCAGACCTTGACCATGATGTTTTCTGTAAGGGATGTAGCAGTCACATGATTGGCAAGAAGTGCACTCTTCACTGAACGAGATTCACGCGAGAAATCGTAATTTGGTGCAAAACCAAGTCACATAATTAACGTGATTAACCAGTTCGAGCCAGGATTCTGAAGAGACAAGATGTACGACCCTGTACTCTCTATAAGGTCCACGGTAGAGTTGTTGACGAACTGCAGGAAAAAGGTTACTACATCTTGTCTGTCATATTCAACCCCATGTATAAAGAATTTTCTATTCCTTTGTTCCCGCAAATAAACCTATATATATCGTTTAGTTGATGTATCTCCTTTATTTGGTAAACATACAACAGCTAAAGGGGCGAGATATTTTTGGAGAGTTGAGTCGCTCCTGAATACTGAATAGTTGAGTAGAAAGTTTGTTAACATAGTTATGAAAAGAGATATAGCTAGTGTATATGTTCAAGAGACTTTTTGAATCCTATTTATTAACTTAATGCATACAGCTGTAATTTTACTGTGAGTTTAGAAAGTATTTACAAATGCTGATATTAAATACAGATGTATTTAACTAAGATATGTAAAAAGTAAATAAATTTGATTAGTTCTAGGATATGTTACAGACCTTATTTAAAAACGTTCATACACAATTGCTTTTCTCATCAATAGTGGATGAATTTTCATATATAAATAAATTAAATGATATTACGTCAAACCTAATTGGATGACATCCATTGTGTTTTGATTCCTGGGTTGCATATCTTTTGAATTTTTTCAGACAGGCCCTTCATATATGGTAGGCCGACTGTGGTGAATTTTCGGGTATTGATCTTTGACCATTGATATTTGATCTAGATTTCTCGAAGTTGATATCATGCTTTTTGGATAGTTATTTCGGTGGAAGGTTTCTCTTAGGGTGTCCATCTCCTCTTAGGTTGTCCATCTCCTCTTGATATGTATTGGTGTTACTACTGCTCGATGTTTTTGGCAACGGACGATTCCTTTCTTTACATTATGTGAGGTTGAAATTGAGATATTGTCAAGTGAAGGTTGGTTTTCAATTTACCTATGGCTTCAATTCCTGATCACACTGCAAGTTATCAAAGCATCTAGGAAAGATAATTCGTTATGTTTTTTTCCATGGTGAACTGTATGGATGGATAGATGGAGTTCACAGCAATGCTTGAACCTCTTCCTAATGAGGCTAGAGTATGAACGCGCAATCCACATATCATAGCTATATGGATCGTTTTAGTGATGTGGACCTAATGCCATTTCTTCAAAGTATTCCATGAATACATTGGCCAGTACTACAGACGATGATAATTTTCACTTCGGTGGTAAAATCGAAACAGGCAAAAAGCGGAAGTGAACTTCTAGTCACACCTTCTATATTGGTGACCCAAACTTGCTAAATCAAACATTGGTGAACCACCTTGTCGTCATATGATTTGGTGCTCCACATATTAGGACAAAGCAACCGCAGCACTTTTTACAAAGTTGCTGTTAGACAGCTATTATTACACGGACTTGATTTTACATTTTGATCATTCAATGATTTTCTGGAAATCAGAAAGAGGGACCATCCTATCTTTCAGTAATAAACAAGTAGAGCCTCAATAATTGAATTGAGCTGGTCGCACATTTGATCTACACAAAAGAGAAGGGACGTCAACAGTTGATCCAAAGAGGGATTTTGAAAATCACATCTAAATGCACTGCTGGTGACACGCAATCCTTCCCTTATGCGGTGTAAACTGTATAGTCTGTAATGTATTTTACAAAGTGTATGGTATACATAAAGACTGAAGTCAGGAACTAAGAGAGAAGACACATGGTGTCCACCTCATGCTTTAATTAGCTGTGTTTTATACATCTGGACTGGATAATGTCCGTGGTGAGAAAGAGAGTGAAGCTTCGTTTCTATCTCTGAGATGACGTCAGTGAAGAGTTCTACTAAAAGGAGATAACTTATAACAACCTGCTTGTTTTCAGTTCAAAACAAACCAGAAAACAGTGGGAGGTCTATTCTTTAGAAAAGATTGGGAAGGTCTTACTAACCAGGTTTTTGTCTTTTTGTTGTTCCACTCCCCATTCCCAATGAATGTGCACATTATATATATATATATATATATATATATATATATATATATATATATATTTCCATAACTGATTACGTATTTTCCAGCACGTGACAATTTTAAATCGGAAAGTGTTCCATCTTCCCAACGGACAATATTTTGAAGTTCCTGGCGGTTGTTCTCACTCATTAAGCTATACGACTCCGCTGATGAAGGTCCGATTTTCTCGGATCTAAAACCTTGATCCGGATGTTGTTGTAACACTTTATTTAATATTAATAAATATCATGCTCTTATTAATTATCTAGTTAATTTTACTTTTGCATTAATAATTGAGCACTCTGCTGAGAAACTCTCCCAATTAAGAACTACGGTATATATATATATATATATATATATATATATATATATATATATATATATATATATATAAAATGGGTCGTTCATTTAAAGCATTACTTGGTCAGTATTATAAAATTGAAAATAGAAGCCTTTATCAATGCAAGATTAATTTATGTTTATTTTATTTTATTTTTTACTTTAATCTTATTAATTTCGGAATAAAATTCCATCATTTTTGACCAAAAGTATTTTGACCTTTTTTTTTATCAAGGAAACAAAAAAAGTTTGTTTATTTTTGTTTTTGTGTTTTTTGGTGAAAAAAAAGTTTGTTTATTTTTGTTTTTGTGTTTTTTGATGAAAAAAAAAATTTGTTTATTTTTGTTTTTGTGTTTTTTGATGAAAAAAAATGACACAATACTGGTCAACTCTGATGATGGAATTTTATTCCGAAATTAATAACATTAAAGTAAAAAAAAAAATACAAATAAATTAATCTCGCATTGATAAAGGTTTCTATTTTCCATTTTATATATATATATATATATATATATATATTTATAAATAAAATAAAATTTCCCAAATTGCTGATATTTTAAACAGGATGGCCACTAGAGTACATGTGGTATTGTGGTGACTGCAATGATTCTAGCTAAGCATAGGATAGACAGAGGATGACCCCCCCCCATCTCCACACTTTTGATGGCCTTGTTCTTAATTTGATAAATTGTAATTTTACTTTATAGAAAATAAATAATTGAAAGTGTAGTATCTGTTTTAGTGCTGTACTTCATTTGTTCTGTTTTCGGTTGTTGAAGGAAGAGTCTTTCTGGACTGAGGCAGTTTTTATTTTTGTCTCAATCTAGAGTGCCTAGTTTTGAGGAGCTGGACTTTTTCCACATGAAAAACCGACCCTGTGTCTCACTATGCCCTCGTGGGGAGGCAAGTAAATAGGCACACTACATTCTATGTATCATATTCATTAGTAAACAAGAAATCTATTCTGGACAATGAAGAAATTGGTTATTATATGGCCGAGCGCACGTCGGACCACGTGTAGATTAAATAAAACAGTTTAAGACAAACAAAGAGAAAGGAAGAAAATATTATTTAAACTTACCTTAAAGCGAAGGAATGAGGAAGCTATACACATATACGAATAGGCCTTTTATAATGGTTAATAAAAAGGAAACCGTTTATATTAACAAAACAATGTATTTATTTAATATTTCATAAGCGATATATATGCCAGCGAGATGAATGTCTTTGTTGTGTTGCAATTTGTGAATGGCGAATGTGCGAAAAAATGTTTGTCAAATTGAAAGATTGTAGAATGTAATATGTGTTTGAAGAAACACGAGTTCGTTTGGAGAAAAAGTTCGTTAAATTGAAAGATAAATTCTTGAATTGAAAAGGGTTACCTTTCTTCTTCCTCCCTTCCCACACAGCTCGTTCGAGCTGGTGGGGGGGGGGTCAACGAGAGTTCTTTGTGTGTGTTCGTCCCAGAACGCTGAGGGAAAAAGAGAGAGAGAAACGGGACGCGTGTTCTTTTATTGACCCCCAACTCACGCGTGGTCAAGTTGGTCAGTCAGTATCCTATTGGTCGAAATCCCTTGGCCAACGTGATCCTGCGAGATTTCACGAGTTTCTCCACTTCAGCGACAAAAAGGGTCAAACAAAGAAAGAAAGAAAGAGAGAAAGAGAGAGTACCTAACTGTGGTGTTCACCACACAAGCTCCCCACCGAGTACGGAGTTGATTGATCTGTTGTAATTAGTCTTCCCTTTTGTAGCAGCAAATAAACCGACTTAGGCATTTTATTGGTAATTCGTACAGGGGATAACCTATGACAGAATTTTTAAAATTAGTTGTCGCCATTTTGCCATCCCTGCATAGAATCAATCCATTTTTTTGTCCGATTTTGGCGTTTTGCCAATTGTATTAAAACATTAAAAAAAAAATTTTTTTATATAAATATAATCCTAATCAGCAAGGATTTAGCGTTCATTCTGGAAGGGTGAAGCTGTAGATATATGGTTGTTCCAGCAGAATTAGCGTTCGCGGGCGAAATTTTAATTTTTGTGCACATTGGGATTTTTCGCCACGCGAAGCTGGTAATGTTTGTAGTTTTAGCTTTCGGGTGTGTATTTTTTTTGCTGGAACTTAGCGTTCACCCAGAGATTCTTGGGCTGAGGAAATATCAGGAGAAAGAAATGTCTCTAGATGAAGCTGGGTATTTTTAGGAATTAATTTCGAGGCCGCGTAGAAATTTGGTCGCGTTCATGTAAGTATTCTTGGGCTGATACAGGTTTTCTCAGGTTGTAGATTTCTTACACGAAGCTCTATTTGACTTGGGAGATTCAACACTTGGCGCCTTTTGTTGCTTCCTTTGTTCCTCGACTGATAAGACTATTATTATTATTTTTTTTTGGTTGTCGGGTTGATGTCGTTATTTTTCTTTTAAAAAAATATATAGTTTTTTTTTGTATTTGCCTATCCGTAGCTACATTTTTTAAAAATGGCGTTTGGCGGGATTTTTCATTGTTCGGCATATTTGCGCCACGTGGGAAGATTTTTTTGTAAAGGGATTCCTGTTTTTTCTTTGTAGACCCATCTCTCCTTGTCTCGCGAAAAGCGCTTCTTTTTTTTTTGTTCAGTGAAAGGATGTTTTTTCTTGTTTGTTTCATTAAAATTTGTTTCGTGAAAAAAGTTTTTTGTAAAAAGATTCTTGTTCTTTTCGTTAGAAATGATTTTTGTTTTTCAAGATTTTCTTTCCTTGCGTTGCCTCGTGAAAAGGATTTTTTTGTTGTTGAAAGGGATTTTGTTTGTTTTATGGAAAGTTTTTTTTTGTTGAAAGGGATTGTTGTTTGTTTTATGAAAAGGATTTTTTTTTGTTGAAAGAGATTTTTTTTTCTTGTGATGTGAAACGCTCATTTTTTTTGTAATTATTTTTTTTTGTTTAGTTCGTAGACTCGTATTTTCTTTATATTGTTTTCTTCGTATATGACTTTTTTGTGTGCCACGAGCTCGCCTATTCGTTTTTTAGAACTTTTGATTTTTTTGTTTGTTTTACTTACTGCCTTATTCTATTCTAAGTTTCCTTCGCTAAATAAGATTAATATTTAAATTTATTTGTTTGTCTTTAAGTTTAGAAATGGTTATCTTATTTGTTTTTATTTATTTATTTGTATCTTAAAATTGTATCTTATCAGAAAGATTTTTGATTATTGTATTGTAGAAGGATTTAGTTTGCGTGTACGTAGGCGGTCACCAATTATGGCCGGGCGCACGTCGGACCACGTGTAGATTAAATAAAACAGTTTAAGACAAACAAAGAGAAAGGAAGAAAATATTATTTAAACTTACCTTAAAGAAAGCAAAGGAATGAGGAAGCTATACACATATACGAATAGGCCTTTTATAATGGTTAATAAAAAGGAAACCATTTATATTAACAAAACAATGTATTTATTTAATATTTCATAAGCGATATATATGCTAGCGCGATGAATGTCTTTTTGTGTGTATATTTGTGAATGGCGAATGTGCGAAGAAATGTTTGTCAAATTGAAAGATTGTAGAATGTAATATGTGTTTGAAGAAACACGAGTTCGTTTGGAGAAAAAGTTCGTTAAATTGAAAGATAAATTCTTGAATTGAAAAGGGTTACCTTTCTTCTCTCTCCCTCCTCCACACAGCTCGTTCGAGCTGGTGGGGGGGGGGTCAACGAGAGTTCTTTGTGTGCGTTCGTCCTAGAACGCTGAGGGAAAGAGAGAGAGAGAAACGGGACGCGTGTTCTTTTATTGACCCCCAACTCACGCGTGGTCAAGTTGGTCAGTCAGTATCCTATTGGTCGGAATCCCTTGGCCAACGTGATCCTGCGAGATTTCACGAGTTTCTCCACTTCAGCGACAAAAAGGGTCAAACAAAGAAAGAAAGAAAGAAAGAAAGAAAGAAAGAAAGAAAGAGAGAAAGAGAGAGTACCTAACTGTGGTGTTCACCACGATTACACATCTGAACTGAACAATGTTCGTGGTGAGAAAGAGAGTGAAGCCTTGTTTCTATCTGGCATAACGTTAGTGAAAATTTCGGTGCTTATGCTGATGAGCGGCCACAGTAAAAAATTATTTAAAAAAAAAAAATAATATATACTTATTAAGCATTATAATCTTACTCACTGTACAAAAAAGTAGAAAAAATTATCCACTAGAACTTTAATTAAAAATATTTTTCCATTCTGCGTATCGTAACAGCGACTCGTTCACAGAGACTTCAGTTTGTTTCTAAAGAAAGAAGATTTCGCAGGGGAGATAATCAACTTGCGAAATCATAATAAAAAACAACATGGCGTCTCTGTGAACGAATCGCTGTTACGATATGCAGAATGGAAAAATACTTGTAATTAAAGTTCTAGTGGATAAATTTTTCTACTTTTTTGCACAGTGAGTAAGAAAATAACGCTGAATAAGTATATAATAATGTTTTTATAAAAAAATGATTTTTTACTGTGGCCGCTCATCAGCATAAGCACCCTACTTTTTAATAAAGGGAGATAACATATAACTGACTATTACACACTCCATTCCATGTATCATTAAAGTCGACCGAAAATAATTTTAACATTGCTCCCTGTGAAGCTTCGTTATGTAAAACTTGTGATATTCTAATAACATCTAAAGAATATCAATCTAATGTAACAAAAAGAATCTATCCGGTCCTAAATCATTCGGGGGAAGATTTGTCGTGTAGGTCACAAAATTTAGTTAACTTATTATCGTGTAGAAATTGTAATTTACAATATGTAGGCGAAACAGTGCTTCCTTTAAATAGACGGATACGGAACGTTTTTGTTCTTATCTCGTAAGGGAAGTGGTGTCTGCTGCTGGGAAGCCATGAAATCAAATACTGTTTTGTTTTTAAATTCCTGAAACAGTTTTTCATTGTAAACATCTGATGATCCCTTTAATAATGTTAAGACTAGTGTAAATTCTTGTAAGTCAATTTACTTTTTACAGTCACTATATTAGTTTGCTTCCAAAATTTTATGCTAGTCCTAACAATATTCAAGGGATCATCAGTTGTTTACCATGAAAAAGTGTTTCGGGAATTTAAAAACAAAACAGTATTTTATCTCATGGCTTCCCAGCAGAGTTGATCAGACCCCACTTCCCTTAAAAGACAAAAAAACAAAAACGTTCTGTATATTAGATCTAAGTTTTGTTCCAGATTAATGTTTTGCTAACTTATTTTGTTATTAAAATTATATATATATATATATATATATACAAAATAAAAAATATATATATATAAAATAAATTATATATAAGTAAATAAAATAAATTACCCTTAAGAACTATTAAATAAAAATTATATAGGAATAAAGATGCATAAAAAATATATTAAAAGAATATAGGCAAATAGATAAGAGGAAGGAAACCTATATATATATATATATATATAATTATTATTTCATGTATCCACATAAAATAGTATAAGGAAATATAATGTTTATGTATCGATTTTCAGTGCTCAATACGTGAGTAGAGCTCGGTAGTAAGGTATGAAAATATATTTATGGCATAAATAAATATATTTTCATAACTTACTATATATATATATATATATATATATATATATATATATATATATATATATATGTGGGGGGGTGCAACTAAGTGTTCGAGTAGTTTTTCTTCAGCTCAAATTTTTCACATTGTCATCTGGTTTTTTCCTAATCTTTTTTTTACGCAAAATATGCATTTGCTCATTTGAGTCTGGTAAGAAACAAGTAAATACCAGTTTGGTGGCACAATCCATCTGCATATGCCTGTTGATAGTCTCCTGCCTGTCCAGCCGACCTGACCAGCAACCGTTGTCTACTTATTCCAGACTCCGGCATTCCATTCGTCTGTCACAGGTCAAACCTGCGTTCTCCACGGCAACTTACCTTCTATACCTTTTTTCCGATTCAACCTGCCCTTTTCAGGGTAATTTATTTTCTAAACATCTGTGCGATTCAATCTGGCCTTTTCAGGGAAACTTATTTTCTTACATTTTTATGCAAAGCTACCTGCCCTTTTCAGAACAACTTGCCTACTACATTTCGGTGCGATTCGACCTTCCCATGTCAGAGTAACTTATTTTCTACATTTTTGTGCGAATCAACCTGTACTTTTCAGGGCAACTAGCCTACTACATTTCGGTCCGATTCAACCTTCATTTTTTAGAGCAACTTATTTCCTACATTTTTGTACAACTCAACCTACCCTTGTCAGGGCAACTTGCCTACTACATTTTGGTGTGAGGCAGCCTGCCCTTTTCAGAGCAACCTACTTACTACATTTCGCTGCAATTCAACCTGCCCTTTTCAGGACAACTTACCTACTACACTTTCAATGCTTAACCGTTTTTCTTAGGACAACTTGCTTTTTCAGTCTGCCCATCAGTCATCCAACCTTGATGCAACGTCCAGCATCGATCGACCAAACATACCGAGCTGTTTTTCTGACCTCAGTGATGGCCACGTTCAACCACAAACATTGTAGATACTGACCCAACCAAACATTTCTTAAGGAATATGTGCGACTTAATATTAATTACAGAGGTTTGGTCTTTATTATTGGATTCGATTGATTGCCATAAAATGGTAGGTTTAAACAGACTTAAGACAAATTAATTATCTTCCTTATATCAAAGCTTAGTGACGTGAGATGCTGGGTGTTCATCTTTTCATTGTTGTGTTTTTCATTTTGTAGTGTTCAGACTGAAAGAAATTAATTTTACCAAAGAATACCCCATTTTCATTTCAGAAGAAATTGCAAATGAAATATTCGGTCTCTTTGGTATTTCGCATTCCTCTTTTTCTTCTTCCCATAATACTCAAATGTCTCTTCGCGTTGAAACTAAGATACTATATATTTTTTCCTTTGCCAGGTCGAACCTCCACAAATTCCATACGAAATGCCTGAGAAACTTCCGACCATTTTTTATTCCTTTATTTTGATTTTGATTTTGTTTGTTATCGCTCATTCAAGCTCGACCACCGGTAAGTCTCCATTCTTGTCTTCATTCTCTTTTTTTTTCTTTTTTTTTCTTTTTACTTTTCGTTCATTCTTTTTTCTTTATTTTCCTGCATTCATTTTTATTTTCCTTCATTCTTTCTTCTTTCTCTTTCATTCTTTTTTATTTCCTTCATTCTTTGTTCTTCTTTCCTTCATTATTTTTTTTGCGTCTTTCAATTTTGCTTTTTTCTTCATCCATTTTTCTTTAATTTTTCCTCTTCCTTCATTTCTTGTATTATTTTACTTAATTCTTTTTATTTTGTCTCATTTTTCTTCTTCTTTTCGTTTATTCTTTGTTTTTTTTCTTTGTTTTTTTTCTATTCTTTTTATTCTCCTTCGTGCGTTTCTCTTTGTTCGTTTTTCTCTCCTACCGAAACGCCTGTGGTAAAAGTATAGCATTAATATGAGCCATTGAAGGTGAACGACGATAATACCGTCGAGAAGGTGACTTTAACATTTCTTGGTTAGTTGCTTAATTGCCTTCAACGTGTCTGCATATTTGAAGTCTGTATCTAAGCAGCCACAGTATGAAAAATCGTCATGGTAAAAGGATTCCCAATAAAACTGAAAAATAGAAGAAATATGAAAGTTAATAGCGCAGACAAGAAAAACTAGAACCAAAAATGTCTAAATTTTCATTAATACAAATTATGAATGTTAATATCAAAGACAAAAAATTTATAATAAAAAACTAAACTTTCATCGGAAAAAATTCCCGATAAGCAATGCATGAAAGAGTTAAAAGAAAAATGCTTAAAATATCAAGTGACGAAAATAAAGGCTAAATTGAGCTGCAAAGTTATTTAATTGACACACTGTGGGTGGGCAGGATAGAAAAAGAATTGTCTTAATGTTATATCGTAGTAATAACAATAAATAAATAAAGAACACAAGACAGGAATAGAAGAAATAAGGAATGTATTAAAAATACTTAATTACATACAATAAGTCAATCGCAAATACAAGCAGACGTGCTATAAGCTGTGCGCTAAGCGGTTCCCCTTTGTCGACTTTATAGTGACCTGATGAAGCCATCCTATCACTATGGGTAAATCCGGATCAGTCCACAACACTTAATATGGTTGACTCACCTTACAAGAAACTATTTTGGTGCAAGTATTTTAACCACCAAAAATTCTGAGTCACCATCTTTATTCCGAACACACATAAAATAAATATGGTGTGGATTAAATACTGATACGAACCACGTGATGAAATAAATAAAAATGACGTGGACATCACGAATTTGGAAATAAGTGGGTCTTATAGTTAAGATCAAACGAAAATTAATCCTTTCTTTTCATTTCATTCAATTACTTTATTTATTTTTTATAAATATCCTATTTCGAATCGCCATTTTGTAGAAGGGGGTACTGCTTTCTGGCCTTGTTAGATATGATGAAAACGGCTAACCAAGTTTTGGTAAAAAGGACAAACTTCTTCTACAATTTAAATCAATTTTATTCAAAGAGTTTCAACAAAACAAAGAATGGTTCCGAGAGACTATGAAAGTAGGAATGGAAAAAAAGTTGAGCCCGTTGACATATATGCATTATAAACATGGGATTGAGCCCGTTAGTTTCGTCTTGTCTAGCCAAGCCATGGCTAGAGATGAGGGAAGAAATATAATGTCTGTTCACATTGACATCTTAACTGGGACTGTTTATAAACCGCGGTAAAAAGGTTTTAGGCAGAATCGTTCTTATACATCCTACAATAGACGCATAAACATTATTAGATAAAACTAACAACATTAACTAAATACAAAAATTCGACACGAATTGCATATTACAATGATAGTTCACACAGTTCGATATCCTTTAGATAAACTCTTTCACTGATAAAGATATACCCTCCTTCAACATGCAGCCACCATATAGAAATTAATCTACTAAAATATAGACCCTCATAAATATACATTATAACAAAAATACAAAGCTATAAATAAATAAACAAATAAAAAATAAGTAAGAATAAAATAAAACACTTAACAAATCCCACCTAAAACCTATCCCATTTACCGACTAATAAACTATGCCACACTGTTATCCCTAAAAGTAAACCCACCTTTGAAGTGGTAAATTATACAACATCCATCATCAATAATTAAATCAATTTAAATAAAACTTAATTACGATTAAGACTCATATATATATATATATATATATATATATATATATATATATATATATATATATATATAACCCTGACCCTTTGACCCGATGCTTTCTTCAAAAAGGGACGCTTAAGCAATGCACCGTTTAACAGTGAATTCAAATGACATTCCTCTCTGTTGTTTTCATTTGAGTCGCTGAAGATTCCTTGTGGGCTTTAAAAGTTTAAAAAGTCAGTTCATCTGGATGAAACCACGGTACGCCTCTGAAATATGTAACATTTTTTTTAAAATAAATAATTTGTATTTAGCTCTCACTTTTTGCAATCAAGCACTATATTGATTTCTTTTCAACATAACCTGATATATATATATATATATATATATATATATATATATATATATATATATATATATATATATTTATATACATAAATATATATATATATATATATATATATATATATACATAAATATATATATATATATATATATATATATACATAAATATATATATATATATATACATAAATATATATATATATATATACATAAATATATATATATATATATACATAAATATATATATATATATATACATAAATATATATATATATATATACATAAATATATATATATATATATACATAAATATATATATATATATATATATACATAAATATATATATATATATATATATATATATATATATATATATATATATATATATATGGTAAAATGAAAAAGGAAAACCAAAAACTGGATGTTTTTTATGTGTACATCAACGTTTCGTCTTTATTTATAAGACTTCATCAGGATGATGATATAGGGAAAAGATATCATGCAAGTACAGATACATGTAGGGTAGACATGTTGGGAAGAAAAATAAAATAAAATTATTTTTCATTTTATTTTATTTTTCTTCCCAACATGTCTACCCTACATGTATCTGTACTTGCATGATATCTTTTCCCTATATCATCATCCTGATGAAGTCTTATAAATAAAGACGAAACGTTGATGTACACATAAAAAACATCCAGTTTTTGGTTTTCCTTTTTCATTTTACCATCACGTCGGATTACCTTCATCCTTCTCTTCCCATATATATATATATATATATATATATATATATATATATATATATATATAGCCGCCATAACAAGAAACACTAATAATAATAATAATAATAATAATAATAATAATAATAATAATAATAATAAATATCAATCTATATTACTGCAACCAAATACACCCTACTTATGAAGTTGATAAAAAAATAATTAGAAATATCATACATAAACATATTTCCCCATCTGATCAAAACCATAAGCTCTGTTTCAAATGCCCAATGAGTGAATTTCTCTCCAAAAACAAAACATATATTGGTATTACTAGAACTAGTATTTCTTGCCGCCTTACATGTCACCTCTCCTTTCCCCATAGCTAGATTTACAACATCTGGTCGAACATGACACCCCAAAAAAGAGTTCAGAAACATATTAGTAAAAAACACTGCCATCCTCTCGGTTTCAAATTGCAACCTGCACCTCCCCATAATCGCACCCTTACTCATTTGAGCAAACAAACCTGCATCAATCAAGCTCGATATGAGGGTGGAGAAGGTATATTAAAATGCTTTTAATAAAAAATAAAATAAAAATTGTTTTAATTGACTTTCTTAATAAATTCACCAATTTTAATTTGTGTAACTACTCACGTGCCTGATGAAGACTCATGGGAGTCGAAAACGTTTGCAGTTTTGGTAAGTTCCTGTTCATACTCGAACAGAACATTAGATCGTTGGTCTGCAACTTGAAAAGATGGATAAAAAAGAAAGAAACAAGAATTGCCACTATTGTTTAATCAAACATATATATATATATATATATATATATATATATATATATATATATTATTTTAGTATTGATCCCTTCAATTTTCCGGATTGAAATCTTAATCTCGGAAGAAAATTGGCTGATGAAACTGCCGTAATGTACATGTTGGTCCAGAGTACATTACGGCAGTTTCATCAGCCAATTTTCTTCCGAGATTAAGATTTTAATCCGGAAAATTGAAGGGATCAATACTAAAATAACCAGACAAAAATTGTCAGTTATCTTTAATAATACGTGTCTTAAGGAAAAAATGCTGCCTCGATATATATATATATATATATATATATATATATATATATATATATATATATATATATATATATTCCTGCTAAAACCACTTATGATACGAACGCATGGTCTTTACCTGATTCACCTCATTCCCCTGAAGATGGACCCGGATAGGCCTGAAAGTACTTGGGACACAAATGAAAAATTTGGCAAATTCATCGACCAATTCCCTTCCGAAATTAAGATTTTGATTCAGACAATGGAAATGACCTGCAAAAAGATATCCAGACATAAGTTGTGTTATATATATATATATATATATATATATATATTTACAAAATGTACTTACAAAAATACCAGAAAATAGTCACAAACAAGGTTTCGAATTCATATAGAAAAGACACACACGACACAGAATGAGTGATTAATGAAGATACTGTCAGATTCAACACTAGAAATTGATGACAAAATCGATAAAAAGAACGCATATATCCTTATTAAAGAGCACAAGAAGAACTTCGAAGACAACAAACAATTTAGGCTGATTAACCCAACTAAGACTGAACTAGGTCATGTGAATTTTACAAAATATTATCAACCAGACCCAGAAATCGACAAAGTTCAACTTCTGGAAAGATTCATCTGACACTATTGAATGATTCAAGGACTTAGAAAACAAGCAGAAGGCTAATTTTATTCAGTTTGATATTGTGGACTTCTACCCCTCAATCTCAAAGGAACTAGTGACCAATAGCATTAACTTCGTGGAGATCTCGGATGAACAAGTGAGCATCATTTTATCATCCCGCAAATCCATACTGGTCAATAAACAGGAGAATTGCATTAAGACTAACAATAGTAACTTCGACGTCCCGATTGGGGACTTTGGCTCAGCACAAATCATAGACTTCGTGGGGATTTACATGTTATACAGACTTAGTAGAATAGTAAATCCCAACCAAGTAGAGTTATATAGAGACGATGGTCTAATAATCTTACTGAACAGCAACAGCCCGCTTGTATCGGGCATACAAAAAAAATAAGCAGGGCATTTAGATACCTTGGACTTAAAATAGACATAATCTCCAACTGTAAAGAAGTAAATTACTTAAACATAACACTAAACTTGACAGATAGTACATATAAACCATTTAACAAAGAGAACCACACACCTAAATACATCAATACTAACTCTAATCACCCTAAATGCATAATAAAACAAATACCGATAACTATAAACACGAGGATAAACAAGCTCTCAGCCAACAAGAAAAATATTTAACACTAATAAAGACGTATATGAAAAAGCACTATGTAGCAATGGATACACCGAAAACTTAAATACATTGAGTACAGAACAAAAAACAAGTCCAGGAATAGAGGCCGTAAAATAATATAGTTTAACCACCATACTGTCAGCTAACTAACATCAACATCGGTAACGTCTTCTTTAAACTTATAGACAAACACTCCACACAAAATATTTAATAGGAAACAGTGAAAATTCATGCACCAAGAACATGCAAGACAATCAAAAACTATTAAACACACTGGTGAAAAAACTAACACAAAAGATAAAAATGTAACTGCTAAGTCAAAAGAGAATTCCACTGAGAGGGAACTGCAAGGTTCAAGCGATCATCGATCCTTAGCAGAACAATAAGAACACAATAGTCTACATCGGCATATCTGGTGGTTTCTTAGGAAAGAGGACATCATGACGGTCGTCTCTTGGTCAATTTTATGCGATTCGAATATCCCTTAGAGTGTTCAAATATAGATGTAACCTATGTCTAGAAGAAAAAAACTAGAATACTTAAATATGAGCATAATAATATATTGAATAAAAGGAACGAATTAATGGCAAAATGTAGACACAGGCACAAATTCAAGATCACCAGCTTATGATGGCAATATTGACTCCAACACCGTTAACACGACACATATCTGAAAGTTACCATCTTCAATATAGATTAGATAGATTAGAATACGCTTCCCCATTTCCGGACTACTGACAGTACTGGAACTAGTGGCACTTTATGTGCATCTATTAGTTAACGCCCCACACACAATTTCCAACTCTCGTACCTACCGCTTCCTTCTGCCTTCTGGGGTTCCTGTATAGTGCTGCAGTTAACCACTTGGATTTGTGTGTGTCTCTTCCCTGTAACTAAGACTGCTTTCCATAAATGAAACATGGGGCATTGGGGATAATAGAAATGTCTTGCATATGTGTAGGAATGTATATGTAGGGATATCTCACATATATGGGTGCATAGGTGTGTGTGTGCATGTGTATGGACGTAGGTTGGCTGTATATTCATTGTAGGTGGTTGGAATTGCATAGTATATTGAGTGGGAGTTGTATGTATCATATTTGATGGCGGGTGCATGAGGGATTAGACTCTTTAAATGTATGCGCATGTAGGTAGGCAATTACTGTGGCCGTAGTGTATGTGGAAATATTTGTATATTTTGGGTGTATGGAGGTTATGGGTGTGTACAATGATTCGATACTGCTTCTCTGATGATGAGGTTGAGATGTCGGAATTTGAGTTGTAACATACTCAGAGCCCGGGGTTTCGAGTCACGCGACCAGTAGTGAATAGTCATATCTCTCTGCTGACGAGTCCCGATTAAAGGACGAAACGTATACGCACATAGATAATAAACAAAAACAAATATTTATTATTTGTAGCCCATAGAAAAAACCCTAGATGGGCACTGTAAGTGTAGTATTAACACAGCATGACGTCGCTAGCTATAAATGCATCGTTCCTTTTATTAAGTCGAACCTTCTCTTGACGTCAAGCTGCCGAATAAGTGTTAAAATTATCACTGTTTATCTAGCTATTCAGCGGTGGCCGTGGGGGTCGAGATGTCGCAATTTGAGTTGTAACATACTCAGAGCCCGGGGTTTCGAATCACGCAACCAGCAGTGAATAGTGAATAGTTATATTTCTATGCTGACGAGTCCCGATTAAATAACGAAATGTATACGTACATAGATAATAAACAAAAACAAATATTAATTGTATATATATATATATATATATTATAATATAAAATGAAATAATAAAATAAGGTGTCAATCATTACCGCAGTGGTATTACTAACGGTCCTATGAGGAAAAGAATTATCTTTGAAAACTCATGAGCTAAGGACGTTAAGATACTTTGCATGAACTTTGAATTATAATAAAATTTGATTGACACCTTATTTTATTATTTCATTTTATATTATAATATTAATGCTCTATCCAGTATATTGAGCTTCAGTTTTTATCCGGATGTTTCACTAATTATAAGATATTAGTTGACGCTTTATCTTTTGTTGGATTACTTTATATATATATATATATATATATATATATATATATATATATATATATATATATATATATATATATATGTGTGTGTGTATGTGTTTGTGGTATTATTTATATGTGTATATGTATATGGGTGTTAACGGGTTGGCAGGGTATGAATATGGGGAGGCTATATAGGTATGCATACAGAACATTAGATCGTTGGTGTGCCAACTTGAAAAGATGGGCCAAAACAGAAACAAACAGGAATTGTTATACGTGAATTTATCTTTTAGATTTTGTGGTTTGTCTACTTTTACATTTCACTTTCTGTATGTTCTGTTAGATTTTATCCTTTTACCAATCAATGGAATTATTTGGTAACGATAAAACAAGTTAAATTGAAAATTTGGTTCCATCAAGGAACGATTGAAAGATACTGTTTTTCTTTGGCTTTTTTACTCTACGCATTAAAGGCTATAAATTTTTGTTTTTTAAATTTTGCACGGGCACGAGTTACCGGCGATCTGTATTCTATTATTCAAAGATTTAAAAAGAAAATGCCAGTAACGCTCTTCAACATTCAAACTTATCGTGGAGCCTTAAATTAGCACATAGAAATCCGAATTAATGTTTTAGATGATCGGTTAGAATGGAAGACGTGAAGGCGAGTGGCTATCTAAGAACACCATCCCAAAGGATTTTTGTAGAGGTCGACGACGCTGTTGACTTCATGTTAAAAATAGTTAAATGAAATGTCCGTTTGCTGCGAAGACGAAAGAGTAGACAACGGTATTGTTATGTAACAAAAAAAAGACATTTTTTTTTTATTTCGGACGAACTGAAAAGAGATTAAAGACTGACAATAGTAAACTTCACAAGATGTAAGGCACCATGCCCAAAAGCCGGCTCCATAGTAGATTCCATTGCGGGACGGTGAGCCGGGAAGAGCCAGCAACACGAAATCCGATTCGTACGACTCCTGAATCCCAACTTTCGCAAAGCCTGCGAGGGTGCACCTCCTAAAACTGCACAGGACAGAACAGACAACCGATAGACCGGCGGAAACCCAGGCAATACCGGTCTATAGTCCGGCAAACTGTATTCATACGCCAAGCTATTCTATTGGCAGACGGGGCAATTACTCAGCGCTTGCATCATCAGTTTACATCAATAGAAAATAGTTCTGCTACAATGTTTATAGGCTGAACTTAAAGATTACGAGTTTTGATTTTTGCTCTTAACCAAAGAATAATAATATTTTTTGTTGTATCATTGAAGTATAAATTTAATTTAATTAATGATAGAATAAACATGTTTGATTTATGATGAGTTCGAAGGGGTAAACATAATGCGATAAAAAATTGTGTATAAGCGATAAAAATGGTTTTGTTGTTTTTTTTTGTTTTTTAATATTCAATGAGGAACTATTTCGACTTAAAATCTATTTAGTACAACGCATGTAATCCGAAGAAAAACACGTTTGAAATGTGTAAATATGCTACTAGAAGCGTGATTTTCACAAAATGGAGTCTTACGGGATGCCGCCATGTAGTTTTTTGTATCACTCAAGACGGGAAAACGGGCATTTATAACGACAGCTAACAGAACGAAAAAGGGGTAAAACAAACAGATAGGCAACAAATAAATGTTACCAAAGG
This sequence comes from Sepiola atlantica, assembly GCA_963556195.1. NCBI lineage: Eukaryota > Metazoa > Mollusca > Cephalopoda > Sepiida > Sepiolidae > Sepiola > Sepiola atlantica. The sequence goes on from OY744520.1 coordinate 10,664,491, forward strand.
CAAGATAAGTTACTCTTCTACTAACCTGAATAAGTTTATTTGTGTTTTAATTAATTTTAAAGCGTTTTCATTTTATTAAAAACAAACCTGGTGTGCTCCTGTTCAGTTAGAACGAAAATAAAATGACTGTTCATGATCTCAGCACAGGGATCTTTGATAATTGGTGAAAAATCGAAAAATAAACAAAATAGTGTTAGAAACACATCCAATAAATGTCACCAATCGTGGAAAAATGTGATGTACTACCAGTATTTTGGTTAGTTTTCGTTTTTTGAGCAATTATAGAAACTCTGTGATTTTAGACATTTTTTTTCGTTCCAACTGAATAGGTGGACACCAGGTTTGTTTTGAACAAAAAAACGCTTTAAAATAAGTTAAAACACAAATACACATATCTAGGTTAGTAGAAGAGTAAGTTATCTTGCCTTTGGTAACATTTATTTGTTGCCTATCTGTATTTTGTACCATTTTTTCGTCCTGTTAGCTGTCGTTATAAATGCCCGAAAATAGTATTAAAACGTATTTTTCCCTTATTACTATGTAATACTAAATAGATTTTAACCGCAACACGTTCTTAATGTAAAATCTCTCTCTCTCTCTCTCTCTCTATATATATATATATATATATATAGAGAGAGAGAGAGAGAGAGAGAGAGAGAGAGAGATGAAAGAAGAGGGATAAACATGTACGAATGACAAATTTATTTCAACTTCGATTGTTCAATGCAAGGTGTTATCAGTAAAAACATGTTTATTATTCTTTCTTTAAGCCAAGGCTTTTCAAAGATTAAAATCTTATCATCAGAGGAATTACATAGATAGATAAGTTGGCGGTGGAAAAGCCAAAATTCAAAATTTGAAAAAATATTAAGTAATGGAGAGTGAGAATGTACGTGAAAAAGATATGGGGTCTGTCTAGTTGGTAAATGTCCGTTGATAAGGTGTCCAGTGAAAGGAGATTTTAAGATGGAAAGGAAGGGTTTTCGTGAAGACAGCATTGAAAAAGTTCAAGAATGAAGTAAATCCAATAGAAAGATGTTTAGTTCAATCGTAGGTGGAACACACTTATTCGGAAGTAATTTTGAGAATTCGGGCCATTTGAAAATACTTCCGCGGACCGAGAATGAGAGTAGTTTTTCAGAAGTTGAACTGTGTATATTAAACGCAGGCAGTCGGGAAATTTAAGTAGTGACTTCGATCAAGTCTAAGAAGAGCGAAAGCTTTTAGTTGAAAACGAGGCCAAATGAGGAAGTGGGGGAAGGGATAAAGATAAAACATAAAATAAAAATTAAAAATAAAAATATATATATATATATATTATCGCCCATGAAAAAGTTGTTTAACCCTTCGAACTCATCATTTACCTATTTATTTTGTTTTTAATGAATTTTATTTATCTATTTGGAAAAGTTGACTGATAAAAGTAACACTGTTCATTTGCATCAAATGTTTCAATTTTCTTTTTTTTCTTTCAGATAAAGAAGAGTGTTCCAGTAAGTACTCAACATATTTCAATCTTTTCCTGATATTTGATGGCAGCAATTTATTTGTTCAATACCAAAGTAGCTTTATATATATATATATATATATATATATATATATATATATATATATATATATATATATATATATATATATATATATATATATTATGGTGTCTCCCAAAAATGTATGTTATTAATGGACCTTGATAAGCAGTGATTCGTTAGTACATAAAAAAAAAACATTTTTGTCTATATTTTCTTTTCAATTTAGGATTTTTTTAAATCTCTTGAAACATGAAAGTGAATAATCATATATACAAAAAAAAACTCTTAGCATTTGATTAATATACAGGGTTTCCCCCCAAAAATGTATGCACCCTTTGAATCTTTATAACTCGTTCAATTTACTGATTTTAAACTTGCAAACAAGATTGATAAAAGAGTAAGAATACACATTTAAAAATACTGACAGTAAAATTAACAAAAACGTAGAAAATTAACTTTTAATAAACATAATGGCTACTTAGGGTAACAATGTTCATAAAATGTACCCTAATCCTAACCCTAACCCGTTCTGCTCAATACACCTTTCATATCATGATATATTGGATTTACAAACGTCTTACAACATTTCCTCTACGATGTTCATAAATTAACCTGAATCTATACCCGGGTTAGAGTTAGGGTTAAGGTTAGGGTTAATTTATGAACATTCTAAAATTACCCCAAGTAGCCTTTCCATTATTATAAAATTAATAATAATTAATAATAATTAAAATTTGGAAATATATATAAAAAATAAAAATTAAAAATTAAAAAATAAATGAATATAAAACTGTATTGTAGCTTTTCCAGTTAGATGGGTGTCATCCTTAGGCACTGAGGAAGCCCCCTCTCAAGGAAAAAATTATCAATAGTTTTGTACAATTTTGTATAGTTTGTATACCAAGAATATGTATGCGTTTGAGGAGGCATGCCAATAAAAACTGTTTTCTGATGAACTTATGGAAGTTTGCTTATTTCATTAACTAAAATAATATATATATATATATATATATATATATATATATATATATATATATATATATATATATATATGGGTAGATGAAAGGATAAAACAATCCGACGGAATGAAATTAAAAATGGAAAAGTGATAGACCCATAAGCTCAACGTTTCGCCCAATGTGGTGTGGGCTTTTTCAAGAGCGGACGAAAAATTGCTAAAAATGACAACAAACAGGAAGGTCATATAATTGGGGAATATATATAGTGGTAGGGTTTTAATGGAGAGAAATATATGCAAATATGTAAAGTGTCAGAAATAAATACAAAATGTATACATACATCTGCAATTTCAAATGTACATAGTAGTATAAAAGGAAAGAGAAACTATATATTCCTCAATTATATGATCTTCCCGTCTGTTGTCATTTTTAGCATTTTCCTGTCTGCTCTTGAAAAAGCCCACATCACATTGGGCGAAACGTTGAGCTTATGAGTCTTCCACTTTTTCTATTTTTAATTTCATATATATATATATATATATATATATATATATATAGTTTACTCTTTTCTTTGTTTTTTGTTTGCTTTCACCCAAAAATAAACTACTGTATAGTGTAGGTTTTTTTCAAGACACTTTAATCCAAGAACGTTTTACTCTAGTGGCTGCAACACAGAACTCACTCCAGTCTGGACAGTTTCAGCATCAGGGAGTCAGAACTAAATCTATCATCAACACTCGCATCACAAAATACATCGAATCATAGCCCTGTCATTCCTCTGCATTCTGAGGAAGACTATATATATATATATACATATATATATATATATATATATATATATATATATATATATATATATAATAGAAATTGGTAGTTTGCTGTAAGCATTGCTGGGAGTAATAATAAAAGTTTTTAAAAAGGTTGAAGGCAATGCGAAGATCCGGATTGCTGGAAGCTGTGAAGAACAAAAACAAGACAAAACCGAAATAAGTCGGATATAGATCGAAAGGTTTGTTTATTTTTCTAGACAGCAAGGGTGTTAGTTTGTAATATCCGGATTATCAAGAATCAATTTGATATATTTCGAGAGATTTTTTTTTTCTTTCTTTTTCCTCTCCTTGTCAAAAATAAATAAAAGAAAAATCCCGGATTCCGAGAAAATGCCAGGAGCGCTGGGGGGGTTAAACCGGAAGTGTATTTATTTTTGACAAGGAGAGGAAAAAGAAAGAAAAAAAAAATCTCTCGAAATATATCAAATTGATTCTTGATAATCCGGATATTACAAACTAACACCCTTGCTGTCTAGAAAAATAAACAAACCTTTCGATCTATATCCGACTTATTTCGGTTTTGTTTTGTTTTTGTTCTTCACAGCTTCCAGCAATCCGGATCTTCGCATTGCCTTCAACCTTTTTAAAAACTTTTATTATATATATATATATATATATATATATATATATATATATGTAAAATAATTATTTAATAATAAATATTTAAATATTGTCTACATACGTATACGTTTCATCCTTCCGGAATCATCAGTGTAGAAATAACCATTCACACCAGGTGTACGATTCGAACTCCGGAACAAGAGTCATATTTAACTCAAAATCCGAGTGTGCTAACCAATGAGGCTAACGTAAATGGCTACAGACGAGATGAGAAATACATCCTATATATATGTCAAGACAAGCGGACAACTATAGTCGGCCGTCATAACAGTGTTCAACAGTTAGGAACATGCATTATATATATATATATATATATATATATACATATATATATATATATATTTATTTATATATATATATATATATATATATATATATATATATATATATATATATATATATATATATATATATATAAAAACTAACTTTTACCAAACGCATTAAAATTTCATTTTTTACCGACCTGTAAAATTTTAAAGTGTGGAAACTGATTGTAAAATTTATTATTGTTACTTTTACTTATCTGAATATGAGAAAATCAAACATGGCGTTTATTTTCAGACTCAAAAAATAGTAAAAAGCATGACTAATCCTACCACTAACATTATGACCACGGGAGAGGCTTGACAGTCGAACTTAGAGTTAGTGGTAGTGTGGGTAATTTTTTGCAACAGCAGAGGCCAATACAGCCATTTTGATTTTTTGTTATGAAAGAGAGCTTTCTACAAAATCTATTTTTACAATGAAAAAAATAAAAAAATAAAAACAGTTTCAGAACGTTTAAAGTATACAGGTCGAAAGAAAATTAAATTTTAATGCGTTTGATAAAAGTTATTTGTTGTATTTTATTTTGTTGATTTCTCGGCTATTAACTATATTGCAAGATTGTTCTATATACTATTAAAACTTTAATGATGTGTTACTGCGAGACGCGGGGCCATCGGAAGATACTTCAAAGAAAGCAGGTATGCTTTTGAATTATAGTAATTATAACATGTTGGGTATCACCCTACCCTCACTAAGAAGTGTTATGATATAGAAAAATTACGTCACAAGAGTTTCATAAATACTTGGAAATTCCAAATATTTAAACAAAACTTTTTTTAGCCACAGTTCTGTTCCTTAATTCTTTTTTTTTTTTTGTCTAATTCTAGAATATTTGGACCCGTTCACGTGCAGTATCCGAAAACATAAATGTTACATTAAAGAAGCCAATGGAAATAATGTAGACTGTAAAAACAAAAAATGGCACATGAAACCCGGCACCATTTTCACTTATGACGTCATATTCAAGAAAAGTATTGTTTTTTTATTCTGTTCTTTTCATTTTTTTCCTTTTTGTTCTTTTAACTGGACAAATTAAATACAAAACAGTTCCAAATATTTAAATGACATGTGCATATTTTGGTGTATAACTTGTAAGCGCAAATAAATCCTGTTATATTTTCATAAGATGTTTGTGTGTAAGAAGCGTAAGACAATGGTGATGGATGAGAACTCGGATGTGGAGAAAGTACATCTGGATGGCAAAGCTATTGAGGTTGTTCAGAAGTTTTGCTACTTTGGTGATAGCATTGGAGCACAGGGTGGAGCAGGTGTTATTGTGATTGCAAAAGTTAGGGGTAGAGAGAGTAATTTCAAAGTACTTCTGCCATTACTAACCAGCTGAGCATTACCACTGCCGACCAAGGGAAAAGTCTATCAGGCATCTGCACAAAGTGTGACGATGTATGGAAGTGAAACCTTGCCAGTGAGAGTTGAGCACATGTGTTGCATGGAGAGAAGTGATATAAGAACGTTACGATGGATGGGTAATGTGAGTTTTAAAGACAGGCTTAGACCTGATCAGCTCAGAGGAAGACTAAATCTGGACGATATAGAGAGATGTGTGCAGAACAGGAGACTTTGATAGTATGGCCACATTGAAAGAATGGATGAGAGTTCTTGTGTCAGTAGATGTAGAACAGTTGAGGTAGCAGGGCCAGTTGGCAAGGAAAGGCCAAGGAAACGTAGGAAGAAGCAATAAGTGAGGGATAAATAAAGACCTGGCCAGAGATAGGTTAGTTTGGAAGTCAATTTCTAAAAGCTATCCAACACATGCCGGCAAGTAAAACGGATGATGATGATGATGATGATGATGATGATGATGATGATGATGATGATGCGTTCTCTTTTGTTTGTGTTAATACGAATAAAAAATCCAATAAAACTCATAGCGAATTTGACTTTGCAAATTTGGTGAACAAAAACATTTTTATTTCACATTTTGGTAATTTGTAGAAAAACAACTAAAAATGTTATTGTCATGCTGTTATCTGATATATTCCAATGTTGAGGAAATGTGCTGTGTATGAACATAGTAACATATTAATTAGAAAAAAAACAATAAAAAGGTTATTTTATAAGGTCTTTTAACGTTCAACATCGAAGGATTTGATTTTGTATAAACATAAAAATGAAAATGAATTCCCCATTTGAACTAGTTATATAATGAAATGAATCAATTATATATTACTGAGTAATTTCAAATGGTTACTTTTTGCTTTTCACCTTTATTATTAACTAACTGAACCTGTCACCCGGCATTGCCCGGAAGAAATATAAAAGAATGAACTAAAATTTGTCAACATTCGACAGAACGCAAATAGGTCACATCAGAAAATTTAACGTTTAGAAGAAATGTCAGTTTGGAATTGTGGAAAATCTATTTACCCACGAAAAGGATTACTTCTGAGTTGAACAAAAATAGAAATTGCCACCGTGTAGAAGGATATCTCCTTCACTGACCGATTATGGAAAAGGTTACTTGTTTCGGGCCGGGATATTTGTTCGATCTGTTATCTATTCTCTCGTCTGCCATTGAAAGCAAATCCTTGTAGAATGCATAAATGTTTATTTATGTTGGTAGATTTTTGACACAGTAAGAACTTACGTTGTGTCTAACTCTTCCCTCGTGGGGAGTCAAATCTGACTGAAAGTGGACCATGTGTAACGAATGTACATTCTAGTTTAGGCACGGAAGATAAATATATATTGAGTAATAATGAAAAAAAAAATGAAAAAAAAATGAAAACAATTTTGATCTGAATTACGCAAATTAAGGTGGTGAGTAATTACTATTTTAGTCATGTAAATCACAATTTCGTATGGAGGTAGAAATGCAAACCAAATCTGAGGTGTTGGTCAGTAAACACTGTTTAAATCAAGTAAGACAAAACTATTTATACTATTAAAATGCTGAGAGAGCAAGTTTAGCGATGAAGAAAATATATAAAAAAAAGTTATTTTAAATGTTACGCCGGTCTGTGTTCAAAATTGAATTCAAAGCCTTTTAACTGCTGTGAATTAAATAAAGGAACGTTATTCGTCATTATAAAAATATACTTAAATAAATCGACAAATGCTAATTTAAATCGTATGTGAACAGAAAGATATGTACGTATCTTGTAATGTTTATTGACTACAAAAATGTAAACACGTTTTTTTTAGAAATTAGATGAATATATATATAGAGAGAGAGAGATATATAGAAAGAGGGGAGGAAATGTGAGAGATAGAGAGAATGGACGGTTATAATAGGGAAATATAAAGAAGAAAAGAAAACGTGTTACGTAAAATACCCCCTCCCACACACATATAAATAAAAAACGAAGAATACCTAACGTGAAAATGAAAACACAAATGTTGGATTAATGTTAGGTTTGTATGGATGGTGGAAAGTGAAACAATGAACTTGTGTTGTCGTTAGTTAAAGTAGTGTAAGATTTGTAGAGAAACTTATTGTGTGCTTCCTTGGATTTGGTATCAACAATTGAATGTTTTCGAAATGAACACTGCAGTTTGTTTTATGCTGGAAGTATTTGGAAAATGATTTTGAAGCCTTAAAGGTGTTATGTATGAAATTGTTTAAGTGTTTAAGTAAACAAATTTAAATTATACCTGAAGCCAACGAAGAGTGATAAAAAAAATGTCTAAAGTCCATTTACTGAAGATATTGTAGCTGCCATTATGAATCATGGAACACTATCAGTAATTATGTTTGTTAAATGTATTTCATAAAAATGGAATGAGAATAAGTCTATACGTAATAGATAGAAATAACGTAATCCGATATTCTCCAAAAACAGCGGAATGTGAGGAAGCGTCTATTAAATTTGTGTGAAATGTATTTTATTATGTATTAAATTTAGAGGAGATGAATAGAAAATAATAAGAGTTACGTTTTTATAAAGTATCCATTCTTTATTAGTCCCCGGTGTAGATGGGAGAGTGTTACTAGTAAAATATTGGAGGGAAAGATTTTGCTACCACAACTATGGAGTATGTTTTGGGGAGAGACTACAATGGTGGGCCAAAATTAATATTTAGTGTTAGATGGAGAAAATGATCATAAATTTATTAAAACATGCTCGAGTGAAAAAGCTTAATAAGTTTAGCCTGTGATGCATGTGGTTATTTTCTTACTCTTGCCGAAGTTACAGGGGGGAAAACGTTTTAGGTTTATATAGAAGAAGACAGAAAAAAATAAAAAATAAACTTTCTAAAATAATTGTGTTTGTTTTTCACATGTAATCAACTAAAAAACGTAGAATCTCTTTTTATGGGGGGGGGTGTTAATCTACATTAATACCAAAATATGAATCTATTTTTTTTTGTTATTTAGACAGATCAGTTGAGGGAAGCTATTGACTTTTGTTTTCATTTGTCAATGTAAAAAGAAGGTTTAGTCTTTAATATTCTAAACAAAAACCTTAAGGGTTAGGGTTAGGGTTAACAAACTATTACTATTTTAATTACATTATACACACAATGCATTTAATTAGCTAAATTTAAAAAAGTGATTTTTTAATTTTTCATGTAAGATGTAAAACTCTAAAAATTAAATGCTTAAAATAAAAAAGTATTTTCTCAAGCATAATATATTTTTACTTATAGAATAATGTAGGACTAAGTTTAAAATGCTGTTTTTATAGGAAAAACTACGCTTTAAAATGATGTATATGAAAATAATTAGCTAAGTTTAAAGAATAAAAGTGTCTCTCTAAAACTTGTTTTGTTTGTTGATTGTTGTGGAGTAAGGCAGTGGGTGTACCTAGATTTTTCCTTTTGTGTGCGTGTAAAGCCTTATTTAGAAGTTGGAACATATTTAGGTTCATCCTTTTTTATTATTGAACACTTTAATTATTGAATGTTACTATCAAGAAAACTATTCCATATATATAGGAAAACAGGACATTCAAATTTCGACCGAAAACGTCAAACATTAATTTATTATAAGCTGTTTAAAAAAAATAGTTATGCAAATGAGTTAAACAAATACTTGTGTGTTGTGCCTGTCTAGCCACGGGTTTTTAACCCACCTAATAGACTGGTATTGTCCTGGCCTTTGGGTCTGGATTTACGCCGGTCTATTGGGGGTTGTCTGGTCCTGTGCAGTTCTAGGAGGTGCACCCTCCCAGGCTTTGCCTCCCCTCTTTGGGGAGGAGTAAGTTTATTGCTTACTGTCTGAGGCGCCCCTACCGGGGAATGCCGACGGGGCTGCCCAGGCTATTTTTAAATGGTCAGAATTGCTCACCCTCGAGCGCTGGCTTATCTAATCCCACTTTCCCGACCTTGTGTCACATTTTACCTTGTGGGAGGTAGATAAATAATAGTAACCTGTTTTGCACGCCTGTCCTGTGCAGTTCTAGGAGGTCCACCCTCCCAGGCTTCGCCTCTCCTCTTTGGGGAGGAGTAAGTTTATTGCTTACTGTCTGAGGCGCCCCTACCGGGGAATGCCGACGGGGCTGCCCAGGCAATTTTTAAATGGCCAGAGTGCTCACCTCTCGAGCGCTGGCTTTTAACCCCACTTTCTCGACCCAAGCTGTGGTCACATCTTACTTGTGGGAGTAAGATAAAACTGGCCTTGTGCCTAACTCCTGGGGAGGAGTAAATACCAGTAACCTGTTTTGCACGCCTGTCCTGTGCAGTTCTAGGAGGTCCACCCTCCCAGGCTTCGCCTCTCCTCTTTGGGGAGGAGTAAGTTTATTGCTTACTGTCTGAGGCGCCCCTACCGGGGAATGCCGACGGGGCTGCCCAGGCAATTTTTAAATGGCCAGAGTGCTCACCTCTCGAGCGCTGGCTTTTAACCCCACTTTCTCGACCCAAGCTGTGGTCACATCTTACTTGTGGGAGTAAGATAAAACTGGCCTTGTGCCTAACTCCTGGGGAGGAGTAAATACCAGTAACCTGTTTTGCACGCCTGTCCTGTGCAGTTCTAGGAGGTCCACCCTCCCAGGCTTCGCCTCTCCTCTTTGGGGAGGAGTAAGTTTATTGCTTACTGTCTGAGGCGCCCCTACCGGGGAATGCCGACGGGGCTGCCCAGGCAATTTTTAAATGGCCAGAGTGCTCACCTCTCGAGCGCTGGCTTTTAACCCCACTTTCTCGACCCAAGCTGTGGTCACATCTTACTTGTGGGAGTAAGATAAAACTGGCCTTGTGCCTAACTCCTGGGGAGGAGTAAATACCAGTAACCTGTTTTGCACGCCTGTCCTGTGCAGTTCTAGGAGGTCCACCCTCCCAGGCTTCGCCTCTCCTCTTTGGGGAGGAGTAAGTTTATTGCTTACTGTCTGAGGCGCCCCTACCGGGGAATGCCGACGGGGCTGCTCAGGCAATTTTTAAATGGCCAGAGTGCTCACCTCTCGAGCGCTGGCTTTTAACCCCACTTTCTCGACCCAAGCTGTGGTCACATCTTACTTGTGGGAGTAAGATAAAACTGGCCTTGTGCCTAACTCCTGGGGAGGAGTAAATACCAGTAACCTGTTTTGATGGTAATATAGTTGTAATAAAAGAATAAAAACTTTCGCATTTATTCATTTAGATATATGTATATAAATAGTATATAAATATATGTGTGTATCAATCTTTTTTTTTACTAAGGGGTTACCGCTGATTTCTAGGAATATCGGATTATGTTATTTCTACGTATAAACTTATTCTCATTCCGCTTATCAAGGCCTGGGGGCCACTCAAGGATAAGGGTTAAAGAGATTGTCAGTTGTACAATAAACAACACAATGAGAGGACTGGGAACAATGGGTGAAATAGGCAGAATTTGATATTCCAAGAGGACGGCTCAAGAAGTATTTGTTAACATTGGACTTGAAGAAGATCATGTTATAGTCAGTTGGGAAGCAGCACCGTGCTATTTTGTTCTTGCTGTGAATGTTTTACAGAGGGGGGGGGGCAGAAAGCTCATAACATAATGATAGCCTAACAATAACAATAGAGAAAGGCTAGCAACATTTTTTCTGTGAGAATTCTTCTTGGTTTGTATATATGCATACCATATTATTCCAAATGGACGTATGGCCTGATGGTTACAAGCATTGGTTAGCAATCAGTTTTAAGTGACAGTCTTCTGGAGGTTGAAGGTTCAATCCTTACCCCAGGCGATAATAACTAAGAATAACATAAATGAACACTTCTACCCGGACATGGTTGACGGAATGAGAACAATCTACCCCCTTGGATTAAATAAAGGGTTCAGTTCAAAATTCGGGGCAGGTTCTCATGTTCGATATAAAGATTCCTAAATTAGAAAAGATGCACCTGAAGAAGAGTGGAGGTTATGTTGGCCAAAACGTTGTGAATATATAACAACCAAGACAAAATTAATAGTCCGAATAATCCAAACACTGCATATTGTCTCAAAGATATACATATTATTCAAACTTGACTTTAGTCCTGTGAAGGCATCATCATCATCATCATCGGTTTAACGTCTGTTTTAAATCCTGGCATGCATTGGACGGCTTTTAGAAATCGACTTCTAAACTAACCTATTATCTCTGTCCAGGTCTTTATTTATCCCTCTTTCTCTCAAATCCATTCTTACCATCTCCTCCCATGTTTTCCTTGGCCTTTCCCTGTGAACTGAGCTTGCTATCTCAACTGTTCTACATCTAACCCAAGAACTCTCATCTATTTTTTCAACATCGCCATACCATCACAGTCTCCTGTTCTGCACGCATCTCACTATCCTGTCCAGGTTTAATCTTCTTTTAAGGTCATCAGGTCTAAGCCTGTTTTTAGACCCACATTACGCCTCCATCGTATCATTCTCATATCATTTTTCTCCATGCAACGCATGCCCTCAACCCTCACTGGTCAAGTTTCGCTTCCGCACATCATCACACTGCATACACATGTCTAATAGACTCTTCTTTTGGTCGACACTCTGCTGGTTAGTAAAAGCAGAAGTTCCCTGAACTTACTCGCTCCACCCCTAACTCTTGCAATCACATTAACACCAGCTCTACCCTGTGCTTCAATGGTATCACCAAGGTAACAAAACTTCTCGTCAACATCTGAATCGATTTTCCATCCAGATATACTTTCTCCACATCGAACATCGAATGATTTAGATGTATTGGCTCCAGCAGCAGACACCTTGTATTTTTTGTATTTCTATTATTCTAGAACATAACCAACTTTTCGTTTTCAATAGATTTTAGTTTACAATTTTTTTCTTTAAAAAATTTCACAACCGAGAATATTACTGCTTTTATTCTTACGTTTCAGAGAGAAAAAGGGAGAGCACTACTTGAGACAACAACCAGCCTTACACATTATTATTGTTTCTTTATTATTAATCGTATATTTCATTAATTAAAAAATCATACAGTCAAGTAAAACTCTATTTAAACAAATTTTTTTGAGGTTTCTAAATTTAAAAAAATGATATAAGCAACCTGGAGATACTTCCCTTGAATTTGATGTTTAAGAAACTTCCCTTTAACTGGCTAAATTAACTGATTTTTGTATTAAAAAAAACAATATTGTTGGATGTTTCTGTGTGCATATGCTTCTTGACTTTAGGTAACTTTCATAAATATACAATTTTTTCCATTATTTACTATTAATTAAATATAAAGAGTGATTGTCTTTCAATCAATTTTTTTTCTATTATTTACTATTAATTAAATATAAAGAGTGATTGTCTTTCAATCAATTTTTTTTCCATTATTTACTATTAATTAAATATAAAGAGTGATTGTCTTTCAATCAATTTTTTTCCATTATTTACTATTAATTAAATATAAAGAGTGATTGTCTTTCAATCAATTTTTTTTCCATTATTTACTATTAATCAAATATAAAGAGTGATTGTCTTTCAATCAATTTTTTTCCATTATTTACTATTAATCAAATATAAAGAGTGATTGTCTTTCAATCAATTTTTTTTCTATTATTTACTATTAATTAAATATAAAGAGTGATTGTCTTTCAATCAATTTTTTTTCCATTATTTACTATTAATCAAATATAAAGAGTGATTGTCTTTCAATCAATTTTTTTTCCATTATTTACTATTAATCAAATATAAAGAGTGATTGTCTTTCAATCAATTTTTTTTCTATTATTTACTATTAATTAAATATAAAGAGTGATTGTCTTTCAATCAATTTTTTTTCCATTATTTACTATTAATTAAATATAAAGAGGGATTGTCTTTCAATCAATTTTTTTTCTATTATTTACTATTAATTAAATATAAAGAGTGATTGTCTTTCAATCAATTTTTTCCATTATTTACTATTAATTAAATATAAAGAGGGATTGTCTTTCAATCAATTTTTTTTCTATTATTTACTATTAATTAAATATAAAGAGTGATTGTCTTTCAATCAATTTTTTCCATTATTTACTATTAATTAAATATAAAGAGGGATTGTCTTTCAATCAATTTTTTTTCTATTATTTACTATTAATTAAATATAAAGAGTGATTATCCTTCAATCAATTTTTTTCCATTATTTACTATTAATTAAATATAAAGAGTGATTGTCTTTCAATCAATTTTTTTTCCATTATTTACTATTAATTAAATATAAAGAGTGATTGCCTTTCAATCAATTTTTTTTCCATTATTTACTATTAATTAAATATAAAGAGTGATTGTCTTTCAATCAATTTTTTTTCCATTATTTACTATTAATTAAATATAAAGAGTGATTGTCTTTCAATCAATTTTTTTTCCATTATTTACTATTAATTAAATATAAAGAGTGATTGTCTTTCAATCAATTTTTTTTCCATTATTTACTATTAATTAAATATAAAGAGTGATTGTCTTTCAATCAATTTTTTTTCTATTATTTACTATTAATTAAATATAAAGAGTGATTGTCTTTCAATCAATTTTTTTTCCATTATTTACTATTAATCAAATATAAAGAGTGATTGTCTTTCAATCAATTTTTTTTCTATTATTTACTATTAATTAAATATAAAGAGTGATTGTCTTTCAATCAATTTTTTTTCCATTATTTACTATTAATTAAATATAAAGAGTGATTGCCTTTCAATCAATTTTTTTTCCATTATTTACTATTAATTAAATATAAAGAGTGATTGTCTTTCAATCAATTTTTTCCATTATTTACTATTAATTAAATATAAAGAGGGATTGTCTTTCAATCAATTTTTTTTCTATTATTTACTATTAATCAAATATAAAGAGGGATTGTCTTTCAATCAATTTTTTTTCCATTATTTACTATTAATCAAATATAAAGAGTGATTGTCTTTCAATCAATTTTTTTTCTATTATTTACTATTAATTAAATATAAAGAGTGATTGTCTTTCAATCAATTTTTTTTCCATTATTTACTATTAATTAAATATAAAGAGTGATTGTCTTTCAATCAATTTTTTTCCATTATTTACTATTAATTAAATATAAAGAGTGATTGTCTTTCAATCAATTTTTTTTCTATTATTTACTATTAATTAAATATAAAGAGTGATTGTCTTTCAATCAATTTTTTCCATTATTTACTATTAATTAAATATAAAGAGTGATTGTCTTTCAATCAATTTTTTTTCTATTATTTACTATTAATTAAATATAAAGAGTGATTGTCTTTCAATCAATTTTTTCCATTATTTACTATTAATTAAATATAAAGAGGGATTGTCTTTCAATCAATTTTTTTTCTATTATTTACTATTAATTAAATATAAAGAGTGATTATCCTTCAATCAATTTTTTTCCATTATTTACTATTAATTAAATATAAAGAGGGATTGCCTTTCAATCAATTTTTTTTCCATTATTTACTATTAATTAAATATAAAGAGTGATTGTCTTTCAATCAATTTTTTCCATTATTTACTATTAATTAAATATAAAGAGGGATTGTCTTTCAATCAATTTTTTTTCTATTATTTACTATTAATTAAATATAAAGAGTGATTGTCTTTCAATCAATTTTTTTTCCATTATTTACTATTAATTAAATATAAAGAGTGATTGTCTTTCAATCAATTTTTTTTCTATTATTTACTATTAATTAAATATAAAGAGTGATTGTCTTTCAATCAATTTTTTTTCCATTATTTACTATTAATTAAATATAAAGAGTGATTGTCTTTCAATCAATTTTTTTTCCATTATTTACTATTAATTAAATATAAAGAGTGATTGTCTTTCAATCAATTTTTTTTCTATTATTTACTATTAATTAAATATAAAGAGTGATTGTCTTTCAATCAATTTTTTTTCCATTATTTACTATTAATCAAATATAAAGAGTGATTGTCTTTCAATCAATTTTTTTTCTATTATTTACTATTAATTAAATATAAAGAGTGATTGTCTTTCAATCAATTTTTTTCCATTATTTACTATTAATTAAATATAAAGAGTGATTGTCTTTCAATCAATTTTTTTTCTATTATTTACTATTAATTAAATATAAAGAGTGATTGTCTTTCAATCAATTTTTTTTCCATTATTTACTATTAATTAAATATAAAGAGTGATTGTCTTTCAATCAATTTTTTTTCTATTATTTACTATTAATTAAATATAAAGAGTGATTGTCTTTCAATCAATTTTTTTTCCATTATTTACTATTAATTAAATATAAAGAGTGATTGTCTTTCAATCAATTTTTTTTCCATTATTTACTATTAATTAAATATAAAGAGTGATTGTCTTTCAATCAATTTTTTTTCTATTATTTACTATTAATTAAATATAAAGAGTGATTGTCTTTCAATCAATTTTTTTTCTATTATTTACTATTAATTAAATATAAAGAGTGATTGTCTTTCAATCAATTTTTTTCCATTATTTACTATTAATTAAATATAAAGAGTGATTGTCTTTCAATCAATTTTTTTTCTATTATTTACTATTAATTAAATATAAAGAGTGATTGTCTTTCAATCAATTTTTTTTCTATTATTTACTATTAATCAAATATAAAGAGTGATTGTCTTTCAATCAATTTTTTTTCCATTATTTACTATTAATCAAATATAAAGAGTGATTGTCTTTCAATCAATTTTTTTTCTATTATTTACTATTAATTAAATATAAAGAGTGATTGTCTTTCAATCAATTTTTTTCCATTATTTACTATTAATTAAATATAAAGAGTGATTGTCTTTCAATCAATTTTTTTTCTATTATTTACTATTAATTAAATATAAAGAGTGATTGTCTTTCAATCAATTTTTTTTCTATTATTTACTATTAATTAAATATAAAGAGTGATTGTCTTTCAATCAATTTTTTTTCCATTATTTACTATTAATTAAATATAAAGAGTGATTGTCTTTCAATCAATTTTTTTTCCATTATTTACTATTAATTAAATATAAAGAGTGATTGTCTTTCAATCAATTTTTTCCATTATTTACTATTAATTAAATATAAAGAGGGATTGTCTTTCAATCAATTTTTTTTCTATTATTTACTATTAATTAAATATAAAGAGTGATTATCCTTCAATCAATTTTTTTCCATTATTTACTATTAATTAAATATAAAGAGGGATTGCCTTTCAATCAATTTTTTTTCCATTATTTACTATTAATTAAATATAAAGAGTGATTGTCTTTCAATCAATTTTTTCCATTATTTACTATTAATTAAATATAAAGAGGGATTGTCTTTCAATCAATTTTTTTTCCATTATATACTATTAATCAAATATAAAGAGTGATTGTCTTTCAACGGTGCCATTCTGATGCAATGAATATAGTGCAGATTCTACATTTGATGTTATCATGGATTAGAAATGTTCGATTATCGGATAGAATACATCTGATAACATCACATGGTGCAATGTCTGAAAAAATTCCTGGTTGCTTCTACAGTGTCATTCTTTAGTTTAAAAAACGTATTTCCTGTTTATTCTAGTTGTTTATACATGAAAATATATATTTAAAAGCGACTTTTGGAATGGGATCAATAGGGTTCACAAGATCACAATGGAATTAACTAAAGAGTTCGGTTCTCACCAATGTCACACAAGCATTGGTTGGTTGTTGGGTTTTTATCTTGAAACCATACACATGTTTTGTATACGCTTGCTTTGTAGGTGTCGTATTTTTTGTAAACACATAGTCTGTAAATGATAGTTTCTATTTAATCTATAGATAGAGTCCTGACAGGTACTACCACTCTCGGACCAGAATGGACCTGGGAGTAGTGGTAACTAAGGGGTGACTTCACACTCCTCAAATCTCCCAAATTGAGGCTTCACTACTGGATACAGTTTTATGTCATACCCAGTGTGGGGGAGAGGAGCTTGAGTAGTAGATGGGGTAGGCAAAAAAACGTAGCAAGGGCTGGGAAGGATGAATTTCAAGGTGGCTTAGGAGCGAACACCTTACCTAGAAGGTATCTGAGGTAGTTTAATGTCATTCCTGAGAGAGATGCTATTTGACCAATAGATGAGACACTGGCAGATACTACCACATCGAGTCAGAATGGACCTGGGAGTAGTGATAATTAAGAGGTGATTCCACACTCCCCAAAGCTCCCAAATTGGGTCCTCATCACAAAATGCACTTTAAGGTCATACTGCAAACGAAAACCTTGTAAGTCTGTATTAAAGATCAGATTTCGATTTGATTTTCCTTTTTAACCTTTTCTTTTTTTTACTAAAAGTTGCTTACTAAAAGCCTATGGATAATAAGGGTTAACAAGATTGATGGATTGTCAGTTGAATGATGAAGAATGTTATGAGTGGATTGATGAACATTCTACTGTTTTATTTTTTTTTGTGGCATGATGATGATGATGATGATGATAATGGTGATGATGATGATGATGATGGTGATGATGATGATGATGATGATGATGATGATGATGATGATGATGATGATGAGGAGGAGGAGGAGGAGGAGGAGGAGGAGGAGGAGGATGGTGATGCTGATGCTGATATTTCTGTTTTTTTTTTTGTTTCTTCATCTTTCAGATATATCCTGCGAGGGCTGCTGTTGCCATCCAATAGATCCTCACTTAAAATACTACCAAAATGTTTGTTGGAATTGTGTCCAACTTTGGTCAAAACCACAGGAAAATTCTACGACGATTAAATTCAGTGGAAATAAAACTGTTATGAACGAGGTTTGTATTAACCCAGTCTTCTCGTTTTAGAACACCTCAAATAAAAATCTACTGGCAGGAGCCTGTGGAAATTCCACGGTTGCTTACCTATGATTTTCTATTTCTTATTACCATAAAAATATTTCTGAAATCAATTAAACGAACGTTTTAACGTTTTAATTAATTCATTTATTGTAACAATTGAAATCTTTAAAAAATATAGTCTCTTTCTTACCGTAAAAGAAATTGACAGATAAATATCCTAAAAAGACAAACCAATCGAATATCACTTTTAAGTTAACGATGACAGCAGCATTCTATTTATGATGTATTGTTCGATTGTGGAACAATTCATTTTGAAAGAAAATCTTGGCACACAGCTATTCAAGAAAGTCTGCAATTACGTTCTTGCATCGTTGGCGACCGGACGATCTCATTTTTAAAGTGGGTGTAGAAGGAACATAGAAAGGTATATGGATATTATTATACAGCTATTTCTTTTGCTTCTTAGTTTTTTGTCACTACAGTACATGCATTTTATTTATAAGACTAATATTAGTAATGCAATGCACATAAATGTTAATTCATCGACTTTATTATTCATTATTTTGTTGTATGAAGAATTATTATTGGAGACCTTTTTGTTTTTGTTTTATTTTATTTTTTCTAGATCTTTAATATATATATATTATTATTTTTTATTTATACAGCCGCTTTCTTAATATGAATATCTGAATGAAAGATCAAACTTTTTTTCACCTGATGAGATCTTAGTTTCTACTAACTATTGATTGATAATATCGACATACCAGTGTAGCGCCTTTTTGTATATGTCTGTATGAATAAAAATAATTATATAAATATCTCTATTTACTATTGAGCACTTTTTATAAGCCCAGTTAAAATTCTGTGGATTTTTATCCCGTGGATACCTACTTTACCTAGATTACTATATATATATATATATATATAAATTTTTATTTATAAAAACATTATTGGTTACATATGTGCATACATGTTTCGGTTGGACTCTTCACAGAGAGTCAACCTCTTCAGACTGACTGACTTCAGGTTGACTCTCTGTGAAGAGTACAACCGAAACATGTATGCACATATGTAACCAATAATGTTTGTATAAATAAAAAATTATACTTAAGAACAGCTCTACTTGTTATTGAGCACTTTTTATAAACACTGGAGTTTCAACGGATTTACATCTACAGAAACTAATACAATACGTGTACTATATATATATATATATATATATATATATATATATATATATATATATATATATATATATAATAAATAGTTGTTATTGTTTATTATCTATGTACGTACACGTTTCGGCCTTTTTAATAATCAGGACTCATCAGCATAGAGATGTGACTATTCACTACCGGTCATGCGATTCAAAACCCCGGATTACGAGTATTTTTGCAACTCAAATCCGACTCCTTAACCACACGGCCAATTCTGAACAGCGAATAAACTGTGATAATTTTAACACTTAACGTCTGAGAGCGTTCTAATTCTTTTGAATGAAAGGAACGATATATATATATATATATATATATATATATATATATATATATATATATATATATATATATATATATATATAAAGTGCAGATTAGTAGTCCGAGGCTGTAGCAATGCGATGTAGTTGCCGGAAGATGGAAAAAGTGAACATAAATAAACGATGAGAAAACGAAACTCAAAACGATTTATCGATTTATTAATAATTTCACGAAAAAACAGATTAAATACCAGAATAGTAAATACTGTCTGGTAAATAAAAAGTTCGACAAAAGGTAATCTTAAATTTTCGAAAGAAAAGCTTTCATTTTCAAAAGACAACACTAGAAGACCGAGAGGGTCGAAAAAAACGGGAAAAACCGGTGTCAAACCATTGAAACACCAGAGCAGACAATTGGGAGTAGGAACGCAGAAAATGTCAAAATTTAATTAAATAATTATTCAACTAAAGTTAACATATTATTAACATTTGTTTATTTATATACTAATTATTATAATTTTATTATATTTTATTTTATGTGATTTATTAATTTTTTTTTTTCCCTTTCTCTTTTTTCTTTATTCAATTCTAAATTTAAATTTACGTGTGGGCCGTTATTATTATAATATGTGCAAACAAAGGGAGATAACTTAGGAAAAAATATGTCTAGAAATGAGATTTGAAATTTGAAAAGGAATTTAAATTGTGGAATGGATCAATGTCAAGGAGGTAGGAAGGAACCGTTGGAACGGGGGAAGGGGGGGGGAATAAGAAGAAACGTTGGCGAAGGGGGTAATTAAGGGATAAGAATACATACACACATATACATATATAAAGTGTAAATATCTAAATACATAATATTTTTTATGTTAATTTAAGAGTATTCCAAGGGTATAATACTCCTAGAACTAAATTTATATAAATTAATTCTATTTATTTATGAAAAGTAAATATCACGGCCATTGTTATAAAATGTAATGTTAGTGTATAGATTAAAAGATTGTTAATAATAATGACTTGAAAAACAATTGTAATGGAGTTTTAATAAGTGTCAGTTTTATTCTATTGATAGAAGGTGCAGGACAGACAGACAATTTATTCTTGCGTGTATTTATAATAGAAGACCATATTTATTTAGTAGACGTTAGGAAAAATGTAATTTGATTTTTACCGATTCTCAAACACATTCTTTCCAAAGTCAAATAATAACAGTTTGACTGACACATGAATGTCATAGTGGGGTAGGGTTAGGGTTAGGGTTAGGGTAAGGAGTGGCGATTGAAGTTAGGTGAGTTTAGAGTTTCGGATTAAATAGATAATCTTTTTCTTTGCTTTTCTTTTTCAGGCTTTAGAAAACACAAACTTTTCAAATATCCGCGAGGATGGAGAATTTCCAGCGTCAGTTGTAATTTGTCCGGAGAAAAGGAACACAATATGTCGGTTAGAATCAACTAATTTAAATACTACGTGGACAATTGTTGGTAAGTAAAACAATTGCAGCTGTGAAGAATAGCGGTATGAAACGCATGGAAATATGCATGCAGGCGCATCACCCCGTTGGTGTGAGCAGAAAGCAATAACACACAAACACTTATGCACACGTATGCACACGTATGCACACGTAGAGTCCATTTTTGTACTATCTCGCCGTTTATAGGTACTCACATTCTTTGTATTACCCTTTCCTCTTCTCCCACAGCCTATGCTTTCCATAGAATACTTCACCACCCTTATAGCCCTCCCCCCTCTCTCTGTCCATCTGCGGAACACAATACCATGAGGCTTCTTCCCAGCTGACTACAGTATGATCGTTTTCAAGTCCAATGTTAACAAATTCTTTTTAGACGTCCTCTTAAGTAATAAAATTCTGCCCAGATCTAACCATCGTCTGCAATCCCTAAAGTGTTAGTCTCACCATCCACTTGACACAAACCATTAATCCGTGTCCTCAAGTGGCCTTTGGGCCTTAATGAGCAGTAACTTGTTCGTAAAACAAAATATTTTTTTTTTTATCATTCTAATTTAGTTTATCTAAAGAGATCAAGGAGCCCCCTTTTGAGGTTAACACTTCATTTCCCTATGAGTAACATTTATATCCGAGGGCTCTCTTAAGGATAAATGTTGTCCCTTTTAGGGCTGCTATCTGTACTTCCCTACAGTTTGGTCTTCCCGGGATTGTTTCTAAGTATTTTTTTAGATTTTTTTTCACTAGACCAGTTGCCCCCACTACATTTATTTCATCGAGGGACCATATTATTTTAAAATCATTTTTGAGGTCTTGGTATTTGGTTATTTTTTCCCTATTTGTGTTTCTTTAAGTTGTATCTCCAGTCATGAATAATCATTTAATAAAACAGGAACCAAAATAGCGATTTTCTTCTTTGTTTTTATATTTGCTCTTTATTTTTATAACTGCCACCTAACTCCAAGTATTTAGCGTCGGTTCTTCCTGCTAATATTTATATATTTATGTTTTCTATAATATTTCGTAAGTAAAAATAAAAACAAGACAAAAAAGTTTACGTTCAAGGTATATGCGAAACTAATCCCCCACTGTAAATTCTAAAAATAAGTGTGTGTGTGTGTGTTTTGACACTGAGAGTGATTCTATAATATTTTTATTGGTGATATAGAATAAGCGCTGATTTGTATTTTTGTTTATTCAAGAAATTCCTAGCCAACATTAATTCTGGCTAAGATATACGACGACAGTGTTATTTCCTTGTTTAGTCATCAAAAATATTATTGTATTTGTTTTGTTGGTGAAGTAGAATAGTCGCCGATTTGTTTTTCTGAAAAGAATACAATCAGGAGGCGAAATAATGCATATATTTATTTATTCTAGAATATTTTGTAAGTGAATAAAAAAAGCAACGTTTTACGTTAAAGTTTTATGTGAAACTTGCTTGTCTGTTTGTTGGTTTCTGCCCGGTTTGACATAAATCTAAAATAAGTGTGCGTGTAAACAGAAACAACAACCACGTGTTACATTAAAGTTTTATGTGAAACTTGCTTGTCTGTTTGTTGGTTTCTGCCCGGTTTGACATAAATCTAAAATAAGTGTGCGTGTAAACAGAAACAACAACCACGTGTTACATTAAAGTTTTTCTTTTCCGTCACACAAGATACAAGGAGAGAGAATGAAGAGACAGGTGACTAAGTGATTAAATTTTAAATTACGGCGAATTAGAACAATTAAAATGATTTTTTTCCAAACATAACTCAATCCCAATACCAAGGAATATTTTAACATGTATTTTGTGTAATTAAAATATATAGGACGAAGCCTTACAGAAACAAATATTGATTAATTCAGCTTTAGTATAATAATAAATAACCATTTGGATTTGAATAATAAAATAATAATAATAATAATAATAATGATAATAATAATAATAATAATAATAATAATAATAATAATAATAATAATAATAATATATAAATATATATATATATATATATATATATATATATATATATATATATATATATATATATATTGCCACAAAGGAATCTCCGGACGAGTCTACATATATGACACAAATGGATCTCAGGACGAGACCAGATATATGTCTGGAAACAATAGGCAGACAAAGGAGCAACATATATCACAACGTTCATGGCGTCGGTCATCTGATCTCTCTAGGGTTATGGAGAAAATAATGACAGCAATATAAGCAACAGTGGTCAGACGTAAATTAATAACATTTATATACACTAAGAACAAAGAAAAAACAAACATATTAACAAAATGTACAACTGAATTAAAATTCTCAGGAAGATCGGAATGATTGTTGAGATAGACAAAATCACAGGGACACTGTTTTCAGAAGGTTTTAAACTTCAAAAATCAGATAAATGGCAATAAAAATAATGTAAGCTTTTCAATGTCAAAATAAGATCGCTCCTACTTTGATGAAATGAAAGCAATATTTTTTGCCTTATACTTTTATGCCTTATACTTTTCTGGACAATATTTTGTTTAGATAATCAGATTTGACTGTTTTGTTACTGAATTTGAACTTGATATCATTTTTAACGATATTTGATAACCAATCTGCCATTCTTCTGAGCATTTTTGTTTTGATTTTGTGAGATACTTCAGATTTGTCGCTCTCCTGATAAAGGGGGCGTAACAGCCTGGATTGCCTGTGAATGCTGCCGATTTCTCTAGAAACACGTGTAAAGGTTATTTTCTTCCGAAATTGTCATTAAATCATAGAATGATATAACCTTGATTTAATACTTTATTTATTTATAGCTCGATTGAATTTTCTTTAATTGAATTTTTAAATATTGAGCTTCTCCTTTGTTTTGGAAATTGATTCTTATTCGAATCAATTTGAACAGTATAAATGTGTTTTTATATTTTTATGTCTGTTTTGATAATTTATTTTTTCTGTTGACTTTCAGCGTCCGATAAAAACTGGTCTGCTTTTTTCGAGGAGTCAATCATCAATGGTTTTATAACAGTGAAAGATCCAAGCTTTCCGAAGGAAATTTATTTGGCAATCCAGGTAGGATTGCACATTTCATTATTAGCAATCTTTTTCTTCCTTTTAGTAACCAAAAAATGTCCCATTAAAAAAAAACCATTATAATCTCTCCCCCCCCCCCCAAAAAAAAACTTTTATTAAAAAAGTAAAAATTTACTGGACCAAAACAACTGTTGTTACCAGACACTCGCAATACAATTTTTTTTGTAATTAACAGTTGGACTCAATCCAACATACCTTGCTCATTTTCGGTCATTTCCCAGTATCCACATCATGGTTGCTATCTGCAATAAAAAGTCATTTCAGACATACAACATTAATTACATAATTAATGTAATTAATTGATAAACACGTTTTTACAGAAGAATTGATGCTTTATTTGGCCATTCTCATCCTAGGCTGCAGAAGGGCAAAAAGAGAAAAACAGAAAGGGACACTTAACTAGGAGTGCATGACTTCGTTAATCTTAATGTTCGTCAGGGCATCCCAAACAATACACCTGCTCGCTTTGAATTGCCCATGCAGACTCCCGTTCTGAAATCCTTCATCTGATGTCATATTCACTAAACTTGTTTTCCATGCAGGATCGATTTGCTCAAAATATCAACCGCCTACACTCTGCTGCCCTCTTGTCTACAACACATCCTGTTTATGTTTTTTCAACCACATAAACAGTAGCTGATATACCCACCAATATTCAACACAATTATTAGACATAAACGAGTGTTTTTAAAAAATTAATTTGTACTTTTCTGTTTTGTATGGTTCTAAATTTGTTTGAATTTAGGTAATCTGTAAAACGATTGTGATTGTTTCGATTTGTTTTCTGAAACTCGAGATATGCAATAAGCCTAATGGATACCATCGCAGATTGTGGAATTAGCTATCGAAAGTTCGAATCCGATCGGATCTAGTGTAGTAATTTACGCACTAAGACTGTTGGGAACCCAGAATCGCCCTCCAGTTATGGGTAAAATAGCAACTTGTGTTCAATTAATCGTATACAATGGATCGTTTACAATATTGGGAATTAAGTAAACAATGTTCTAATTTGGTATTCAATAACCCCAAAAGGATTGATTTGTCATTTAAAGAAATAGGGAAATTAAATCTTTTGAGCTTTTTTTTATCAGTCATTCTCGTTGGCTTTTCCCCTCATGATGCTCAATAAATTCACTCCTAAATGTTCGTTTAAAACAATGAAGGAAAATAAATGTGAGAATGAATTAACAATGGACTATTTTCAGAGGGGGGTTACGAGGGGTCAAGAGGGTGTCTATGAATCATGCTAATTATGAATTTTTTTTTGATTAACACCAACATTTCTTGATTTTTATTCTAGCGAAAACTTTGGAACATGACGCACATTCATTTTTTAAATGTGAAAAACAATAGTAAGTAAACTATTTTTTTAAATAAACAATTTTTTAGTAAACGATTTTACATAATAGTAAATAAAAATTTTTTACATAATACTAAGTAAACATTTTTTAAATAATAGTAAGTAATCAATTTTTACATAATAGCATGTAAACTTTTTTTGTAATAGTATGCGAACAATTTTTTACTAATAGTAAGTAAACATTTTTTTAGTTTTTTTTAATAAACAATTTTTTAGATAATAATCAGTAAACAATTATTTTAGGTATTTTTTTCGAATAAATAGTAAGTAAACAATTTGTTTCATTTTTTTCGAATAAATAGTCAGTAAGCAAGTTTTTTAGAATAGTAAGTAAATATTTTTTTTAAATAATAGTATGTAAATAATTTTTAACTAATAGTAAGTAAACACTTTTTTAGTTTTTTTTTCTTTGAATAAATAGTCAGTAAGCAAGTTTTTTTAAAATAGTAAGTAAACATTTTTTTAAATAATAGTATGTAAATAATTTTTAACTAATAGTAAGTAAACACTTTTTAGGTTTTTTTCTTTGAATAAATAGTCAGTAAGCAAGTTTTTTAGAATAGTAAGTAAACATTTTTTTAAAATAATAGTATGTAAATAATTTTTAACTAATAGTAAGTAAACACTTTTTAGTTTTGTTTCTTTGAATAAATAGTCAGTAAGCAAGTTTTTTAGAATAGTAAGTAAACATTTTTTAAATAATAGTATGTAAATAATTTTTAACTTATAGTAAGTAAACACTTTTTTACATAATAGTAATTAAACAATTTTTATCTTATGTACAAAGTTTTATAAGGACAACAAAATTTGGTGATTGTTTTATTTTTTTGTCAAAGCAATGTTTTTCATCTTTTATGTTATTCTCACAATTTTCTGGCACATATATCCGACGACCTTCTTCAGGTGCATCTTGTTGAACTCGGGAATCTTTGTTGAACTCAGAAATCTATACATGGATACGTAGTGCAACGTCAATATATCTCAAATACTGTTTATGATAAATTTTCTCCCAACACTCTAATAGAAATAATCAGACTCATCACTGACGTGACTTATTTTCAATTTAACAACAATTTCTACAAGCAAAATTTCTGATTTCTTAATGGAGTACTAGCTTTCTTATTAGTAGTATTTCTAGAATCTGGCCCATTCAGATTAAAATTACCCCCAAACACTGAATACTTTAGATATATTGACGACATTTTAATTTTTATTCCTGAAAACACACATATTATATTATATATATTTATATAAACTTAATATGAAAAACATATAAATGTTCATATATTTTTTCGTTCTTTCTTATTTGTTGATGTATAGAAATACAAAATGTCTTTTAAAAAAGATTTTATTTAAAAAAACAGAATTATTTTCAGCCACTTCTTTCGACCTTCTTCGGTGTATTGAGAGGCGTGTGTGTGTGTGTGTGCAGGGGAAAAAGAGTATAGCCAATGAGATCAAGCCATGTTTACATGTGAGCTGTCTGTGTCCATCTCCTGAAGTGGTGTTTGGAACGTGCCTTGTGCAAAACGTGGAAGCAACCACCAGAGTATGCATCACCACACACCTTGTTGTCATATAAGTATTAGCCAATGGACGACTAATAAATCTGTGAGCGCCCGGATGTGCTCTGTAAACGCCCGAGTGTGATCTGGGAACATCCGGATGCGCCTGTTAATAAATTTCTTTCTCACAACCATGACTTGCGAAAGCAAGCAAAGACATGTTGTGCCACTCTGACCTCCAAACGATGAAGAGTATTACCCACATAGTCAGCCTCATACTGACATTTAAATATATAACTAAACTCTTTTGTAGTATGGGAATTACGTCTTTGTGAAACGAAAGGGAAAGCCGACTTACTTTCTACACTATAAAGTCTGTAAAAAATAATACTTAGGCGAAAAAAAGAAGCTATCTAACTCTGTCTTCGTCCATTACAGACCTACTTCTCTTTCATTGGAATAAAAATATAAAATTTAGGAAAAAACAAACGATATTGTTTCAAAATAAAAAAATGCAAAACAAAATTCAAGTAAATACATTCCGGGGCAACGCCAGGTCAGGACAGCTAGTTGTTAATAAAAAGATAATTAAAACAAAAAAAATAATATTCTGACTTTTTACTTTCAGCGCCCAAAGATAAATGTTCGCCTTGTCTGGAACATAAAAAAGTGAGTTTGATATTTTTGATTTCCTTCAATTATTAGGGGAAAATATTGTTATTTCTCTTCAAGATTAAAATAAATGATTTATTATTACTAGCAGAGCTGTCAACTAAGAGAATCAGGCATGTGTGCACAGGGTGATGACATATGGAAGTAAAACCTGGTGGTTTCCCTTGAAATCTGAGTGACAGTATGTCTCCTAAATATTCCAATTTTTTTTCTATTTTCTTCTAGTCGAGGTCTAGATGGTGCTATTTCTCCTCAGCCTTTCCATCTTCTTAGATCCTCCTCAGCAACTTTCCATGATATTAATCAATGTTGGTGCCATGAGAGTATTTTATGCAACTTTTTCTTACATTTCGCCAGTCTTAACCTAAGTTATTTCAGATCTCTTGTGTTCATCTTTTCCTTCAGCTTGTGTTTGGTTTCATGTTTTTTTTTTTTAATGTTGTGATTATTATGCTCCACAGCAGAATCACCGAAGTTAAGCGCCATTGAACCTGGTAAGTACTAAATGTGGGACCATTTGGGAATACCAGGTGCTGTATATGCGTGGCAATCCGTATACATATCCAGCCATTAAAAGAGAAAAAAAAAAACATGACAAAGTCACCGGAAGTTGTCAACATTTCACCTACTCCTACTGGCATAGGATGACTCAATTGAAAAAAGAATTGAATTGATCATTCCTAAATCTTTGCCTCTCCTCCTCCAAGATGATCACATCATCATTAGAGATATTATTTTTTATATGTCTTATAACTTGAAACTAAATTCTCCCCCCTTGAACGCTGGACAGTTAGTGGATTAAAGTGTTTATTTGAAAACACATTCTGGGTGTTAGAGTTTATGAGTTCAATCTTTGGAGTCGGCTTCCATTGATACAACATGTCCCAACCTTTGGAAAGTGGAATGAAAACTGTTGTGGCCTTAAAGGGCTAAAAAGAAATGAGACAACAAGGAGGTAGTTCACAAGAGTATGTATTCACAGAGAGTACAAAAGTAACGTGTTGCGAGAGATTGTTTCTGGATTGGTTATCGCAACTGTCTTTGTTACCACCACTATTCATAGTGTCGGGAAGAGTCCATGTAGTGACACAATAGGGTACGTCAACATAACAAGAACAGTTCAAATGTTTGCCTTTGACAAGTATCAACTGATAAAGGCCGAAGAGTGTAGTGACCAAATTTTGTGAATATGAGAACCAACTTGAGGAGAACATTTGTATTATTTGAATTATTTGTGTTACATTTTCATTTATTGATGCGTGTATCAACCATTATATATCAGTTAGGTTCTGGATCGTCTGCTGACAAAATCACTCGGACGCTGATGTTAATTTATAAAAATGTCTATCAGAAATAAAAGAACAGTCACAAAAAAAAAATCAGAGAGACGGTTTACTTACGTTCGTGCACGCGCGAGAGAGATAGATAGACGAATAGCTTGTCTCGCTACACTTAACTACATTGTGCGCCGCCCCCCCCCCCTTGGGAACAGTGCCTTGGACACGTCTCCTCTGTTTAAAGTATTGCTAAGAAACAGACCGAAAAATCTCCGTTTCAAAGTCACGTGGTTTCATCAACTTCCGTTCTGGGGTCACCTCTGACCCTTAAGTGTCACTCATTCCAACAATGGCTTCGCACTACTACTCTCATCTTGGATGTTATACTCACAACGTTTCAGCCGATGTAACGTTCGACATTCTTTGGTTGCATCTTGTTGAACTCGGGAATCTTTATGTCGAACTCGGGAATCTGTCTGCAACTTGAAACAGAAGCCTTTATTTAATCCACGAGGGTAGCTTGCTCTCGTTCCGTCAGTTATTCTCGGGTAGAAGTTTTAAGTAATTCTAATTGTATTCTTAGTATCGCCCATACTGAGTATTGAATCTTCAACCCCTAGAAGACTGTCACTTAAAACTCATTATACTTAGCACTTTATCCGTTGCGCCACCGGTCCATGTAGACAATCTTTACATCGAACTTGGGAATGTGCACGGAATTTTGAATGGAATCCTTTATTCAATTTATTAGTATAAATAGTTGCAATATATTGAGACACGACCGAAGTGATCAATTAATAGAAAACATGTGGAGTTCACTTCATGATTTGCTGTGTTGAACACATCTCAACAGATCGCCGTCCATGATGAAAAAGAAGTTAAAGTCTCTCTTCTATTTCTTACGTGACGTCAATGAAGAGTTCTAATAAAAGGAGATAACTTATAATTAACTATTTCAATAGTAACAACTAGTGATGGGACGATTCCAATATTTTTCCCGATTCCAATTCTTTTCAAATTTCTAAATATTTAGTTATATAGTTTTCTTGTTTTTTTAATTTTCGGTTTACCAAAAAAAAAAAAAGTGTAATGTGTGCATATATTTTCGCAAAAGTAAAAGTACACTTGTGGAGTAGGGGGGAGGGGGGCGTACATTATAAATATATATTTCTAATTATTTTTTTCTAATCTTTTCCTTGTAATTGAATGAAAATATTGATTTGATAAACTCATTGTAATATTTTCATCTATATTTTGCACATGTGCCATTTTTCCTATTCATCCACTCGTGCCATTTTACCTGTGCCATTTTACCGTGCCATTTTTACCAGATTTGTTATTATGATATATAGATTTTAGTTAGACTTGCAGTTTCAAATCAATAAATATTTATTATTTTATCATTAGTACCAGCAATGGAAAATTAAGTTTTAAACAAAAATCAAAAACAAAAAAAACTAAAAGAATCGTTTTTGAAATTGGAAATTAGGCTTAATTTTTCCGATTCCGATTAATCGTCCCAATATTAATAACAACCCTTCATGTGAGAAACCTATGGAGATATAAATTGGTTTGTTTTCTTTCTTAGTTAACCCCAACGGCACCACCTTCACGGACACAAACAGTGATTGGTTCTAGCACTGAAACGGTTCATTCAAGCAGTTTTAGAACCACTAAGATATCCAGGATTCCTGAAGACAGAATTATTACAGGTATACCGTTTATAAACCCAAACATCTATCCTTCGAGTTCAACGCCAAACTCAGTTTATAACTCTGAAGACAAAACCTTGACGCCTAAAGGTCAGTAAATTTCTTTCTGTTATTAATAGC
Organism: Sepiola atlantica; assembly: GCA_963556195.1. Taxonomy (NCBI): domain Eukaryota; kingdom Metazoa; phylum Mollusca; class Cephalopoda; order Sepiida; family Sepiolidae; genus Sepiola; species Sepiola atlantica. Next base: position 10,695,523 of record OY744520.1, read on the forward strand.
CATTTTGTTTTTAAATCCTTTTTCATTGAAACATTTTTGAAGAGAATTCTTCAGTCAAAAATTTTAATTTAGTTGGTTTAAAAATTGAAATTTTCAAATCTTATTAGATGCATCCATGCATCACTGTAAGGGGCTCTGTCGATCATACTTAAGTTTGAAATAGCATTTACTTTGATCTGTCAGGCTTTGAAAGAACATTATTTTTTTATCTGTTAGGGTTAAGTTTAAAGGAGGTTAGGTTTGAAATAGCATTTTCAAAATCAATTCTTGCTCTATAAATTCTACAAACATAATTTTACATTACAATATAAAGACACACATCTGATAAATTTAAATAATCACTTGGTTAAATCTAAAACTATTTTGTTGATATTTTCTGAAATTCTTTTCTAGAATAATACGATAATTGTTCAAATTCTATTTCAGTTACTTACGTACAGGAAAAATTGAAGAATGAACTCAACTCGGTAAGTAGTTCTATAGAGATTTTATTTCTTATTAATGAGCCTCACCAAACTGGCACCAAGAAATGTAAGTATGGTGAGCTACGATGTTCACTCTTTCGCTGCCGAAGGTTCAAGTGCCCCGAAACATTTCTGCGCATGCGGCTGGACGCGCGTTTTTTACAAAATAAAATTGTAAAATTCAATAAATTTATTTTGGACCAATCAGATGATTTTCCAAATTGGTCCGGAATTCTGTGTCTGTGGGAGCCGATGAAAACCTTTAAAAGAGATGTGTATTTTCCAAAAAGACTAGTTGATTAAAAATTCAGAGATAGTGTTTGAAAATAAGTCTGCTGTCTGCAACTCTACTCGACTCAAACAAGACTACACAACACTATCAATATAGCAGTCAGCGAATCAGCCAAGGTAGGCGAACACACAGACACAGAAACAGAAACAAACTTTTGCATTTCCCTTTTTATCGTCTGCTCCTTTAAAAGTAAATTTATGAAAAGAACTATTTAAAAACTTCTCATTGAACTTTCTACATTGATTAATTTTCTCCAGTCATTGACTCAGTAAAATTTATTTCATATATTTGAGTTAGAAGTTTGCTCTCGATTTTTCAGACCAGTGGATTTTTCACAGCTCTTGAGTTATCGATTCAGTCTTCTTCGATATCTCAAATTCATTCCCCTTTGTCACCAAAAGACATTCATAAAAGATCTATCATTTTCAATGAAAAAGTTTCCTTAAAACTTAATAAATATTTTTCCTTTTGTAAATTGAGAGTTTACTTTGTTTATTTTTGTTTATATCATTTCTACGAATTACCTTCGATAATTCGTCCCGTCCGTCTCTCTCTCTTTCCTTTCCCTTCTCCCACATAATAAATCAATAAGACAAAACTAAAATCAATAGAGGCCAAATAAGCATTCAATGATGTGTTTTTTTTTATCTGAAAGAATGAAACACGAGAATAATAGGGGGGGCGGGGGTCTGCGAGTGACGTAATGGTTTTCAACCATTGGGTTATGGAATCGGTTAAGCTGAGTTTAAATCTACTCATAGAAACTTGTAGAGGGAAAGGCAGTATCAAATGGAATAACAAAAGACAAAGTGTAGTGTATTAAAAAACTGAAAATTAAAAACGCTTTGCCATTTTCTGCATTTCAAAAATGATGACGAAGTCGCTGCTTTAGCAAGAAATGCTTTCGGTAAGAAGATTGACTCTTAGAGTTTTAAGAATTATTTTCTCTGTTAAATTCTGGGAGATAGCTGTGATAGTGCGGTATCATGATAGGAAAAAAACTTAGGAACTTGTAGAGGGAAAGTCGATATCAAAAGGAATGACGAAGTCGATCCATACAAAAATGAATTAAATTTTATTGATGACAGACAACGAATCCAGAGAAATGGCCGAATACACAGTCACTGGTAAGGAACAAGTCGTCGTCTCGTACTGACCTTGAAAAGAAAAAGCGGCACTTCTGCTGTATATGTTTAGCAGCTGCCGATTTATAAATCGAAATTGAAGAGTTCCATTTTTTTCCTCCAAGTACCATTCACTCAGAATTCACCGTAAGTGGATTACATTCACCGATCAAAACTTTTCAATTATAATAAAAAAAAATCCACCAATCAAAACTTTTCAATTATGATAAAAAAAAACACCAATCAAAACTTTTCAATTATAATTAAAAAAAAACACCTATCAAAATTTTTCAATTATAATAAAAAAAAAACCACCAATCAAAACTTTTCAATTATAATTAAAAAAAACACCAATCAAAACTTTTCAATTATAATAAAAAAAAATCATTGTTGACTTTTCAGAAATTTTTAATTCATATAATAAAAAAAAAGTTGTTAACTGTTATATTATACCCAAAAAGAAATCAGCGCTGCCTTTTTTTATGTTTTAATTTATACAAAAAAAAAAATTTAAAAAGTCACTTCCGGTTGAATTATCTCCCCCTTATTTTCAGGAAAGGGAAAGAAAATGTGCTGCTAAACATATACAGCAGAAGTGCCAAAAAAGCATCTTGGTATGAGAAGTGGCTCGTTAAGTAGGGAGGGGGGGGGGGAGAAATTAGTCGTATCTGGACTTAAGTTAAGTACCAATTAGGTAGCTCCCAACGGATATCAATGATTGGCAACTCACCTGCATAGCTAGCGAATCTAAGCATTCTTGGGTTCGTACTGATTTTTGTTTGTTTACATTACAGAATCTCAGCAAGTTTAACAAAAGTCTAATGGTCAAACCCATCTTGGGGTGGGGGAGGGGAGATACAGCTGCTTCTTGGAACACATCAATTAAGTTAAGGGGGGTGGAGGAAATAACGAATTGTTCGAAGTGGCAGTCGATGTTGTTTTCACATATCGACTCTTGATTGGATAAAAAAGTTCAAATCAGCAGTTTCTTCCAACCAATAACTTCACAAGAAATATTCAGTCCCGAAATCTCGTCTGTACTATAAAAACCCAAACACACAGATTTCTTCCTCCAGTCAGGGCCTTTGAGGCCAAAAGACCCTCAGTAAGTAGCACACACATGACGAGAGACACAGACGAACTAATAAACATAGCAGCAGGATATATACACGCCGCTCACAAGTTTGTACATACACTCTCTCACTAACAAAATAGGTGAGCTAATATATGCTCATCTTTATGCCTATCCCATTAGCACACATGTAAACGCACACGGTGACAGCCGAAATGAATGCATGTGTTCAATCTTTCTTCTACCTAGAACGTTTTCGGACCCTTTGAACCCTGCATTCATTACCTAGCTTTGTTTTCGGTGCAACATATGTTGTCTATACTAGATTAATATATTTTCGTTGATTTCAAATTAAATATACAACATACAGGATAGATAATTTAAGACGTTAGTATCAACAAAACAAACCTAAAACGCTCCTCTAGGATATCACATTGAACGCATTTTATAGTAATAAACAATTTGTTAGTCTTTCTTGCTATTAGTTAACAAGTTTTTAACATGTTTTGTTTTCCTTTATTGCAGACTGCAGACGAATCAAAGAGAATCGGTGTTGTTGCCAAATTTGTTGGTAAATACGATCATTTAAACGAAGACAATTTGGCCACAGCTGTGGAAGAATTAGATAAAGTGAAGGAAGTTGAAAGCAGTGAAAACATCACGAAAGTAAGTTATCTTTTTACCTCTAAGCACAATAGAAATGTAAATTGCAATATATATATATATATATATATATATATATTATATAAAATTTCTTCTAAGGTTTATGTAGTAGCTCAATAGTGTAGAGCTTTTAAGTTATCATCATGTAAATCTTAGTTATTCGGAGAAACATTCCATATTTCCTTCAAAGACACTTTATTTACAGACAATTGTTTCTGCTCATTACAGTAACATATAGTCTCATGATATACAAAATAATACTGATATTCACGAAAAGGCTTCATCAGTGTATAAAATTCCATAATCAGACTGAAAAATTAAAATGCACCAACATTTATTTAATTTATACATTTTTGCTTTTCACTCAAAATTCAAAGGGAAACCTTATTTCACTCCGTTTTTTGTGAATAAAATTTTAATGTTTTATTGTTTTCATGATATATGTTTTTCTGTCTTGTTTAAAATGTTCATATTCAATCGATAAAGAGCACATTTCAAAGTTAATATATAATTATTAATAAAATTATCATAATCTTCGTAAGGGGACAAAAGATTGGTGCAATATATATATATATATATATATATATATATATATATACAAGAAGAATACCCGTCCCAGGATTGGTAAAACTAATTAATTAACCAAACACAACAGTTTTGCACCAATTTTATGTCCCCTTACGAAGAGTAAAATCAAGATATAATGATACTAAACCTTATATCTAGAATCTTTATTCTAATTTTGATCAAAATAAATTACTTGATTTTAATTATAGAAAATGTCTAAGATTTCAAGACCGGTAAAATGAATTCCCCAAGCAGAACAGTTTTGCACCAATCTTATGTCCCCCTACGAAGATTAAAATAATATAATGATACTAAACGTTATGTCTCGAACCCTTATTGCATTGATCAAGATCCATTACATGATTTTGATTATAGAAAATGTCTCAATAATAAAATTGTCGTATGTCTGTGGCAATTCTAGTTCAAACCTATCTTTGTTTAGTTACTTTTTTTTTCAAGTATGAAATTATTTAATGTAAATGGATGAAGTAATTTAATGAAACGTTACAACATTCTAATTAAAACGAAAAAGCAAGGGACCCGCATGAAACATGTATTAAAAAAATGCAACATGTATTAAAAAATGTAACATGTATTAAAAAATGCAACATGTATTAAAAAATGCAACATGTATTAAAAAATGTAACATGTATTAAAAAATGCAACATGTATTAAAAAATGCAACATGTATTAAAAAAAATGCAGCATGTATTTAAAAAATGCAACATGTATTAAAAAATGCAACATGTATTAAAAAATGCAACATGTATTTAAAAAATATTTTAGTTATTTCGTCATTGAAAGAAAATACTCATTCATCTACATTGGCTTTCCTGAATCTAACAAAAAAAAAATTATGGCAACGTAATAAATAAAGAATTTTCAATTTTTAACCTTAACATAAATACTATTCTTATTTCGTTGTAATCATCCGACTTAGATTTGATATTCTCGATTAACAGATTATCGGTATTACCACATGCAAAAATAACTGACCTTTAATTAATCATACTAGCAATATGCTTCATAGCTCAACGATCATCGAGTTCACTTCCGAATGGAAAGGTTCCTGGTTCGAATCAAGCCATGGCTGATTAGTTTTATTATATTCTTACCCTTTTAAAGTTAACCTGTAATATTACAGACTTACACCTTTTTTATTACTTAAAAAACATCAACTTTTTTTAAAAACAAAAACACATTTAAATAGAATATTTATACGAGTAGAATAGATTTTTTGGGATCGTCTGTGATCTGACTTGTGTGAGGATTGTTTCTGCTTGAAATGTGCAAATTTCCAGAACACATTACCATCAGGATTTGCTGCTATGCACTGCTCAACTTAAAGCACTGCGTTTTTGTCACTTGCTTGAGATGGTTGGAGGATTTCTTCTTTTTTTTTTTTTGGTCAGTGTCTGTTTGATGCAGTTTATATTCGTGTTCCGGTGGTCTTGTTGATATAAGAGGTTATTTTACTTTACAGCTCTGTATTTAGTAAAGGTCCCAAATATAACTATTATATTAATATATAATAAATAGAGGAATTAATACGGAGTACAAGTACACATTTATTTACAGTTAACAACATAAAAAACGCAAACATAACATTATACACAACATTAGTTTTACTCACATGTAGTGACCTTTCAAGATACCTGAACAACCAAGAGATTTTTTATTCTGTTGGATGTAAAGTAAGAAACGTCCAACTTCTATGAATTCCCTTACTTTAACCCTTTTAGGGTCAACAAAGGGAAATAACTTACCGGTGTCATATCACCGGAGATTCGTTTTTCTACATTCCTTCCTGGCAATACGGACTGCTAAAGTTTCCCAAATTACACTTAACTTTCTTTTATTAAACGAATCTCACTTGTAATATGATTACATATTTTGTCTGTGAAAGCTGATTCCCTCAAACAAATTTTAACTTGAAACTATTTTTTGTGCATGAATAATTATTTTTTTCAATGTTTGGTTTTTATTCTTCTAAAAGGCATTTTTTTTTAAAAAGCCATTTTTTTAATCGTCTATTTTTCTTTTATAGGAATTCACAGAAGTTGTCGATCATGTAGCATCGACCAACAACGTTAAAAGCTGGAAAACACTGCCACAGAAGGTAAGAACAGGACTAATTAGCAATAAAAAAGATCAACCAATGTTGCATTTGTTAAACACGATGAGTACATATTACTTAGCATTGTAGCATAGTATGTTAGACGTGTTATATGAAAAAACGCCCTTTCACTCAACACCGGTACTTTCCACCCTCCTCAACAATATTTGATGAACTCGTCCATGCGTATTGGCTACAAGCATGTTGCAGTACCACTTCTGATACTGCACTTCATCTTTCCTGTCCTCGGTCAGTGAAGGAGACGAAAGCAATTGTAATTTTTGTCCCAAGCGTGCCCCTTCTGAAGGAGCTTGATTTTCCCCACATTAAAAACCAACCTTGTGTCTAACTCTACCTTCGTGGGGAAGTAAGTACATCAGAACACTTTAAATAGCAGGTAAATGGGGCTAATATAAGCAAGCAGAATAGTATCAACAAACATTCTGAGACCGGAACACTTTTCACACGTCACTCTGACACTTGTATAAAACTATAAAAGATCACCAATATTCCAAATTCACTTCCTTGAAGCATGAACACGAGAATAGCTGTAGACCAGCAGTATTTACAGCTAATTCAGAAACTTGTTGAGTTACAAAAGGAAGCGTTTCGTGTTCAGTTGAACAAGTCCCTCGTCAAAAAATCGGATTGACCTATCATAGAACTAGACTCAACAGACAAGCATTAATGGCATAATCATCTTTAATTAAAATCTTATAATAATCATCTTTAATTAAAATATTATAATCAACTTTAATTAAAATATTATAATCAACTTTAATTAAAATCTTATAATAATCATCTTTAATTAAAATATTATAATCATCTTTAATTAGAATATTATAATCATCTTTAATTAAAATATTATAATCATCTTTAATTAAAATATTATAATCATCTTTAATTAGAATATTATAATCATCTTTAATTAAAATATTATAATCATCTTTTATTAAAATCTTATGATCATCTTTTATTAAAATATTATAATCATCTTTAATTAGAATATTATAATCATCTTTGATTAAAATATTATAATCATCTTTAATTAAAATATTATAATCATCTTTGATTAAAATATTATAATATTCTTTAATTAAAATATTATAATCATCTTTAATTAAAATATTATAATCATCTAGTCTTTAATTAAAATATCATAATCATCTAGTCTTTAATTAAAATATAACAATCGTGCGATCGACTCCTGTAATTAACAAACCATATATTATTTCAACCGCTGCCCCCCCTAACTACATGCACATCGCTGTCTGTCTATTTTTGTTGTAGATGGAGCGCTGAAAATGAAAGGTCGTCAGATACTTTTTTTCTATAAAATCCGGCAATCAATAATTCAACAAGAATCACGCCGAGAAATCAATAGATTTATTCACTCGCATGTCGCTAATCACATTACAATTAATTGCAATTGAATAATAATAACAATGATGGACTGTGATACAATTATATATAAGGAATCAGGATTTCTCGATATTGAATGTCTAAGTGACGAATAAGGGATTTATTAATTATTTATTGAATCATTGATATTATAGTTTATTTTTTCACTGAATGGATCAGTGTAATATATTTGTTTCTTATTTTTTATTTTTTATTGAATAAGACTTCCCAAGTTGTCAATTAAAAAAAAAATTAATTACATCATAGTTGGTTAATTACATCAAGCTGTGATTAGTCTATTAAATGTAAAGCTTTTCAGGTTATGCATTAGTTAACTCATTTTAATGAACCTGCACTTGATCGCTTCAATCCAAGACTCCACAATATTCTTTTCCCAGAATCCCCTGTCGCTCATATCTGACGTTATATCTGCCAACTCATATCATAGATTTCCGTTCCCACGATCTTATATTCCAAGTCATCGTTAACCTTTGTTAACCTCTTGTCTCATAACTTAACCACTAATGTATGTACAAGCTAATATATGCACTAGCTGCCTCCCCCACTCGAATAAATATTTAACATTTTGAATTGAGTGTATTTTGAATTAAGTGTAGATATGATTTGTCAACTATAACATAATAATATATGTACCAGCTAATAATGTACTAGCTAACTCGACCACTCGAATATTTAATATTTTGAATTAAGTGTTTAGGTTATGCATTAGTTAACTCATTTTAATGAACCTGCACTTGATCGCTTCAATCCAAGACTCCTCAATATTCTTTTCCCAGAATCCCCTGTCGCTCATATCTGACGTTATATCTGCCAACTCATATAATAGATTTCCGTTCCCACGATCTTATATTCCAAGTCATCGTTAACCTTTGTTAACCTCTTGTCTCATAACTTAACCACTAATGTATGTACAAGCTAATATATGCACTAGCTGCCTCCCCCACTCGAATAAATATTTAACATTTTGAATTGAGTGTATTTTGAATTAAGTGTAGATATAATTTGCCAACTATAACATAATAATATATGTACCAGCTAATAATGTACTAGCTAACTCGACCACTCGAATATTTAATATTTTGAATTAAGTGTTTAGGTTATGCATTAGTTAACTCATTTTAATGAACCTGCACTTGATCGCTTTAATCCAAGACTCCACAATATTCTTTTCCCAGAATCCCCTGTCGCTCATTTTTGACGTTATATCTGCCAACTCATATCATAGATTTCCGTTCCCACGATCTTATATTCTAAGTCATCGTTAACCTTTGTTAACCTCTTGTCTCATAACTTAACCACTAATGTATGCACAAACTTATATATGCACTAGCTGCCTCCCCCACTCGAATAAATATTTAACATTTTGAATTGAGTGTATTTTGAATTAAGTGTAGATATGATTTGCCAACTATAACATAATAATATATGTACCAGCTAATAATGTACTAGCTAACTCGACCACTCGAATATTTAATATTTTGAATTAAGTGTAGATATGATTTGCCAACTATAACATAATAATATATGTACCAGCTAATAATGTACTAGCTAACTCGACCACTCGAATATTTAATATTTTGAATTAAGTGTAGATATGATTTGCCAAATATAACATAATAATATATGTACCAACTAATAATGTACTAGCTAACTCGACCACTCGAATATTTAATATTTTGAATTAAGTGTAGATATGATTTGCCAACTATAACATAATAATATATGTACCAGCTAATAATGTACTAGCTAACTCGACCACTCGAATATTTAATATTTTGAATTAAGTGTAGATATGATTTGCCAACTATAACATAATAATATATGTACCAGCTAATAATGTACTAGCTAACTCGACCACTCGAATATTTAATATTTTGAATTAAGTGTAGATATGATTTGCCAACTATAACATAATAATATATGTACCAGCTAATATTGTACTAGCTAACTCGACCACTCGAATATTTAATATTTTGAATTAAGTGTAAATATGATTTGCCAACTATAACATAATAATATATGTACCAGCTAATAATATACTAGCTAACTCGACCACTCGAATATTTAATATTTTGAATTAAGTGTAAATATGATTTGCCAACTATAACATAATAATATATGTACCAGCTAATAATATACTAGCTAACTCGACCACTCGAATATTTAATATTTTGAATTAAGTGTAGATATGATTTGCCAACTATAACATAATAATATATGTACCAGCTAATAATGTACTAGCTAACTCGACCACTCGAATATTTAATATTTTGAATTAAGTGTAGATATGATTTGCCAACTATAACATAATAATATATGTACCAGCTAATATTGTACTAGCTAACTCGACCACTCGAATATTTAATATTTTGAATTAAGTGTAAATATGATTTGCCAACTATAACATAATAATATATGTACCAGCTAATAATATACTAGCTAACTCGACCACTCGAATATTTAATATTTTGAATTAAGTGTAAATATGATTTGCCAACTATAACATAATAATATATGTACCAGCTAATAATGTACTAGCTAACTCGACCACTCGAATATTTAATATTTTGAATTAAGTGTAGATATGATTTGCCAACTATAACATAATAATATATGTACCAGCTAATATTGTACTAGCTAACTCGACCACTCGAATATTTAATATTTTGAATTAAGTGTAAATATGATTTGCCAACTATAACATAATAATATATGTACCAGCTAATAATATACTAGCTAACTCGACCACTCGAATATTTAATATTTTGAATTAAGTGTAAATATGATTTGCCAACTATAACATAATAATATATGTACCAGCTAATAATGTACTAGCTAACTCGACCACTCGAATATTTAATATTTTGAATTAAGTGTAGATATGATTTGCCAACTATAACATAATAATATATGTACCAGCTAATATTGTACTAGCTAACTCGACCACTCGAATATTTAATATTTTGAATTAAGTGTAAATATGATTTGCCAACTATAACATAATAATATATGTACCAGCTAATAATATACTAGCTAACTCGACCACTCGAATATTTAATATTTTGAATTAAGTGTAAATATGATTTGCCAACTATAACATAATAATATATGTACCAGCTAATAATGTACTAGCTAACTCGACCACTCGAATATTTAATATTTTGAATTAAGTGTAGATATGATTTGCCAACTATAACATAATAATATATGTACCAGCTAATATTGTACTAGCTAACTCGACCACTCGAATATTTAATATTTTGAATTAAGTGTAAATATGATTTGCCAACTATAACATAATAATATATGTACCAGCTAATAATATACTAGCTAACTCGACCACTCGAATATTTAATATTTTGAATTAAGTGTAGATATGATTTGCCAACTATAACATAATAATATATGTACCAGCTAATAATGTACTAGCTAACTCGACCACTCGAATATTTAATATTTTGAATTAAGTGTAGATATGATTTGCCAACTATAACATAATAATATATGTACTAACTAATAATGTACTAGCTAACTCGACCACTCGAATATTTAATATTTTGAATTAAGTGTAGATATGATTTGCCAACTATAACATAATAATATATGTACCAGCTAATAATGTACTAGCTAACTCGACCACTCGAATATTTAATATTTTGAATTAAGTGTAGTGATTTACCAAATGTAAAAAGGTTATTAGGTATAATTGACAAGGTTTGATCCCAGGGTTAGCTATGCTCTCATATATGAGTTGATCTCTAATTGATTAATTAGTTGAATCATGTGATGTAGAAAGGATCTATCAAGTGGGGAGAAAGATATCCTTTACGAACGTCTAGACTCCTGACAGGCTAGTAATAATTAAAATTCCACATCCCAAGAATACAAACAAGTACTACTTTTATTTTTTTAAATTTATTTTTTTAATATTCTTCTAAGCTGTAACTAAAACAAAGGCAGTGAAATATGTAAAAAAAATGACATAGTTGATAACAAGCATTTTTTTTTACAAACATATTTCTTCTTTCGTCACCAAATATGAGAACAGAAAGAGACAAAAAAACTCAGCATCTTTTTTTCTAAGTGCAACTCTTTTGCTCTTCTTTCAAAATGTGCTGTTATTTGAAAAAGAAGACAGAATTTCGTCTTTGATTCTTAGAAAATACTTCTTTTCTGCAATTCTTTTCAAACTTTAATGGTAGAATTATTTGAGTAATCTCCTTTGTATTATATCCGAGTTAACTCCCCTGAATTAGTCTTGCAAATGTTAGATGGAGTGCGCTCCCTGCTCAGAAGTAAAAAATATCATTCCACCCACGTAGGAATCTAGAACGAGATATCATCCTCGTTTCTGGCTGGTACTTCAAGACGTATGGACGTTTTATCCGGTTCATCATAGAAGCATGCCTTCCCAAACTTTAGTTCACGTTTTCTGGTGGGAGTCTTCTAAGCTCCCAGAACACCACAATCAACAAAATGTAAATCATATTTACTTATACATTGTTCATGTATCTTCTCCATCTCAACCTCAACAACACATGTCTTTCTTATTTTATTGGGACATTAATGTATTCTTTTTTTAGTACTGATGTCTGCCCTTCTTTTCTTTATGTATCACGAGCAAAATACTCGAGCCAGGACAGGTATAAGCAATATGTATAACATTAGTTTTTAATTTTCTTTTTTCTTTTCTTGGGAGAATATAGTGTAGTTTCAAGGGCACCCCCTCCTAAATGTTAAAGTTTACAAAACAAAAAATAAATGTGCCTAAGTTACTCACCGTGTTACCTGGAATATGTATCCCATAATTCATAAAGACAAGTTCATTAGTTTAGAGGTTTATTCTGCACATATATATTGTTGCCATTCACGCTCATGCGCACTGGTCCGGTTTAAATTTTATTACATAACTCAAAATTTGATGAAGAGAAATTCGTTTCTCTATTAATTTTTGTATCTCAGTTATTTGGAAAAAAGATATGAGTAGAGTTTGGGTAATCGTAAAGTTTACAATGATGAAGTTTGCCATGAATATATATTCCATAATTCATAATGATCGGTTCATTAGTTTAGTAGTGAATCCTATACATAGAAATATATATATATATATATATATATATATATATATATACATCATAAAGATATATACATACTTAACTTTAAATGTATATATATTAAGTACCACCTTATATGTATATTTACCTCTTACGTTTGTCTCTGACAGAATGTTTATGTGTTAATAAATGTGTACATATGTAAATCCAACCATTTCTTCACTATTGTCCTTTTCCTTCTTCTGTGTTAACCATCATTACACGACACACAAAATGGCGGTCTTGTGTATGAGAAAGATACCCAAACACGTAGTCGCTAAAAACGTAAAAGTTAGAATATGAAATATTGGTTAGCTTTATAGAGTAACTAACTGGCTTTGCCAGCTTGCTATCACTTTGCAAATTTTTCTACTTGAAATACTTGAAACGAAAATTTTAAATAATAAACATTTCATTCATAGGTTTCTTGTAAACACGAGACTAAAAATTTCACATTTATTCTTATAAATAGATAAACATTAACATATTGGTTATGTTGATACCCTAATGAAATCAAAAGAAAGAAAAAAATCAATTTGTCTGACAAAAATACAGTGTCGTTAACAATAAGGAGGAAGAGAGTGGAGGGCAGGAGAGAGAGAGAGAGCGAGAGAGAGAGAGAAAGCGAGCAAGACATTTAGCTAACCAGTCAGCTATCCACCCGCTCCCTTCCATTTTCTCTTCTCGCTTTTGCCTGCCGGTAAGTATTCTAGCGACCGACGTTAACCTCATTTAAGAAAGGTTTTAGTAAGTTATCTATTTTATTTTATTACATCATTTTACTTAATTACTGTTAATATCGATGAAACTATTGCATATGTAAAGCACAAATAGGACAATAAAATTAGAAATGAATAACACCAAACATTATTTTATTATGAACTGCTAAAAAAATAGTTAAGTAAATTCGGCATTCAAATGATTGTCTTTGGATCGTTTAGCTGTACTATATATAGAGTATTCCAAAATAGTATGTTGTATTATTGATTTAAATAACAGTAACCCGTTTTGATGGTAATATAGAAGTTTAATGAACTTTCGCATTAATTAAGATACAATTTCAATTTCGTTTCAGACTGCCCAGCCTTCAACTATCATGAAGGCCACAGATTCATATTTTAAAGGAGCAACAAAACACATGAAATTAACAGACAAACCCAGAGAAATTCAGAAAGACAATTTGAGTAAGTAAAGCAAAGTTTAAGAGTTCAACCTATCGTCCAGATTTTTGTGTGAGAAGAACTTTATAATAAAACACAAGAGCTCGATATAACTTACAAAATTTTATTCAAAGATGCAAACTGTAATCTTGCAGTATGCTTAACAGCCGAGAGAAAATATACAACTTTTACCAAACGCATTAAAATTTAATTCTCTATGTTAAATATCTTAACACCATCCACTGGTAATCCAATTTCTTTAACAGTCCTTTTGGTCCAATTGTTGCTTAACTTCTGAACCCATCCAACATGGCTACCAGACTCTTATAGATCCTAGTCCTGGTGGCCATTCCTTAAACCAAGGGCAGTAACCCTTAACAATCTCCCCCTATTCTTCTTTTCTACTTCTCACACTTTTCTTGGATTGTGATCACTAAAAAGAAAACTAGTGACAAATTAAGGACAAACCCACATTCCACCAAAAAATTTATTTTTATTTTTTTAAATCCAAATAGCTCAAATGAAGCTTCAAATAAATAGGTGTGCTTCATCAAACACTTTTAAGAGAATTGCACTTGATGATCCATCCTTTGTAAAGGTATCTGTCAATTGTTCATCACTTCGTATCCATGACAATGTCACTTCCTTTCTCTCTATCATTTCCCGAACAATTGACATCTCTACACATAGTCTAATGTCTTTTATTACCTTAATTGTTTTGCTGCCTCAAACAAACTTTTATTGTCAACCTGGCAGTGAATAGGTAAAATTGACTATCATTGTAAATAATTTCAACAACTATTTTTGCCATAAGGAAGGACATATCACAATTTTCAACAAATGATAGGGTCTCTGCAGCTAATGTTGATTTAACCACTCTTTTGATTTTAGTGGATTTCCATGTTAGTGGACAAGCTCTCATTTATTCATCTGCAAGAAAGACAATTTGTCCTCCTTGGCTTCCCCCATAAGGAAGATTAGCATAGCTTGCATCGGAATAGGTCACAATTTAAAAAATTTTTTAGGTTGTCTAGTCTAGCAAAGCAAATACCGGTTGGTGTGTTTTTGACATCCATTAACATCTTATTTGTTTTATTGAGGTGACTACTGACCTATAAAATTTGAAACTGCGGAAACTGATTGTAACATCTATTATCTCTGATTTTGTGATTGTTAATTTTATTTTCCCAAACACAAGAAAAACAAACATGGTGTCGATTTTTTTAGGTGGTCGCTAATTTCAAGCTTAAAAGATAGTCAAAAATATGATTTAACCTACCACTAACCCTAAGTCTGGAGGGTGGGGATGCCAAATTTCCAGTCAGCATATATCTTTATATTAGCTGCTCACACGTCATTCTCATTGTTTCGAGAAATTTCTGAAAGGGAATTCTAACCCATCAAATTTATTTCAGACGAAACAATTTTTTCTGACCTCAATTCTTTGGTTCCTCCATTTAAGACATTCACAGCAAGAACTCGTCTTCATCCACAATGGGGAAAACACGCTTTCCTTTCTTTCTCTGTCTAGCATCAGGTGGAATTTCTATGAACAGCGCTTCTTTGTAAGCACTTTCCGTATATGGAACACATTACCACAGAACTGCCTCCCTGCTGATTACAGCATAGTCATTTCAAATCCAATCCAATTATTATAAACCATTGTCATAAGTAATCAAATTTTGTCCATTCCATTCATCAGGTTCAATCCTCTCATAATATTCTTCATCTCTCAACTGACAATCATTCCATCTCAATAACCCTCATTTTCAAATGGCCTTTGACCATGATAAGTGGTGATTCATTAGTAAAAAATAATGTTAAGAGTTGAACCCATAAATACGTTGTTGGAACACTGTTTGGTATATCACATTTCACTGTTCTGGAGAAACTAGAGATTGGAGCTTAGTCGAGTACTTTCCATGGGTGTTCGTTTTAAATCCAATGTGAACAAATACTGACCATTAAACCCATCGTTTCCAATCCTCTCATAGTATTGTTCATCTCCAACTGATAATCTCATTAACCCTTATCCTCGAGTGGCCTTTGGGCCTTGATAAACGGTGACCCATTAATAAAAAGAAAAAAAGAAAATAATGATAGAATAGAAAAGGACTGGCAAGGTCTCTTCTGTTGGCTTTAAAGAAAAGAAGAGATCACCCACCCACTAGATTGCAAAGTCGATTTTGTACTGTATCAAGACAAGAAAGAATTATCTGAACAGAGCCTCTACAGATGTGTCAGCAGAACTCCACTCAACCTTGTATCAAGTGACATGTGAAGTCAGGTTCAAATCCCATCAATTATACTTTAGTAAGCTTACACTTAATTTTCGAAAACATATTCTATCACTCATTGATTTCTATCGCCTTTTACAAATGTGAAACGGAATTGGTTTTTCACCGCCATTTATTTTTTATTCATTTGTTTTTTTTCTCTTTTCAGTTTTACATTATGGAAGAATTTCAAGAAGAAAAGCTCATATTTTCAACTCGTACAAAGTCTCTCTTAATGCCACCATCAACATTCCTCAGGAAATTATACAAACAAGAGTATCAAGTGAGACTATATTTAATATGCAAAAATACATAATTACGCACAAGGCCAAATGAGTGTTAGTTATTGATTATTAAAACTGACTTAATCAACGTTTGTTTTCCTAAGGCTTTTTTGTTTATGGTGCATCTCTCTGACACTGGCTCAATTTGCCAACACCTAAAAAAGCATTACTTCCCCCTTCTCAATATAGGCACATTTTAGTTAATGGCATAAACATAATACGCCATTAAACTAACATAAAAAGTAATTAACACTAATAATTTTTTTGATTAGCCGTTAAATATCATCGTTTTGAATTCTGTATCTGCATTTCAGGTAATCACCCGTCAACTTAAGCCTTAAATTTGAGACTAAATAAGCACCAAATATTTATTTATCAAAAACAACTGTATATATATACATATTTATTATTGTTCGTTTTAATTTTTCAGAAAGCGTCCGTTACAGTTTTGTGTATTATAAATCGCTGTCTATTTTGATGAAAACTGTTGCAATCTCATGGTAAGAATTTGGTCAATTTTACAATTTACTTATGTATAGCTGTTAGATAATATAATTGAGGGGGGGAGGAGCGAGTTGTCTGCCCCACTCCCCACCTCCGACCAAGTTTAGACCAAAAGAGTATAAGGTGACTGTCACTTTCATTCTTGCTCTCTCTCTCTCTCTCTCTGTTTCTCTTGGATTTTAGTAGAGAGAGACAGGTTTCTTATAGTCGGTCTCTAGGGTATTGCCCCCCCCCCCCCGGAGTACTTAAAGCAACCACAGTTTATGCTTTTATTTAGAGAACTATAATACATGAGTGTTGGTGGTTATTTGAAAGCGGTTAATTTTCTGATCAACAAAGATGTCTTATAAGCCATAATGGCAGAGTGGAAGAATCAGTATACTACTACAACAATAGTATCGTCATCATCAACACACTGGTCATCAGACTAGAGAAGAGGCAAGTAACAGGATATTGCTAATTTGTCAAGCTGAGGTATAGTTCTGCTCAGTCCTATGAGGTCCAACCTTCCAGCCTTTACCTTTTCTCTTTGAGAAGGGGATAGTTTATTGCTAATCTCTACTGGGGAATGCTGACAGGATTGTCCGGGCAGTTTTTCTAGATCAGTGCACTTACTCTAGTATTCTGGCTTTTCAAATCCTACTTGACCTTTTGTCTGACCTTTTGTCTGACCTTTTGTCTGACCTTGGCAAGAAAGTAACTTGATGCTTCTTATTTATGTTCAAATGCTGTTGCGGTTTCACAAAAAAAGGAGGAATGTCTACAATCGACATTCGTAGGTTTTCTTCGCAAACTTCTAGACTTTGGAACTCTCTTGCATCTCATTTTTTAAAAAACTCTTATTTACCCCTAAACGCCGCTGAAGCATAAGGGGCTATTGTGATAAGGGCCAGATTTATAGGGGGTAATCTGTGTGAAGAGCTGGACAGTAAGATGTTTGTTTATATTACATTTAAATTTCTGCATGCTGGTACCGTCGAGGAAACAGAGAGCAAGGTGGGAATTCCAAAGGCAAGCAGTCTAAGATAAGAAGCTCTCAGAGTAGATAATCTTCCAGCATCTAGGGACCTCTATAGGAAGGGGTTGTATTTGCTGCAAGTCAAGTGGATCAGGGGTATTTATGTTAGGGGTTACACATGCAATAAGTTTATCGGAGCACATTCTGTGGAAATACTTGTAAAACAATCACAGAGATGCAACACTGCGGCGATGTGACAGGGACTGGAGCTTGGTAGACAGTTTGTTGTCCTTCTTCCTTTTCCTCTGACGAACTCTTTCAAGTTTTAATCGTCGACTCTACATAAAGTGCTGCATTCATTGAAATAGACTGCAGTCAGATGGATCCACGTCTTGACTATCGGCTGAACTTCTGCACCGTCCACTTCTTCGATCTTGTTGTTGGTCTTTCTTTTTTTTTTTTTTGCTTCTTTTTTTAAATTTGATTTTTTAAATTTTTATTTTTATTTTTGTTGTAGTTGTTGTTGTGGTGGTGTTTTATGGCATGTCAGCCATCGTTGAGCCATTTTACACCAAAATCGTACATGATTTGCATACAATTCATTTGTAGATTAATTTGGATTTGAAGAGATTTTTGTCACATACATCACTTGGTCTTCCCAAATCGTCACCCATTTAGTACTGGCCAAATCGTGACTATTTAGTATTGGCCAAGCTTAACGGATCTCATGGGAAGTTTTTCATTTTCTGGTGGTGGATATATTCAATGAACTTGAATAAGTCTGTCAAGAAAATTTTGATTCAAAGTCAAAAGATTGATACTTTGACCAAATCAAAAAGCTTGCAGGTCGTTGGCAAAAGGTCGTGGACAAAGATGGTCCTTATATAATACTTTTTGAACATAAATGTAAAATTTAATACTAGGATGAGATAAAAGTTGTGCTAAAATAATGATATATATGATGGACTCCGTTCAGTCTCGAAAGACAATGGATACCCCCTGTAAGGGTGCCTGCGCGTGTAATAGTGAGGTCAGGGTTGCGCAATCACCAACCATTCTTCTCCTGAGTCGACACTGCCCGATTCCAATGGCAAGGAGAAGTCCAGGACGACTGGAAACAATGCCGAGATAAGCGGAGAGCACATACAGCACCTGGTATTCCCAAACGGTCACCCATTTTAGTATTGACCAGGCTCAACGTCGCTTAACTTTGGTGATCTAACTGGAACCGGTGTGTCAACGTGATTATGCTGTATATAAAAAGAGTTTATTTCTCTACTCGTCGTGTAACGGTTGGAATTGGCCTCATCTGAATCGTGCAACCGGTTTGAACAGTTATTTCTGGGGATGGCACAGTGGCTTAGTTAGTATTGACGCGGACTGAGAACCTGGGTGTGCCAGGTTCAAATCCAAGTCATTCCACTGAAAACGCTTCCATCAAACCCACATGACACTTGTGTCTAATCTCCTGGAGGGGGGATAAATAGAAATCACATTAACACTTGTCCACGGGTGGCCTCGGCCTTGATAAAGTGGTGGTTTCTGTTTTTATAAAAAAGAAAACCCCAGTTATTTCCACACTGAAGATTCCATAAAGATAGAACATATACATATATGAATAATAATTAAATATTTATTATCAAATAATTATATATATATATATATCACTCAGACAATTACATTTCTCAGAAATGTAATTGTCTGAGTGATGCTTGAAAAAACCGCACGGTTGAAATAAATTATTGCATCGACAATTATGTGATTTCGTGTTATTATATTTTATGTTATATATATATATATATATATATATATATATATATATGTATTAATGTTGGGACGATTAATCGGAATCAGAAAAATTTGTGCCCATTTTCCGATGCCCAAAACGATTCTTTTAATTGTTTTTGTTTGTTTATTTTTTATTTATAACTTAATTTCTATTGCTGGTACTAATGATAAAATGATAAATATTTATTGATTTTAAACTACCAGTAAAAGTAAAATCTATTAATCCCCACACACAGACAAGTGTATTTTTACGTTTGCAAAACTATATGCATGTATTACATGGGTTTGTTACGGTAATACGAAAATTAAAACAGCCACAATAACTCTTTAGCTAAATATTTAGAGATCTAAAAAAGATCGGAATCGGTAATTGTATCGGAATCAGGAATTTTGAACAGAATTGGTAATTGTATCGGAATCGGGAAAAATATTAGAATCATCCCATTACTAATATATATATATATATATATATATATATATATATATATATATATATATATATAGTACCAGAAAGACCAGCAAGAATTGGACAGTGTGGATGTTGCTGATTTGAGTCATTCGAAGAAGTTGAAGAAGTTTGTCAAAAAATATCTTGATTCAAAATCGAAGAATTGATATTTTGACAAAATCCGAAAGCTTGCAGGTCGTTAACAGAAGGTCTCTCATTGTCACTTAGACGGGAGACGGGCCCCAAAGATGGGTTACCAAACTTGGACTCAATTACATTTCTACTCTAATTCGTACTGGCCAAATCAACTTGCCTTATGTGCTTACATTATTGTATTCCTATGTTCTGGTTAAATAAAGCTGATTTTATTGTAGAGAAGACGTGGGTATTTTATTTTGAACCTGGTGACCCTTTTCTTCTTCATTTAAAGTCAGATAAGTACAGACAATGGCTATCGTTCATC
This sequence comes from Sepiola atlantica, assembly GCA_963556195.1. NCBI lineage: Eukaryota > Metazoa > Mollusca > Cephalopoda > Sepiida > Sepiolidae > Sepiola > Sepiola atlantica. The sequence continues at coordinate 10,716,217 of OY744520.1, forward strand.
TCGACACCAACCAAATATACAGATGACTTTATTCTTTGTTTTTTATTTTATCTTGTCAGGAAAGAAAAGGAATCGCAAAGTGAACGATTGAATTCTCCAATTCTGTCCATCTCGCTCTATCCACAGCTAAAGTATCCTCTGAAGAAAAACATCAACTTCACTTTAAATCACATCAGTGTAAGTAACAGTTGAATTTCAGCAAAACCATATGAACCTCTTTACCTGTATACCCATTAACGTTTCGTCTTTATTGTAAGACTTCCTCAGGATGATAGTTTGAACTACAACATTTTACGATCCATTTATTGCAGCTTCATGGCTCTTGGCTTTGAATAGAGTATAGACGACGGCCACATCTTCGGTCACATCTTTTACCCATTATGTTTCGTCTTTATTGTAAAACTTTTTTTAAATTCTCAACATTTGAAATAAATTTTTTTTACCTGTATACCCATCAATGTTTCGTCTTTATTGTAAAACTTTTTTTAAATTCTCAACATTTGAAATAAATTTTTTTTACCTGTATACCCATCAATGTTTCGTCTTTATTGTAAAACTTTTTTTAAATTCTCAACATTTGAAATAAATTTTTTTACCTGTATACCCATCAATGTTTCGTCTTTATTGTAAAACTTTTTTTAAATTCTCAACATTTGAAATAAATTTTTTTTTCATTGGCAGTGGAACAACAAATAAAGTGTATTTTAATTCGAATTTCACTTTCCAGATTAAATCCTTTTAAATTAGTTTTTTTTCATTGCATCCTTGGCGATCAGACAAAAAACATATTTTAAAAAGAAGGTGGAGGCTGATAATGTACGAACATGAAATTGCTTTAGCATATTACTATATAGATTATGCGACAAATTGACGGGTGTCTTTATTTTTTTTTTCTTAGATAAAAGTAACTTTGGATTTTATAATCCCATTAAATTATTATTTTAAAATTAAATAGTAATTGAATATACATTAAAGTCACAAATTCAATAGCATACATTAAAATGAAATTTAAAAAGTCCTAATTAAAAAAAAAAAATTGACCACAATGCATTTCGTGAGATATACCCCCCCCCCCCGTCTCCAAATGTAACATTGATGCTTTTGTTTTCAGTTATTTTAAATTGAATGTAAAAATGTTTTCTTGCACTTTTAATGAATAAGAATGTTTTCTTTTTAACAGAAATCAAACTCAAGACGTTTTTGTGCTTTCTGGAACTTCTCATATAAATCGTAAGTTTCATTATTTTTCTACGAATATTTGTTTTATTGTGGACAGAAAAACTTAAATTAAATCTGGAGATGAATTTATGATATTTATAAAACTTTGTTTTCCAACAAGAATATGATGTAGCTCTAGATGCCTGCCTTGAAAATCAGCATTAACATTTTTTGTTTTACTTGAACACTGACCTTAGAATGGAAGTGGCAATGGTAGTATAGTGGTTACCAACACAGTGTGATGTGTTAGAGTTGCATTGGGATGAATCCATCTTTCCTCCATCCATTTACAGGTTAAATAGTAGGGTGGGCTAGACTCTCAAGCCTTTGGTAAGGCAACTTGTCTAGGAGATGGAAAACTCAGAAATAACATCAGTCGTGGCATACCATCACTCCTATCAGCCTGTGTTAACAACTATGTGATAAAAATCAACAGAATTGTTTCAAGAGATATTGTTGGCAATCTTCAATTGTGAAGAAAAAGACATCCCAAGTACTTTAACCATACTTCAATGGATTATGCTCCGATGAATTGGCTACTCTGGTGCCCCCTCGACGTAAATTCACTAGACCAAATCGACAATCAACTAAATCCCATTCATTCACTGTGGAGATCCCCAGACGCCGGAGAGCTTTCTACTCAAATATCTTCTTTCCTCGTGCTGCTGGCCTATGGAATTCCCTCCCTACCCCCTGTTTCGCCGACACTACTGACATGTAGAAATTTAAAATTAATGTAAACAGACATCTTGCTGCATAGATCCCAGTTTAGTTTGACCCCCCTCACCTTCTCCCCTTTTCTTTCTTTTCAGTAACCCCTTATGTCTACAGTGGTGGCCTGCCTTGTTTGGGGTGAACTACGTTAAAAAAATAAATAAATAAACTTCAGTCTATGCCTGACTTGGCCACTAAGTTTCGGTCATTGTTTTATCACTGTTCAAATATGCACGTCTGCATTGCAAGTAAACCTGGATACGATGTGCAAGATTTTCAATGACTCGTCAGTTCATGGATAGTCTGGGGATTGTTTAGATAGAGATTATCTTTGAGATAACCGTACAGATAAAAATCTGGGAGGTTAAGACCCTCTAAGTGTGAAGCCTATTTAGGATCACACCTCCTACTGATGAGACGAGCACCAAATTGTCCCCATGTATGGCAGAGAGATGCTATGAAACACTCTCTCAGATTTTGACACCACATATCCAGTGAACACTAGCTTTTTCATTTCTCTGCAGTCGTAATTTTCCCCCCACAATTTTAGGGCCCAACGCTCACTATTATATAAAAAGAAATGATTCAAAGGGAAATCACTTGTATAAACATTAATTTTTACTGAATTATTAAAATAAATGCTTGTTCGTCTTTTGTTTTTGTTTTTCGATAGACACATGACGGGAATTTATGGCCGCTGGGAAACGAAAGGCTGCTATGTTGTTTCTCAGAACCAAACGTGCACAACCTGCTCGTGCAATCATCTCACCAACTTTGCCGTTTTGATGAGTGTCCATCCAACGGTAAGTAGAGCCATGCCTAACACAAAGCAATATTTTCAGAAAGATATCGAAGGTTGGAATAACAATATCTTTAAATGTAGAAATATTTCTTTGCAAACTAAATTTCAAAGTTCTTCAAATCTGAAATTTGGACAGTTATTGTCTAATATTGAAAACCTAAATTAAATTATCATTAATTAAATTATCATTAATTAAATTATTCATGTTTTTAATATTAAGTAATGTTTATAACACAGCTCTAAAAATAGTGGTGATGTTAACGTTCAGATTAAATTTAAAAAAAATAAGATACCAAAACTATTAACAATAAGAATAGAAATATTATTTGGTTCACTTTGCAGATGCTGAAAACTTAACTAGGTAAAAAATCCCTGAATATTATTGATTCTTTATAATCTTCAACATATATGTGTCTATGTTCTCATTTCCGTTTCTGTTTAATTGTAAGGAATTCGTGTATAGCTAAAACAAGATCTTTCTCAGTTTATAGAAACGGCTGGGAAGGGGGGGGGGGGCAGTAAAATATTTATATGCATTAAAACAACCAGGTTGGAGTTCATACCTAATTTGTGTATATTTAGTTTTATTATCCACTTTGATTGTTTTTGTTTGTATTCATATGTGAACGGGAATTTTGTGTCTATTTGACATTATCTAATGTATAATCTGGTTGGTTATAAAATGTTTAGCTATTTGGGAGTAGGGTGATTTTGGGTTTGGTTGGTTGTTTTACGGCATATCAACCCTTTTGGGGTTATTTAATGCAGAATCCGGTCATTTTGGTAAAAGTTTTTATGCTTCAAGTTCTTTATATGTTCAAGTATTTATTCATGGTGTTTCGTTTGATTGTTTTGTAGAGGAAAAATGTTGTTTTTGTTGTTAGCTTTGCAGAACATGATTGAGTTTTGCAAAGGGAAAGGAAAAAAAACCAATAACATCAATGTTTGGTGTATTTTTGGTCAGGAAGCTGGTATCTTCAGACAGCCGGATCTGGTAGCACCAGGAAGGTGATTTTTGGAGCCTTACCATTGAATGCAGTTCTGTGTACACCCATGACTGTTAGAGACAGAACTTGAATAGTTTATAGGGTTGGGAAATAGGGTAGACAGAAAATAAAGGAGTTGGGAGAGAAGGATTTCGGGGTGGTGTGGTGCGTTAAAGGTGAACACTTTGCACTAGGGTGTCTAAGGCAGTTTAGTGTTGTGCCTAGGACAAATTCTATATGGGACCCTCGCAGGTACTACCACTTTGAGTCAGAGTGGACCTGGGAGTAATGGTAAGTAAAAGGTGGCATCACACTCCCCAAAGCTCCCAATTTAGGGTTTTACCACCGGATGCACTTAAAGGTTATACCCAGGATTTAAACCATTTTACCACCGGATGCACTTAAAGGTTATACCCAGGATTTAAACCATTTTACCACCGGATGCACTTAAAGGTTATACCCAGGATTTACACCATTTTGTAATGTGCCATGTTATTTAATATCTCTCAAATACGTTTAATCAATTTTTTTAAAGAATTATCTATTCTCATTTCAGGTTGCGAATAATAACTATGCACAGACACTTCTTTCCATGTTCAGCGGAAGTATTTCCATTGTGATGGTTCTTTTAACAATCCTTTGTTATGCGATAATTTGGCCGTAAGTAAACAATAACAATTTGTCGTTGATAAGAAAAAAAAGAAAAAAATAGCAATAAACAAACGAAACAAATGGTGCTTATACAGATGAAAGCGCATATGAAAAACGCATTTCCAAATAAAAACTCTTGTATCAGGCAAAACTAATTAAAAAATAAATGATGTAAGTCTTCCATTTCAAGTCTGAAGAGAAGGTCAGTCCTAGGAGCTTATCAAAGCAGTGGGCTTCCTCAAGGGGAGAGCCGTTCATTTCAACTGGGACAAAGTGAGGATTAGAGTGTTGGTGGTGAAAGGAGAGGAGCCAGCCACCTTTTTCTCCCATTGCACCACTTGCACCAAGTCAGAAGAGAGAGAGATAGAGAGAGAGAGAGAGAGAGAGAGAGAGAGAGAGAGAGAGAGAGAGAGAGAGAGAAAACCTGATCATTAATGCTCTTGGTGGTGTTTCCATAGATGGTTGTGTCATCAGCATAAATGTTGACGAATGATCTTAGAATATGATTTGGGAGATCATTTATGAAGATCAGGAAGAGGGTTCACCCCAGAATTGAACCCTGAGGCACGTCAGCATTGATGCTGTGTACCTCAGACTTCTGTCCATCAACGACTTCTTTTTATAAATCTATCAGAGAGAAAGGATTTGATGGTTGAGAGTATATTTCCAGATATTTCATAGCTAGCAAGCTTGTGAAGTAAACCTTTATGCTAAACTTTGTCAAAAGCCTTTGATCTGTCAAGAGCTATTGCTCTAGAAACGAAGTCCCCGTCAATAGATTCACTGATCCTATGTGATATTACAGGCAACACATCGGTTGTCAATCTTGCAGGCCGAAAGCCATATTGCTTGTCGCTGATGAGGCTGTTTTTGCTAAGGTGATTAACAACTTCTTAGTTTATCACAGATTCAAGCAACTTACTCATGATGCACAGGAAACTGATTGGTCTGTACTGAGATGCAGAGGACCGGTCACCAGTATTTTTAAATATTGGACAGACTGACAAGGTTTTCCAAGGTGTTGAGAAGGACTTCTTCTTTAAGCAACGATTGAACAGCTTTGTTCAGGTTGCAGTTTTTAATCACAGTGATTGGGATGTTGTCAGAACCAGTTGCTTTGCGAGCATCAAGGTTTTGGATAAGTTTGGTAACATCCCAGACAGATATATGGATGTCGCTCACGGTGTTTACAGTCAGGGGGTCAGAAGGTAGGTACCCCTAATCGCAAAAGGTGGAATTTGATGCAATGTTCTTTGCGAAAAGTTTGGCTTTCTCAGGCGCTGAGGAAACCTCCTCTGATCCATTGATGATGGAGGATACGCTTTTATTTAGGACCCTGTTTGTAATACGTCAGAACTCGTGGGAACCAAGTGTCTATTTGGCCACTCTGGATTGAATAGATTCGGCGTACTTTTCTTTTGCGTTTTTTTAAAGTGATTACTAGCAGCACTAAAGGCGGATTTGGTTTCAGAGCATCTATTTTTTTGAAAGCTATTGAAATTGTGGTTTCTATGAGCGATGCCAGCGGCAAATTCAGGGGTGTACCACGCCTGGCTGGGAGTTTGGTTTTTGTTGGAATTTCTTGGAACGTATGAAGTTCTTAATACCAGCGATTATTCAATCAGTTAAATCGGATGCATTCTTTTTAAACATGAGAATTTCTGATATGAAAGATATGAGATGTCTCAGTCGGTCATCAGGTATCGATACGCTGTGCGATGGAGAGGGACTTCAGAGGACTTGTTGCACTTTGTTCTGATCTTGATTGAGACTACTGAGTGATCGGAAGATCCCAGTGGAGACAGGACAGAGGATGAGCATAGTTCAGGACAAATTGTTAAGAAAAGATCAAGAAGATTTGCAAAAACTCTGTCAACATCGGGAACGCGGGTGGGTTTGTCAACGATCTGTGTTAGATCATAAGCAAGTGAAAAAATCGTGACAAAACTGCCCTTCATCGTTTGTCGTGGTTAAATGAACTAGCCATTCAACATTGTGGACATTAAAGTCACCACAGACGTGGATGCGAGCAAAAGGATGAGCAGACAGGATCTTGTCAATTTTGTCGGAAATTTGCTCAATGATAGTAACTCCGTCAGAGAGGGGACGATAGAGAGAAAAGATGAAAGCGTACGAGCAACATGGAAACACATATAGAGTGAATTATGGTCTTCGTAGGAAGTGTACCTACCACAAGGAAAATCATATATATATATATATATATATATATATATATATATATATAATCTGTTGAAAAGAAACCAATAAAGTGCTCAAATGTAGCTAATGTAAAAAAAAATTTTGGATCAAGGTGTTGACAATTTGGAGTGGGCTATAAAGACGGGTTCTACCTCAGAGACCGTTTGACCGTATTAATGAAACCCTGGTACACCAAACAGACACTGTAATTTAGTAATGTATAGTTTTTAAATAAAATAATTTATATATATATATATATATATATATATATATATATATATATATATATATATATATATATATATATATACATTTGGGAAAGTTCATTTTCTTAAGCATCTTTGAATTTTAATATAAAGATAGAGGCAAAAATGCGCTATTTTAAGTTCAAATAAAACAGACATTTGCACCGTTAGTCCAGAACATCGGACACCTTCTACAAGACCAGGAAGGATTATTACAAAAAAAAACAGGTTAATACCTTATACTTGTCTAAACTCCGAAGAGGCTTGTTTTATCAAGCAAAATATCAGTTATATAAGTCAGGATGCAAAAAAAAATGTTTTTATTTTTTTTATTTTGATTTAATAAATTATCTGCATCTAACACATGGTTTTCTCAGTGAAGGCATTTTGCCTCTATCTTTAGATTATATATATATATATATATATATATATATATATATATATATAAAGAGGTGTACTAAAAGCGAACTCTGCCCGGGAAGTTTCTTTAATGGCGAATATTTTACATCTTAATCTCCTCTGACGCCTGCCTGCATCATCGAATGTACCTCTTATTGGACTTTTTACCCTTCCTGGATTTTCTATTTTCGCCGTACCTGAAGTTGTGGCTTCTTGGAATTTAACTTTGAAACTTCTCTCATTACTTCTCGTGCCTCTAACGACCTACCTATCTACATCGTATCCTCTCCGCTGGACTCTTCGACACCGGACTTTTTGGCAATCGGACATTTGCTTGCACCCTGGCACAGTTTTGCCCTACGTTTCTTTCCCTACAACTTTTATTTTATTTCATTTTTTCAAATTTTAAATCTTGGCCATTGCCAACTTATCTATCCCAGCGACTTCCTCTGATGATAAGATTTTGATCTTTGAAAAGCCTGGCTTAAGGAAAATTTAACTTGAATAAATTGCCTTTTTGCGGAATATACCTTGCTTTGAACTTTTGAATTGAATTTTGATTTGGCTTTTGCTTTCTCTAATTCCTTTCCACTCTCCTTCATATATATATATATATATATATATATTATTCCATTTATAATTAATTATTGAATATATCTATATTGGAGGAGTTGTTGCTAATCCTTCGACTAATTGATTCAGGGATGTGTTTACTTACAGATCTAGGGTGGTTAGATAGTGGGTTGACATAAAGGGGGTAGGAATTATCTTTAGCATAGGGCTCATAAGTATCTCTAGTGAGGTTGAAGGTAATATCGAGGAAGTTGACCTGTTTTACATTTGATGTTATTTCAGCCTTTAGATATTATTTTTTTGATTTGTTCACACTTTTGCCCGTTTGTGTTGTTAACATACATTAGGCCATCATCTCTGTAAAAGCCGATTGAATCGACTTCGAGACCCCCTTTATGTAAACCCACTATCTAACTTTTTGAAACATGACTTGTTGGGGTCTCCCCCTCTCCCCCCTCCCTTCTCATGTCCCCGTTATAGGCAGAGCTCCATCCCTGTCCCCCCTCCCTCTAATGCATCTTCAAATTTCCGGTTGAGGTTAAATTTAAATTTAAAATCTTTGCCATTTGATTCCATTATAGCTTGAAAAGTTGACGCTCTTTGCGAGCGTTAATGAAACAGAATATAGTTTGTCGAAATTAATGGAATAAAATCACAAACAAAAAAATATATTTTGCTCTGAATTTTCATCGAGCACTGTCATAAACCCGGTTTCAACTTCCTTCGGATTTATACCCCCTGGATATTTGTAACAAGTTAATTATATATATATATATATATATATATATATATATATATATATATATATATATATATATATATTTGTAGTTCTATAATCTAATTGGGTCTCAGGTGGCAGAGGAGGCATTTATTTAAATGTCTACATTTCGCAATGAATTGAGGTAATTTTAATGAGTATTTTACACTTTTGTTTTGAGCTTATAATTTTGTATTTTTTCTCCAGACACAATTTAGAATTCCTGCAGATGCTTGCTTGATCTACAATCAATATGGCAGATAAATCGCATTCAGTATGTAGCCATTAAATATAAAAAAGTTATAAAAAAGAATAAATATATGCTACATTTGTTTAAAACAAGCTATGTTCTATAAACCACCGTTCAACAAACATATTTACAAAATCAAATAGAAGTAATAAATTGTTCTGTTGAAATATAGATGATGGCAAAAAACTGTTCTAAAAAGTTGTTTTCTTGTTCTTTCTGCCAGGAACCTTACACAGAATCCTGTGAATCGGTCGCGGGCAATCATCTTGATGAACTTGTGTGTGGCGTTGTGTATTGCTAATATCATTTTTCTGGCCGGAAGTCGTCCAATTGCAAACAAGGTAAGTTAACTTGTTTCATAATTTCATATATTTAGATAAATTAAGCTGTTTTGCTTGTATGGAAAAAAAGAAACTTGAACCCACTTTTGCCATTTTAACACACAATTGTTAAACACACCGGGGACCATCGTGAATTGACTTGGCTTTACGAGCGCCTCTCCATTCCCATTATTCGTGGAAACACTTTGAGTCTGCTCTCGGCCTGACAAGCCAGCAGGACATCCGCTGAAACTTCCTGATACTTCCATATTGGTTTCGAAAAAAGAAAATTTTATTAGTTATATTCCTGAAATGTTATCGACGTTTAACTTTTGAAAATATCATTAACGATCATTTAAAATAAAAATATATTTTACACAAATTTATTTATCAGTTTCCATCCTCTCCATAAGTAAAAAGATAAAAGTTAAAACTTAAAAGTTTTAACTTTTATCTTTTTGCTAGTTATTCATTAATTATACTTATGAACATATTGTATTATACTTGAGAAACTAAATCACTTTTGAAAATATCGTTAACGATCATTTAAAATAAAAATATTTTTTACACAAATTTTTTTATCAGTTTCCATCCTTTGAGTTTTAACTTTTATCTTTTTACTATATCAGCCCAAAACATACTTTTTTGTTAAAGCTATACAGTTCATCCAAGTCATACAATTTAAAACATATTCAGGAAAGATATCCAAGATGTTGATTGAAAAGTGATCCAAGTGGTGAATGGTATTCCAACAACGAAAAAATTATCCAAGCGGGAAACCTGTTTGCAATCGATGCAGTAAATGACAGTGAAAAATTTACATTGAATTCTAATAAAATTTGATTCGCACCTGATTTTATTATTTCATTTTATATTATGCAATAAATATATATATATATATATATATATATATATATATATATATATATATATATATATATATATAGTTAATTTTGTTACAGAATATCATAACTTGATGCCATCGGTTTCCAGTTGTTACTGCTTAAGAAGACAAATCATAATGCTATGTAAAAAATTACCGTAAGCTTTCGTCAGCCAAATTTTAAATATTATTATGCTCTTATTATGTAATAATTGAACACTCTGTGAGATGTCTTTCTACCAAACCAAATATTATATATATACTCAAGTTAAAATTCACCCTGCGATAGAAATGTCTCAGTCAGGGAGAAAAAAGAAAAAAAAGAAGAAATATGCTTATACTTCTGACAAGGGTATCTATTACCGAAAGTACTCAAGTTTATAAAAAAAAGGTAAATAAATAATTTATTTAAAAAAACAAAACAAATATCTGCGTTGTTCAGGTTTCAAAATATTTTTAAAAAAAATATTCTCCTTATTATTGCCATTTCATCAACGTTTTAATGTGTGATTTTACAAACTACATTATTCACGTAACTGTGTGCTACACACAAGAACATTTCAACTTTGTTGTCGATAACAACTGGACGAATTTCAACTTGACTGCGATAGAAATGTCTCAGTCAGGGAGAAAAAAGAAGAAAAAAAGAAGAAATATGCTTATACTTCTGACAAGGGTATCTATTATCGAAAGTACTCAAGTTTATAAAAAAAAGTTTTTAAGGTAAATAAATAAGTTATTTTAAAAACACAAATATCTGCGTTGTTCAGGTTTCAAAATATTTTTTAACAAAATATTTTCCTTTTATTATTGCCATTTCATCAACGTTTCAATGTGTGATTTTACAAACTATATATATATATATATATATATATATATATATATATATATATATATATATATATATATTGCATCCACCACCACCCAACAAAATAAAATAAAAATAAAAAATTATAATAAATTTTTTAATGGATAACCATATTTTTCATTTGCATCCATCACCACCCAACAAAATGAAATAAAAATAAAAAATAATAATAAATATTTTTTAATGGATAACCATATTTTTCATTTGCATCCAACAAAATAAAATAAAAATAAAAAATAATAATACATTTTTTTAATGGATAACCATATTTTTCATTTGCATCCATCACCACCCAACAAAATAAAAAAAAATAAAAAAATAATAATACATTTTTTTAATGGATAACCCTATTTTTCATTTGCATCCACCACCACCCAACAAAATGAAAAAAAAAAAAAAAATAATAATAAATTTTTTTTAATGGATAACCATATTTTTCATTTGCATTCATCACCACCCAACAAAATAAAATAAAAATAAAAAATAATAATAAATTTTTTTTAATGGATAACCATATTTTTCATTTGCATCCATCACCACCCAACAAAATAAAATAAAAATAAAAAATAATAATAATTTTTTTTTAATGGATAACCATATTTTTCATTTGCATCCATCACCACCCAACAAAATAAAAAAAAAATAAAAATAAAAAATAATAATACATTTTTTTAATGGATAACCATATTTTTCATTTGCATCCATCACCACCCAACAAAATAAAATAAAAATAAAAATAAAAAATAATAATACATTTTTTTTAATGGATAACCCTATTTTTCATTTGCATCCATCACCACCCAACAAAATGAAATAAAAAAAAAAAATAACAATAACATTTTTTTTTAATGGCTAACCATATTTTTCCTATCTCTTTCCCCAGATTTTGTGTAAGGTTGTTTCTTTGTCGCTGCATTTCTTCTACTTGGCCGTCTTCTTCAGCATGTTGATGGAAGGACTCGATATGCTAATCACCGTCATTTTAGTCTTCAGCAAGAAAATCAAAGTGAAATGGTTCGTTCTTGGAATTTGGTGTAAGTCTTTCTTTTTTCATTGACGTCGAATTCAAAATCTTTAAAATTGCTTTCAAATTTGTTGTGGTTCAATGCAGAAAACAAAGTTGGAGTCATTATTACAAAAACACATTAAAGTTCACAAATTGTATTCATCACTTGGTAGCTGCTTATTCTTGTACGCACCCTAACCCTAACCCTAACCCTAAACCTAAACCTAAACCTAACCCTAACCTTAACCCTAACCCCTCTGTCATCCTTTCTGCTTAAAATTAAAGCTCCTTATTTACACTTTCAAAAACAATTAGGTTGATGCAAGACTGATGGAAGGCATAAGAGATTTATTCAATTTGATCTTCGTTTAAAATCACTGACCAGTGGGGTGGAGAGAGAGAGAGAGAGAGAGAAAGCGAGAGAGAGATCAATAATCACTGTTTAATCATATTTTGTCAGCTAATCTCAATTTTCATGTTCATGCTCTCCCACTCTCGCTTTGAGCTATGTGATGTCATATCCGTTTTCATTAATGCCTACAATCTAGTAATCCTAACTTTGAATTCAGCAAGTTGACCCTTTACTGTTATTCTCAACTAACCATTTTATATACTAGTGGGTTTACTTGCCCAATATCTAACACATGCAGATACAGCATAACAGTTTATTTAATATGTCTTTTTTGGCCATCTCTTGGTTTCATCAATAATCCAATGACAACTTTAAAAGAAATAGTATATTTATTTATTATGCCAATGTTGGCTTAGAATTATCAAAGATATCTCACTTGAACTGATATCCGAGTTACTTCTCTTGAATTATTCTGGTCAGCATTGGAAAAATGCACTTTCCTGTCTGAAAGTTAAAAAAAACTCGTTTCACACATGTATGGAAATTTAGAACACGGCTTTCTCTTTCTAGCTGGTTCTCCAATGTCGTTGAGCGCGTCTTACTGTCTGCCATATTTACATGGCCTCTTCAAAACCTGATGCTGTATCTGTCAAGTGTCTTTTCTGGTAGCAGTTAACTAGACTCCCAGAACATAATCACAACAAATGTAAATAATATTTACTTTTACATAGTTCATGTATATTCTCTATCTACGACCCTGACAACACAAGTCTCTTTATAGATTGTATTGGAACTTTATTGTATTCTCTCGTTAGTAATTATATCTATTCTTTTACTCCTTTGTATATCATATTAAGTACCATGTTTCCATCCGTCTTTTACGTTTGTCTGTAACAAACTGTTTATGTGAGAATAAATGTTTGCATGTGAATCCAACTAATTCATCGTTTTCCTTTCTTCTGTCTTTTGTATGCTAGCCACGATAACACAACATGCCTGTACGGGAAAGATATACCAAAATATCTAAACAGTTAAAAGAGAGTGAAATTAATCAAGTATATGTAGTTACATATTTATTTTCAAAATTTCTCAGTATTCAACAAAAAACAAACTGAAGTGAATCCGTATAAGACCTTTAAATCTAGGATTTTTAAAAGAAATAAATTCTACTCATCAGAAGGGAAAAGTTAATTTTAGAAAAAAGAATTGAGCTTCAAATATTTTTTGGAAAATAATTTTAAAAGATTTTTACGGGAAGATGAAACTTTTTTGGATGGTTATTATAAAAACAATATAAATTGAAAGTTGATGAATAATGAACAAGTTATAATTCCATAGGGTTATATATATATAATTTTACTATGTCATGTATATACATATATATTATAAAATAATATTTTTTCAGTACTTACTTCAGCAGTGCTCAATAAAAGAGTAAAGCTTAGTAGGAGTACAAAAATATACTTATGGCAAATGAACTACACAGAAACTTTTGTGTTTCATTCCTGAGGGAAATCATCAGACTAATTGCATGAATTTACATTTTAGAATTGTTTTTATAGCTAACCAGTGCCTACTCTAACTTCTAACAAATCAGAGTTCTTGATTTCCTTACCAGTCACTTTCTATTCTTTTCCTTCAGCTAATGATGTTACTCTCTTTGTTTGGCGCTCTTCATTTTTAAGTAGGTAAAACAAACAAAAGGTGACCATAAGCTGATCAAGGAAAACTAAAATATTTCTTTTATCGCATTTTTCTGTTGTTAACTAGCGCCATTTTGAATTTATTTAATTTTATATTGTTATCACTATATATAATTTTGTTTTTATTTAAGTGTGATAACCGTTTTTTTCTTCTTTTCTTAAGGTTTTCCTCTTTTAATTGTTAGTATCAGTTTTCCAATCAAGTTTCATGATTATGCTGACGCAAATCAGTGAGTATTAAATATGTTTCTTTTTTATTTTGATTAATTGGTTTTTATTTGTTTCATTGCTCCCGGGCAACATCAAGCTTCTTGTCTAGTATGCAGCACTGTAACAAAACACTTTAAACACAGTGGAGTTATTGCTACGAGGCAATGTGGTGTTTAAACACTCCTGCTTTATCTAGGATATTGAGTACTTTAGATTTACTTATACCACTTAACTTATACCACTTACCAAATGCAATACTGTATTATCACTATTATGGTTCCCGGTTACATTTTTTTGTATACAGCAGTGTAACAAAACGCAGACAGTTCTTTCTAAGAAGGTTTTGTTATTGGTTTTGCTGTTGAATGAATACATGTGAGAGGAAATACGGCTTTTTATTGATTGAGAGGTAGAGCCTATGCACATGTATATAGCTGGTCTAGTTATTCTATCAGTAATTAAGTTGTTTCTGTCGATGGGTATTGGGGTGTTGTAGGGATTGTTTGGGTGCATGTCTCTGGTGTTAGATGGGGGCATTGGTTGGAGTGATGGAGATTCAGTGGTATTGTTGAGATCAGAGGGTTTTTTTGATAATTTGTTTATCGAATTTGGTTATCGAAACACTGATCAACCAGGGAGCTAGAGGTTTTTGTAATGCACACTTTGCTATACATCGAACTCTGACTGACAAACTTCATTCTGAATCCTGTGAAATGGATAATTCTACTTTCGGACTACTACGCACACAGGATGAATTGAACTCTACTGACTACCATCGAATAATCACCTTCTTAACAACAACATTTGGACTCCTAAATACTTTGAGTATTCTTTTTCAAACATTTATTTCCAATATAACAGCTGTTTTGCTTTTGACATCTTTTTTGACAGTGACTACCCTAACTCTATGTTTTCTCAACAAAAAGTTCTTTACCTTTTGTTTTTTGTGTATAAATTTTTCAAAGTTAAATGTTGCCGATTATATTTACAATCACATTGTCGTTTTTTTATCCTCTGATGAAAAGAGTTTGTCTTTGAAAATCCATGGATTAAGAATATGAGAATCCTTGCTTTGAACTTCTGATATTTTAATAGACATTGTGTCTTTGCAATTTTTTATTCTCATCTTACATATCTTGAATTGTTTGCTCTATTCAATATATTGAGCTTCATATTATCACGATAGATTATTATTCAACGATAAATCGATTATCTTTAATTTAATTTAATATTCCAATATTATATATATATATATATATATATATGGAGAGAGAGAGAGAGAGATAGCTACTTACCGTTTCTATCTGTTGCAGGGTTGATAATGATAATGATGTCCCAAAATAAATCAAAATACCCCAAACTAGAATAACTGAGTTGAAAGGTTAAGATATAATCATCAAAAAAACAAAAATGGTACAAATATTTGCTTTGTTGACTTGTGGGTAGTTAATGTTTTTGTCCTGAAAAGGACAGTTTATCGTATGTGGTTGGGTAGCAGGCTTTATCTGGAGTGAGTGGTAGATGGAACTGGAACTAGCTAAAAACAGATACATGATGATCAGGTTCAGGGTGCCAGAAAGAAATCACAGCTGTTATGGTGATTGTGGTAATGATGTTGTTGTATGATCGGCAGGAGGCTTTGAGTACTACTGCTGGTTGGGCCATTGTCAGCCAGGGGGGGGGGGCTGGTACCCTAGTGAACTAAATCTCAAAGTGCCCATTCATATAGTATCAGAGCTGCTGCTGCTGCTGCTGCTGCTGGTGTGTAGATGTTATTTGACTTGCTCATTATTTACTTTGTGTATGAAGAAGCTTGTATTAGTTGATTATTAACAAGAATCTTTTTCCCTTGCAGTTGCTGGCTTTCGATAAATGATGGACTCCGATGGGCATTTATTGGGCCTGCATGTTTTATCATATTTGTAAGTGAAATTATTTATATATATATATATATATATATGTATATATATATATATATGTATATATATATATATATATATATATATATATGTATATATATATATATATATATATATGTATATATATATATATATATGTATATATATATATATATATATATATATATATATATATATATATATATATTAAACAAAGTCGTATGTATGTGTGTTGTGGTATCACAGTTACACGGTTGGTTTAAGAGCCAAACTAACTGCAGATTTGGAATCAGCATCCTTGATCCAATGTCCTTATTTAGGTTCTTGAACCATTTTTAAAACTCATTATTCAAAATTAAAAATACGCAAAAATAACAGTAGAAACAAATGTTCCGACATTTTTAGTGTTCCTTTTTAGCTGACCGAACAACATATATTTATCATTTATACTTTTCACATCAAATCATCGTAGTATTTGATGTATAGTTTACTTTGAAGAGAAAACATTTTCTTTTTTATTAAAAATGGATAAAAAATGTTCGCTAATATATTTTTACTTTAATAAGAATTCCAATATTTTATGCCATCATGGGTTAGAATTTCATACTTGACTATTGTTTTGGGGAGTTTTTTTTTATAGCGTCCCAGTTATTTTTTAGCTGATATCGATCACCATCATAAACCTGACTAATTTTTATTTTTAATAAAAAAAAATGGATGAAAAATATTTAATAGATGTTCTTAGATGACTATAAAATTCAAGAAAAGTTGAGAAATCCGGCATAGACGGGTATTTCAGCTGGTTTATATATCTCTGGACCGGACATTTTATCCTAACACCGTTATAACATTATATAAGTATGGGTGAATTTTCATACTATATATATATATATATATATATATATATATATAACACGCATAAAACATCGGAAATATGTATTTGAAATTTTAAGTGGGTTCTGTTCTCATGAGTCACTTAGAGGTGTGTGCACATAGATATTCGGCACATAGAGGAGGATAACGTAGATATTCAGGACCACTTCGATTGTCTATCTGGGAGAATGTTAAACATATGATATATATTTGAAGTTTAAGAGGGTTATGCCCTCATCGACTCCTTAGAGGGAGATGCACTTAGAGATTCAGGAACATTTCCATTTTCTTCCCTGGTAAACCTTTCTCTCTATTGGGAATACACAGGCACACATACAATGTCTTATATATATATATATATATATATATATATATATATATATATATATGAAGCAATCCAACAAAAGATATAAGCGTCAACTAATATCTTATAATTAGTGAAACATCCGGATAAACACTGAAGCTCAATATACTGGATAGAGCATTAATATTATAATATAAAATGAAGTAATAAAATAAGGTGTCAATCAAATTTTATTAGAATTCAAGGACTTAAGGATACTTTGCTTGAACTTTGAATTCTAATAAAATTTGATTGACACCTTATTTTATTACTTCATTTTATATTATATTATAATATATATATATATATATATATATATATATATATATATATAAAGTCAGTTTATATTATATTCCAATAACCATGGTTTTATTTTATTATTTTTATTTTTTCACATTTCCAAAAAATATAAAATTTCTGTGAGATATATTTTTAACGGTCCGTTTCATTTGTCTTGTGCCAAACAACATTTTTATGTCAATATCGTCTCTGCAACACTACAAAATCATCAGAAAAAATTCACAAAGAGTAAAAAGTTGAAAACACCTACACTATACAGTAGTTTCTTTTTAGGATGAAAACAAACAAAAAACAAACAAAAAGAGAGAGCAAAAACTCACACGTGGGAGATCCCACTATTTCGCCATTTTGTCTTTTTAACATATATATATATATATATATATATATATATATATATATATATATATATATATATTAAAAAGAAAAACTGTAAAAACAATTTTAGGAGCTTAATACATTTCATTTTATTCAGTACATCGTTTGAGGTGCAAAATGATAAAACTTTTTATTGGCTAATAGAAAAAGTTATTTGTTACAGCCAATCGTTGGGCAGTCAAGTGTAAACGAGGCCAAAAAAGTCTGCTATAAATTATCTGCCTACAAAGTTACAAAAATATTAGTAAAAAAATATTTCAGTGAATATATGCGTGGGGTTAAAGGGCTGCTTAATTTTTCATTAAAAAACAAACGGAAAGATTTTCATCAAAACTTTAAAAAATCAATTTTTTTATTTCAGAAAACTTTTCATGAAACAATTTTGTTCTTTTTTCAGGTGAACGCCATCATTATAATCATTGTGCTCAGTCAGATGCTAGGGACACGAGAGATGATGCAGGAAACAATTAAAGAGAGAGTCAAGTGAGAATACTTTTATCAAAATATCATATTTTACTTGCAGACAAAGAATTATGCCATACTTATATAAGAAACTAGAAGAATACTCGTCCCAGGACGGGTAAAATCAATACCCGAACAGAACAGCTTTGCACCACTTTTATGTCCCCTTACGAAGATTAAAATCAAAGTATAATGATACTAAAATTTATTAACAATCCTTATTCCAATTGTGATCAAAATCCATCATATGATTTTGATTCTAGAAAATGTCTAAAATTTAAGGTTTAAGCTTAAGGGGTCTTAAGAACAAATTAAAATTCAGGGAGTCTTGCTTCATCGGTGTCTAATGACTATGGATCAAATTCAATGCAAATCTGAAATATTTAAATTTTCAAATGTGAGGTTGCCACTAAAACTCTTTAATATATTTCAAAGAAATTGAAATTTGGTAAATTAATTGATGTCTAATACCTACTATCAAAATTTCACAAAAATCGGTGGTATCTGAATTTTCACGAAGGGCTTGTACCCTTTTGCATAAAACTAAATTAAACTAAATATAACCCACATTATGACTTCTTACGTCTAGCAGCTGTATTCCAAAATTCATAATGATCGGTTAATTCGTTTAGGAATCAATCCTGTACACAGAAATGTATAAACATATACACATACCTAACTTTATCTAAATAGAGATATATATGTAAAAGTATTAGATGCATGGATATTTTAAGAAAATACGAATCTACGGGCTGGTTTCTCCTAATGTGTGGAGTCCCAAATTATGTGATAATGAATCAACAACCATTGGTTGATTTAACCACGTGATCACAAATATAAACTTCTCTTTTATCCCCCTTTTTCGGTTTGATAATTGAAGTGATAACATTGTTTGCCCACTGCTCTTATCCACCCAAATCAGTCTGTGAAATGCAGTCAGTCTCCTCTTTATCCAGATCAGTTGTAACATGTGGTCAATGTCCTCTCTGTCTAGATTAGTTCTATTGAGGTCCATGTTAGACAAAATCTTTGCACGTGTTGGTAAATACGCTTTTCATATATTCACATATTAAGAGGCTTTGACATGTGGACATATTTTAAACACAAATGAATCCTGTTATATTTTTATGAGTAATTTTTTTAGTTCTCTTTTATTTGTGTATTAGAATGAATGAAAAACTTCATTTATTGTAAAAAGAACTTCATGTATTGATTTGTAAAAGAAACAAACTGTCTTTTTATAGATATTTATTTATTTGAGAAAATCAGTTACACACACAGATATATATATATATATATATATATATATATATATATATATATATATAATCTGAGTATGGTATAAATCCACAGGGTATAAATCCAGGGGAATTGAACCGGGTTTATGAGAGTGCTCAATAAAAATATAGAGCAGAAATATACATATAAATGATAATTTATTTAATTTTGACTACAAAATTGATTTTGTTTCACGAGAGCATTTTGAGGGGCTCCCGATCCTCAGGTCTTAGAAATAACACTGTAACTCTGCAAGGTTTTTGAATGATATGTATTCGGGATTTAACATTATTAACTAAGGTATCCTGAATGTTTATGGGGGTGATAAAATTGGTTTGCTGATTACAACTGGTTTAAAGATAAGAGTAAGGATTGGGTCGGCAAGATTGGATCTGTTTGGGAGCATACCAATTCTATCACCCCGGTAGTGAATAGTTATATCTCTATGCTAACGAGTCCCGATTAAAGATAAAATAAAACATATATGTACATAGATAATAAACAAGACAAATATTATATATATATATATATATATATATATATATATATATATATATTATATATATATTATATATATCAAGCAAACTACTATTCTCTACTATATATATATATATATATATATATATATATATATATATATACAGGAGTTGGACAAAATAATGGAAACACCTTTAAATTTTAAATGAATCCAGCCTTGTGAAGCTCTCAGTGAACAGTTTTTGTTGAAACGGGATTATCCAGATGACTGTTAAGCTCTGTTGTAATTTTGGGTGCCGTGGTTTTGTGCTTTTTCTTAACAATCCTTACAAGGGCTCTACGGTCTGTTTCAGACAGCTTCATCTTTCTTCCAGAAGAAGATGTTTTCCCGTATTTTTCATAGGCTGTCATCACCTTCGAGACAGCTCCTCTCGATACGGCCACCATCTCAGCCACTTCCGTTACAGTAACACCTGCAATACAGGCACCAACAATTTGCCCTATTTTGAAATCTGATAGATCTGTCATTTAAATTTTTCTTACTAATATGCACTTTCTGAAATAAAAAATAAATTTAACAAATTAATTCAGGACAACATTAACTATAAATAAAAAAAATGAAACCAACATTTTGGTAATTTTTTTCAATTTTTAGAAGTGTTTTAAGATCGATGCAAAATTCACAAAGTGTTTCCATTATTTTGTCCAACCCCCGTATATATATATATATATATATATATATATATATATATATATATATATATATATATATATATATATGTGTGTGTGTATGTATTTTTAATGATTTAAATAATTTTCACATCATGTTCCAAATAAACAGCATACACAAAGGTATTATGGCTGTTTACAGCTGTTTCAAGGCCATGTTTATTTCAAGTCATATAATGAAACATACAATTTTTTCAAACATTGTTATTGATATACAGATTCTGTATTGATTTCGGAGTAATCTTTCATGTAAATATGCTTTTTTGAAAACGAAAGATAAGTTTTCAAACATATATTGTAAATATTTTTCTTGTATGCCCGATTGGTTTTCAATACAAATCCTCATTTGTTGAGAGAATGTTGCCTAAAAACCAGACAATAACATTTAAGGACCTCAAATAACAGACATACTGTGCTTAATGCGAAGATGTTGCTAAGAGCACTCTTTCTTGCTCTGACAAAGTAAAAAATCGACTTCGTAATCTAGTGGGAGATGATCTCCTGTGTTCCGTAAATCTCCTTTCTTACAGAAGACACGTTGCTAGTCTTTCTCTACTCTATTTTTATTTCCATGGAAAGTGCTCGACTGAGCTCCAATTCTGCTTCCTCCTTGTAAGATATCTACAGCAAGAACTCTTTTTCCTACCATAACTACAAAGAACGTTCGTTTCTTCCTCTGTGTGCATAGCATCGGGCATAATCTCCATGAACACAGTTGCTTTCAAAGAACTTCTCATCTGTAGAACACATTACCACATGACTGCTTTCCCGCAGACTATAACATGGTTGTCTTCAAATCCAACGTCAGTAAATACTTGTCATAATCCGTCCTCATAAGTAATCAAATTTTCTTCATTCTATTCATCACTTTCAATCCTCTCATAATATTCTTCATCATTCAACTGACAATCTATCCATCTCATTAACCCTTATCTTCAAATCGCTTTTGGCTTTAATAACTGGTGACTCCTTAGTAAAAAAAAAAAAAATTCAGTCCTATCAAAAATAGATGAGCCGTTTAAACACAATGGAATTAAACTCCCTGCAATGACTGTTAAGATACGTACATATACAATCCTATCTTTTTAAGCAATACTATGTGAATTTCATGAATATAATGAATACAAAACCCCTTTTTCATTTTCTTTCCAGGTGTGGGATGCGAGGTATTCTTTTGCTTTCTCCAATTCTTGGATTCACTTGGATCACAGGAATTTTCCTCATCCATAAAAGTCCAGCAATGGAATATCTTTTCATCATTGGCCATGCTTTTCAGGTTGGTTTCGTATTTTCTTCTTTTTAGTGTTTGATTCTTTTATGTATACTGCAGACTATATGGTGCCACATAAAATATATCTTACTCTTCCTGCAACACAGATCACTGTGTTCTAATGAACACAGTGATCTGAGTTGCAGGAAGAGTACATGTGATTTAGGGAGTGACTTCTCTTTCCTTTCATTTAAATCAGGGGCGGGAAACCTTTTCAGAGTGAGGGCCAGATGAGACTTTTGGAAGGAGATCGCGGGCCGGAGTGAAAAACGAAATCTCAGAATTACTATATTTTGTTTACATGAATAAATTGTACAAAAATTGAATTGAACACTCTACAAATCTGATATTTTTTCTCAAGAGACTTCTGTATGTGATGTTATAAAAGGCGCCGACGAAGAGCCATTTTGAAATCATAAAAAATAATGACGGGGGAAGTAGCAAGTTGATCCAGCGTCCGTTTTAACACACCTCACATAGGTTCTCTGTTTTATGCCCTTTCCTCGTCTCTCGTTTCCTCTTTGCCTCTCTCTTTCTCTTTTTCTATTTTTATCTCAGGCCAAGGATTTGAAATTAATGCTTAAAGAAAAATGAAATATACATGCATCATCGCTCGCTGATATTTATACATTTTTATCCCACTGTAAATCTTAATTGAACCCTACTTTTACGTCTATGTCACAAAATGATATGAGTTTTACTAGGAGGTGCGCGGGCCGGATTGCAATAATAAAGCATAGCAGGGTTGCTCGCTCCTGATTTAAATCGCTCAGGAAAAATGTCAAATATCGATCAGGACTAAATATAAAAATTGAACAAAACATTCAGGGTAAAATTTTGATTCTAACAATATAGATCAATAAATGGTATAATTCATGAACGAAGCAAATTTATGTATATGGCTTTTGTTATCGAAGCTATCAACCACCCATGTAGGGAGTAAAAACTCACTTTACTTTATATATAACTAGAAGAATAAGCGTTTCAGGACGGTTAAAATGAATTCCCTGGACAGGAACAGTTTGGCACCACTTTTATGTCCCCATACGAAAATTAAAATCATGATATAATGATACTAAACCTTCTGTCTAGAATCCTCATTCTAATTTTGATCAAAATCCATTACACAATTTTTATTCTAGAAAATGTCTGAAATTTAAGGCTTAAGCTTAAGAATAATTAAAATTCAGGGAATCTTTCTTAATTCGTGTCTAATGGATCAGATTTAATGCAAATCTGAAATATTTGAATTTTCAAATTGAAAGTTGTACCCATTTTATGCTCCCTAAAAATTTTTTTTAAATACTCCAGAGTAACTGAAATTTAATGACTATTTAATTGATATGTAATACCCATGGTTCAAATTTCACAAAAATCAGAGCCATCTGAATTTTAACGAAGGGCTTCCACCCCCCCTTTTTATCGCCTTTGCATAAAACTAAATTAAACTAAATATAGTCCACATTTGGATCACTTACGCCTAGCAGTTGTGCTTCAATATTCATAATGATCGGTTAATTAGTTTAGAAGTGAAACATAAACATACCTAACTTTATAAAGATATATTACTTTCTGTTGCCGTTTTTCAGTGATGTGTGTTGCAAGAAGAGACCACATATTATTTAAATGTTCTGATTAGTTTTTATTATTAAAGTCAATTATGAAATTACAAAGAATTTACCATTTCTGTTATCTCTTCTATTTCCAGGGAATATTTATTTTCTGTTTACACTGCATATTCAGCAGACAAGTAAGTTTCATTCATTTTCATTTCATTTGTGTAAAAAAAAACTTTGTAAATGAAACTCATCTTTTAATTATACAAAACAATATTTTCCCAAATAAAATCTTGTCAGATTTTTCTCAAGATCAATATTTTCATCCATTAATTTGGGATCTCTCATTTCAATCAAAAATCTCATTTCAACATTTCAGAAAATAAAAAATGTATAAATACATATGTATGTAGAGATGTATGAGAAAAAAACAGGTAGACTAAACAATACAATCAAATTAAATCATATGGTGAGTTGATTTTTAATATTTTGACTTTATCATTACAAGACTTACTCAGAGTTGATTTTTCTGATGAAGTCTTTTGAAAATAAAGACGAAATATTAAAAATATCACCATATGAGTTAATTTGATTGAATTGTTTGATCTATCTGCCTTTTTGTCGGGTTTCATCCAAAAATGTTCTTATATATATATATATATGCGTGTTATGTTTATATACGGCATAATCACATTAACACACCGGTTCTCATCACCAAAGTTAAGTGACGTTGAGCCTGGCCAGTACTAAATGGGTGACCATTCGGGAATACCAGGTGCTGTATGTGGCCTGGAGATGACATGCGCTCCACCAGGTTCCATCATGCCCACAGAAAAGTTATAACAGATAAATATCTGTGAGACTCCCCCGACGACGTCCCTTGACGTTATGGGATATCATCATCATCATCATCATCATGTATGTATAAAAAATTCATGTGAAAAATATATAAATGTTTATATATTTTTATTTTATTTCTTATATGTTGATGTATAGGAATACAAAATATATTTAAAAAACAAAATTTTCAGCCGCTTCTTGCGACCTTCTTCAGTGTAATGAAAGATGTGTGTGCAGTAGGTGGTAGTATCAGAGAAATAGTGTAGAGCCAATGAAATGAAGAGGAGCGCATGACTAGTGTGTACCCATCCACATATCTCTGACCCATCCTTGAATTCTCACACATGCAAAGTGACATAAGGGTAAGCAAAGTCAGGGGCTACTATAGGCATTTTCCAAACATTAAGCCTGTTTGGGGAGAGAGGGGAGACGAGAGAGGAAAAAAAAAGGGAATTCGATTTTTAATGTAACACATTTTGAGCTGGCATTTCTTTACTGAGTGTCAGTTAAGAAAAGTTGGACAGAGAAAACCCTTTTACAAGTTATATGAAGGATTAAGCTAAATTAACTAGAATTAAATGAATTATAATTATCATAAAATTATAATGATCATAAAATTATAATGATCATAAAATTTTAATGATCATAAAATTATAATGATCATAAAATTATAATTATCATAAAATTATAATTATCATAAAATTATAATTATCATAAAATTATAATGATCATAAAATTATAATTATCATAAAATTATAATTATCATAAAATTATAATTATCATAAAATTATAATTATCATAAAATTATAATTATCATAAAATTATAATTATCATAAAATTATAATTATCATAAAATTATAATGATCATAAAAGTATAATGATCATAAAATTATAATGATCATAAAAGTATAATGATCATAAAATTATAATTATCATAAAATTATAATTATCATAAAATTATAATTATCATAAAATTATAATTATCATAAAATTATAATGATCATAAAATTATAATTATCATAAAATTATAATGATCATAAAATTATAATGATCATAAAATTATAATGATCATAAAATTATAATTATCATAAAATTTTAATGATCATAAAATTATAATGATCATAAAATTATAATTATCATAAAATTATAATTATCATAAAATTATAATTATCATAAAATTATAATTATCATAAAATTATAATTATCATAAAATTATAATGATCATAAAAGTATAATGATCATAAAAGTATAATGATCATAAAATTATAATTATCATAAAATTATAATTATCATAAAATTATAATGATCATAAAAGTATAATGATCATAAAATTATAATGATCATAAAAGTATAATGATCATAAAATTATAATTATCATAAAATTATAATTATCATAAAATTATAATTATCATAAAATTATAATGATCATAAAATTATAATTATCATAAAATTATAATTATCATAAAATTTTAATGATCATAAAATTATAATGATCATAAAATTATAATTATCATAAAATTATAATTATCATAAAATTATAATTATCATAAAATTTTAATGATCATAAAATTATAATGATCATAAAATTATAATTATCATAAAATTATAATTATCATAAAATTATAATTATCATAAAATTATAATTATCATAAAATTATAATTATCATAAAATTATAATTATCATAAAATTATAATTATCATAAAATTATAATTATCATAAAATTATAATGATCATAAAAGTATAATGATCATAAAATTATAATGATCATAAAAGTATAATGATCATAAAATTATAATTATCATAAAATTATAATGATCATAAAATTTTAATGATCATAAAAGTATAATGATCATAAAAGTATAATGATCATAAAATTATAATGATCATAAAATTATAATGATCATAAAAGTATAATGATCATAAAATTATAATGATCATAAAATTATAATGATCATAAAAGTATAATGATCATAAAAGTATAATGATCATAAAATTATAATGATCATAAAATTTTAATGATCATAAAAGTATAATGATCATAAAAGTATAATGATCATAAAATTTTAATGATCATAAATTATAATGATCATAAAAACTATGACGAGAATGGTAAAATAAAATATATATTAATATAAGAAAAAGTGAGAATATGAAGAAAGTGAAAATATGAAAAAAGGAAAAAATGTTGCTGAGAAAAAGAAATGTTATTTTCCGCCACCTTTCCTGTGGAAAATTTTTTATCGTTCAGTTATGGTGAGTATATATATATATACAGGGTGGGCCAAAATAAGGGTCCTATCTTTAAATTTGAATAACTTGAATTTGAATAACTTCCACAAAATAAAAGTTATACTCACCAAACTTTATGTGTGTGTAGACTGACCCTTCCGAGATTTTTTGAAATAAACAAAACAAATTTTAGCCGAAAAACACTTCTTAAAACTTACAAAAACTAAAGTATTGTTTTTTACACTGTTTTGAGTTTTTTAAGCAAAAATAATGTTTTCTAAATGAGGGTACGTTCCTTAGGGCTAATACGGCTCATGCTTGCTTCGGAAGGGGTCCTTTACTTATTCTAAAAAAAAAATTTTAAAAAAATCAATAAATAAAAAAGTTATGAATTTTTAAAAATAGGACCCTTATTTTTGCCCACCCTGTATATATATATATATATATATATATATATATATATATATATATATATATATATATAGGCAAACATTATTAAATGACACAGAGTGTTTTTGCTTGATAAGACTTTTTTATTTTTTCAATTTTCCAAATAGTCCACTAAGAATTTGATTACGGTCTTAGCACATTCAAGATTCAAACGTATAATTGCTTAATGGCTAAGAATTTAGTAACTTTAAAATGTTGTGACTAGTTTCGTAATTCACATTATTGATTGTGGGATGTTTAGTTTTTCAAGAATTTTCAAAATTTGGGGTTGGTATCGTGGTGTATTATTTTAGTATTGTTAACCAGTATGTGTATATATTGAGAATGGGGGCAGTCATGTTTTGTTAGCAAATGGAGCTAGTGTTGGAGTGATGTAAGGTTTAAGAAACCAAGACTAACACCGGCTGAAGATGACGAATCAAATCGAAAGTACTCGTGAAAAAGGAAAGAAAATGGAACAAGAAACCCACGAAACTTACATACACCAATTTGACCGAAATACTAAATTAAAATTGAAAAAATAAAACCGATGACGTCATCATTATTTGCATACTTTACATAAGATGCTTAAATGCGTTTTTAATTCTTTCTTTTTAAATTTCCCCAAAATAAAGTTATATATATATATATATATATATATATATATATATATAGGAAGTTGCTTTAAAGCAAAAAATATGTCTTTACTGTTGAAGCCTTCTACATAAAACTAAACATCCCACAATCAATAATGTGAATTATGAAACTAGTCACAATATTTTAAAGTGTCTAGCATAGTAATAAACGTTACCCAATTCTTAGCCATTAAGCAATTATACGTTTGAATTTTGAACACGCTTCGAACGTAATCAAATTTTTAGCGGTTAAGCAATCAAACTTTTGAATTTTGCACGCTCTTAGAATGTAATCACGCTCTCATTTAACATCTCAATGTTATAGACGCTCCTTTTAAGTTGTAAATTACTGGCCGTTATAATAATTTTAAAAAATCAACAGTAAAGATATATTTGTAAGAAACCAAGACTAACACCGCCTGAAGATGACGAATCACATCGAAAGTACTTGTGAAAAAGGACAGAAAATGGAACAAGAAACCCATGGAACTTACATACAGCAATTTGACCGAAACACTAAATGGACTGTTCAGAAAATTGAAAAAAAAAAAAAAAGTCTTATTAAACAAAAACACTCCGTGTTATTTAATAATGTTTGCCTAAATAAAAATATGCTGCCTAAATACACACAATATATATATATATATATATATATATATATATATATATATATATATATATATATATATATATATATATATGATGGACTCTCTCGTCGATATTTTGACGTATGAGTGCCCCACCGGGGGCTGCCCACGCATGAATTTGAAATTGCAAGGGTTGCGTAATCCCTAACAACCGCTCTCCTGAGTCGGCATTGCTTGATTCCAATGGCAAGTATAGTACAAGACGACTGGAAACAATGCCGAGATAAGCAGAGAGCCATACAGCACCTGGTATTCCCAAATTGTCACCCATTTAGTAGATGGCCAGGTTCAACGCCGCTTATCTATATATATATATATATATATATATAATATGAGACTAAAAGTATACTTTTAGAGAATTAAACCTATAGTGAAATGGTTTAAGCTCAATATACGAGATAAAGCAATTATAAAGATAAATTCTCTCTCATTCCTTAGATTTGTAACTACTAACACTTTCCATTGACTGCTTGAAATATATACAACATTTTAAACTCAACTCCTTAAAAGCGATTTTCATTCGCGGTCCACGGAAGTATTTTAAAATGGCCCTAATTCTCCAACTTACATCCTAATAAGCGCTTTTTATCTACGGTTGAACTGAACATCATTCTGTTGGATTTACTACATTTTGACCATTTCTAACGCAGTCTCAACGAAATCTCTTTTTCGATCTTTAAATCTTTCGTCACCGGACACTTTCTCAACGGACGTTCACCAACTGGACAGACTCTATATTTTGATAACCTTTTTACACACACACTCTTACTTTCCATTACTTTATATTGTTTCTTAAATTTTCAAACTTTGAATTTTGGCTATTCCCCCTGCCAACTTATCCATCTATGTAATTCCTCTGATGATAAGAAAATACATTTCGGTACTTCTGTATTATTGGGGCAGATAACATTTCATTTTCATTTTAGAAGAGTCAGTTGAAAGGGGAGATAATTCAAACTGTTTTTTTTTTGTTGTAACCATAATCCATAAGGAAAATTCAGAGAATTAGTAAAAAAAATAAATAAAAAAAGGGTACTTATGCAGTTTAACATGGGAAGGTAGGGGTTGATTAACTATACTGTTTATTAAATTGTTAGGTGAGTGTACAGAATAGTTAATCAACCCCCACCTCCCCATGTTAAGAATGGCTTTCTAAATTATAACCTATTATTTCAGTCCGGTCCGTAAACTGAATAAGTACCTTTTTTTTAATTTATTTTCTTACTAATTCTCTGAATTTTCCTTATGGGTTATGGTTACAACAAAAAACAGTTTGAATTATCTCCCCTTTCACTAGATTCTTCTAAATTAAAGATGGAAATGTCATCTGCCCTAATAATACAGAAGCACCAAAATGTCTTTTTTTTTTTTTTACCAAAATCTTTTGCAGAAATGCGTGTTTACTTGCTTCCCATTGAAGCAAGATATGGCACAAGGTCGGAAGGTAGGGAGAGCCAGCTCCCACGAGGGGCACTCTGGTCGGGTAGAAAAATATCTGAGAACGTACCCTTTCAGCATTCCTCAGTAGGCGATCGGCAATACCCCCTCCTCCCAAAGGAAAAGGTAATGCCTAGGAGGGTGAACCTCCTAGGACTGAGCCAAACTATACCTCATTCTCACAAAGAAGGGCGTGATGATTCAAGTGATGATTCAAGTGATGATTCAAGTCAAGGGCGTGATGATTCAAGTGATGATTCAAGTGATGATTCAAGTGATGATTCGAGTGATGGTTCAAGTGATGATTCAAGTGATGGTTCAAGTGATGATTCAAGTGATGATTCAAGTCAAGGGCGTGATGATTCAAGTCAAGGGCGTGATGATTCAAGTGATGATTCAAGTGATGATTCAAGTGATGATTCAAGTCAAGGGCGTGATGATTCAAGTCAAGGGCGTGATGATTCAAGTGATGATTCAAGTGACGATTCAAGTGATGATTCAAATGATGATTCAAGTCAAGGGCGTGATGATTCAAGTCAAGGGCGTGATGATTCAAGTGATGATTCAAGTGATGATTCGAGTGATGGTTCAAGTGATGATTCAAGTGATGGTTCAAGTGATGATTCAAGTGATGATTCAAGTGATGATTCAAGTCAAGGGCGTGATGATTCAAGTCAAGGGCGTGATGATTCAAGTCAAGGGCGTGATGATTCAAGTGATGATTCAAGTGATGGTTCAAGTGATGATTCAAGTGATGATTCAAGTGATGGTTCAAGTGATGATTCAAGTGATGATTCAAGTGATGGTTCAAGTGATGATTCAAGTGATGGTTCAAGTGATGATTCAAGTGATGATTCAAGTGATGGTTCAAGTGATGATTCAAGTGATGATTCAAGTGATGATTCAAGTGATGATTCAAGTGATGATTCAAGTGATGATAGAATGATTCCAACCAATGAACCAGAATGAGAAAGTCGATACATACAAAAATAAAGACAATGGATTTGGAGAAATAGCCGAATATACAGTAACTAATAAGAAAAAAGTCTGACGCTGACCTTCAAAAGAAAAAAAACATCTTGATATGAGGAGTTAAGGTTAGGCAGCACGTGATATTAGCAGTAACTGGACAGTCTGAATCTGTTGCCGGTGGCTAGGAAAGCGATAATGCGTAGTGGAAGATTTTGGGCAGATTGTGTAGAATATTTTGGGGGCTTAACTTAATTATCAATTAAGTAGCTCCCAGCGCATGGCGCCATTATTCCAACGTCTATTTTTTAAAAGGTGTGAAAGTGTATATTTTCTGAACTTTCGATTGGCTGAAATAACATTTCTGTATTAAGATTCTTATCCAATCAACGGTTGACATTTTTACAAAAAGTATTCGTTTGCTGCTGCTGCTCATTGAACAAGATTCACAAATGTGTTTCCTCTCTTTCAGGTGAAAGAAGGTTTTTTTCAGTGGTTACACAAGAAAAGTTATTTCACTGAATTTTCAAATTCTACTCTCAAATGTGCGGTAAGTGTTTTCTTTATCTTTTTTTCAATTCTTTACTTGTTTCAAATTCTTTTAATAACTTTTGATTTTAATACAATCTAATTTATTATTTTGTTTATTTGTTTGCCAATGTCTAGGTTCTTTATTGCAAACTGCATAGGTAATTTATTTACCTATTTTTTTATAACTAAAAAAAGGTTTTGTTTTATTTATAAAGATTTCATACATTCCTTAGCCCTGATATAAAACCCTCCTATCTTCTATTTAACTCTCAAAAGCAATACATCTTTTTGCTGGTATTTTTAGGGACTGGACCAAACCAATGTGACACGGACTATGAGTACAGCTCAAAGTAAGTTTGTCATTCTTTTTTACTTTTCACTGATATTTCAGTTCCAGAAGAGGAGCTGGCACAAACAGTTGCGTTTTTTCTCATCGTTGGCCCTTTGGCTAAGATCAAAGTGTAGTATCTGTTCCGATGGATACTGCACCCCATAGACTGGTATTGTCTTGGCCTTCGGGTCTTGATTTACGCCTGTCTATGGGTCTGTCCTGTGCAGTTCTAGGAGGTCCACCCTCCCAAGCTTTACCTCCCCTCTTTGGGGAGGAGTAAGTTAATTGCTTACTGTCTGAGGCGCCCCTACCGGGGAATGCCGACGGGGCTGCCTAGGCAATTTTTAATGGCCAGAGTGCTCACCTTCTCGAGCGCTGGCTTTTCAAATCCCACTTTCCGACCTTGTGTCACATATTCCTATTGTGGGTAGGGGTTAAATAACGCCTTTTGGCCAAGATCAAAGTGTAGTATCTGTTCCGATGGATACTGCACCCCATACTGGTATTGTCTTGGCCTTCGGGCCTTGATTTACGCCGGTCAATGGGTATGTCCTGTGCAGTTCTGGGAGGTTAACCCCCTCCCAGGCTTTGCCTCCCCTCTTTGGGGAGGAGTAAGTTTATAGCTTACTGTCTGAGGCTCCCTGTCCAGGCAATTTTTAAGAAAACCTAAGTACTCTTCCTCTGGAGTGCAAATTCCCACTTTCCGACCTTGTGTCACATTCTACTTTGTGGGAAGTAGATAAATAGGACATTAGCAGTTGTTGATGGTGAAATCCAAAGTTTCGTATGTTGATTGACGACGAAAACCTTCATCCATGACATTTCAAGAAGAACCGGAATCAATGAACGTGTTTGCAAAAGTCAACTTAGTCAATAGCCTGACATTATCCTATATCTCTACAAAGCCACCATCCGCCCATGCATGGAGTATTGTTGCCACATCTGGGCTGGTGCATCATCTACTAGTCTCTCCCTCCTTGACAAAGTCCAAAAAAGAGTCGCCAACCTAATAGGTCCCTCACTGTCAACCAAGCTCCAGTCCCTGTCCCATCGCCACAATGTAGCATCCTTGTACTTGTTTTACAAATACTTCAATGGATTATGCTCCGATGAATTGGCTACTCTGGTGCCTCCTTGACGTAAATTCACTAGACCAACTAGACAATCAACTAAATCCCATCCATTCACTGTGGAGGTCCCCTAGATGTCGGAGAGCCTTCTACTCAAATAGCTTCTTTCCTTGTACTGCTGGCCTATGGAACTCCCTCCCTGCCTCCTGTTTCCCCGACACTACTGACATGCAGAAATTTAAAACTAATGTAAGCAGACATCTCGCTGCGCAGTTCCCAAGTTAGGTTGACCCCCCCTTCCTTCTCCCCTTTTCTTTTCTCAGTAGCCCCTTACGTCTACAGTGGCGGCCTGCCTTGTTTGGGGTGAACTATGTTAAAAAGAAAAAAATGACCAGAGTTGCAAAAATTAAGCGTTACTAAAGAGGCATTCCTAGAAACATTTATGACTATCAGGCTATTCAGGTTGTTCAGAGGCTCGTAAAATAGAAGAGTTTAAAAAGTGTGTGCAATATCCTTCTTTAAAAACGCTATCTATCCCTCCCTCCCCCTCTCTCTTTTTGAACACACCTCATCTTCTCGATGCTCCCCCCCCCCTCCTATTTCTCTCTCACCCACCTGCAAACTTTCGCAACTGCTTAATATAATAGAAATAAAAAAGGAAACGAAAAATTGTTTATCAGTAAGAAAGTAACTTTTGTCCTGTCACCCCCTGCACTAATCGGATCCCTAGTGACCCTAAGCGAATGGATATTTGCTGTGACCTTGAAGGGCAGCTAATAATCAAGACAACACGGTGGTATATTTACTAGAGTGTACTTACAGAAGTATAGAATAGTATGTTACAGAAAGTCTGCGTGCGATACTGTGGCTATGTACCCAAATCCTCTGCACATGTCGGGACGATGTGATGACGTCACCGGTCTGGTCGTTCCTGAGATCGATCGGTCACTGGGCTTTGATCTACTCGACTTGTTGTCTGGATGAAGGCCGCCGATGTCGAGGGTTCTCGTCTAGTTACTAACACACTCCCCACGTCGTGACTGTTTATAACAGCGAGCAATAACAGGGCGGACAGTAACCGGTTATCTCTGCAGAAGGGAGGGTCATTCAAGCGGAACAAAAAAATGAATAATGACATTCAACTCGGTTTGGGGTTTTTTTGCGTTTTCTTTAGGAAAATAATTATTCAACAAAAATAAAAAATAAAATTTAAGATATCAATTTACACTTGGTTGAATACAAAATAAAGTCCGTTCTGATACTCATAAAGTTCACTCTGTGTGTTTTTTCTGGAAGAAATATAAAAACAAAAATAGGAAGAATCTAAATTTCACTCTCTTGTTTCAACAAAAAGCGAGCCCCTACTAATTCTCTATGTGAGTGGCAGTCGTGATTGTCAATTGTCCGTGAAAAGAATTTCTCTAAATCGGGCAGGCACGCGTTCCTCTTTTATGATGGGCGAGGGCGATGGTCGGGGAGCAGAATTTCTTTTGTGTGTTCTTGTTCGCCAACTCAGCACGACTCTCCTCATGCGTGAAGTCCCATCCTGTTTTATTGAAAATCTCGTGGCCAGTATCTCTCTCTCCGGTCACCTCCTTGACGCGTTAAGACAATTTTATTTCTTTTTATCTGATCACAACTAATTAAGTCTTTCTAACCCTGTTTATCAGAGAGGGTTTGTTTTAGACTTATCATCGAAGCAAAATAAAAATAAGAACGGCAAAGATTCCTTTGTTGTTCTGAGTAGCACTGGTCAATCTCTTTGAGCTCTCCTTAATAATTAATTGTGACTGTTTACATGATTTTCGCAGACTTCTAGGCACCCTGCTCTTCTGCACTGATAATTCCATTTTTAAGCAAAATTCACACTAGTTTCATACCTTCGCTCCATTTCGTAGGGCTCTCTCTCAATATAGCATTTTCACTAAATGCATACTAGCACACTATCAGAGTCTTCCTGACTCTCGTGGAACCAGAGGATACTTGTTACAGCTATAATTGCCACCAATGACTGCCACGACACTTAGTCATAACTCTATTCATAGTGTCTGGAAGAGTCCATCTATTCACGAAATAGGAGAGGGAACATCACACCATAACAACATTACAATATTTTTTTACCATAAACAGTTCGAGATTATACCGAATCAGAATATGTAAGGTTTCTTTAGTGTATCTTTGGTAGTTTCTGAGTTTTATCCGGACACACAAACAGAAATACGACTTTATAATAGACAATCAATTTTTTTAGTTAGGACCTAGTAACCTATAATGCTGTACGTTTCTCCAACTCTTCTCACTATAATAATACTAGTCACAAAAACATATACGTATATACTCTATATCAGTGATTTTCAACCAGTGTTCAACCGATCGCGCCTCGACATAAATATACTCGACCAACCCGGCAATCAGCTAAATCCCATTCATTCACTGTGGAGGTCCCCAGATGCCAGAGAGCCTTTTACTCTAATAATTTCTTTCCTCGAGCTGCCAGCCTTTGGAACTCCTTCCTGCTCCCTGTTTCTCTGACTGTACCGACATGCATAAATTTAAAACTAATGTGAACAAGCATCTTGCTGCACAGCTCCCAATTTAGGATGACTCTCCCTAAACTTTCACCCTAATTCTCAGTAGCCCCTTACATCTATAGTGGCAACTTGTTTTGTTTGGGGTTAACTAAGTTAAAAAAAAAAGGCAAGGGGGAATCCCCCCTCTCGGCAGGAATTTCAGAGTTTGAGGCGATTAGCACCACAGATTAGCAGACACCAAACTGGATCTAGGGCCACAAAATACGCAGTGTGCATCGCGTGTCGCTACTGAAGAGTCATGTTGTATTTTCTCTCTGCTAGCGTTTGTATTAACTGCTATTATGTTAGCATTAGTTATAAGTGTTAGTATGAATGCACATTTTGAGTCAGACATTTTTGAAGGGGAGGGGGGTATCATTCTGATACATGATCAAAGGATTCACAGGCTAAAAAAGGTTGAGAACCACTGCTCTATATCTTATCCTAGTCTTTTACACTTGTTCCTTTTCTTGCAGTTTTTTTTCTTCATTCCTTCAGTTGCTGGCTTCTTGTTTTGTTTCCTCCTGTTTCATCTATTTATGGATGCCTGTCTTAGTATCATATAGTTAAATCTACATTTAATATTCTATACCTAAATCCCCATTGTCACTGCTGGTTTAGCATTATTAGATTTAGTATTGAGGAGAGATTGAGAAACATTTTAGGTCACTTGACCCATCTGAGGATGAGAAACTACTTACTCTGACTGGGTCTCCTCGAGAAAGAAGTACAATGTTTATGAGACACAATTTTTGGTGATCCCAGATAGACATCATTCCCCTCCTCCAGTGCATTGTTCAAATTTATTTTGATAGCTCTCATTAGGGAGCATGGCAGAAAAGACTTCCGTTATAGTTGTTTCTCTTTTTTTCAAGAAATAGGGAGAGTTAAAGAGGAGGAGGACGGTGAGAAGGTATCAATAAAGATGGAGGATTTGAGATGTATTCTAGCATCTCCATGAAGAGAGTCTGTTGATTAGTCATGGTTAAGTTTGAAATTATAGAAAAAAAATACTTTTACTAATGAGTCATCTGTGCGTCCACTGCACAGGCCGTGACCATGTAAACATGCATCTGTGCGTCCACTGCACAGGCCGTGAACATGTAAACATGCATCTGTGCGTCCACTGCATAGATCGTGAACATGTAAACATGCATCTGTGCGTACACTGCACAAGCCGTGAACATATAAACATGCATCTGTGTGTCCACTGCACAGGCCGTGAACATGTAAACATGCATCTGTGCGTCCACTGCACAGGCCATGAACATGTAAACATGCATCTGTGCGTCCACTGCATAGATCGTGAACATGTAAACATGCATCTGTGCGTACACTGCACAAGCCGTGAACATATAAACATGCATCTGTGTGTCCACTGCACAGGCCGTGAACATGTAAACATGCATCTGTGTGTCCACTGCACAAGCCGTGAACATGTAAACATGTATCTGTGCGTCCACTGCATAGACCGTGAACATGTAAACATGCATCTGTGCGTCCACTGCACAGGCCGTGAACATGTAAACATGCATCTGTGTGTCCACTGCACAAGCCGTGAACATGTAAACATGTATCTGTGCGTCCACTGCATAGACCGTGAACATGTAAACATGCATCTGTGCGTCCACTGCACAGGCCGTGAACATGTAAACATGCATCTGTGCGTCCACTGCACAGGCCGTGAACATGTAAACATGCATCTGTGCGTCCACTGCAAAGGCCATGAACATGTAAACATGCATCTGTGCGTCCACTGCATAGATACTGAACATGTAAACATGCATCTGTGTGTCCACTGCACAGGCCGTGAACATGTAAACATGCATCTGTGTGTCCACTGCACAGGCCGTGAACATGTAAACATGCATCTGTGCGTCCACTGCACAGGCCATGAACATGTAAACATGCATCTGTGCGTCCACTGCATAGATCGTGAACATGTAAACATGCATCTGTGCGTACACTGCACAAGCCGTGAACATATAAACATGCATCTGTGTGTCCACTGCACAGGCCGTGAACATGTAAACATGCATCTGTGTGTCCACTGCACAAGCCGTGAACATGTAAACATGTATCTGTGCGTCCACTGCATAGACCGTGAACATGTAAACATGCATCTGTGCGTCCACTGCACAGGCCGTGAACATGTAAACATGCATCTGTGTGTCCACTGCACAAGCCGTGAACATGTAAACATGTATCTGTGCGTCCACTGCATAGACCGTGAACATGTAAACATGCATCTGTGCGTCCACTGCACAGGCCGTGAACATGTAAACATGCATCTGTGCGTCCACTGCACAGGCCATGAACATGTAAACATGCATCTGTGCGTCCACTGCATAGATCGTGAACATGTAAACATGCATCTGTGCGTACACTGCACAAGCCGTGAACATATAAACATGCATCTGTGTGTCCACTGCACAGGCCGTGAACATGTAAACATGCATCTGTGTGTCCACTACACAAGCCGTGAACATGTAAACATGTATCTGTGCGTCCACTGCATAGACCGTGAACATGTAAACATGCATCTGTGCGTCCACTGCACAGGCCGTGAACATGTAAACATGCATCTGTGTGTCCACTGCACAAGCCGTGAACATGTAAACATGTATCTGTGCGTCCACTGCATAGACCGTGAACATGTAAACATGCATCTGTGCGTCCACTGCACAGGCCGTGAACATGTAAACATGCATCTGTGTGTCCACTGCACAGGCCGTGAACATGTAAACATGCATCTGTGCGTCCACTGCAAAGGCCATGAACATGTAAACATGCATCTGTGCGTCCACTGCATAGATCGTGAACATGTAAACATGCATCTGTGCGTACACTGCACAAGCCGTGAACATATAAACATGCATCTGTGTGTCCACTGCACAGGCCGTGAACATGTAAACATGCATCTGTGCGTCCACTGCACAGGCCGTGAACATGTAAACATGCATCTGTGCGTCCACTGCACAGGCCATGAACATGTAAACATGCATCTGTGCGTCCACTGCATAGATCGTGAACATGTAAACATGCATCTGTGCGTACACTGCACAAGCCGTGAACATATAAACATGCATCTGTGTGTCCACTGCACAGGCCGTGAACATGTAAACATGCATCTGTGTGTCCACTGCACAAGCCGTGAACATGTAAACATGTATCTGTGCGTCCACTGCATAGACCGTGAACATGTAAACATGCATCTGTGCGTCCACTGCACAGGCCGTGAACATGTAAACATGCATCTGTGTGTCCACTGCACAAGCCGTGAACATGTAAACATGTATCTGTGCGTCCACTGCATAGACCGTGAACATGTAAACATGCATCTGTGCGTCCACTGCACAGGCCGTGAACATGTAAACATGCATCTGTGTGTCCACTGCACAGGCCGTGAACATGTAAACATGCATCTGTGCGTCCACTGCAAAGGCCATGAACATGTAAACATGCATCTGTGCGTCCACTGCATAGACCGTGAACATGTAAACATGCATCTGTGCGTCCACTGCACAGGCCGTGAACATGTAAACATGCATCTGTGTGTCCACTGCACAAGCCGTGAACATGTAAACATGTATCTGTGCGTCCACTGCATAGACCGTGAACATGTAAACATGCATCTGTGCGTCCACTGCACAGGCCGTGAACATGTAAACATGCATCTGTGTGTCCACTGCACAAGCCGTGAACATGTAAACATGTATCTGTGCGTCCACTGCATAGACCGTGAACATGTAAACATGCATCTGTGCGTCCACTGCACAGGCCGTGAACATGTAAACATGCATCTGTGTGTCCACTGCACAGGCCGTGAACATGTAAACATGTATCTGTGCGTCCACTGCATAGACCGTGAACATGTAAACATGTATCTGTGCGTCCACTGCATAGACCGTGAACATGTAAACATGCATCTGTGCGTACACTGCACAGGCCGTGAACATGTATACATGCATCTGTGCGTCCACTGCACAGGCCGTGAACATGTAAACATGCATCTGTGCGTCCACTGCACAGGCCGTGAACATGTAAACATGCATCTGTGCGTTAACTGCACAGGCCGTGAACATGTAAACATGCATCTGTGTGTCCACTGCACAGGCCGTGAACATGTAAACATGCATCTGTGTGTCAACTGCACAGACCGTGAACATGTAAACATGCATCTGTGCATACACTGCACAGGCCGTGAACATGTAAACATGCATCTGTGCGTACACTGCACAGGCCGTGAACATGTAAACATGCATCTGTGCGTCCACTGCACAGACCGTGAACATGTAAACATGCATCTGTGCGTCCACTGCACAGACCGTGAACATGTAAACATGCATCTGTGCGTCCACTGCACAGGCCGTGAACATGTAAACATGCATCTGTGTGTCCACTGCACAGGCCGTGAACATGTAAACATGCATCTGTGTGTCAACTGCACAGACCGTGAACATGTAAACATGCATCTGTGCGTACACTGCACAGACCGTGAACATGTAAACATGCATCTGTGCGTACACTGCACAGGCCGTGAACATGTAAACATGCATCTGTGTGTCCACTCCACAGGCCGTGAACATGTAAACATGCATCTGTGTTTCCACTCCACAGGCCGTGAACATGTAAACATGCATCTGTGTGTCCACTGCACAAGCCGTGAACATGTAAACATGCATCTGTGCGTCCACTGCATAGACCGTGAACATGTAAACATGCATCTGTGCGTCCACTGCACAGACCGTGAACATGTAAACATGCATCTGTGCGTCCACTGCATAGACCGTGAACATGTAAACATGCATCTGTGCATCCACTGCACAGGCCGTGAACATGTAAACATGCATCTGTGCGTCCACTGCACAGGCCGTGAACATGTAAACATTCATCTGTGTGTCCACTGCACAGGCCGTGAACATGTAAACATGCATCTGTGTGTCAACTGCACAGACCGTGAACATGTAAACATGCATCTGTGCGTACACTGCACAGGCCGTGAACATGTAAACATGCATCTGTGCGTCCACTGCACAGGCCGTGAACATGTAAACATGCATCTGTGCGTCCACTGCACAGGCCGTGAACATGTAAACATGCATCTGTGCGTTAACTGCACAGGCCGTGAACATGTAAACATGCATCTGTGTGTCCACTGCACAGGCCGTGAACATGTAAACATGCATCTGTGTGTCAACTGCACAGACCGTGAACATGTAAACATGCATCTGTGCGTACACTGCACAGGCCGTGAACATGTAAACATGCATCTGTGCGTACACTGCACAGGCCGTGAACATGTAAACATGCATCTGTGTGTACAACTGCACAGGCCGTGAACATGTAAACATGCATCTGTGTGTTAACTGCACAGACCGTGAACATGTAAACATGCATCTGTGTGTACACTGCACAGGCCGTGAACATGTAAACATGCATCTGTGAGTCCACTGCACAGGCCGTGAACATGTAAACATGCATCTGTGCGTACACTGCACAGGCCGTGAACATGTAAACATGCATCTGTGTGTACACTGCACAGGCCGTGAACATGTAAACATGCATCTGTGAGTCCACTGCACAGGCCGTTAACATGTAAACATGCATCTGTGCGTACACTGCACAGGCCGTGAACATGTAAACATGCATCTGTGTGTCCACTCCACAGGCCGTGAACATGTAAACATGCATCTGTGTTTCCACTCCACAGGCCGTGAACATGTAAACATGCATCTGTGTGTCCACTGCACAAGCCGTGAACATGTAAACATGCATCTGTGCGTCCACTGCATAGACCGTGAACATGTAAACATGCATCTGTGCGTCCACTGCACAGACCGTGAACATGTAAACATGCATCTGTGCGTCCACTGCATAGACCGTGAACATGTAAACATGCATCTGTGCATCCACTGCACAGGCCGTGAACATGTAAACATGCATCTGTGCGTCCACTGCACAGGCCGTGAACATGTAAACATTCATCTGTGTGTCCACTGCACAGGCCGTGAACATGTAAACATGCATCTGTGTGTCAACTGCACAGACCGTGAACATGTAAACATGCATCTGTGCGTACACTGCACAGGCCGTGAACATGTAAACATGCATCTGTGCGTCCACTGCACAGGCCGTGAACATGTAAACATGCATCTGTGCGTCCACTGCACAGGCCGTGAACAT
Organism: Sepiola atlantica; assembly: GCA_963556195.1. NCBI lineage: Eukaryota > Metazoa > Mollusca > Cephalopoda > Sepiida > Sepiolidae > Sepiola > Sepiola atlantica. The sequence continues at coordinate 10,757,789 of OY744520.1, forward strand.
GTAAACATGCATCTGTGCGTTAACTGCACAGGCCGTGAACATGTAAACATGCATCTGTGTGTCCACTGCACAGGCCGTGAACATGTAAACATGCATCTGTGTGTCAACTGCACAGACCGTGAACATGTAAACATGCATCTGTGCGTACACTGCACAGGCCGTGAACATGTAAACATGCATCTGTGCGTACACTGCACAGGCCGTGAACATGTAAACATGCATCTGTGTGTACAACTGCACAGGCCGTGAACATGTAAACATGCATCTGTGTGTTAACTGCACAGACCGTGAACATGTAAACATGCATCTGTGTGTACACTGCACAGGCCGTGAACATGTAAACATGCATCTGTGAGTCCACTGCACAGGCCGTGAACATGTAAACATGCATCTGTGCGTACACTGCACAGGCCGTGAACATGTAAACATGCATCTGTGTGTACACTGCACAGGCCGTGAACATGTAAACATGCATCTGTGAGTCCACTGCACAGGCCGTTAACATGTAAACATGCATCTGTGCGTACACTGCACAGGCCGTGAACATGTAAACATGCATCTGTGTGTCCACTGCACAGACCGTGAACATGTAAACATGCATCTGTGCATCCACTGCACAGGCCGTGAACATGTAAACATGCATCTGTGCATCCACTGCACAGGCCGTGAACATGTAAACATGCATCTGTGCATCCACTGCACAGGCCGTGAACATGTAAACATGCATCTATGAATCCACTGCACAAACCGTGAACATGTAAACATGCATCTGTGCGTCCACTGCACAAACCGTGAACATGTAAACATGCATCTATGCATCCACTGCACAAACCGTGAACATGTAAACATGCATCTATGCATCCACTGCACAAACCGTGAACATGTAAACATGCATCTGTGTGTCCACTGCACAGGCCGTGAACATGTAAACATGCATCTGTGCATCCACTGCACAAACCGTGAACATGTAAACATGCATCTGTGTGTCCACTGCACAGGCCGTGAACATGTAAACATGCATCTGAGCATCCACTGCACAAACCGTGAACATGTAAACATGCATCTGTGCATCCACTGCACAAACCGTGAACATGTAAACATGCATCTGTGTGTCCACTGCACAGGCCGTGAACATGTAAACATGCATCTGAGCATCCACTGCACAAACCGTGAACATGTAAACATGCATCTGTGTGTCCACTGCACAGGCCGTGAACATGTAAACATGCATCTGTGCGTCCACTGCACAGGCCAGGAACATGTAAACATGCATCTGTGCGTCTACTGCACAGACCGTGAACATGTAAACATGCATCTGTGCGTCCACTGCACAGGCCGTGAACATGTAAACATGCATCTGTGTGTCCACTGCACAGACCGTGAACATGTAAACATGCATCTGTGCGTCCACTGCACAGCCCGTGAACATGTAAACATGCATCTGTGCGTCCACTGCATAGACCGTGAACATGTAAACATGCATCTGTGCATCCACTGCACAGGCCGTGAACATGTAAACATGCATCTATGCATCCACTGCACAAACCGTGAACATGTAAACATGCATCTGTGCATCCACTGCACAAACCGTGAACATGTAAACATGCATCTATGCATCCACTGCACAAACCGTGAACATGTAAACATGCATCTATGCATCCACTGCACAAACCGTGAACATGTAAACATGCATCTGTGTGTCCACTGCACAGGCCGTGAACATGTAAACATGCATCTGTGCATCCACTGCACAAACCGTGAACATGTAAACATGCATCTGTGTGTCCACTGCACAGGCCGTGAACATGTAAACATGCATCTGTGCGTCCACTGCACAGGCCGTGAACATGTAAACATGCATCTGTGTGTCCACTGCACAGGCCGTGAACACATTAACATGCATCTGTGCGTCCACTGCATAGACCGTGAACATGTAAACATGCATCTGTGTGTCCAATGCACAGGCCGTGAACACATTAACATGCATCTGAGCGTTCACTGCACAGGCCGTGAACATGTTAACATGTATCTGTGTGTCCACTGCACAGACCGTGAACACGTAAACATGCATCTTTGTGTCCACTGCACAGACCGTGAACATGTAAACATGCATCTGTACGTCCACTGCTCATTGTGCCGGTCCAAAGTTGTTGTTTTATTCAGTGCTACAACAAAGGAATTCTCCCTCCTCCAAAAACATAACTCCAGTTTAAAAAACAAATAAAAAGGTTTATTTTTCTTTGAAGGTTACTGTGCTAGTCGTTTTCTTAGGTTGAATAGCAGACTTGCAAAATGAGATTTTTGCCCGACCAAATCAAAACACAAGTCCTTTAGTTTAGAGCTTAAGGGTTCACTTCTCTCTGAGAGGCACACAAATCCAATTGACTCCCAGACGTCCAACTCTAACTTATTACCTCACACCCAGAGGGCTGGCTATAACTGCTATCCTCGATGTCCACTTGAGATAATGGGATAGACAGTGTCCACTCAAAATTGCTTATCTACAGACAATCTAGACATTACTTTTCTTAAGTAGGTTGTTCTCAGAATGAACCCCCGTTTTATGAGGCACATTTTATTACAAACAAATAAACATTTCTTGGGTGGCCTAACTCACAATCAGAGATATTTTCAATTCTTTGTATGGCCTGTTTTTCTCTTTATTAAATATTACTCACTTGCAGCAAATCTGCTATTCGCATGCATGCAATACTGAATATGCAATACTAAACATGCAACTGCCTAGTGCATGTTTACAACTATTTCTCAAGGTTAAAACAACATGCAGTTTGTTTGTTTGTTTGTTTGTTTGTTTGTTTGTTTGTGTTAACAAGCTTTCAACCATTATACGGTAATTCCAAGTCATTTTTTTCAGAATCAGACAGTTTTTTCAATGTTTTTTTTTTGTGAAGGTGTTTTTAGAGTGTGGAATTTTACTATTCATAATATATGAGTGATTTTGTTAGATTTTTAGATTCTTTTAGCTTGTTTAAGATATTATTTGGGTCATTCTTTTGAAGAAAGATTAATGAGGTGACTGTTGAATGATGCTAGAGGAATAAAAATCTTCACTCAAAACTACAACCGACCCAGAAAATAGCAATTCTTCCCCATTTGTCAGAAACATCACTCATGGAATGTGAGAACTCAAGCCGAAAGTTATGAGGCTGCCGAAAGTAAAGGTTCACTTTCTACTCTCTATCAGCGTGGATGGCCGTTGGTTCCCATGGATATCATCTGCCCTTAGATAGCTCTTGGTTTTAGTGTTGCTGAAGAAGACAAGGCATGCTAGTTTAAGTTACTGACGATGGAACAGGTAGTAGTATAAGTATAAGTGATACTAGTAGTAGGTAACAAAGCAGACGTCATTTATAGCATTTTCATCGTCAAACAAGGAATATTTGTGCTTGTCTATTAAATCAGCATTTGAATACGAGACTCTTTCTGAGCGCACGTGGTGGATGTGAATTTAGTTCAACCACAAGCATTAAAACAGCATCGACGAAATTCTTTTGAGCTGTCCCCCTCTACATCCGGGGTACGTTGTAGAGCAGCTGCGTTATGTTATATGTTGGGCCTAGCTGCAACGCAATGACAGATTTATAATTAGATGAATTTGACATGTGAAATCTGACCAAACCCAACATATTAGGTCGTAGGATTTTCTGAAAATGCTACGTTTGCCCAGCATAGAGATTATCCTAATGACGAATCGGTTATACTGGTAGGTAATTCATCCTCCTGGATGAACCGTTGCAGAAGCATGAATGTCTTGAACCACAGGAAAGTTGACCGACCGAAGAAAGATTGGAAGCAAGTGATTGGACAAGACGTAGAGTGGAATTTGGAGACAGTTGATCTACTGAACCATCGTTTAACCCCTGGACATTATATATAGTCATCCACATACAGACTGTTTCGCTGTATCACAGCTCTTCAGTGCGGCTAGACCAGCTAGTGCCTCAAGCCGGGATTGAAACTCAACCGTCGAGCTGACAGTCGGCACCTCTACCCCTGTACTTTCATACGACACTGACTGAATGTAAGTGATATCTCAATGTAAACATTGTCAAGTGCCGGGAGCTCGAATTAGTTTTACCCAATGAGCTATGCCTTAAAGCTAATGGCAGTTGGTGATATCCTTACAAATAAGCTCTACCAAAGAAAGGGAGCTTAATATAGTCATCCAGGCTTTCAGTGTGGCTAGTCCAGTTAGTTCCTCAAGCTGGGAATGTAAACTCAAAGAGAGAGAGAGAGAGAGAGAGAGAGAGAGAGAGAGAGAGAGAGAGAGAGAGAGAGAAGAGAATTTTTTAGTTTTACCGTTTGTCCATATATTTTAATTCATTTTCTCTTTTATTTCAGGTTTGGACAACTTGGATTCTTACCAACCTAAACTTTCCGATTTACAACCACGGAAGTCTTGTGACTATTTAATTCCCGAAAAATGAATGCAGTCCCTACCAAGGGGCAAACAATAAACAATTGGAATATATGTATAGTTTTTGATTTGGGACACAAACCTCACCCTGAATTATTACAAATATCAACAGAAAATGTGTGCGCTTATTTCCCAGCATTTATTAACTGCACTTACTGAACCTTGCCAAGAAGAATTTCTTTCCTGATTTTAAGGAATGGTTTATGTTATCAGTAAACTTCACAGAAGCTTGATTGACTTTATCGAACCAAAATCCCCATCCCTCAAATTGGTAAAGAGTGAGTTTTTCTTTTCCACCTGGGTTTTCTTATCTCTCAAATACTTCGTCTCCTTCACTTCTACAATCAGAACTTTCACAATGATACCAGAAATGAACATTTTAAGAAATTGAGTGCAAATAGCAATACATTCAATTTATACAAATTGAGAAATTCGACAATAAAAGCGAACAATTTCAAATCTAGGATGTAACTGTAATAAAAACTTGTTTTGAAATTGGGGAAAAAAAATCAGGCAACACATTACCTCGGAACTGCTTCTCTGCTGCTTACAACTCCGCCGTCTTCAAATCCAATGTTAACAAATTCTTGATATAAACTGCCCCATAAACAATCAAATGCAGTTAATACTGATCAATGTTAGTACTTTCATAGTGTTCCTCATCTTTCAGTTGACATTCTGTCTCATTAATCCTTATCCTCGAGTGGCTCTTGGACTTGATAAGTGGTGACCCAATAGGAAAAACAAAAACAACTTTTCATTCACAATGAATGACATCATTTTTTTCAGATGCAATGACTGATTTTCCAGCTATGAAAAACATAGTTTTTTTTATACCAATGTGTCACCACTTACCAAGGCTAACAGCCATTCGAGGATAAGGGTTAATGGGATGGATAGATTGAGAATTGAATGATGAACAACATTATGAGAAGGTTGGAAATGATGATCAGAATGAACAAAATTGGATTTATGCAATTTTGTTCATTCTTACTCTTGATTTGCATCTGACGAAAATATAAACAGTAGTGAAAGTTTAATCTAAAGCTGATTTTAAAAATGAACAATTGTCAAAATTAACAATTGTTAAAATTCTGCCTGTCGCAAATTGGACTGTGAAGCTACCCCAACTATCATTTGTACCAAGTAATTACAATTTATATAATTTTATGAACTTGAATAGGTATGCACACACACACTATATATATATATATATATATATATATATATATATATATATATATATATATAAAATATAGTTAGCCACAGACATGTGTTTTGTCTTTTCAAGACTCATCAGTCTGGCTAGACACAGTGGGCCCACCAACTCCTAGATTCGAACTATCTATAATGACAGTCCAGGGCTCTACTTCCTGAGCTAACTAGCCTGCTGATAAATGGAAAATATATAAATCGCTTATAAATGAATGTTTGTATTCATTTGTTTACTTTATTTACGATGTTGCTACCAGAGAGGATTCGATTATTTTTACAGAAGAATCTTGCTTTTACGCTTAAGTTTGTTTACTATGCAAAACTGTCATTTCTTTAAGAGTGGAGTGTATATATATTTAAAACATAGTCATCCACAGACACGTATTTCGTCTCTCTCTATACAGTAAACTAATCTAAAAGTAATTAATATAGTCTAAGAAAGATAACTACTGAAAATATAATGTCTATAGTATCTACCCAAACCCTACACCCCTGAAAGCCCAGGTGTTAAACTCTGACCCAAGACACAAGGTCGAGGAAGAGCAGAAGTGCTTACTCATCTTCATCTTCTTCTTCATCGGTTCTTTTTTATTAACATGCGGCTTGAGGGGCAGCATCCACACTGGTGAGCCCCGTCCAGGTAGCTGGCTAGCTACACGCATAGAAATATCGATGAAAATTTATTTGAAGAAAATTTTTACAGAGGATGTCTTTCCTTGCTCTAATATTTTTCATGATTGTATACTAAGCGTGCCACCAATCAAATCAGTCAGTTGTCTTTTATAGCGGTCGAACCTGCCAAGTCTTTACATCGGGCATCTGTATGCATTTCATCGAGATATACCTGACGAGAGAATATCCCATATACACCTTCTGAGTAGATTGCTAGTCGGTCCAGGACAGCTTATTGGGTATTCACAGCTAACCTCCATATCTGAACGCTGTTCCCCTATCTGTCACCTAGAGACCTGGTGGGTGGCAGATAGTCGTTACACACCATATGAAAAAAAAGAAGAAAATCCAGTGAGTTTTTTTATGCAAAATAAAGATTGAATTCTCTGGAGATGTCAGAATCAATAAAGAACAACGAAAGCTATATTGAAAAATTCCTTCTTAATAAAAGACATTTTGGGAATTCTAAATCGTAATAATTATAAAGTCTTTTTTCTTTGCTCGGATATCAAAATCTTTCAAATATGCCCCAGTCACTTTTACCGTCTTAACTATTTGTGTCCAAGGCAAACACCAAACCCTTTTCAGATCTGTCCACAATTTTTTCTTCTATCTATGCTGCAAACATGACGGAGTGCCCAGATGTATCTGCATCAACCACTAGCGGTTGTGTGGGCTGATTCTCTCCACTTTGGTATTCTTTGTTGAAATAAGGAATGAAAAGCAGACTGGAATCCTTAGTTTTGCAGACAAAATAAGAGAAACAGAATTTCTCAAACAAGAAGAATTTTAGTAATTGTGTTTTTCAAATCAAAGATATTTGATCCGGAGTGGTAGTGCCTGTGAGGGTTCTATCTACGTGTTGGATGACATGTGAGGGTTCTATCTACGTTTTGGATGATATGTGAGGGTTCTATCTATGTATTGGATAACCTGTGAGGGTTCTATCTATGTATTGGATAACCTGTGAGGGTTCTATCTACGTTTTGGATGATATGTGAGGGTACTATCTACGTGTTGGATGATATGTGAGGGTTCTACTTACGTATTGGATGACCTGTGAGTGTTCTATATATGTGTTGGATGATATGTTAGGGTTCTATCTACGTGTTGGATGATATGTGAGGGTTCTATCTATGTGTTGGAATATATGTGAGGGTTCTATCTATGTGTTGGATGACCTGCGAGGGTTCTATCTACGTGTTTGATGACCTGCGAGGGTTCTATCTATGTGTTGCATGACCTGTGAGGGTTCTATCTACTTATTGGATGCCCTGTGAGGGTTCTATCTACGTGTTCGATGACCATGTGAGAGTTCTATCTACGTGTTGGATGACCTGTGAGGATTCTATCTACGTGCTGGATGACCTGTGAGGGTTCTATCTATGTATTGGATGACCTGTGAGGGTTCTATCTACATATTGGATGACCTGTGAGGGTTCTATCTACGTGCTGGATGACCTGTGAGGGTTCTATCTACGTGTTGGATGATATGTGAGAGTTCCATCTACATGTTGGATGACCTGTGAGGGTTCTATCTACGTGCTGGATGACCTGTGAGGGTTCTATCTACGTATTGGATGACCTGTGAGGGTTCTATCTACGTATTGGATGACCTGTGAGGGTTCTATCTACGTATTGGATTACCTTTGAGGGTTCTATCTACGTGCTGGAAGATCTGTGAGGGTTCTATCTACGTGTTGGATGATATGTGAGGGTTCTATCTACATGTTGGAGAATCTGTGAGGGTTCTATCTACGTATTGGATGAATTGTGAGTAATGACAACTAAGGGATGACTCCAGACTTTGATCGGAAAAACAGAATTTCTAAAATTCTTCTCGTTTGCGAAATTCTGTTTTCATCATATGAAAAATGGACCATTTATAGAAAAGTGCATTAAAAAAATTGACTACATTCTATGAGACAATTTATTTTTTTAAACATTCCATCACACTTTTCTTTTTATTTTTGATGTTTTTTAAACAATTCTACAATAAAGATTTTGTCAAATTATTGTTAATTAGTCAATATTAATGAGTATGTTCATAGAAATTAACTGAATGTAAATGTCATGTGATACATTCAAAAGTTGATGAAATCTTTTGCAAATTTGTATTTAAATAAAAATGATTCAGTTGATTTGTTTTTACTGCATATCAACCCTTTTCAGGTTATTTAATGATGAATCCAGTCATTTTTGTAAAAAGTTTTAATGCTTCAAGTTTTTAATTTCTTCAAATATTTATTTATGATGCAACTTTTATGTGTCTACCAATTGGATGCCATTTCTTGTTATACCCAGGACAGGTTATATTTTATCCGAAGTGGTAGTACCTGTGAGGGTTCTATCTATGTGTTGGATGACCTCTGAGTAATGACAACTAAGGGATGACCCCAGACTCCCAAAGCTCCCAGGTTGAGGCTTCATCACTAGATGTTTTCAGTTCAATTTGTTGGAAATTAAAGTTGGAGAGAGTTTAGAATTTTTGTATATGGTCTTGGCTTAATTTTTTATTTAACTTCTAGAAATTAAAAAAAAGAAGATATATGAAATACAAACATTCATAAACAATTTTTTATTTAACTTCTAGAAATAAAATTAAAAAAAGATATATGAAATACAAACATTCATAAACAATTTTGTATTTAACTTCTAGAAATTAAATTAAAAAAAGATATATGAATTACAAACATTTATAAACAATTTTTTATTTAACTTCTAGAAATTAAAAAAAAGAAGATATATGAAATACAAACATTTATAAACAATTTTTTTATTTAACTTCTAGAAATTAAATAAAAAAAAGATATATGAAATACAAACATTTATAAACAATTTTTTATTTAACTTCTAGAAATTAAATTAAAAAAAGATATATGAAATACAAACATTTATAAACAATTTTTTATTTAACTTCTTAAAAAATAAATTAAAAAAAGATATATGAAATACAAACATTTATAAACAATTTTTTTATTTAACTTCTAGAAATTTAATAAAAAAAAGATATATGAAATACAAACATTTATAAACAATTTTTTATTTTACTTCTAGAAATTAAATAAAAAAGATATATGAAATACAAACATTTATAAACAATTTTTTATTTAAGGTTTGGAAGTTCTTTTCAGTAATAACAGTTCTTGTTTGGGGAAAAAATTTATATATATATATATATATATATATATAGTATTGTAAGACTTTCAACCTTTAAACTATATGCATGCAATTGGGTCTGCATCAAGTTTGAGTTCAAGTGAGTCTGCGGTTGAATGATTGGGCACAAGTGGGTCTGCTCTGTCGAAAAATGTTGAGGGCAAGCGAATTTGCACTTGTTGGTGGCGTTGTTCATGTTGATTAGTCTGCGTGATGCAGAGCTGATGAACAAACGTTGAATTGTCAAGATCAGTGGTATGTTGTGGTCAAAGACAAGTGTGTAAGTTTTCGGTATTGTTGGTAAGGTCTGTGGTGCACATGAATTTGCACGGTTGGTCGAAGGTGATGAGCGAGTGCAAGTGGGTCTGCACTGTTGTTGATGAGTGAGCGCAAGTGGGTTTGCGTGGTTGTTGATGAGTTAAGATGATGAGTGAGCACAAGTGATTCTGTGCAGTTGTTGATGTTGTTCATGTTGATTAGTCCGTGTCATGGAACTGATGAACGAACATCTAGTTGTCAAGATTGGTGGTCCACTATGGTCAAAGTCAGATGCACATATGTCTGCAAATGAGTTAGCAGGTCCAGGTACAAGTGGGTCTGTGCTGGTGTTGGTGCGCGTCGTTCAAGTTGATGGGTCCTCCTGTTGATCAACGAACGTCCAGTTGTTGAGTATTTAGTCGTGCTTGTGCAGGTGTACTCGTTTTTGAACTGGTGCGATTTCTTCCATAGTGTTGTCAGTGATGTCCGGGAATGTTTGGTGGTTGATGAATGTCCAGGAAAATTTGGTTGTCGCGTTTTGTGTTGAAGAGAGTTGGTAGGCCTTGAAGGGTGATGTTGATGCTTGCTGAGCCTGACTTTTTACAACCAGTATTAAGTCATGGGGCTTGGTGTTGTTGTTCGTGTTTGGCTGAGTTTGTTGAGATGTTCACAATCGTGGTTGATGAGGTCAGGACGATATGTCATCTTCTCTGTCAGCCGTTTTCGCTTTGTTATCGTTTCCTTTTGAAAAAGTTGCCAGAGACTTTGTTATTTGAAGTTGAATTTAAGAAAGTTTGTAGAGTTTTGGTTTGAAGTAGTAAGAGATATGTTCTTTTGTAGAAGGTTGAATTCCGATCTTTTTTTTTTTTTTTTCTTGAAATGCGTGATTTAGAGTTTGTGTCGTATTTTTTTGTGTGTAGGGAGAAATCCACGTGCTTTTGAAATTCGTTGAAAACGTCTGAAAAATGGAGAAATTGTTCGTTTTCGTTTTTTTTGTATATATTTTTCCGACACGTGGGTGAAGAAAGAGAAAAAAAAATGAAGTTGTAATTTGTTTTACACCCGGAGAGAAAACCGAGAAATGTTTTTGTTTTTTTTTGTTTGGCGGCTTCTTCTTTTTTTCTTTTGCTTGTATATGTCTACCACGTGGGTAGAAAAAAAAGAAAAAGATGGATGCGTAATTCGTTTCACACACGGCAAGAAAAAACGAGAAATGACTTCTTTTTTTTGTTCCTGTACGAAATTAATTACTCTCCCCCATACAACAAAGCTTGCTCATCGCGGTCACCAATGTTAGAATCGGGTCGTGTTCCTGACTATAAGCGAGTTCATAAAATCAAGCAATTGTTGCATGCAAAAACAGAGTAATAATTAACAAACAAAAGGAGGTAGTTCAAATAAGGTTTATTGAACGTGTGTGTAAGTGGGATGATGACGTGTGTGGTGTATGTATGTGGGTCGATAGAAAACAGTTCTTGAAAAGAGTATGTGAAGAAATGAGTCCGGCGTGGGAAAAGTCCTTGAAAACCGTATACAAAGAAAATGAGTTGAGAACTCTTACCGTTGTTGAACACGTGTTGACGGAGCGCTGGTGGCTGGTGTCTTAGCGTCATTCAGCGAGGTCAATTGAATAAAGAAGAGAGTGATTTTCCGTTTACACCGGTTTTTATAATCAGAAGGGCAGATAACTCTGGTGTCGCTTTTCAGCGCCACCTGTCGGTGAAAAAGCGACACCTAACAGCCAACCGGTGCAGTTATGTTTGAAAGGAGGAGGTAACTGTTACATAGAGTTTCATAATAATATGATGATGTGAGATTTCTGTTTTTGTGTAAGTCAGAAATAGCGAATTAAAATTTTTTTTTTTTCAAGCAATGTCTGATTTCTGCCGAATCTCGAGAGCTTTACGTCATGATTTTATTTTTTCCTTTTTTCTGTTTTTTCCTTTTTTCTGTTTTTTCCTTTCTTCTTTTTTTTTCCTTTTTTCTGTTTTTCCCTTTTTTCTGTTTTTTTCCTTTTTTCTGTTTTTTTCTTTTTTTCTCTTTCTTCCTTTTTTCTCTTTCTTCCTTTTTTTTGTTTTTTCCTTTTTTCTGTTTTTTCCTTTTTTCTGTTTCTTCCTTTTTTCTGTTTTTTCCTTTTTTCTCTTTCTTCCTTTTTTCTCTTTCTTCCTTTTTTCTGTTTTTTCCTTTCTTCCTCTTCCAGTCTCACTTGATTTGTTTCGTTTGCCTCATTTCCGAACGATGACGTGGGTCGGGGGGGGGGGGGGGCAAAGGTAGATGACTGTTTCATCAAACGAATCTTTCTCTTATTAACGGCCATGTTTTTTTTCTCTTCAAAATAAACTTTGAACATTCTTTTGACGCAAAAAACTAATTTCAATGAAGTTTAACGAATTTAAAAGCAAAAATGAAGCTAAAACATATCAGTCGATACTTTCAGTAGGAAAAAAAAAGGAATTGTAGATTAACACCTTTAACTACCCTCCCTCCGCCCCAAAAAAAGAAATTGAGATTCTACTTTATTTGGGCGATTATCTCGGAACATGTTGAAAAACTTGTCAGAAAGAAAGAAAACAAACAATTGTTTTAGTATAAGTAGGTGATCAGTTTCACATATGAATTAAACGTAAAATGAAAGTACATTTCTAGGCCATTTTAGCATTTTAGAGCAGTTAACCATTTCCTTTTTTTATTGCTATAGGAGATAAATTCTGCATTTTTTTGGGGGAAGGGTCACAAGTTTTTCTTTCTTGGACGGGGGGGGGGCACTAAAGCTTAAGTTTAAACATCCATAAACAGCAAATATGATCTTTTAATTTGAGTCATTCGTGATGTGTTAGATTATTTAATTGTTCGGTGGTTTTCAACATTATACACACTCTACCAGTAACTCGGTAAAATTTTACAATTAATCCAACGTTAGTATTAATTTCGTATTATGGCTTTTACAATAATATTGTGGGGTTTTCATTCACATTAGGCATCCATATTTTATTTTATTTATAACTTGAAAATTATAGAAATAAAAAAAATAAGATTAAAAATGCTAATATAGGGTTTAGGGATGGGAGCCGGAGTACACAGGGATCCACATTCCTTAGCAACCCTGGGGTGTGTCATCTAGTAATAAAAATAATAGGACAATTCGTTTTTTCTATTTTCTTATTGGATTATTGGTTCTATTTAACTATTGCACACTGTTCTGTTTCTGCATATTTTCGATATGAACTTAAAACCGCCACTAATGAATTAAAAAAAATCACCCCAACATCATTATTAAACGCGCAGATAAGTCCAACCCATTGGTTATACTCCCTAAAGAACAATACTACTCTAAATTACAAGACATTTTATCAGATACATCGAAATTTTAAAAAATACAACCGAACAACTTAAAACGCACATCAATAAATTAATTACAGCAAACAACGCTCATATTGATTCTTTTAAACTTAATAAAAATCATAGGCAAATATAAGCCTGGTTATATTTACAGAAATGTTAAAACCCATAAAATTAATTACCCTCTCCGATCCCCACACCTATACATAAACTAGCCAAAACCCTTAATAAATTAATTACACCGTATCTGCCCCCCCCCTCCCAACTATAAAGTTAAATCATCAGATCAATTAATAGATATTCTCCACTCAATAAAACCTAATAATAAAATTTTAGCTTCTTTGGACGTTCAGAAACTGTTCACAAACGTTCCAATACATGAAACTATCCATTTAATTATCAACAGCATATAATAATAATCCAACTCTCCCTGCACTCAAGATAAACCCGAATATACTGCGCAAACTATTAATTTTGTGCACCACTGAGGTATCTTTCTACGGTCCTAATGGTAGATTATACATCCAAGTGGATGGCGTCTCAATGGGATCAGCCCTGGGACCACTGTTTGCTGAATACTATATGTCCAACCTAGAAATTAAAACTTTCAATATTATTACTAAACCCTCTATATACGTCTGATATGTCGATGACATTCTCCTACTAACAGAAAACCTATCTAATTTAACTCTAATCAAAAATACCTTTGAAAATAAATCAACATTAAATTTTACACAAGAACTTAATATCAATAATAAAATTCCTTTCCTAGATATAGAAATAGAAACTTCTACAGATAAGTTTATTACCTACCCATATAAAAAAAAACTCACTAGTAAAGATAGAAACTTTCTTAATTTTAATAGTGAATGCCCCGATAGATATAAAATAGCCGTCATAAAATATCTTATTTATCGCGCCAAAAGAAATTTCTCTAGTAATAAAACATTCTATAAAGCACTCGCTGATATTAAACAGACACTAATTAACAATAACTTTACTAACTAAGTAGTTGATCAACAAATAAAATACGCCCGAACTGCCACAAATATAAACTCCAACAACAACAATATTAATAATAATAATAATATTAACTTATTCTATTGTAACCAAATATACCCCAACTATAAAGTCGATGAAAAAATAATAAAAAATATCATACACAAACATATATAACCCGTAGATAACAACTTTAAAATTAAATTTATTATTCATTACAAGAAGTCTAAAACCATCAACGTATTAATAAAAAATAACCCGCCTGACAATGGCTTACTTAAAACTAGTGATGCCATATACGTGTTTAAGTGCCCTATCAGAGAATGCGTCTCTGCAAACAATACGTATATTGGCATGACTAGGACTTGTAGATCACACCGTCTAACTTGCCACCTCACCTCCCCTCAGAGTTCCATTCACCAACACCTCGTGAAACATAACATCCCCAAAAACGATTTTAGGAGTATTTTAACTGGTAACACGTCCATTCTTGCAGTTTCATATTGTAGTATTCGCCTCCCCATAGTGGAAGCATTGTTCATTCGCATAAATAAACCTAGCATCAGCCATTCTCGTTATGAGGGGGGCGAAGGTATGTTGAAATGTTGCTGAAATGTTTAAAAGAACATCCTTTTGGTGGATTCACCAGTTTTATCTTACTTACTCATTCATCCGCCTGAAGACGATCGATGTCGGTCGAAAACGTTCACCAAAAATATGGGGATTTCTTACATACCAAATCGGTCGTTCGACGACTGGAAAAAATGGATCAGAAAATAAATAAGCAAGCTAGCACTCCTGTTCAATCAAACATGTATAAAGGAAAGAATGCTGCCTAATTATACAAATTTTCTACATTGTGCATAATTGCATAGCGTTTGGGGTAAAAAGGTCTAGTACATAAGTGTTTTTATATATTTTTCATTGTACAGGATAAACTCCTAAACTAATGAACCAATCATGATGAATTTTGGAACATATATTCTCGGCAACCCGGTGAGTAACATGGGGACATTATTTTTTATAAACGTTACTATTTAGGAGGTGCGCCCATCCAAACTCTTTTAAAAAAAATTGCTCTACATCAAATTTTGAGTTATATTAAGTAATACATTTTTAAGAGGATCGGTGCGTAGGTGAGATCGTCAATAATATATATGTGCTTCATATAATTCTAAACTATTAAACTTATCATTATGAATTATGTAATATGTATTCTAGGCAACAGGGTGAGTAACGTGGGCATGTGGCAGGGGGGGGCACCTAAACCATACCACATCATTAAAATTTTAAACTAATGCTATATTTATTGCTTATAACCGTCCTGGGACGGGTATTCTTCTAGTAATATATAAAATAAAGTTTGTGTCTTTATCGTTTCTTTGTCCTCAATAGATTTATTCTCACAACACAATATTTGATTCTCGTTTGTCAGTTTTTCTTGTGGATCGTAGCAGCATGTTGTTAAGAATAAAAAAAAAGTAATTAGATTTAATTCCTTTTGGAACATACTTTGTCTGGGTTGGAATTATTTTCACACTAGCAGGGTTACCCGACGTTGTCCGGGGAAAAAGTGTAACATATTTCTATTAAAACTTCTATCTCCCTCTTTCTTCTCCGCCCAGCCCATTCCTCTCTCTGGACATTCACTTTTTATAAATTACTCGAGTCAGCATAAGGAAAATAACTTTTTGAACAGAATTCAGAGTTACTTCCCTTTAGTTAGTACATGAAAATTACAAAAAATCAACCCCCCCCCCCGATGAAATCGACAGCAGTTTAGTGTCAAAGAATGAGTATTTTTTCTGAACTGAGATATTCATTCTGAGGAACGCTGATCAAGAATATACAAACTTTGTGGGTGGGTTTTTTTTGTAGTTTTGTTTACTTTTAGCTGGACACACACACACACACACACTTCCTTTTATATAATAGATGGCTGCCATTGTAAAAAAGCATTTTACTCTTTATGTGTCCATACAAAGTTATAAAAAAAATATTTTGGAAAAGAAAGAAACAAACTCTGGCATAGTTTAACAAAAAACAAAAAAAACAAATTGCAAGTAAATACACTACCAGGCAACGCCGGGTCGGTTAGTTTAATATAAACCAGACAAACTATTTTTTCTTCTTTATTGTTGGTTGTCAATATGAAGTTGCTTAAAAGATTGCAGATTGGAGGACAACAAAATGGGAATAAAAATTGCTGAATTTGTTTCTTCCTTTTCCTGTTGGGATTTGTTTTTACCCCACAGAGGCGCCATCAGTTAAGTTTTATGATGTGGTCAAAACCATTTTGGGTGGAGTTATAAAAAGTAGAATTCTATTAGGAAATAACATCCACAGAAGTAGAGGAGAAATTACAAACTGTTCGAAAAAGGAAATCCTGAAAGGAAAACAGAAATATTTCACACTTGAGGTTCTTTTTTTAACTTTTATTTATGAATATCAACAAAGAAAACCCTAATTGTGCCACCTCATCCTCTTTGCGATGGGTTGAGTCGAATGATTTGTCAAACGACAAGTCTAATTATTTGGCAAACAGAATTAACAAAGGAGAACTATTTTTGCACATTTGCAGCAGTCAATCTGTTCTGTAGGTTAAACAATTATTTTTAAATGAGGTAGTATTCGTTATCTAAATGAATAAATGCGAAAGTTTTTTTTCCATCTATTCTAACTATATTAACATCAAAACACGTTCAGATTATTTAATTCTAATGATATTTATTTACTCCTTCGCTAGGAGTTAGGCACAAGGCCAGTTTTATCTTACTCCCACAAGTAAGATATGACCACAGCTTGGGTCGAGTAAGTGGGGTTAAAAGCCAGCGCTCGAGAGGTGAGCACTCTGGCCATTTAAAAATTGCCTGGGCAGCCCCGTCGGCATTCCCCGGTAGGGGCGCCTCAGACAGTAAGCAATAAACTTACTCCTCCCCAAAGAGGGGAGGTGAAGCCTGGGAGGGTGGACCTCCTAGAACTGCACAGGACAGGCGTGCAGTATCCATCGGAACAGATACTACACTTTGATCTTAGCCAAATTTTTGAAATACTCTATATATAGGCATCTCCTACTTACTCAAACAAATCTCGATTTTGCTTATTTGTTTTTAAGTTTTTAATTAATTAATATTCTGTAATATACCTTTCTACTTTGTATTGTCAAATTTTCTTCTACATATGCAATCGTTTTACCGATAGTACAATTATTATAATTATAAATAAAATAAGATAAAGAAATTTTATTAAAAAAATGATAGCGTTTAAAAACTTATTTAGGATTTCATTTTAAAAGGAGATAAGTTACTTTCGGCTTTAGTAAAGTGTCAAATATCGCTGATTTGAGAACAGATACTACACTTTGATCTTAGCCAAAAGGCGACGGAACCATAAAAATTTTTTTTTTGACTAGGCATTTTTAAATTTAAAAAAAAAAAAAAAATTGATTAAATTGGAATATTTTTTATTGGCGGTATAGTGTAGTATCGGTTCTGTTGTCATAAGACTGCCCTCCCAGGAATTACCTCCTCCGTTTTTAAGTGTGTGTAGGGGGGGGGGGGAATCCTCTCAGAAAGAAAAAAAATCCCCAAGACTCGATTTAGTCAGAATATCTTTTAAGTCGGGGGGGGGGGGGTAGTGTAGTATCGGTTCTTTTCTCATAAGATCGTTCACGCGAGAATGACTTCCTCTTTTTGGGTAGAGGGAAGTCGTGTTCGTTCATCATGTAAGGGGGAGGGGGTCAGTGTAGTATATGTTCGTTCACCATAATACTAGCTAAGGAAAAACGATAACTCAAGTTTATAATAAACATGTCTTTTTTAACTAGAAAATTATGAAAGTTATCGTTCTTCCTTAGCCAGCATATTCATCTTTGTTTATAAAAATGGCGACTATATTTTTTCAGCCAGTTTCCATTTCGGCGTTTCACGTGGACAATGAAGCTTGCCATGGTTTTTAATGTTATCTAAATAAATAAATGCAAAAGTCTTTTCCACCTATCCTAACTATATTGATATTAAAACGGTTTATGCTTATTTAATTCTGTGTAGTATATTTTCATTCGTCATGATACATTCCTCCCAGGCATCACCTCCTCTTCGGGAGGAAGGCCGTACAGTATACATTCGTTCCTCACGATACCATTTCCTCAGGATTACCAGTTTTGTGTGTGTGTGTGTGTGGGGGGGGGGTTAGTGTACCATCTATTCTGTTGTCATGATATCATCCTCTAAGGCATTAACCCGCTCGTTGGGGGGGGGGGGCAGTGTATGTAGTTCATTACTCATGATATCATCCTCTCATTTGCATATTTATTTATTTTTTAATTTCTAATGAATAATTATTTTCTAATCTGTTAATAATTAAATACATGTGTTTATTATTTTTTAATAAATTTGTTGCTGTTGTGGTTGTTGTTCCTATTTACTTCCTCCCACGAGAACAGAGTTAGGCACAATGTCAATATTTAACGTGGGGAGAATCCAGTTCCCCAAAATAGGCACTCTGAATTGGAACAAAAATTTTAATTGCCTCGGTCTAAAAGGATTTCTTCTTCACTTACAGAGAACATAAAAACTAAGTGCAGATTCAGTACAGATACTATATTTTGCTCCTAGCCAAAAGGCCAAAGAGTTAACATGTTGGTAGTGGTGATGATGATTTGTCATAGAAAAGAAAAAACCTCCTCTAATCTTTCTGAATTACAAAAAAAAGTATTTTTCTTTAATATTCTTTACGTATTTTTTTCTTTCTTTTATAATAAAGGTGAAAAGTACAAAATACCTATTTCGAATTACTCAGAAATATAAAAGTGGAGTATTTGACCAATCGACGTTCAACCCTTATGTTTATTCATTTCATTATATAACCAGTTTTAATGGGGAATTCATTTTAAATCTTATGCTGAAACAAAATAAAATTTATCGACGTTGAATATCTTAAAGACCATATCAATTGACCTTTTTGTTGTTTTTTCTTAAAAATAAAATTTGACGATGTTCATGCACAGTATATTTCCCTCATATTGGAATATATCAAATAATACTACGACAATCATCATTTTTTAAAATTTCCTCTAAATTACCAAAATGTCAAATGAAAATTTTTTTTTGTTTCCATAAAGAAGACTAAGCCTCAGTAATTGCCGCCTGGAGGGCAGGTAGTTTTTGCTAGTATTACCATAAAAACGGTTCACTGTTTAAAACAAGAATACAATGTATTCTTTTGAAATACTGTATATATAATAGAGAGCAAATACAGCTATTTGTATGTCTAATTTGCATAAATATTTTTAAACAGTTTACAATAAATTGGTGTTTGGTGTTTTTTGTGTTTATTCGTAACTTTAATATCCTATTTATATGCAATAATTTTGTCGATATTATCATTAATTAATTAAAGTGATTTAATAAAAAACAGGATAAATTACAAAAAACTTTCTTAAAATATTATGTTCATTAATTTTCAAAGGTGATAATTTAAATGCAAACTATTAGTTTTTGAAATTACAATAAATTTATATTAAAGATAAGTAATGCAATTTATACATTTAAAAAGAATACTTAGAGCTAGATTAATAGCCGTCAGAAGCTAAGTCATTTTTTTTGCTTATATATAATAAAAGTGCAAACATTACGTCTGTGTGAGTGCATATAAGTACAGTAATGAGTCGTTTTCTACCACCATTGTAAAGAACTTTACTTCCTTCCTTCGTATGTCTAATATCAAATGGAATTTCCATGAACAGTTTATTTCCAAGAATTTTCTATCTGTAGAAAAGAAAAAGAGAGAGAGAGAGAGAGGGAGAGAGACCAAGAGAGAGAGACAGAGGTCAAGAGAGAGAGGTCAAGAGAGAGGTCAAGAGAGAGAGAGAGAGAGAAATTAAAGTTATTTAATAAAAAAAAGATGAAGTACCAAAACGTTTCTAAAATTTTTATCTTAATTAGTTTTCAAGTGAGGTGATTTAAATGCAAACTATTGGTTTTTGAAATTACAATCGATTTATATTAAAGATATGTAATGTACATTATACATTTAAAAAGTATACTTAGAGCTAGATTAATAGCCGTCAGATGGCGGTTAATTTTTGGCTTGTATATTTATATATTACTAAAAATCTGTGGATCTTGTTTGTTTGCCCCCATCTACACTGGGTGACATCATCGTTTTGTGACATCTATTAAAACAGAGGTGGGGATAACCGTGCACAGTGGATGACATCATCTATTAAATCAGAGAGATAGGGGATAACCGTGCACAAGTCATTTATCAAAGCAGAGAGATAGAGGGGGGAGGTGGATACGTTATGATCTTTTATCTAGACGACGCTTGACACAAAGGGTTACATGTTATGACAATGGTATATAGATAATTTCTTACCTTTGGTTGATAATCATGTTAATACATGGAATAAAAAGTCAAAGGATTTCACAAAGTCAGAATACATTGTGATGTCATATAGACCATCTCTCTTTTAATTATTTACATCATTCTATTTCTCTCAACATTTCTTTTATCATTCACCCATTTAATTAGATTATTCACCTTTCCTCTCACCATCTTGAATATTAATGTAGAGATGAAGTGTTCATTATGACAAGCAAGCAAGATAATAAAATCCGCACAGTTTTAGTAGTTGACTACCCCCCCCCCAAGCAACACTTAATCTAGCTGTAGCCTTCCTTAAAGAAAAAAATTTTCATTTTACATTTTGGTAATTTGGAGAAAAACAAAAAGAGATTTGCCATGGTGTTATTGTTGGATAATGGCCCTATGGGAATGGACGTATCCGTTGGAAATCGTTGGTTTGACTTGCGCGAATTAGTGCGGGTGACCCGTGCAGTCGAGTGCAGAATAAGGGCTGTTCTCACAGTCGGAGCTCACAGACATGACAGGATCACCGCGTGACGAGACCTCAGATCAAGGGTCAATGTGCACCTGCGATAGAGGCTGTGACGTCACGGGCTTTTGCGTGGGAAGCAGAGGGATCCATGACGTCACTCGTTCTTCGTGAGAAGCGAGTTTTAGCAGTCTGGGTTTTGGAGGCGAACCTATCAGACGTGATTTTTACCATGTAGTCTGCAACTTGCATAGGGGAAGTATTTCCCTTAGAAAATGCAGTCGAAAGATCTCTTTTTCCCCTCCACGAATGGTTAAGACTTAATTGATAAGTAATTACGAAAACAGTAATTTGCTCTCTCTCTCGACGTTGGTGAATATCTCCAAGCCGATAGATAACTAATGCCTGTAATAAAAAGAATTGAAAGTTAAAGGATTGTTTGTCGATTGAGTCAGTCATGAAGTTTTTGTTGTAGCGGCGATGTTTCGGTAGAAAGAAAGAAGAAAGAATTCAACCACTAGACGACACGCCCCTCCACGCGATGAGGAAAGAAGAGAGGGTACGAGAAATTTAAAGGTATGCAAACTATATGATTTTTGGTGTTAAAAAAATGACGAGTGTTTAAACAAGAACTGCCGCGGCCCAAGCAGGAAGGGGCTATGCAACATTATTTGATATATTCCCATGTCGAGGAAATTTAATGTGTCATAGTCATATTTTGTTAATTAGGAAAAAAACAACAAAAAGGTTATTTTATTTGTTATTTTCCATATTCAAAGACGATGGATTTGATTTTACATAAGCATAAAAATGAAAATGGATTCTCCATTAAAAACTCATTATATAATGAAATGAATAAATGAAAAAGCGGAACAACGACTGGTCAAAATAAAACAATTATATATTACTGAGTAATTTGAAGTGGTACTTTGTGTTTTTCGCCTTTAATATTAAAGAGAGAAAAATAAAAAAAATAAATTAGGTGAAGATTTTAAAAAATATAAATCTAGTTTTTTTTGCAATTTAGAAAGATGAGATGAGAAGCGTCTTTTCTGTTTTCCTTTTCATGATAAATGGTTGTTATCATCATCATCATCATCATGATCATCACAACCAACAAATCTAATTTTAAGAATAAACTCATCCATTTAATTATGAAAAGAAAGACTTTGTTAGTTATTGCATTTAATGTAGAGTTAATATTTTAAAAGAAATTATATCAAAGTACATTTTTGGTATGTGCAAATGTACTCGTGCTTAAACTTAACCGGAAGTTGCCATTTGAATTTTTGGTATGTGCAGATGTACTCGTGCTTAAACTTAACCGGAAGTTGCCATTTGAATTTTTGGTATGTGCAGATGTACTCGTGCTTAAACTTAACCGGAAGTTGCCATTTGAATTTTTGGTATGTGCAGATGTACTCGTGCTTAAACTTAACCGGAAGTTGCCATTTGAATTTTTGGTATGTGCAGATGTACTCGTGCTTAAACTTAACCGGAAGTTGCCATTTGAATTTTTAGTATGTGCAAATGTACTCGTGCTTAAACTTAACCGGAAGTTGCCATTTGAATTTTTGGTATGTGCAAATGTACTCGTGCTTAAACTTAACCGGAAGTTGCCATTTGAATTTTTGGTATGTGCAAATGTACTCGTGCTTAAACTTAACCGGAAGTTGCCATTTGAATTTTTGGTATGTGCAAATGTACTCGTGCTTAAACTTAACCGGAAGTTGCCATTTGAATTTTTGGTATGTGCAGATGTACTCGTGCTTAAACTTAACCGGAAGTTGCCATTTGAATTTTTGGTATGTGCAGATGTACTCGTGCTTAAACTTAACCGGAAGTTGCCATTTGAAATTTCAAAATAATATAATCGAAAGTTATCTTTTTGGAATGTTTAACTTTTTTCATTAAATCGCTTTAATTAATATTACTACTGATAATAATAATATTAATATCAATAAAACTATTGCATATATATAAGAAACATAGGAGAATCAAATTACAAATGAATTGTACTGAATATTAATTTATTAAAAACTATTTATAAAATAAATATGCAAATGAAGCATATCATTGGATGTGTTTTTAAAGTTTTCCAATCAGTATATATAGCATATTTGAAAATATTTTGTTGTAAATATAGTTTGCAAAAATGGAGAAAAAACACTTTTGCATTTATTCATCTAGATAGATTACTGTCAAACAATTCCACACAAATGTGAAAGAATCAACATCTAACATATAAAGTTTTCTTGTCGGATTTTCAAAATCAGACCCAAATAGCAATCCATATAACATATTGATACTTGATTCAGACTATTTTTTTCTTCTACTATGTATTGGCAAAAATATATTTTATTCCACTTTAGATTTTTTTTAATACTTATTCCAGCTAAGAAAATTGTTAGAGTAGAGACATTTTCCTTACTTACCAAAAAAAAATTAAAGGGAAGTTATCATGTGCAATTATACTGAGTTCTCTCTCTTAAGTTCTTCAAAAATAAATATATATATTAATTGAATTATGCAACTTCAAGTGAGTCTGCATATGTGTGTATTTCTCACCTACACATTAATTATACATTATTATTTGTTCTTTACTATTAATTAGCGTCAAGTACTAAAACAAACTTAATAAAAATTACCATTTCACAAAATAATTTGATTACGAAATTAAAGAAACCAAAATTAATTTCCGTTTCTTCATAAACAAGTCAGTCATTTTTTCTTTTACTCTGAAATCCATTTTTATCAAATATAAAATTGTATTCTGTCAAAATTTGAACCCATCGCATTAGAACTTCTGTTATAATTACATCCTAACCTCATGTCAAATATAAAAAAAAATATACATTTATGAACCATATATAAATTCAGTACCCCAGACATAGCAGCAGCTAAAAGGAACATGTTTAACCTGACACTATCTGATGACACTGAAACTCAACACATTCATAAATGTATACAAAACAATAGAACATTTTCAATCTAACTTGATTTAAGAATTAAAAAGAGAATTCATATTCTAGATGCGTGTTTATCCATAAAACATGTTGAATTGAAGATAACTCGGACGAAGAATAAAAACAAAAAAACTATTTTTTTTTTATAAAAAAAAGATTTTATGAAAGACTGAACAAGAATTCTTCTATTCAGAAAAAACAAAACCCAAACTTGGATTTTCTTTTCTGAATTTAAAAGATATCAAAGATAAAAATGGTTCATGGGATTTGTAGATTTTGATTGAATATAAATATAACTTATATTGTGGATTATTGTGGACGGAGGATTATTAGTTAATCCATATGATTGGATTTATCAGATCATTTTGGAGTCAGGGGCCATTATGGCTCATGATGGCATTTTGGGAGGAATTAGGCTCTAGATTAAATGCTACCAGGATATAAATATATATATATTTTTTTGAAAGTCATATCAATGCATATATTAAAAATAAAACCGGGTAACAAGATATTAAATGGTTATTATATTTTTAAACAATATTTTGGAGTAATACCTCTTTATCAAGTTATTGAGGTCAGAGTCTTTTTTGTTGTTTCTTCTTTTTCATTTCTTTGTATTTATTTTTCCTGGATTACTCATTTTGAAAGTTAATTTTTTCCATTATAGAAACAATTCTTCAAGGATAGCAGTAAACAAGCTTTGGTTAAATGTTGTGATAATAAAATGTTATGGTTTATTAAAGACATTGTGTAACTTGGCATTATTATATTTTTTGGAAAGACATACATATATTGAAAATAAAACCCGGTAACAAGATGTTATTATCATATTTATGTTTAAAAATGTAATAATAATGACGTGACATCTTGTTATTGGATTTTATTTTCAAAATATGCATCAATATGTATTTAAAAAAATATAATAATGCCAATTTCCACAATGCCTCTAACTATAACATTTTATTATATGTTTGTGTGTGTGTTAAAGGTATATTTGGGCAGCCAACCCTTCTTCATAGACATTTGGTTGAAGACAATGGACAAGGATTGCCACAAATGTCATCATATGAATCTTTGATATATTCGACAAGACAAGGTTTTCTCTCCACGTGATTGCTCCTGTCCTGTTGGGCATGATTATTCATAATCTGGTTTTCAGACCAGAATTAAAGTGTAGTATCTGTTTTGTTCTTGATAGGAGGAGGGGAAATCCTTGTTGACTAGGGCAGTTTTTATTTTTTCTCATCCAAAGTGCCCTTTTCTGGGGAGTTTGATATCCCCCACATTGAACTGACCTTGTATCACATTCAGACCTCACGAAGAGGCAGTGAATAGGAAATGTACATAATTTGAAAATTGATGTAAAAACGTCACTTACAGAATACATAAGTAAATATAGTTAGTGATTTCTTACTGAGAAGCAGCCAACCTTTGATAATGGCTACATTGTTAACTGAAAGCGCCAGGAAAGCCAACTCTACAGTGCAACTGAAACCCAGAATCGGAGGCCTATTTCCAAAACTCTTTTTCACTTTCAAAAAATTAAATTATCTGTTGCATAAAGTCGATTTAATATTTTTTTTATCTATGACATGTTGTTTTTTTTATCTATGATATTGTTATTTTTTTATTTATGATATTGTTATTTTTTATCTATGATATTGTTATTTTTTTATCTATGATATTGTTATTTTTTTTATCTATGATATTGTTATTTTTTTTATCTATGATATTGTTATTTCTAACAACAAATATTTTGCTAACTTATTTATCTCCTTCCCATGGCAGGAAAATTAGATACGAGGTTGGAAAGTCGGATTTGAAACTAGCGCCCTAGTGGAAGAGCACTCTGGCTGAACAAAAATCGCCTAGGTAGCCACTTCGACATTCCCCAGACGGGGTGCCTCAGGCGATTAGCAATAAACTAACCGATTCTCAAAGAGTAGGAAGACACATCCTGAGAAGATGGACTTCCTAGAAGTGCACAAGACCGTCCTCAGACTAACAGAGAACAAGCCATCCTCAAAAATGGCATAGACTCTGCCGGTCTGACTTTAGTACGAACTCCGAATATTTTGATGATAAATTTTCAGATTTTTATCGGTAATTTATTTATGTTGTTCTATATACCACTAAAACTCTGGATGACGTCATCATTTTGTGTTGTCATCTATTAAAACAGAAGTGAGAATAACAGTGTTCAGTGGATGACGTCATCCATTAAAACAGAGATGAAGATAACCGTGCACAGTAGATGACGTCACAAAGTGATGACATCATCCATCAAACCAGAGAGAGGGGAGGAGGAGAGATCCTTTATGATGTTTTAGCTAGACAAACCCTCTAAACTTCTGAGGGTCTAGTATACTAATAAAACTGGATCTTATCATCTTGCTGGTCACTGTGCACACTGGATGACATCATAAAATGTGAATGATACGAGAAGTAGTGAGAAGTGGCGATTGTTGTAAATAATTAAAAGGGAGGTAAAAAGAGGAGAGAGAGAGTAGAAAAGAGAGAGAGAGTGGAAAAGAATAGGAAGATTGTGAAGAGAGAGGGGGAAGAGAGAGAGAGCAGGAAGAGTGAAAGAGAGAGAGAGGGAAGACTGGATAAAAAAACGAATGATTATTATTAAGAAATGTATTTACTTGAAAATGAATGATGTTACAAAATTAGCTTTATTTTTTAAAGTTGCCAAAAGCTACCTTTCATCATATATTCTCCCAAACCGTTAGCATAATATACAATAGCAGCCGTAATTTGGAATTTCAAAATATTCAATTATATGAAAAATACTGACTCAATGGGTCATGGGTGATCTAGCTTAAAAACAAAATTATGTTGAATTTTTGTTTAGTTTATAATTAGAAAGATAATAAAAGCAAATGCAATATTTTATTCTACAAAATTAATGAAAAAATAATTTATTAAGAATGCTGTAATATAAAAAAAATTATATTAAAAAAAAATATCTTTTCTACTTTTTTTTAGAAAAAGATAATCTGTTGCATAAACTCAATTTAATATTTCTCTTTATAATATTATTATTTCTGACAACAAATATATTGTACCATGTTATTGGCAATAAACGAACATACTTCAATTTATAAAAAAAACACTTCATCTGGTTCGGCAGTTTGCTTATATCGAGAAACATAAATTTTATATATTATTGATATAATTTGTCTTTCAAAAATAAATCATGTTCAATTTTAATTTAGTTTTCCATTAAAAAGACAAATGTAATTTTTTATTCTACAAAATTAATGAACAAATAATTTATTAAGAATGCTGTTATGTGACATAATTAAATTCAACAAATTTAATTTGATTTTTTTCTTTCTGATATCTGAAATAGGTCTTCAGTTTTGGTTATTAATTGTAGTATAAGTTGGCCTTTTGTATAGAACGTAATGGTTCCCACCGTTTTCTGTTTGGGTCGAAAGTATTCCAGCATTGTAAAGATTTTAGCAGAAGAAAATTCTTGAACGGCAGAAAATCTGTTTATTTACATTGGATGAGAAGGTGTGTAAGAGTGAATGTAACATTACAGAGAGAGCGAAAGAAAGAGAGAGAGGAGGAGATGTGTGTGTGTATATATATATATATATATATATATATATATAGAGAGAGAGAGAGAGAGAGAGAGAGAGAAAAAGATATATATATATAATTTATTAAGAATGCTGTTATGCGACATAATTAAATTCAACAAATTTAATTTGATTTTTTTTCTTTCTGAAATTCAAATATTTTGAAAAAGGCCTCCAGTTCTGGTTGTTAGTTGCAAAATGGCCGTTAGTATAGAATGTCATCGTGAGGAGAGAAAAAAAAATCATTGCATGATGTTTATATGGCATATATCTAATACATACATAATTTATATGGCATATATCCAATACATACATCTTGCTTGTTTAAACATAAGACCCATAAGACGACAGTCTTTGCGATATTTGTTCATTATCTTCAACCAAATGTGTATATGAGAGAGAAAATTATTCCTTGTGTATATAAAAGAATATGAAGAAAAACTTCCAAAATAATTTCCGCCAATGATTTCTCTGGCTTTTTTCAATATGAAACAATTCTTTTTGATGGATGAATATTTTTCATAGTTTAAGAAATTGAAAAAACAATGTTGAATCAGTCAAGTTTGGTTTGTTTTGTCATTTTTCGCATATATGATGGCAAAAAACGACCTGTTTCTTTGGGGAGAGGATTCATACCTCCCCCCTCCTCATGGCATTATGGTTTAAGTGCATACAATTGATTCAACTGATTTGAACGCGGCATAGCTGATTTCATAGTCTGTGTTGTATCCATTGCACCATTTGTGGCCCCCAAAATTGGTCAAGCCTTGTAACTGTTTAATCCCGTTCTCCATCCTTGATGGATGGCAAGGATTGAAATAATCAAATAACAGAAATACTCCGTTGCTCCATTCCAAAGCGGATCCAATTTTTAAGTGGATCCAAAAAAAGTTTTTACATGTCACTCACGGGGATTCCAATGAAGATACAATATTTTATGTCTGCGCGAGTAAAAAAAAAAGATTCTTTCCAATTGTTTTTAAAAAGGAAAACATTGCAAGAAATCTCTTGGAAGAAATCCAGGTTCCATGAGAGCAAAACTGACCAAAAGACCATTGGTACTAAGATTTAGAGATGGACGAGTGTCGTAATAAAAAAACATCTTCTGTTATCGACGCTTTTCAAATTCTTCTCTCAGCCACTGAGATTCTTGATAGAATTTCGGGTCTCCCAATTTAAGAGCACTTCTTTTATAAAAATAATAGTACAGTACAGAACCTGCAATGAAAAAAAAATGGAGAAATTTAGATTAATAAACAAGAAACTATCTTCTACAATTTAAACTTTTTAGAAAATAAATTGTTGCAGAGACATTTACACTATTAATCTATATGCTACGGCATTTCATGTTCATATGAAGATGAGATCGTTCGATCAGCAAAGATGGTTATTGGTAATTAATCTGATATGGCTAAAGTAAACAATTCCGACTTCACCCATTTCCAAACTGAATTGTTCCAAAATCAAATTATGTTGTCCCGTCGATTAAAACATTTCAATTTTAAATAAATACGTTTCAAAAATTGACATTCGTTTTATTAATTTGAAGAACATTGAGCTGGCAATTATTTTTACATTAAGAAGACAAAATATTTATTGTTTAAAAAAAAGAATAAAATTTCTAAAATTGTAAATGAATAAAGAAGAGACATATTCGTTTCATTTATTTAAAGAATATTTAGCTGACAATGACAATTATTTTTACCGAAGAAGTCATTTTTTTTTAATAGTATTGACCCTGAAAGACATTTATTATTTCAAAAGGAATGTTATTTTTAAGAGTAAATTATAAAGATTGATGTAGAAAGAACCGTGGAATTTCTATGGGCCCCGCTAGTAAAATATTAATATACAAATCAAATTCTGTTAAATATAATATGGTAGAATAGTGCATGTAGTTATAATAATGAACACATAGCCTTAGGTCAGTTTTCAAATGAACAAAATCTAATTTTTGCAAGCTAATAAATTGAAAATGCTTCACTTTAATTCAATTTTAATGCAACATTCTGTTAGAACAGGTAATGTACCTAAGGGTAACAATTTTCAGCTTTATATCTTGCTTAGAAATAAAGATATGCTCCCCCCAAAAACCTTAAACATTGTTTGAGTGTTTCGTGTATGCTAAAAAAGAGCAGAACACACAAATTTCACGGCCCATAACTTATAGGAATGCATAGGAATTTTTCATTCAAAATTGGGCGATTTTCATATCTGCCTTCAGTAAGGTTAATATCAAGTTTTTATCAAAATCTGAAACAGTGACTTCAAAACTATTATAGAAATTTTATTTGGCATAGAATGACCCTCCCATCTCTCTCTCTCTTATATATACACACACTAGTAGGGCTTTTATAGAAATTTTATTTGGCATAGAATGACCCTCCCATCTCTCTTATATATATACACACACTAGTAGGGCTATTTAGCGTTGCCCAGGGTCCTAATTTCCATTAAAAAAAGTACAAATTAAGCTGAACAATCTGTTTAATATTTTGATATTCATTGCCTGGGAAAAATTGAGCAATACCAGAAACTACTGTTCCCAGCCCTGAACCTCATATTTTTTTTTACATCTGCCAAAGAGGTTATGTTTTCGGTTGAGTTTGTGTCACTATATTGTTTGCTTGTGTACAGTCTAGTGTCCACTTCGTATGACCAATCGTCATCAAACTTGATAAAAATATCAGTCATAGTCTAACTTAGAACGGATTTAATTTTGAATATCAAGGTCAAGACGAAAATAACACGTTTTTGTTACTTAGTCATATTGTAGCCAATGAAGTTCCGCATCTTATATGACCATGTTGAAGCCAATGAAGTTCCGCATCTTATATGACCATGTTGAAGCCAATGAAGTTCCGCATCTTATATGACCATGAAAAGTTCGGTGAAATTCGGAATTTTAACAAATTTTCAACTTCTGATTTTTCTAAGTTTGATGTATAATAATAGTAACCAACATGCAACATTTTTGAGTTATCAACATTTCCATGGCATAACTTCGGGAATACTTCATAGAATATGGAGAAGTAAGGCCCAGATAAGACTTTGGCCACTCCTTACATTGTCAGGTGAATGTATACAGTCTTATGACTGACTTATGTTCTTGTTTTATTTTGTAATAACTAAATTAGATGTATTCTGTATCAAGTTTGTATAGCAAGGGAGATAATTCTGTTTTAAGAAAACCGAATTATCTCCCTTGACGGCAATTTGTCGACCATTGTTTGATTTTCTAAGTATAAATAATTGCCCGTGAGAATAAAAGAAATTGTTTATGCCTGTTTTTGTTTTAATACATTTATTTGAAGTATGTGCATGTAAACGAATTTATGTTTGATGTTAATTCCATTATGTCGCAGAGAAATCTCCACATATCACCCACTAAAAACTACACACAACTCAGAGGACAGCAATTCTTCCCCTTTTATAAGAAACATTGTTCATTGAATGGGAAGACTAAAGAACCAAGTAACGAGGAAGTGAGAGTTACGAAGCTGCCGAAAGAAAACCCAAGATGCACTTTCTACTCGCCATCAGTTCTTAGTATACACCCACCTCGTCGGAGAAGCCACGGTCTGTCGAATGGGGGTGCCAGTTTAGTCGCTGACAACGGACCATGGAGCAGGGATTACTAGTTTACATGGCACTTGTAGCAGGTAAGAAAGCAGACGAGACACCTGGTCTTAGAAGTAAACATCTTTTAACTGACAACAACCCAAACATAGTCTGTCTGCAAGAAATCTTAAAGAGATTGGCAATATCTCCTTTAAATGAGATGCAACCTTCAACAAAACAGATCAGCGATGACCTTTATTAATTGCAAGAAATCAAAACCATGTGTCAAAATAGAGCTTACACGGCTGAAGTTTTGGGCTTAAAAAAAACTGTTATATATATATATATATATATATATATATATATATATATATATATATATATATATATATATATATATATAAACCTTTTTTTTGCTAATACATATATATATATATATTTTTTTTTTTTTTGCTAATATATATATATATTTTTTTTTTGCTAATATATATATATATTTTTTTTGCTAATATATATATATATATTTTTTGTTAATATATATATATATTTTTTTTTTGATAATATATATATATATTTTTTTTGTTGCTAATATATATATATTTTTGTTGTTGCTAATATATATATATTTTTTTGTTGCTAATATATATATATATTTTTCTAATATATATATATATATATTTTTGCAAATATATATATATATATATTTTTGCTAATATATATATATATATTTTTGCTAATATATATATATATATATATATATATTTTTATTTTGCTAATATATATATATATATTTTTTTTTTTGCTAATATATATATATATATATTTTTCTGATATATATATATATATTTTCCTAATATATATATATATTTTTATTTTGCTAATATATATATATATATTTTAATTTTGCTAATATATATATATATATTTTTTTTTTGCTAATATATATATATATATATTTTTTTCAGATATATATATATATTTTCTTAATATATATACATATATACATATATATTTTCCTAATATATATACATATATACATATATATTTTCCTAATATATATACATATATATTTTCCTAATATATATATATATTTTTTCCTAATATATATATATATATATATATATACATATATATTTTCCTAATATCTATATATATATACATATATATTTTCCTAATATCTCTATATATATATTTTCCTAATATCTCTATATATATATTTTCCTAATATCTCTCTCTCTATTTTTTTAGTCTAACTTAGAACGGATTTAATTTTGAATATCAAGGTCAAGACGAAAATAACACGTTTTTGTTACTTAGTCATATTGTAGCCAATGAAGTTCCGCATCTTATATGACCATGTTGAAGCCAATGAAGTTCCGCATCTTATATGACCATGAAAAGTTCGGTGAAATTCGGAATTTTAACAAATTTTCAACTTCTGATTTTTCTAAGTTTGATGTATAATAATAGTAACCAACATGCAACATTTTTGAGTTATCAACATTTCCATGGCATAACTTCGGGAATACTTCATAGAATATGGAGAAGTAAGGCCCAGATAAGACTTTGGCCACTCCTTACATTGTCAGGTGAATGTATACAGTCTTATGACTGACTTATGTTCTTGTTTTATTTTGTAATAACTAAATTAGATGTATTCTGTATCAAGTTTGTATAGCAAGGGAGATAATTCTGTTTTAAGAAAACCGAATTATCTCCCTTGACGGCAATTTGTCGACCATTGTTTGATTTTCTAAGTATAAATAATTGCCCGTGAGAATAAAAGAAATTGTTTATGCCTGTTTTTGTTTTAATACATTTATTTGAAGTATGTGCATGTAAACGAATTGATGTTTGATGTTAATTCCATTATGTCGCAGAGAAATCTCCACATATCACCCACTAAAAACTACACACAACTCAGAGGACAGCAATTCTTCCCCTTTTATTAGAAACATTGTTCATTGAATGTGACGACTAAAGAAGCAAGTAACGAGGAAGTGCGAGTTACGAAGCTGCCGAAAGAAAACCCAAGATGCACTTTCTACTCGCCATCAGTTCTTAGTATACACCCACCTCATCGGAGAAGCCACGGTCTGTCGAATGGGGGTGCTAGTTTAGTCGCTGACAACGGACCATGGGGCAGGTATTACTAGTTTACATGGCACTTGTAGCAGGTAAGAAAGCAGACGAGACACCTGGCCTTAGAATTAAACATCTTTTAAGTGACAACAACCCAAACATAGTCTGTCTGCAAGATATCTTAAAGAGATTGGCAATATCTTCTTTAAATGAGATGCAACCTTCAACAAAATAGATCAGCGATGACCTTTATTAATTGCAAGAAATCAAAACCATGTGTCAAAATAGAGCTTACACGGCTGAAGTTTTGGGCTTAAAAAAAATGTTATATATATATATATATATATATATATATAGATATATATAAACCTTTTTTTTTGCTAATACATATATATATATTTTTTTTTTTTTTGCTAATATATATATATATATTTTTTTTTTGCTAATATATATATTTTTTTGTTGCTAATATATATATATATATTTTTCTAATATATATATATATATATTTTTGCTAATATATATATATATATATATTTATTTTGCTAATATATATATATTTTTTTTTTGCTAATATATATATATATATATTTTTGCTAATATATATATATATATATATTTATTTTGCTAATATATATATATATATATATTTTTATTTTGCTAATATATATATATATTTTTTCTTTTTGCTAATATATATATATATATATATATATTTTTCTGATATATATATATATATATTTTCCTAATATATATATATATATATATATATATATTTTTTGCTAATATATATATATTTTTCTGATATATATATATATATATTTTCCTAATATATATACATATATACATATATATTTTCCTAATATATATACATATATACATATATATTTTCCTAATATATATATATATATATATATATATATTTTTTCCTAATATATATATATATATATACATATATATTTTCCTAATATCTATATATATATATATTTTTTCCTAATATATATATATATATATACATATATATTTTCCTAATATCTATATATATATATTTTTTCCTAATATATATATATATATATATACATATATATTTTCCTAATATCTATATATATATATTTTCCTAATATCTCTCTATATATTTTTTTCCTAATATCTATATATATATTTTTTTCCCTAATATATATATATATATATATATTTTCTTAATATATATATATTTTTTCCTCTTAATATATACATATACTTTTTTTTCCTAATATATATATATTTTTTTTCTTAATATATATATATATTTTTTTTTTCCTAATATATATATATATTTTTTCCTAATATATATATATATTTTTTTCCTAATATATATATATATTTTTTCCTTAATATATATATATTTTTTTCCCAAATATATATATATTTTTTTTTTTCTAATATATATATATTTTTTCCTAATATATATATTTTTTCCTTAATATATATATATATTTTTCCCAAATATATATATATATATATTTTTCCCTAATGTATATATATATTTTTTTCCTAATATATATATATTTTTTCCCTAATATATATATATATATTTTTTCCCTAATATATATATGTATATTTTTGCCTAATATATATATATATATATTTGTTTTTCCCTAATATATATATATATATATATATATATATATATATATATATTTTTTTCTAATATATATATATTTTTTTTTTCCTAATATATATATATATATATTTTTTCTAATATATATATATATATTTTTTTTCCTAATATATATATATATTTTTTTTTCCTAATATATATATATATATATTTTCCTAATATATATATATATATATATATATATTTTACTAATATATATATATATATATATATATATATTTTACTAATATATATATATATATTTTTTTTTCCTAATATATATATATATATATATATATTTTACTAATATATATATATATATTTTTTTTTTCCTAATATATATATATATATATATATATATATATATATATATATATATTTTACTAATATATATATATATATATTTTTTTTCCTAATATATATATATATATATATATATATATTTTACTAATATATATATATATATTTTTTTTTTTCCTAATATATATATATATATTATATTTTTTTTGGGCTTATTTATATATATTTTTGGGGGGCTTATATATCTATATTTTATTTTTGGCTAATATATATATATATATATATATATATATATATATATATATATATATATATATATATATATATATTATTTTTGGCTAATATATATATATATATATATTTTATTTTTGGCTAATATATATATATATATATTTTTGGCTAATATATATATATATATATATATATATATTTTTGCTAATATATATATATATATATATATATATATATATATATATTTTTGCTTATATATATATATTTTTTTTGGGGGGGGGGCTTATATATATATATATATATATAAATATTTTTTTGCTAATATACATATATATACATATACTTTTTTTGCTAATATACATATATATACATATATATATATATATATATATATATATATATATATATAAATAAACTAAATCCATAACAGAGGCTGAAAGTACATAAATACTTACTACAGCGTTGAAGTATATACAGTGCTTGAATTCCTTTCACATCCCAGATATAGACTTTGGGATCATCCCAGCGTAATGTCTACAAAATAAAATCAATAAATCAAGTAATAAAAAACAAAAAAAACAACTTCTTACTCTTGAATTTGGGAATTTTTGTTGCGATTCAACAAAAGAAATAAATCAGTTGATGGTGTAGGAGCAAAGTGTAGTATCTGTTTTATTGACACTCAATTCCATAAACAATGTTTGTGCAAATAAAAAATAAAAAAATTAAAACACAAGAGCAAATTTGAACTTTAACAAATATTTAAATTTCTGGAGATTTTGAAAGAAATTCTTTTATGAAAAGATGAAACTAATCGAACATTTTGATTCATTTACAGAGAAAATAATTAATTACTGAAACAATTTGCCGAAGAATGTCAAGAATGTCAAGAATGTCAAGAATGTAACTAATAGAAATAATCAAAAATATCATATCGACAAATTTTGTGATTGTCGAATAAATTGCATGAACAATATTGGGAGCTTTCAGATGAGATTTTGAAAATAATCTGAACTTAGCAGAAGTTATTCCGATGTGATACAAAAAAAAAAGTAGAAATAAAAAATAATGAGACTTTTTTATATTTTTAGTTTAAAATGTTTTATTTAAAAAAATTTTTTATTTCACAATTGATTTCAGTTTTGAATTTAAATTAATTCTAACCAGATTTTTTTATTTCAACAGTTGACTGTGCATTTTCTAGTAACATCTTAACGACTTTTGTTAACAAAAATTTATCAAATTTAAAATTAAAACTGAATTAAAAAAAATAAAAATAAATAAAAATAATAAATAATAAAGTATATAAATAAATAAATATTAATAAGATGATAAGCTTAAAGCTGAATAATTATACAATAAATTAAAAAAAAAAAAAGTATGATAGGAACAATTTAATATTGATATCCAATTAGCTAATCTAAACTCATTTTCTGCAAATCTGCCACCAATTCTCTGCGGCATTTCGTCAACAGTTCTGTCCATCTCGCCTTTTCGACCACTCGGTCATATTTTTGATCTGTTTCTTTTGATAATGAGAGGTTCCACTCTCGAAAATTAAAGTTTAAAGTTTACCCCTTTTCCGGACCTTTTAAATTGCTTGACAGTAAACTTTTTTCTATTTACTGTTCTGGTATTTAAACCGTGAAATATTAATAAATTGATTCGAGACTCCATTCATATTTTCTCTTTTCATTTATTTTTGTTCATCTGTTCCACCTTCCGGTACCTATATCGCATTGCTCCTGCCTCGGATTACGAACTTACATTCAAGCAAACTACAATTTCCTTTTATTTTTTAAATTTTGACATGGAATTGTAAATTTATTTCCTTTTGCACCGTTTTTTTTAAAACAAAAATACACATAGTGGTATAAATAGAAATAAAGTAATTTTAATACTTTTTTCCCTCCAGCACTGACATAAATACTCGCTGCCATTCAGCACTGACATATAAACAGAAATAAAGAATGCTCAAAATCTTTTTTCTAACAATGGAGATGCTATTATTAATTTCTGTCTGCCAACAACTCTTAATATAAAATAAAATAGAGTCAGATCTTACACTATTTTTATTTTGACCAGAAATAGGTTTATTTGCAAAAAGTAGCTAAGAAATCATTACTGATTTTGACCACATATTAGTTGATGTTTTCAAAAGTAAAAAATTATCTTTTTAATCAATTTTATTGACTTTAGTATTTAGTCGTGCTTGATATTTCGACTAGGATGCTCACATTTTCAACACCGGCACAACAATTTAATAGGATATGCATCGTTATCATGCTGTCTCTGATTGGATAAAGTCTTTAAATTCTTTCACTGTAGAGAATTTCTTTTGTTTATGTCCTTTGAAAATATGTTTTTTTAATTTTACTAATCAAATTCGCTTTTACGTGTTTTACTGCCATGCATTGATAGCTTTTAGAAATTGACTTCTAAACTAACCAATCTCTGGTCAAGTCTTTATATATACCTCTTTCACTTACATTCTTTTCACTTCCTCCCATGTTTTCCTTGGCTTTCATCTGCCAACTGACCCTGCTACCTCAACTGTTCTACATATATTAACCCTAGCAGTCTCAAACATTCTTTCACTATGACCGAATCAGTGAAGTCTCTTATTCTGCACAAATCTCCCTATACTGTGCAGATTTAATCCCCCTCCTCCTCCGAAGTCATTAGATCTAAGTCTGTCTTTAAGACTCACATTACACATCCATCGTATCATTTTCATATCATTTCTCTCCATGCAATGCAACACATTCTCAATTCGCAATGGCTGGCTTTCACTTCCATATATCATCGCACTGCGTCTGATAAACTTCCCTCTACTGGTTAATAATGGCAAAAGTTTCTTGAGTTTACTCCATCTACTCTTAACTCTTGTTATCATACCAGCATTAGCACCTCTTTGTGCATCAATGACATCATCAAGGTAACAATAATATACAACTAATACAGGGTGGGCAAAAATAAGGGTCCTATTTTTAAAAATTCATAACTTTTTTATTTATTGATTTTTTTTTTTTTTTTTTTAGAATAAGTAAAGGACCCCTTCCGAAGCAAGCATGGGCCGTATTAGCCCTAAGGAACGTACCCTCATTTAGAAAACATTATTTTTGCTTAAAAAACTCAAAACAGTGTAAAAAACAATACTTTAGTTTTTGTAAGTTTTAAGAAGTGTTTTTCGGCTAAAATTTGTTTTGTTTATTTCAAAAAATCTCGGAAGGGTCAGTCTACACACACATAAAGTTTGGTGAGTTTAACTTTTATTTTGTGGAAGTTATTCAAATTCAAGTTATTCAAATTTAAAGATAGGACCCTTATTTTGGCCCACCCTGTATATACTGTTTCACTAATACTTGAAAAATATTAAGAAGGGAGACAACTTATCATTTTCAGAGTTATTATCCTTAAAATTTTTGATTTATTATTATAACATCTATTATTCATTCGACGCTAAGAAATACACACACATTTCTCTCTTCCATTCTCTCTTTCTCTTCAAAATAGCATGAAATTAAATGATTGTCAGCATGATAAATGTAATTTTTTAAATTGTTATACAAAAAATTTCTTTAGTTATTCTCCTTAAAGATTTATTTTTTAATAGCTTTCTTTAAATAATAATTGTTCAAACCTTTTCTTTTTATTGTTAAATTAATTATCAGACGGGACCTGCATGTAACCGATTCATGTATCATCAAGTGACTCATTCAATGTCTTTTCATAAACGACCTCCCTGATGACATTGTATCTGAGATGGGTATATTTGCTGACGACACCATCCTCTACTCTCGTCATGTGAGTAAAACCGATGCACACATATTCGAGGCAATGGCGTAATCCTTAGAAAGTAACCTCCAGTCTGTAGTGGAATGGGGTCATAAATGGTTGGTAACTTTAATGCCGCAAAGACAAAGCTCCTTTTCTTCAATAACTACAAGAAACCTCTCCGACCACCGATTGTCATGGCAAATAACACCCTACCTGAGAGTCCAATATTCAAACTACTCGGCCTAATATTCACAGGTAGCATGAATTGGAACAAATACATAGAAGACATTGCCAAGGCTGCTGCAAAGAAAGTGGGCTCCCTCTACCATGCTAGAAAACTTCTCACCTGACAGTATCCTATATCTCTACAGAGCCAACATCCGCCCATGCATGGAGTATTATTGTCACGTCTGGACTGGTGTACCATCCACTAGTCTCTCCCTCTTAGACAAGATCCAAAAAAGAGTCTCTAATCTAATAGGTCCTTCACTATCCACTAAGTTCCAGCCCCTGTCCCATTGCCGCATTCTTATGCTTGTTTTACAAATACTTCAATGGAATGTACTCCGATGAACTTGCTGCTCTGGTGCCCCCTCGACGTAAATACAATCGACCAACCCGAAAATCAGCTAAATCCCATCCATTCACTGTGGAGGTCCCCAGATGCCGGAGAGACTTCTATTCCAATAGCTTCTTTCTGCGAACTGCCGGCTTTTGGTACTCCCTTCCTGTACCGACATGCAGAAATTTAAAACTAATGTCAACAAGCATCTCGCTGTACAGCTCCCAATTTAAGATGATTCCCTAAACTTTCACCCTAATTCTCAGTAGCCCCTTACGTCTATAGTGGCAACTTGCCTTGTTTGGGGTGAACTAAGTTAAAAAACTAAATAAATAAAAAATTTGCTAGTAAAGAATAAATTAATAATAAACTGATGCAGCAATTATCGGTTTTCGTTTTGTTTACATTTATATTATAGAAATTATATACTTATGTTTATTTTTTACATTAAGTTTAGAATTTTTGTGTTTGTGCGTGAATGAAAACCCCAGAATAAATTTTATTTAGCATTAGTGAAAAATTGGATAAAGAATCATTAATTGTTCCTTAACGCTGTCATTCAAAAATACATTGGATGGTATTTACCACGTGAACTATGATGAAAATAAAATGATGAAATATAATTTTGTTTTTGTGCAGGGGTTCTTTAAGACATGCAATTTATTTTAAGGCTCACACAAGGGTAAGAAGGGTTGAAAAACGCTGGATTAAAGAGACACATTATTATTTTGTGAGGTCTTCATTTTTCCTTATTTGTTGCTCTTTTATTTTAAACCAGCTGTATCTACCCGACGTTGTCCGAGAGTTTTTTGTTTTTTTACTTTCAATTTTGTTTTGCCTATTTTATTAAAAACGTAAGCTACGGAGGATGTGAAGGTGGTTAGTGAAAAATGGTTTCATGTTAAAAAAGGACTGAACTGGAATAAGTGATTTTTTAAACAAACTCAAACAAAATACATTTTTGTATATAAAAAAAACATAGCCCAAGAAAAAAAGAAACATTGGCTAGTCAGAATCAAATATTGATAATAAATGTTAGATTAATTGTTATCGATGGCAAAAATTCAACAAACTAACTTTATCCAAATGGAAGGAAGGTCAAGAAATGAACTTACCAAAGCCCATCCATGTAATGTAATACAAAGAATGAGATAGAAAAATGAAATAGCAATGGTGATGCGAAACTTTTTGACCAAAATGCTGACGAGGCCGGCTTGGAAGATGTACGTGTAGAAAAACAGGAGGAATAGAACAATGAGAGCAAAGATGATGCTAATTGCTTGAAGTCTGCAAAAAAAAATGGAAAGAAGATTTGGATTTTATTTTCAAGATAAGATGAAGAAAAATAGTGAACAGATATTCCTTAACATTGTTTTCGGTAAGAATCTTTAAATGATAAGGAATGGTATTTTTTTTATTTGAGAACTTTTAAATAATTCTCATAACATCTTAGCTATAATATAAACAAAGAATACTTTTTATCTGAATTTTTGGGATAAGGAATTATCATCAATTGCATGGTTCTTCTTTCGTTTATTGTTTTTTATTACGTTTTGCCAATGTGCCCTTTCGTTGGAGTCAAAGCACATTCATTGCTCGGAATCAGAATAGAGCGTTTTGGCTTGACTCCACAAACCCATTTTCATTTAAATTCCTTATGTAACAGAACCGTGTTCTTCAATTCCCACAGTGCATCCAATTCAGCAGCAGAATCAGCTGGTTGTATTTCTGTAGTCGCAGTGCTGAGGTGGCAGCCAAAGTTTCTATCTTTCTTCTCTCTGTCGTTGTCTTCTCAATAACCACTTTTATGGACGTTATTAAAAAAGAAAATCAACAAATGCATTTGGGCTTTAAAAATCTTTCTTCAGAGTATACATGTACAACATCAAACAACCCCTCCACCTCCTCTCGCATGGGGAGGGGGGGGCGTGAGCTGAGTGCTTCCGGGGACTGTATTCATATCACGGGTGAATTACCGGCTACCATTAAAACAAAAGAGAAAAAAAACGGTCTTGGGTACCATATACAAAGTAAACTTGAGTCACTGGGTCTTCTCGGCATTCTGCTCAATCAGATATGTAAGGTTGTATGCAGACCGTCACCTGAGAGCAACATTATTAACCAGACCAAAGACATTATAAAACAATTTTCTACAGTTTTCACTAATAACTTGGTATGCTGTAGTCAGGCAGGGGCCACACTGTGCCTTAAACCATCTCCTACGGCTGTTTTCAGACACAAATGCCCAGTGCCATATGCTGCATTGCTACTGGTGGACCAGGAACTAAAAT
This sequence comes from Sepiola atlantica, assembly GCA_963556195.1. Taxonomy (NCBI): domain Eukaryota; kingdom Metazoa; phylum Mollusca; class Cephalopoda; order Sepiida; family Sepiolidae; genus Sepiola; species Sepiola atlantica. The sequence goes on from OY744520.1 coordinate 10,799,712, forward strand.
GACTTGAGAAAATAAAGGTCATCATACCGGTAACATATTCATGGTGGGCAGCACCCATTGTAATGGTAAAGAAAGCCGATGATTCAATTCGGTTGTGCGCTGATTTTTCAACTGGTTTCAATATCAATCCCAGATGATCTCTTCACCATACTTAATGGTGGTACCTGCTTTGCAAAATTAGATCTCACAGAGGCCTATCTGCAAGTCAAAGTGACAGAAACCTCTAAGGAATTGCTTACCATAAATACACACCATGGATTATTCCGATTCACTCGTTTACTTTTTGGGGTAAAAACAGCCCCAGCAATATTTCAGATCATGGACACAATCCTCACTTTGATTTGCAGCTCCAGCCTAAAAAGTGCCACTTTTATTCCATAAAATACTTGGAATTTATCTTTGATAGTCATGGTCATTATCCAGATTCTTCGTTGGACCCACTCAATAGTAGATTAAACCCTCCCACACACCATAATGGCCGGTGAAATGTCCCCACAATAAATTTTGCTTATAATAGAGTGAGAGGGGAACTTATCTTTAGTCCTTCATTATCTGTAGAAGGCAGTGGCTAGACTTATTCTATCTACGTATATACATATGAGTTTTTTGTTTTTTTTAAATCATACCTGCAGAGGTTCAGAAATACCCGACTAGTACACGGGCGCAGGCTATTCCCTTTCGGTGTGTTGAACCTGTCAGGCCATCCAACTAAGAGAAGGAAAACTCTAAAAATAAAACCTTGTTACTAACCACTTACGCTGTGGCAACAAACCGTTGGGGAGGGAGGCCTCCGTAGTCTTGATCGACAACCTTCCTAGAGCTGGAATCTCGAACAAAGTATCCGGTTTGCAAACCTAAAATTGCTTAAGGAGTAGATGAGCTCTGCCTATCGCCCGGCCTTTGCACTCCTTCTTTGTCTATTAGCCAGGCGCAGAGGTACCAGCGCTGGTATGCCTCAAAGGCACCCAGTGCTGGGCCTTGTTTCCTGACTAGGACAATGAACGCCGTTTCTCTTTCTCTCTATTTGGGCAACTTGGGGAAAGTTTTTTTGTCACTAAGTCTTACATGAACAGTCTGGGTCGGTCTTGTTCCGACAGGTTGAGGGTACAGGTAAGACAGCTTGTCTAGCTGCCGTTTCTGACTGACAGGGCAGGAGCCCAAACTCTTAGGTGGTGCTAAGAACGGCTGCTCCATCATCAGTTGTATAATACCGTGGGTAGCTGTACATACCATGTCGCGCATGGAAAGGAACCCTACAGTTATCCCCGGTGGGCTTTCCCGAGGCCACAACCCCCATGGACCAGGTCGCAACTAATGGACTGGTTGCATGAGCTTATTGGCACCTAACATGAACCCACTTTGTCCACCCCCACTCTATCAAAAACAAACATGACATTGCAAAATAAAAAAATAAAACCTAAACCAGACACCAACAAAAAACACTTTTGCCTCTGCCCTTGAGGCTCGCATTCACTAATATCCGAGGACTTCGAACCAACATCAACGATGTAGAAACTTTTCTCCTGATAAACTCCCCGGATATCCTAGCACTAAGTGAAACGAACCTTCAATCCTCAACCTCCTCTCACCACTTGACATGACTGACTACCTCCCTCTTTACCGTAAAGACTCTGACAAACATATGCATGGAACATCCTCTCCCTAACAATAGAACATAGGTTAGAATCAGATGACCAAGCCTACATGTGCTTTAGATTGACTTTACACCACAGCGTAATTTACTTATATTTCTTATACCATTCACCTTAAAGCCAGGACTGTACCTTGCAAACTCTGTCTCTGAAAGCATAGATAGAGCACTCTCACTTGACTCGAATGCCCAATTACATGTATTTGGGGATTTTAATGCACACCACCGTGACTGACTGGGATTCTCCAGCCTTACTGACGCAGCTGGTAACTCTACGTATAATTTCTCCTTAGCTCACTCCCTCTCACAGACTGTTGCTTTTCACAACCTGCCTCCCTGATCGAGTAGACCAGCAAGCCTCACTAATCGACCTGTTCCTGACCTCACTGCCTGAGGCTTGTGTGACTGAAGCCTATAGCCCACTCGGGAACGCTGATCACGTCGTGGTTATAATTGCTATCACCCTAAAAACTCAGCCAAAGCTGATGAGCCGTTGCTCAAAACAACGAGATACTACGAGCAAACTGATTTTGAGTCCATCAGAGATTACATCAGTGACATCCCATGGAGGGAAACCTTCTCACTCCCTGCTGATAAGTGTGCAAATGAGTTAACTGAATGGGTCAAAGCAGGCATTGAAGTCTATGTCTCCATGCGAAAATTCTTCAGCAAACTCAACTCCCCTCAATGGTTCACCTCAAAATGTGCAGCTGCCTTGCCCAGTATTTCGCCATTAACTCCACTTTAGACTCAGCAAACCACCATCTCCCTAAATTTGCATTGCGGACTGAAGCCACACTTGAAAACCTGGTCATAACCCCATCTCATCGCAGGGTCATCATAAAAAACCTCAACACCTCCAAAGCATGTTGGCCTGATCTTATACCGGTAATAGTAATAAAGAAATGCTCTGCAGAACTGGCCCCTGTCCTTTCCAAACAATACAACAAATGCCTTGCTGAATCTTGCTTCCCTGATAGCTAGAAAATTGCCTCACAGACTTCAATCATAATGCATCCAACGGCTTCTACATTATCATTTAATCTGTAAGTCGTTAAATAAATCTGTTAAAGGTTATACTTCGTCCTTTAATAATGTTTTAGTTGTTATTAAACCGATAACAACGTTTATTATCAGACATAACACCCAACTGATTGTTCAGTTGAAAGAGAGCAATCCTTTCTCTTCATTTACATTAGCTTTGCCATTTCTTGTGCCCGTGACGTCACTGCCAGGACACGTAACTGTTACAACTTCTACTTGGAAAATTCCACTACCTAACTTTTACGTTCACGTTGAAATTGACCTTTTTTTTAATTACACACTGACCTCTTATCTTGCTACACTTAGATCTGATTCATTAAGAAACAAAAACTGTTGAATTCACAGAGACTTGAAAAATATGACCGTTATTTTAAAATTAAAATACTGTAAATAATATATCATAAAATATATTGTGTAGTTGCTCCGAGGTAGGTCATCAATAATAAACTGGTTTTACATTATCAGAATCGCTTCAACTGCAACCCAAGCATTTCTTAAATGAAAAATGCCTCCTTGAATGTGACATTGTGCTATGCATAGTATAAATAGCATAGCATAAATATTGCAACTAAATGACTTGACGGAAAACAGACTATGTGACATGAATTATCAGCATCAACTTATGAAAATCATTCCAGCAATCCCACTTCCTGCATTTAAATCAAATAAAATCTATTTGGTAAAAATAGCAAAGTGCGGCAAGCCATGCAAAGAGATAGGTAGATTGTTTAAGTGTCTTTGAGTTGTCCCCCTTGGGCTGAATCATCTGCTTATATGATGTGGGACAGTGGGAGTGAGCTCCCCTTTTTAGTTTGTTGTTGTTGCTTGAGCAAGATAGCTGTTCATGGGTGTACGGATGCAGGCAACAAGTGACCTGGATTAACATTGGTAGCAGAGGCTGTCTTCTTTATGTGATAAGAAGTTATCTGTCTTGTTCAACAAAAGTTGAAACACATTTAAAAGAAAGATGGCTTCGTTTAGTAAAACCCCACCCATTCTATTGAACCAGGATTCTTATGCAGAATGGAAACAAGACATTGGCATATGGTCTCTATTCACGGATTTGCCTAAAGAAAAACATGGCCCAGCAGTATTTTTGTCACTACCACAAAATATAAGAGAATGTGTTTGACATTTGGCAACCACGGATATTGGTACTCCAAATGGGTTAAATATAATTCTCAACAAATTAGACGAAATTTACTTAGTGGTCGAGAACACGATGGCATATATGTCATTTAAGGAATTTTACACCTACAAAAGAGAGACCGGGGTTAACATAAATGAATTTTTGGTACGATACAAATTTTTATACCAAAAATTAAGGAAATTTGGAATCACTTTTTTTTGTTCTGAATGCAGCAAATGTGTCAGAAGAAAATGAAAAATTGGCAAGAACCACATGTTCGAGCTTAACATATGTCACAATGAAGGAAACATTGAAGAAAGTGTTTTCAGACATTTCGTCAACGGAAGGTAAAACCGTCCCTGCTGTCAAGGAAGAAGTTGAAACAGTCAATTATAGTAACACAAGTATAAAAAAAAACATTATTACCGGGATTACAATACAAATCCAACAGACAGACAAGGTAAGATACTTCGTTGTTTTAGATGTAATTCAATTAAGCACTTTGCCCGAGACTGTACGAGTTTCAATTCTAGAAACAATATACACACTGTTGTGGATTCAGACCAGGTGAACTTTACTTTGTTTAATGTTGATTCATGTTATCGAACAGTGATAAATGACTCTTATTCTAATGTAAAAATGTCCAATCTTGTGAAAGAGACATTGGGTATGGCAGTATTGGACTCTGCTTGTTCACGAACTGTTGCTGGAGAGCTTTGGTTTAATATATTCTTTGATACATTGAATGACCGAGATTAGCAGTTGGTGGAAACTGTTAGGTCTAACAGAACATTTTGTTTTGGAGATGGAGTGGGAGTGAAAGCCATTAAAACAGTTAAATTTCCTGTAACAATAGGGGGTATAAAAGGTGTCAGAGGTTATATTGAGGCTGACATCGTCAAAAATGATTTACCCCTGTTATTAAGTCATGAATCTATGAAAACTGCAGGAATACCACTAAATTTTAAAACTGACAGCTGTCGAATTTTTGGCAGATATATAAAATTGCAAATCACAACTTCTGGACATTATAGTCTTCCACTAACTAATATGCTTTTGACGGTTAAAAATGCACCAAACATAGCGTTGCACTGTGAGACTTTAAAAGGATGCTCTAGAGTGGAAACAAAAAGCTGAGAAATTGCACAGACAATTTGCTCATGCATCTAAAGAGAAATTAATAGCTTTGATTAAAGGTAGTAAGGCATTTAATGATAAGGAATTTCTGAATTAGATCAAAGATGTTTGTGATTCTTGTTCAGTTTGTCAGAAGTTTAAAAGACCCCCTCCTCGACCAGCTGTAGGATTGGCTCTTGGTAACAGGTTTAACGACACTGTATGTTTGGATTTGAAGGAACATCGACATAACCAATGCTGGATTCTGCACTTAATTCATACATCCATTAGGTACTCTGCTGCCAGATTAATTAAAACCAAAAAGAGCAAAGAAATTATTCGCAACATATTTTTAATGTGGATATCTTATTTTGGAGCTCCCAAGCGACTTTTAAGTGACAATGGAGGAGAGTTTAATAATGAGGACTACCGACAGATGAATGAAAAGCTGAATATTGAAACATGCACAACAGCTGCTGAAAGTCCATTCAGCAATGGTACCATGGAATGTCATAATCTAATAATTGCGGAAGCAATGAAAAAAACATTAGATGATGAAAAATGTGAGCCAGAAATAGCTTTGGCATGGGCTGTCAGCGCAAAAAATGCACTTCAGAGTCATTCTGGCTATAGTCCAAATGAGCTTGTATTTAGGTCTAAGATTAACACCCCCTCAGTTTTGGATGATAGATTACCTGCACTGGAAACTGCAACAACAAGTGACATGGTTAGAATAAATTTAAATGCCCTACATGCAGCAAAGAAAAGCTTCATGGAAGCTGAATCAAGTGAAAGAATTCGGAGAGCTTTGAGATCCAATATAAGGACTTATGCGGATGAAGGTTTTGTGACAAGTGACCATGTCTACTATAGAAGACAAAACTATAAAGGATGGCGTGGTCCGGCTAAAGTTTTGGGTAAAGAAGGACAATGTGTATTGATCAGACATGGAGGAGCATTTTTCAGGATGCATCCATGTCACTTGATGAAGGTAGACAGGGAATTGCGAAGTCCCAGAAATGAAGAAAATACAAATTCTTCAAATGAGATGAATGAAGTCTTGGAGGAGGAAGGTCAAGGACAACATCATACCAATTTAAATTGCGAGAGAAGGGAAGTAAAAAATAACAGTATAAAACCGAGTAGAAACGAAGTTGTAGAGTATAAATTGAGAGGGAGTAATGAATGGAAAAAAGGGATGGTTATGAACACACAACCAAAGTCAACGGGAAAGTATAGCCATTGGCTAAATATAAAACCTGAAGCCGAAAATGAAAATCCCTTATGTATCAATTGGGATCATGTGGATCAATGGAGACAATTTCCTCAAACAGAGGAAGTAAGTTATCAAGAACATGCAATTTTGCTTTCTTCTGAACAAGAACAAGGAAAAGATGTGATTGATGCAAAGAAAAGAGAATTGGAAAATATGGAAATTCATGAAGTATATGAGTGTGTGCCTGATAAAGGGCAAAAACGTATATCAACAAGGTGGGTGATAACAGAAAAATTTGTGAAGGACAAAAAGATAATGAAGGCTCGTCTTGTTGCACATGGTTATGAAGAAGATTCTCATAACCTAAAAACAGATTCTCCAACGTGCAGCCGTGAGGCTATGCGTCTCGTATTGTTAACGGCCTCGGTTATGACGTGGCTGGTGGAGACTCTTGATTTTACCTCCGCATTTCTGCAAGGTAATATGCTGAAGAGAGAGGTATTTCTTAGACCACCATCTGATGTGTGTCCACAATCACAAGTGTGGAAGCTGAAAAGATGTATTTATGGATTAAACGATGCACCTCGTTCATGGTACAAGCGAGTTAATCATGAGTTAACGCACTTAAAAGGAATGGTGAGTGCATATGACAATGCACTGTTTCTTTGGCATGATGCCACTGGTGAATTGATGGGCATTCTGGCAATACATGTTGATGATTTCATATTCTGTGGAAATGATTTATTTAAGAAAAATGTGATCGCAGAATTGGAAAAGATTTTCAAAATTGGGAAGCATGAAAGTGGAACATTCAAATTTTTGGGATTGAATGTTAAGCAAACAAAAAATTGGATTATTTTGGATCAAAATCTATATGCTTCGGCCTTATCCCCAATAGACATAAAGAAAGGAAGATCATTAAGAAAAAATGATGAATTGAGTCAAGAGAAGACAGAGTTAAAAAGATTGACAGGTCAAATGATGTGGGTATCAACCCAGACGCGACCAGATGTATCATTTGATGTGTGTAGAATGAGTAATATTGGAAAATATCCAAAGGTGAAGTTACTCTTCGAGGCAAACAAATCGCTAATAAGGTTACAATCAAGGACAGGATCCGTACATTTTCCCCAACTTGGAAAACCTTCGGATCTGAATATTGTTTGTTATTCAGATGCCACCTATGCTAGTTTGGAGGATGGATCTTCACAAGGTGGTTTTATCATCTTTGTTTGTGGCAAGATGAACAGAATGGCTCCTATATGTTGGTCATCAAAAAAACTTGACCGGGTAACAAAAAGCCCGTTAGCTTCAGAGACTCTTGCGCTTAGTGAAGCAGCTGATGCCGGAATGTTGATAGCCGCAATGCTTCAAGAGATATTCAGACTACCTAGGTTGCCTGAAGTTCTTTGTAAAACGGACAACGCGTCTCTGGTAGAGACTTTAAAGTCATCAAATCTTGTGAGTGACCGGCGTCTCAGAGTTGATGTAGCCAGGGTGAAGGAAATGATGGTGAAGGAGGAGATCCAAATTGAATGGATCAGGGGTCGAGAACAGGTCGCGGATTGCCTGACAAAGATGGGAGCCTCTTCCGAAATTCTGAGAGACTTGTTGCAATGATTTGTTTTGCTTTTGTTCGTTTTGTTTTTCTTTTTTTTATAGAACTGTAGTCTTCACAAGAAGACACCAGCAATGTTTAAGTGTCTTTGAGTTGTCCCCCTTGGGCTGAGTCATCTCCTTATATGATGTGGGACAGTGGGAGTGAGCTCCCCTTTTTAGTTTGTTGTTGTTGCTTGAGCAAGATGGCTGTTCATGGGTGTACGGTTACAGGCAACAAGTGACCTGGATTAACATTTACATCCACATACAGTCTGAATGTTTGTCTGAGGCCACGTTAAATCTGGATATGGTAGTCATTGTCACAACCTCCTCTGGCGGGATGTTCCATGGAGCAGAAACACTGATAGAAAATGCTGCCTTTCTTCTGTTGAGACAAAAGCGACAATGGTACATCTTCTATCGAGATGAAATCTATGTTAGTACATCTTTGGCTCTGGAGTACAAAACTCCTTGAAAGGTAGATTTAAATTCCTGTTGATGATGTTGTATGCCAGAATCAAGTCTCTTCGTATACTTCGCTGCTCAACTGAGAATAGATTTAGATTTAAGGCCTCTGCCAGGATATATATATATATATATATATATATATATATATATATATATATATATATATATAAATTATAGCTAATGGGTGTTTTTTTGAGTCAGAATCGGACCTTTTAAAATTTTATGAGTTAGAGTTGGAGTCAAGTGTTTGTGCTACTATCCACACAGGTCATTCAACCCTCTTCAGGTGCATTGCTCATCCATAATGATGTCTTCCCTATTCAAGTATGACTGTTGCTAATTATTTGTGTATTATATAGGCTGATGTTTTCTAAATACTTAAATCTGATGAATTTGATGTTAATTTTTAAATTCAGTCATGCATCATGTGACATAAGCAGTCAAGGAGAGGGCGACATGAATGTTGCATTTACATTTTTATTAAATGACCCATGACCTGTTGGGTCAACATTGATATATTGCACATTAGTGTTTAAATCTGTGTCCTGAATAGATTATGAAGGTCAAAAAGTACATCCACAGAGTTGCTGTATGTTGTAACAGCGTTCACACTGATCGGATTGAGCCGGCTTCTTCCCTGGCCTGCACCACATCCTGAACAATAGCGGACCATGCATGGCGGTCCGAAGCAAGGTCGCATGAGATGGCTAACCAATCGCTATTCCACAGTTTTCCTTGTCCACGTCCTCAACTGTCCAGATATGCTTGCGCTACCCACGCAGAAACATAGGGAAGATTACATAGCAGATTAATTGCCCCTCTGGGCAACAAAGTGCATGCCTAAACTATCGAAGACGTCACTGCAACAAAACAAATGACAGAAAGTCTGGTTTGAGGTGTTGGTGGACAACATGGCCGACCCATCGGCAATGCAAAATGTGGCAGAAGAAGTTATCATCAAAAACTTACAACTTCTGCTGATCAACAACCCTCATTCACAGGTATTTTTTGGTTTTAGCTCTTTACATCAAGTGGCTTCATGCCTTGTCTCAAGCGATTTCCATAAAAAATTTTTTTTAAATTAGAGAATAAGGTAACTGAAGTTATTCTATAAGAAACATTTTTGTCTCCCGAAAATAAACTCTACCTCCCCGTGCCAAATTCAAACACATTAGAATAAAATAAAGCATATCCAAACTAAATGCAGGAAAAATGAAAACAAAGCCACTCATACCATACATTTTCTGCAGATACACAAAGCTAATGGATACCCTGCATCTAACAAGTATAGGCTCCAGAACACGGATATGTCACAATACCATGGGGCTGCTTCCCATGGTCATTTTTAAGTACAATGCTATCAACAAATTCTTGTTGAGCCGTTTACTTAAATAATTAAATTCTAACCATTTCATCCATTATTTCCAATCCTCTCGCGATGTTGTTCATCGCCAACTGACAATCTCATTGACCTCTATCCTCGAGTAGCCTTTGGGTCTTGATAAGCGATGACACATTTGTAAAAAAAACACCTTCTTTAAGTTACTACGCTTCAGTGATAATAACTGTCATCTATATAATAAATAAAAAACAGTTAACTTTCTCTCGCATTATTTGCTCAACATGATATCGTATTGATGGATCAGCCTGTAGATTTATTGATACCTACTAAAGCAGATCTTATTTGAATCAATAATCCCATTTCATTTTTGATGAAAAAAAAACCTAAGTACTCATACAGGGTCCGCTATAAGTAACTATATATTTTCTATTGTTTGTAACTTTGTGGATACTTAAGCATTTCTTCCATTTCCTGTGTCATTGGAAAGCTGAAATCGTATATTTTTATAGCATCAGAACAACTCGAAGCTGCCATTGCTCAAGTGCCGTTGAATCTGTGCACCAAAGTATGCTGCTCAGTTTCTGAAAGATTAGCAAAGAGCATTTGCATCCATGAAGGGCACACGCTTACATACTCCAGATCCCCAATGAAAAGACAACACCGACAACAATATTTGCACAGTGACAAGCTGCCATATTCGAAGAATGCATGGTAGCATTCGAAGAAGCTGCCATATTCGAAGAATGCATGGTAGCATTCGAAGAAGCTGCCATATTCGAAGAATGCATCGTAGCATATGTATCTAGTATACTGCATACAATGTGCCAAGTGCAATTTTTTTTTACATTATGCTGAGGATTGACTGTCTCCATTTGCCACTGTGTCTTCTTAGGGCCCTCGGCTTTCTTTTTGATGTCCAGTCTTAGGTCTCTGCAAGTGCTGATATACCCTGTGCTTCTTTCAACATGTCCGAACCAGCAAAGACGGTTTGCCCTTATTAGGACATCTCAATATATATATATCCTTCTTAAAGAAACACATAATCAAATGCAAGGACTCTAATAAATACATAACAGTTAATATCGAAGCCATAGAAAGAAATGTCTGCAATCTTAGAAAAATAGAGGAAATATTAATAGTTAGATTCAACTCACAAATCAATAAGGAGAGTGGAAAGTGGACATCGGGTTTACTTTCAGCAGCCTCGTAACTCTCGCTTCCCTTATTTTGTCCTTTAGTCCTCAAATTCCATGAGCGATGTTTCTGACAAAGGGGGAAGAATTGTTTTTTTCTGGGTCGGAATCTATCCATCTAACATATACAATTGGCTAGTGTTTAACCTTGAAGTAGTATTTTATTTTAGCTCCTTACATCAAGTGGCTTCATGCATTGTCTGGAGCGCCCCCCCCCCCCCCAAATTAGAACTCAACACAAAATACTTAATATCTAAACACACACACTCGCACAATGTTCTCTCCTTACTATTTAGTAGTAGTTGTTTGTCTGATCATAACTGCTCTGACCCTGCCACTGATGAGTCCTCACATGGCTATACAATTCAGTTTATGATTTGGTTTGTGATCGATACCTTCTGTCACAAGTAATAAATGTGAGAGCGCCGACATAGAATATAGATCTGGTTTTACATCCCAGTAGAAGTCTGATCATGAGAAACACACACTCATTAACATTATATTGGCGCTTGTATCTCCAATGGACCATTCCATCGACATATTGGGGGGGGGGGGGAGTCTGCTGCATGAGTATCAGCTTACTCGCCATGCTTACTTACCCCGGTTTTATGTTTTGAGTACAACTCTATAGTTTGAAGGTTGCCAATGATGATATGAAAGAGAGAGAGAGAGGTAGGTAATATAGAAAAGTGAAATTACCCGTTTACTTACATGTACATAATGAGTAAGACAACATTTTCCAAACGGAGTAATTCCACAGAAATATTAAAGAAAAAGTCTGCTACGAGCAAAATGTGTTGCAGAAAGAGAATTGCTTTGTATCGTGTAAGCAACATGGCTGAAACAAACAAGAAAACAAAGTTTTAATTTATAAAAAAATTATAAATATCAAGCAGCATTTATTTATGAAAATCAGGCATTTTTGATTATGGATAGCTCAAATAAGTAGTCTTGTATGGTTCTCCAGCTCTCCTGAACATTAGTTCAGTCTAATATTATCCGAAACAGCAGAAGAAATGACCTATGTTTATTTTTCTGTTTTCTTATCCAAAGTATTTATAGATACCGGGTAAAGTACAGAATAGTTAACAGTTGAGAACTTGTAAACAAAAAATAAAACAACAAATAATTTATTGCAAACGCTGTAGAATTAAATTCTCTACTGACATTTATACTTGTAACTGTAGAACCGGTTTATAAAATTTTTAATTTATGCTTTTATTTCGAACAAAGCTGTCTTATCGAGTCACAAAAACCAAAAACTTTGGTAATTACATGTGGTGTTACAAGGGTTTTTGTTTGGAGTGGGGGCTTGCCACTGACTTAGGGTTAATGGTAAGGTAAGTAAATTTTTTTTAATACTTTTTCAGCATGAAGGCACTGTTCTGTCAGTACGTGTGAGTGTAGATATTTTGCTTTTGTTCGCTTGATCTGTACTCTTGTTAAAGTTTGAAAATACATACAAAGATCGGGAAAGCTGTGTGGGCGTCTGAGTGTTTTTTGGCCTACCCCGGCCAAAGGGCCAGGAGTGAAATGAGCATACGTTTTGGTCTTCGACTTCCTTCTTTTATTTTGATTTCGATTTTCGCATCAGCTCACAAAGTCTGTTGTTTCAAATGAGAGGGAATCATTTTTATTGGCCAAAAATGATGAGTTGGCGACCGTATGTGAAAATTCCTATTTGTTTTTGGACATGAAGAGGAAAGGGTAATTAAAGAAAGAGAGTGGCTATTCAAGCCAGTAGCATTTTTTCATTTGTTCGAATCACATCTCCACTTTACTACAGACTTAGGGTTTGTGGATTTTTTTTCTGAGGGAGGGTTTTGCCACTTGAACTTAGGGTTAGGGAGCAAGGAAGGTGTTCCAAAGGCCGGCAGCACGAGAAAAGAAGCTATTGGCTCCCCAGCATCTGAGGACCTCAACAGTGAATGGATGGCATTTAGCTGATTGTCGGGTTGGTCGAGTGTATTTAAGTTGATGGGGCACCCGAGCAACAAGTTCATCGGAACACATTCCATTGAAGTACTTGTAAAACAGGCATAAGGATGCAACATTGCAGCGATGGGACAGGGGCTGGAGCTTGGTAGATAGTGAGGAACCTATTAGATTAGCGACTCTTTTTTGGATTTTGTCTAAGAGGGAGAGACTAGTGGATTGTGCATCCGCCCAGATGTGACAACAATACTCCATGCATGGGCAGATGGTGGATTTGTAGAGATATAGGATACTGTCAGGTGTGAATAGTTTTCTAGCTCAGTAGAGGGAGCCCACTTTGCAGCAGTTTTGACAATGTCTCCTATGTATTTGTTCCAATTCATGTTACCTATGAATATTAGGCTGAGGAGTTTGGACGTTGGACTCTCAGGTAGGGTGTAATTTGTTTTTGGTTGTTTTTTTCCTTCTTTTCGTCAAGTTTTTCATGGTGTTCACGTGCAATCGCCTACAAAAGTAGAATCTCATTTTTTGGAGGTGATATTTAAGGACATGCACCCAATTTTTGTTTTTATTTAAATGATGACTATTTATTTAATTTATTGGAAATTAATTGTGGATGTGGTTGGGAAGATTTTTTGTGTATTGCTACTCAGACTTAAGGTTAGTTGAGGACATGTCATAATCTTTTTTTTTTACCGCAAAGTTTTTTCAGGTTGTTTACATGTAATCTGCTAAAAAAAAGTAGAATATTATTTTTATTTTTGAAGGGATAAGTATAGTGTAAGAAAACAATTTCATCAAAATTTAAATAGAATTAAATGTGCCAAGAAGTGAAAGTTTAAAATTAGTAAAGCAGGTATTCTGTTAATCAGTTTGTTCGCCGAATATGAATTTGATTATATAAACTTACCTACAAGCCTCACAGACTCGCGAATAATTTAAAACTTAAAACTCAAACTTTCCAGCCAACAGGTTTTCTCTTCATGTTGTTTACGCTAACAACCAAAAATCCGGTGTTTATCGAAAAATGTTCCTTACCTAAACATATTCCCCAAGAAGACATACGGAGGAAAATAAAAAGAAATAAAAAGAAATAAAATAGTTTAAATTCATCAATCAGATTGAAAAATGTACAATAAGATTGATAAATTATTCATTTCTTTTATACTCTTTTGTTTTTGTTTTATTTCGTTTCAAACGTTTTTGTCAGCAGAAAAATAAAACCACACCGTTTTTCGTCACGTGACCAAACATGGTTCTGTTAAGGCGCGAAGGGTGAACGGCCAAAGGAAACTCATTTTGAATTAACTTTTTATTTATTTATTTCCATCACGAAGCCTCTTTTTTATGAAGGAATACCATCAACATTTCGATATTTTCACTAAAGACACCGAGGTGAGAAAATAATCTTAAAGAACACTTATTTTAATTGTATTCAGGTCAATATTTGTTTTTCTTTCTTTTCCAGTGTGTGAAAATGTCATTGTCAAAAGTAAAAAAAAAAAATTAAATAAAAGAAAGATTTTATTACAAAAAAAAAAAAACTTGTTGAAAGAAAAATTAATAAGTTTTATTCTTAACTAACAACAAGTCCGGCGTTGTGATTGATTGAATGTAGTTTTGCACAGAGTCAGTGGCATTCTATTTTGTTACATTTTATGTTCACTGTTCAGTTTTTAAGGTGGGGCTCAAGGATATACTCCGCATTGACTGGGTGGGATGAGAGGGTAAGTAAAGTGACATTAATTGAAATAAATTTCGGTACATTAATAGTCTAACTTCCCTCGAATAACACTCGGCGTTTCTCTAAAATCAGTGAAGACCCTTATGCAATCCTGCTCCAAGCCCTGAACCCTTATACACATCTGCATTCTTTGTTTTTTATTTGTATAATTTTAAAGTTATAAATTAAAAGAACAAGAAAAGCCGTACATTTCCATTTTATGGATGTCAAACGCAAATACAGACCCCACGATAATTTTTGTTCTCCCATTTGATCAAAATGAAATATACTTATCCAAGTACCTTAAGTAATGTAGTTTATGTATGGGAATCTATCTTCAAAACGCTGGAACTACAACTATGATTTAATCTGCTTCTATTACCGACATAATTTATCTTAAAGGAAATACAGTTGGGAAATTAGTCATAAAACAATTTATTTTGGTTTACCTAATCATTTGTGACCTATTTTGTATTAAAGAATATATCTAATAAAATTTATAAGCTTTTAAAGTTAGCGTAAATAACCGATTCTAAGTAAAGCTGGCATTTTGTTTATATTACTGACTAAAAAAAATGGCTACTTTGCACAGAATCGGTATTTACACGGACTTTAACGGCTTTATGACTTGTTGGTTCTTTTTTTTGGAATTATTCAAAGGGAGATAACTGTAAATGAATTACGCTTATCCCCCTTTGAATAAATCAAAATGGCCGTCATATTTGAACTTCGTCTTCGTAAATCGCTAAAATGTAATTTTCTTAAAAAAACAAAAAAAACTACTTGATTAATTTACGTGCTTTTTGGTATAGGATATATTCAACCCGTGATAGGTACGTACATCGAACAGATATTCCTCAATTTCTTTCTTTTTTTTCTTTTTCGAAAGTACCCGTTAAACTGGATAAGCACCTTATGTTTTTTTTCAGAAAATCTAATGAAAGTTTTGTACTAAATTTTATTTAAAATAATTTCTTTTACAAAAATAAATGATCACAGTTTGATTTTCTTTCGGAAAATAAAATGCAATATTTTTTGTTAATGAAATGTTTGTGATTTTTGGGAGGGAAAATAATAAAATATGTGGAAACGGAAAAATATGAATGTTTCAACATATAGAACTGTCGGATCGCATATATCAGATGGTCGAAGTAATTTATTTTTACTTGGCGACGCCAGAGAAACTAACTGTTGAAATGTGCTGCACTTGTACCTCGCATCGACCTGAACTTGTCTTTAGCGTGACTCCATGAGCCTTCAATACGATTAGTGTGGATCGTATTGTCTTCGGGATCCACAAAATTATATTTGTTGTTTACCACATCATGGTTAGGTAGGGCATTGTAGGCAATACAGTTGGGGAATTAGTCAATCTGTAATTATTCTTATGCCAGGCATCACAAGTCACCGAATTATTGGTAACAGAGTTTCGGCATCTCTGCTATCAACTGGCACCATCATTATCACATTTGTTTCTCGCTCCACCATTCCGAGAACCCATTGGCCTTCTTTATACCTGCCGCGATAATATTTCCTGTGCATGAATTTGCTCTCATCTATCTCCACGGTTTTACCCGGACCACACATTTCGACAAGATTGTCAATCAATGACATTGCACAAATGTCTCTCATGAAGTTGTACCAGATTCATGATGCTAACGCCAGTCTCCATGCTGGCGGTTCTTTGTGGTGCTTTCAGGCACCACCAATATACGATCTTAATAACTTTATTCTGCGACATGTGTGCCCCTTCAAAAAACGATCCTACTCGGACAGACTTTTTTTTTTACATGTTGGTAACCGTCCTTGCATGACGGAACATCTCTGTATTGTAGCCTCATTCTACTAGTCAAGCAGTTTGAACACATGTGACTATTGGCAATTAGGCCCTGCCGGGCCAACCATTCTAAAGTTCTTTTTTTTTCCGTTCGTGTCCATTAATAACACCTCCGAGGAGGTGGTGCACAAACGTCATTCAGCTGCGCTTAGTACGTCTTGTACGATACTATTCATTATTATAGAGAGAAAATCAATCTACAGAATACCGGAAGTTGTTATCTGCAAAGTTTAATATTGGGTACGGATCGTGGCCTGACACTGTAGCAGCGCAGCAAAAACTGCGCTTAGAGTCGCTCGATCTTAAACATTGCCTTAAATCACATAAATTATTTAGAGTGAAATGGGTTTCGGCATTTCAAACAAATTGGAGCCCTGTACTCTGCTAATTCTAAAAATGAGATTCTACTATTTTTAAGCGATTACATGTAAACAGCTTGAAAAGGTGGGCGGTAGAAAGAAAATTTTTTTTAAGATGGGGGATCACATTCGCATTAATTAAAAATAATAACCTACTTCCGGCGTAATCACATTGAGACACCGGTTCTCCGAAAGTACCAGATGGGTGACCATTTGGGAATATCAGGCGATGTATGTGGGAGGACGACGACGCCATCTCACTGCAAAAAACGGCAAAAACTGACCAGGATACTGGGAAGCCAGCTCAATCATAACTTAGGTCACAGCTCAATCCCCCCAAGGTGAGAGCTGCACTAGATATCAGACAAAATTCGACCCGTAATGGATTACCGAGAATTGAATCACCACGTTGATGCTTTCACTGGAAATGCAGATGTGTGCGCTGCTAGACTACGAGAGTGGCGTCAGAAAGGGAGTAATGTAGCACTGTTGGATTTGAAGAGAGCCTACCTGCAGATACGTGTCCATGAGTCATTATGGCCATTTCAGACGGTGATAATCAAGGGAAAACGATATTGTTTGACACGTTTAGGTTTTGGCCTGAATGTAGCACCCTTAATAATGACAGCTATTATTAAAACTGTTTTGATGCAGGATGAGACCACAGCAAAAGCTGCTTCAGCTTATATTGATGACATTTACATTGATGAGGATATAATGTCTGCAGATGTGGTTCGAACAAAACTGGAATTGTTTGGGTTAAAAAGCAAAGACCCTAAGCGCCTAAAGGATGGGGCGCCCGTGTTAGGGCTAGAGGTCTATGAGAAGGGCAATACTTTGCGATGGAAGCGAGGGAGCGCAATTCCAGAGTTACCCAGTGTATTGACAAGACGCATTGTGTTTTCTATTTGCGGTAAATTAGTAGGACATCTACCTGTTTGTGGATGGCTCCGATCGGCAACAGGAGTGTTAAAACGATGAGTAACTGCAGTAACCACAGGATGGGATGACATGGTGGATGATAATGCTCTCCGGCAAGTGATGGCTGAAACGTTGTCCAGAGTACATAGGAACGATCCTGCCCAGGGTGAGTGGCAAGTATCTGGAAACGAAGTGAATGCATGGGTTGACGCAAGTTCACTGGCTACAGGTGTCGTGTTGGAACAATTAGGAGCTGTCGTGGAAGATGCGTGCTGGCTTCGTCCGAAAAATGATGCCCAGCATATAAATTTGGCAGAACTCGATGCCACGTTAAAAGGGCTTAATCTTGCATTGCAATGGCAGGCCAAGGTTGTGCATCTTCACACTGACTCATTGTGTGTTTACCACTGGTTGACCGACACCTTAACTGGGAAGGCCCGGGTTAAGACTAGAGCGGCAAGTGAGATGTTAGTACGTAGGAGACTGGAAATAATAAAGCGTCTAGTTGACGAATACAGCTTGCAGGTGGACATCACTTTAGTTTTGTCAATGCAGAATTTGGCTGATAGCCTGACGAGAGTACCAAAGAGGTGGATTGATGTAATGAGGCAGGGATCTGATCCTCCACAACAGACATGCGCGACCGTAACAGATCAATTGACACCTGACCAGATCCGTACGATACATCAGCAGAGTGGACATCCCGGAATTCGGAGGACAACATATTTTGTCCGAAGAGTGTGTCCTTCAACTACAAGAGCATCAATCAAGGCAGCTATACGCTCGTGTGAAGAGTGTCAGCGAATTGATCCGGCACCATCCCAATGGCAAAAAGGAAAGCTTGAGGTGGAGGACAACTGGTATCGAGTAGGAATGGACATAACGCATTATGAGGGCAAGCACTTTTTGACCATGACAGATTGTGGACCAACAGCATTAAGTAAAAACCTCGTGCCCAGACAGTTTTTCTTTTCTTGTGGCCACCATGTTATTGGAATGAATAAATGGACACCATATTCTTAATCCCCTCGAAATTTCCTTTACGACAGTATATAACATGTCATATGTTTGAACAAGGGAATGTAGGGAAAATTGGTCATTTATAGGTAAAAATAGCACTTTTGGGGCGGGAACGCTTGTTTTTTGGAATTTTTAAAAAAAAGATACTCCATCTAAAATACTACTTGAAGTATAGAGGTATATTATATAGGTGGTTTTTTGGCATCTTCTATTAATGAGTAATGATGAATAACTCATTAATTGGCCAAAAATTCAAGCAACATGGAGTCACGTATGCATTTACTTAACTGGTTGGTAGGGAACATTTTGCACAAAAATTTCAATTTATGTCTTGATCTTTCTCTTTGGGTACCCTAAGTACTCTGGAAAATGCCCCTAACATGATTTCTCATTAATTTATCTAATTTGGATTGGAACTCAGTCATTTTTTTTCATTGCTAATACATTTTTCTTGCTCACTGGGTGCAATCTGTGTTGGCCATTAAAATTCCGTCCACCCGTCACAAAAAGTAAGGACCTCAGAATTAATGCATTTACATTGATTTGGTGAGAATGGCTAATACCTAAAATTGAAGGCACTATGAAAGGCTTCTTCATACCAGTTGGTCAGATTTTTTTCATGAGGCCTTCTCCTGCAAGGCCAGTTGATTCGTTTTCCGTCCACCCGTCACAAAAAGTCAGGATTTTTCGAAACTGGAAAAAGTGGGATTTAAATGGATATCCATGTGAGATAAGCCCATCCCTTGTCTTTCTGTCACAAAATATCATACCCTGCCCCTGAATTGGATGGATGGATCAAAGTTATGGGGCAAAAAATGTCATTTTGGGGCATTTTTTTAATTTTTTTTTTTACCCTTTTTGACCGCCTGGGGGGCTAACGAGATTTTTTTTTCAAAATTGAAGAATATCACTTTCTAACCTGACCAAAGTTACAACTTCATGCAAAATTTCAGAGAAATTCAATTGATGGTCGTGGAGAAAAATCCGATCGGACGGACGGACGACATGCCTCAAAACTATAGCCCCCTCAATAAATCGGAGGACTAACAAACAGAAATAAAAGGCTGCATGTTCTTACTAGTACTGTTCAAATGTTCACGTTTAATAAATGCCTCAATTGGTTGGTGAGGTGACCAGCTCACTCAATGCCTGGTGAAGTTCCTCGTCTACCATGAACATGGTTTCTTCTTTTCCTCTTCTCATTTGCATCACAGTTTGCAATTCTGGAGAGATACCAACAACGCACAAACTTGAGACATAGGCAAACTTCTTCCTCTCCAAATAGTACAAATCACCGTCTTTGAGTTCCTTGAAAATTTCAAGGTAATGTCCCCGGATAACACGATGACAACGAGGAAAGTTGTGGTGGTAATCGTCACTCACGTCAACAGTTGTTTCGAATGGAGGTGAATCCAACTTGAGAAGATAGTATGGATGATCATCCCCTGATCGTATAACGGCGATGTCTCCTTCTTGCAGCATGCTGTATGCTTCACCCTCTTCATAGTCCTCTTCCTGGTTGATGTCGATGAACTCATCTTCACCTTCATCTTCACTGCTGCTGGAATCACCGGCATCCTTCTGCCCAGCACCTTTCTCCTTAAATAGAGTCCACTTTGGACGAATGGCAGACATATCATCAGAGAATATACCTTCTTTGTTCAAGCGGTGCTTGCAAAAGTCTGAATTTCCTTCTAAACATGGGAAGCAACAACATGCAAAGTGTTGTGTGTAAATACCATGAGAATTGCTGACTTTGTTTGAAATTTGGTGGATCTTCAGTGTTTGGGGTAGATGATAATATTACTTTATGGTATTGTTGGCACGTTATTGTTCCGCTTCCTCCACAGTTACCTCATAAAATGTTCGATTCATCATTGGCCCTTCTTCTTTGGAACGATCTTTCACTGTAAGAGCTTTAAGTGAAAAATTGAACAACTCCTTGCAGTCCCGTATGGTGGCGTCTCCACTGACAACGGCTCCCAGGCAGTACGATTTCACAACTCCTCCTAATCCATCACTCTTACTTTTTCCATGAGCTGTCTCGAAGTACACCCGGGTTCCTTTGATGGTTCGATTCACAAACAATCTTGCTGCTTCCTTGCATTTAAATTGACTCCCACAACCATCGGTGAATTCAATGTCTTCTTTGATATGGATTGACTTCTCTGCATAAAAATCAATTATCTTCTGGTTGCAGAGTTCCACGAACCATGGGTCTTTTTTCTTATCTTCACTGTAGAAGACAAAATGGTCCTCTCTGATGTTTCCATCCACCATACGAAGCACGACAACGGGGTACACGGTGACTGTATTCTGCTGCCAGTGAATACTCATAATTTCCTCAAGCAACAAACATGTGTAGTTTTGAGAAAAGTCCATGACTTTCAGTACTACTCCTGGTTTCATTAAGTACGCAACTGCATCGTCGTAAACATCTTTCAGGTGCTGGACATTAAAACGATGGCGTGGGAAATCTTTCAGTTGCTTCAACAGAAGTTGAAGAAGCTCATCAAATGTCAAATTCTTATCCGCTAGTGCTAGTTTGTTCTTCTCTTTGCCTTTATGTTGGTAGACCACCTTTTCAAACTGTTGTATTTTGATAGTGTGCTCCAAATCAACACATTTCACATTTTTCCTTGCACAATCCAAGCTGCATTTGAGATTATCTGTAAACAAAACACGCAACTTGTCAAAATGTTTGCATACATTACAGCGACCGAGGATGCATGTGATCGATTTCTCACATAAAAGATACTCCATCATTTTCTCGTTGTTTGACCAAACTTCAGTATCCAGCTTGTTCAGCTGCAGCATTCTGACAAGCCCCCTTCGAATATAATCAATATTCTGATGATATGAGCATGCACATACAAATCTTTGAAGAAATCTCTTCAGCTTCACGTTACGTGGTCGAAGATTCTCAAATGATCGCCGACCGAGTTTAATGTCAGGATTTTATTCACAAAACTTATGGTAAGCATGGACCAATGACAGCTCCATGACATGGATGGGAACTTTCTCAACATTACCATTTTGATTCTTCATCTTCAGTGTTTTGTTTTTATATGGAAGTACTCTGGATATGTCGTCTCTTTCATAGAATTCTTTAATAGCCAGCTTAACTTTTTCTGTTATCTTGGGTCTTGTGGTCATCTTCTTTCCTGTATCAGAGAGCATTTCTTCAAGGTTCCATTTTTTTGCCTTCTTATATGTGTGGTAAGATGCTCCTAACTTACGGACTTTCTTTTTAGGACAACTATCTTCAAGTGTTGTGAGAAGTGCTCTCCTAACGCAGTTGCTGATCGGATCTCGTTTCTTTTTCAGTTTAGTGTACGTTTCCTCCACTGGTTTCAAATTTGGTGATGAACTGGACGATGTTGCTTCCAGTGCTTGCTTTGTACCTGGGCTCTGACTATTTATCACAGATTTCATGAAGTCGATGCGCTCTTCACGCTCTAGCGAAGACAGTTGTTCTCCAAGCCGTTTTTTTCTTTTCTTCAGTGGCGACCTCAGTGGTGTTTTCTTGAAATTTACCTTGACTTTCATTGATGCGCGGTGTTTCCTTGTGCGTTCTGTGGATACGTCAGACTTCTCAACTTCCAGCTTCTTCCTTGCCTTGTCTTTCTGTCGTACTCCATACCTTTTTTGTTTTGTCATATTTTTTCTTTGATTTTCCTTCTGCTTTTGTCACATTTGTCTCAATTTTTCTTCATTGCTCACCCTCAATTCTTTGATTTTTTCTTTTTCTTTTTCGTATTCGCGTTTTTTGACTTCGGGATTGAGACGTGATTTTCTTTTTCGCTCTGCTGCAGACATGGGTTTTGCCTTCTTTGGACGTCCCATCTTCGGTTTCTCATCTTTCTCATCACCTACAGCTTCCTGCTGCACAGTGGCCTTCCTTGTCACCTTTCTTGTTTTCATCATTTTTCTTGTTTCCATTTTGCACTTTTCTGAAAAATAACAGAAATCGACGTTGACAAATGAACTTTGAAATTGTCCACCCATCACAAAAACTGATTTTGATTGTTCTATTTTTTTTCAACATGCCATTATAGTAGATTACTCACTTGTCAATGATAATTCTAGTTTCTTGTATCATCTGCAATTTTTCTAACATGACAGAAGTTTTTGTGGCTGATTAAATTCCTCCTTAAGTCATGACAAATATTATCTGAGAATACCCTTTATATCAAATTGTGCCATGTTATTTGAACAAAAAGAGGCATTATGTCTTTAAATATTGTGTCAATTACTAATTTTTGCTGGTTGCAG
Organism: Sepiola atlantica; assembly: GCA_963556195.1. Classification (NCBI taxonomy): domain Eukaryota; kingdom Metazoa; phylum Mollusca; class Cephalopoda; order Sepiida; family Sepiolidae; genus Sepiola; species Sepiola atlantica. The sequence continues at coordinate 10,822,540 of OY744520.1, forward strand.
TTTTCTATTTCAATTCTCATTACTATAACTATAAAGAATGAAAATTTGATTCTCAGACTTTTTGTGACGGGTGGACGGAAATACAGCATGTTCAAAAAATCAAAATCTTTTGACCTTTAGTCTATAGTAGCTATACCAATGGACTTTTTTCACTTCCTGACATCCTGTAGCTGAATAATTATGATTGGCAAGGAATGAAAATCATTTTCAGAGAAATTAGAGGAAAAATTTGGTCATAATATTAAAAAAACATAAAAAATTGTACCCCGAAAATATACATTTTTCGAGAAAAAACCCGAATACCTGTCCATTTTCAATGGAAAAATCCTAGCATTAAGCTAGTGGGAGCAATTGGAATACCTGATAGCAAATATGAGACAATTTTTTGTGCAGAATAGAACCTAGATAAGGAACTAAGATATGAGCGATTTTTTTTTACCCAATGGTCATAATGCAATTAACCGCCACGAGGAGCATATTAAAGGTTTTTGGTCCATTTTTGCAGGAAAGTAATCCGAAATGATAGGTCTAAATGGGAAACTAGGTCTTGAATGTAATAAATAACTTTAAAATTTGGCCAAAAATCACTAAATGTCCCTTTTTGGGCACGAGGTTTTTACTATATGCTCAACACGTTTCACAATATGGCGCCTTTTGACACGACAGGATGCATTTAGCATTATACGACAGTTGAGAGCTGTCTTTTTTGAACGTGGTGCCCCGCTTGAAATTCTGACTGATAACGCCACTACATTTCGATGTCAAGAATTTCAGAAATTCACGCAGGAATGGGGGATTAGAATGCGTTACCGATGCGCATATTTTCCCGAAGGTAACGGTATAGCGGAGCGGTGTCACCGCACCATTAAAAGAATTGCGGCCAGGACACAGTGTTCTATTCCAGAAGCGGTGTACTGGTATAATATGACACCAAAGGACGATGCAACACCAGAAACTGCCCCAGCTAATGGGATTTACTGCTATGAACAGCGTATAAAAGGTATTGATGTCACGCCATCAGAGGTTGGCGTTGTCAATACACCATATCAAGTGGGAGACAGTGTTTGGGTGAAACCCCCAAATGCTAGGTGCACTGAAAAATTTTGCAGAGGAAAAATAGATAAAATCATAAGTCCTCAGACCATGTTGATTGATGGTGTACCACGGCATGTAAAAGATATCCGCCCCTGTTATACCTCTCCTGATTCTGAGGATAACGAGGAAGATCACATACAGTTCAGGGATGATCCTGACTGCCTACTACCCCTACCGGTGAGCGTAGAAACACTACCTACAGAACCAGATGAGGGAATGATGGAACATACTGAGGAAGATGGGACCGAGGAAGTGATGCCTCCGGTTCTTCGAAGGAGTACCCAACAAAGACGGATACTGCCCCCATGCTCTGATTGTGAAACACCGCATAGGGAACCACGAGAGGAGATAATGGAACAGATTGGTGGCAATAACGGTGGTAATGAGGAAGATGGCAATGAGGAAGTGCTGCCCCCGATTCTTCGAAGAAGTACTCGACAACGACGGCCACCCCCCTGCCCTGTGTGTGATCATGAGATCAGGGGGGAGTGTAGGGAAACGCGGGACTTACCTAACTAGCATGTGTGCATAGTTCAATGGGTCGGTCGTGGAAGTAAATGAATGAAGAAGAAAGAAACAAAAATGGCTGCCTTGTCTCTTTATATGCCTGCAATGTGACCACCTGATATGTAAATGAGATGCTCCTGGTTGGAGATAAAAGAGGGTTGATTTGTTGTTTTGGGGGACGTTCACTTTGAAGTTGGATTTCAAAGAGATAAGTAAGATATACAGAGGTTGGAAGTTATAAAAATAAATTGTTTGGAAGTAATGCCGAAATGCATTTCACCCTAAAGAATTTGACATAAATTAATTAGAAATTTTACGTGACTGAAATAGGAATTAACCAAGTTTGAAAGAAAGCAAATGACAATCTAAATTTAGGTTAGCGAACATTTCAAGTTGAAACACGAATACAATGAACTTGTTAGTCTACTTGGTTGTCATTGTTCCTTCTTTAATATTTTCTTTCTCGTTCTTTTCTTGTTAATTTGCAATTATTAAGAAAAGGTGAATGTATCTTGAAGTTGCTTTACTAAAAATAACGTAAAATGATCATTCACTTCCTGACCAGAAAGCGTGATTAATCACCCAGTTCTTGCCCACAAAGCGTAGAATAGAACGAATAACCATTTTTTTTTGTACTTTCAAAATGATCGCCAATTTAACCTCAACACTAACCCTAAGTTTGGGGTGGCAATACAAACAAAAAAGAATCAGGTAGAAATAAGTGAGAGGGGAGATCTAAAATATATTAAGTTCTGAAAAAAAATGTTATTCCTTCAGTCCTATGCTGTGTAGTCAAGAAATGGGTGATCATTTTAAGTTAAATTTATATAGTAAAGTAAAACCCCACTCTAAAGTCTAAAATAGTTTATTTACTTTTTTATATTCTCCCAGGTATTTCTAGGGTATTAACGTGTAATCACATGAAAAATAAAATGGAATCTTATTTTTCTTTTTGTTCCACTGACAGCATGGGGACAAAGGTTAAAATGTTATCTGTTTATGGAGATTTTTTTCCACCCTTCATTTTAATTTATTCAAATAAAAACAAAACCAGCAGCAACCATTATTCTGTGCTTCTTGACATAATCCTTGCTAAAAAAATCTAATATATTAAGTTAGTCTCTTTATTTTCTTTGTCATCAATAATTACAAAATCAATATTTTATTCTGGTTCCTCAGGTTTTCTTGTCGATTGTTGCAGCAGGAATAAAATATAATTCGATTCAATCCCTTTAAGAAAATACTTTGTCTAAGTCAGAATTATTTTCGTGTAGCCACTATCTTAAAAAATAGACATAACTTTGTATTCAGCCATGCTGAGTTATTTACCTTTGATTGTAACAAAAATGTCTTCCAAGTATAATTTATATTTTGTTCCAATCAAAAAAGTAATTCTGTATGGACAAATACAGAATTACGCCCCCATTGCAAATAAATACACTACGGGACCATGCTGGGTATGTAAAGTTAGTAAGGTTATATTTTTTATTTTATGCAGATTTGTTATTGTGTAGACCAGTAATATTCCAAAGAATTTTTTATTAAAGATTTTCGAACATTTTTAACTTTCGAAGCAAACTAGTACTCCCACCCATAAGAGAAGATAACTCCTGATAGTACTAATGATTTTTACGATTACTCTGGAATTGACGATGACAAACATATGCCTTTAAATTAACTTCTGCCTCATAATTCAGGTTGCAGGTAAGATACTAAATTCATGGGGAGTGTAAGGCTGTCAAAGTTGTAGTTATTTACGAACTCGTTTCCGAAAGATGCGAACATTTGAATATTTTAATTTAAAAAAAAAAAAACTCTCATAAAACTAAATATGTTTTCACTGAAACATCGTGTAGCAGTTACATGACGAACATCTATTTCTTTTGTATTTATACACAATCTGTTGTGTAATATTTAATTGTAGTTCGGTTAGCTAAAACAGGCAGGTTAAGACTTGCATAGAAATACACTGCGCAATTTGAACACTTCTGCGTATGTGTACGACTTTCAGGAAGAGACAAATCAGTTTTTGAACTAGGCGCCTTGAGATAAGACGCAAAAACATGTTCACGTTTTTGGCTAGAAAACGAGATGGAACTTCAGAATTCAATATTCTGTCTTTAGCCTAAGACTGCCTGCTAGAGATGGGCGGTTTTTCGGTTTCGTCTCCATACCGAATACCGAATTGGTTTTTTTTTTAAACCGTAACCGTTCGGTATTGTGTTTTTACTACAGTAAGCCACCATATACAAGGAAACACGGTTGAAAAGATTTTCCGATTTGAATAAAATTGAATATTACCAAAAAATGTTATATTAGTAAGAGGACAGATTGAACAAATATATGATAAAAAAAACCATTTAATTGACTTGTAGGAAGAAATCTTTGTTTACAGTTTGTTTATCATTAACATTTTGAATTTTCAAATGAAAAAATGAGAAATACGACAGACAACATGACATCGTATTTTTAGCATAAACTATTTTCAAATGAAAAAGAAAAAATCAAACGCATTCCGTATGATGTCGAAAATCTATTTGATTCAACTTAAAATTGTAAAATAATTATTTGTTTGTTTCAGAGTTATCTAAAAATAAGTTATTAAAATGAAATTTTAAAAAAATACTCGTTGTAAAAGTAAATAAACGAAAAGTAGCGAGCGAGTATAAACATTTAAAAAGAAAAAAAGTAGGGCAATGTTCAAGTACGACTAACTCTAAGCAAAGTTGTTTCCAACCGGAAACGATGTCCGTTCGAAATTGGTTCCGATAATAAAAACTTCCTGTTTGGGTTAGTCTTGTACTGAATTTTATTTTAAATAATTTATTAGACAAAAATAAATAATAACTGTTAAAATTTTATTTTAAATAATTTATTTGACAAAAATAAATAATCACAGTTACTAAAAATAAATAATCACAGAGGGAAAATAATAAAATAGGTTGTTTCAGAAATCATAGTACTGTTATTATATGGCGGAAGTAATTTACTTTTACTTGTCGACGCCAGAGAAACTCCTGCAGGTAGCTATTGAAATGTGCTGCGGTTAGTACGTCTTGTACGATATAATTCATCATCATAAAATACAAAAGAAATAAAATCAGAAAATTGACTACCAGAAACTAGAGAAAATTAAACTAAAGAATACCAGAAGTTGTTAAGTACGAAGTTTATTATCGGGTACGGATGGCGGCGTAACACCGTAGCAGCGCTGCAGAAACTGCTCTTACAGTTAGTCGTACTTGAACATTGCCAAAAGTAGTTGCAAATGCTAGTATCACTTTATTCGGATTTTTAAAATTATTTTAAACATTAGGCATTTCATTGTTTACTTTTGAAAAGCCACTTCATACATACATTGTCATTTCTAGAGAACTATCTCTCAACTATACCGTTTTCTCTCCCAAAAATGGTTTATTCAAAAAGTAGACTATGCAACGATTTATATTTTACTAAATTGTTAATATGGTATTTATTTAGAGTTGACAATTTATTCGAAAGTTTAATTATTAAACTTTAATCCAAGTCATGAATTCTATGACTAAAATTACCTTAAAGCTTAAAAAATGACTTTAGGTGAATTAATAATCTCTACTTTTTTTTAACCATCCTTCCTTTTTCCTTTGGTGTACTACTAGTCTTTTACGCATGTCTATAAAGTTTTATTACTCTGTCTTAAAAACAAATATTAACCCCAACACGCACCAGTTGACAGAACTTCGAGCACACAAAATGACAGACATCCAAACAGTCAACACCGGCAATTCGAGAAGTATATGGTGTGTTTATTTTTCGACTCTATCCGATGACACGGACGAAAACATTCCAGCAGAAGTACAGCAAAGTAGTGAACCAAAAGGGGAAAAAGACTTTTGGGGTTTTCTTAGAAAGAAAGGTCAGGCAAGAACGAAAGAAATTGATACCAGCGGTAAAAAAATATCTCCGATTAAAAACGAGGTAGATCGATTTCTGTATGGAACAGCCATCGACCCATCAGCCTGTCCTTTTGTCTGGTGGAAGAAAAATGGAATGCTCTACCCGAATCTTTGTATTCTGGCAAGAGAACTTTTGAGTATTCCAGCCACCTCTGTAGCGAGTGAACGGATATTTAGTAAAGCTGGACTTGTCATTAGTGACCGGAGATGTAGACTGAAACCTAACCATGCTGAGAAACTAGTTTTTCTCAATCACAACCTAAGAAAATGAGTAAAAACATTTAAAATTTAAAATTTAAAATTTTTATCTGTCAAATAATTTTGACAATATTTCATTTTCATCATCATTTTTGCTTAATTTTATTTGTTTAAATAAATTTTCGTTTTTTAATTTCTTGCATTTCTGAGTTATATTTTAGCTTCTGATGGGTTAAAGAATTAGATAGAATGTATATTCAAACTCAGTTTTATTCTTCAGAAATCTTTCATGAATCTTTGGTCACTGTTTTAACGAGTTAACTGTTGAAAAGGTATCAGAACTTTGATTACAACAGTCAACACCTTAAAACTTATATGATTCATATCATGGAGAATGATTCAGTCACAAAATTATCGAAACAGTGGCATAATTCAACTAAACGTTGAATAATAACTAATCATCACACAAGAGAATGAATAGCTTCCATAGTAAAAAATTTTTTTTCAAAAAAACCGAAAAACCGAAACCGATACCGAAACCAAAATTTCAAAACCGCCCAACTCTACTGCCTGCTAAGCAAACTTGCTTTACATGCTTATGTTCCTGCTTTAATGAAACGTTAAATAAAGTTGATTTTATGATGGTGAAGAGGTTGCTATTTTATTTGGAATCTGGTGACCTTCTTTTCTTCAATTAAAGCCAGTTCCGTCAGATATACACAGACACGGCCGACTTAAAGAAATGGCGATCTCCCGTCTCAGTATTCAACTCATACCAACAACGCACCATAATGAAATAATAATTATCAACACAACAACTCCCCATAATGAAATAATAATTATCAACAAAACAAGTCTGCTTTAAATTAGAATCTTATTAAAATTTTTAGCGAAGATTCTTCTCTCAAGAAGCACCTTCTATTTTGTTAATAGTGTTTTAGTACAGTTTAGTTATTTAGTTAAAAACTATAAACAAGAAATAACCATTTTCATTTGCAACAAAATTAGATTTCCCTGGATTCTTCAAATGGTTTATTTTAGAATTACCCACTTTAACTTTTACAAAAAAAATTTATTTTTAAGATATGTCGTTCATTCAAAAGCATTGGTGGGTCAGTAATATAAAATTGAAAATAGAAGCCTTTATCAATGCAAGATTAATTTATTATTTTTTTTACTTTAATCTTATTAATTTCAGAATAATATTCCATCATCAGAGTTGACCAGTATTGTGTCATTTAAAAAAACAAAAATAAACAAACTTTTTTTTTTTTTTGTATTTTGATGTCATTGTTATGGGTGTATCCGTAGTGATGGTGTTGGCGGATATAGATTTTTCTTTTTTTCTTTTCCCTTTCCTTCTCATCACTGAACAAAAAGACGAAGGTTGATTCAAGGAACAAAATTAACGACAAGAGATTTGAAATCAGAAGGTTCTTGTGGCTGTTTTTATCAGATTTTAAAATAATTGTTATATCTAACTAGCAAGTATCTGCTCTATCCGGTGCATATATTTGCTAGACAATGAGAATGATATGATGAACGAACTACATACGCTGACTCTCAAAAGATGAAAAATGAAAATATAGTACACTACTCCGCAAAAGAGGATTTCCCCCTTCTAAATAAAAGGAGGTAGTAATACATGTTCGGATGGTATCATGACAACAGAACAGATACTAAAATACCGTCGCAAAAATAGAGGAGGTAATACTTGGGACAGCAGTCCCATAAAAGGAGAAGGTAATGCCTGCGAGTATGGTACCATGGAAACAGAAAATATACTACACTACCCCATTCACCCAACATAATTTAGGGTTGTTGATGTTTTTTTGTTTTTTTATTGAATTACTTTAATTACTGTTGTGGTGGCAACCACTCATTTGCATATACGAATAACGTTACACTATAAATGGCAAGCCTAGGTTGGCCTTAGTGTGTGTTACCTAAATGCCACCGGAAGTGACGCCGAAGAGCGTACATGTCCTCCCACCAAGACTCTCTGACTCAACACCTTCATTTGTACATACTGTAACTATACCTTTTCTTTAATACACTTATTATTGCATTCTCCTTGTTGTTTGCGTCTTCATTGTATTCCTCACTAATTATTGTTCAACCTTGCAACCACAACAATTACTATTATCGACAAAACTATTGCAGATACATAGGAAACCTAACACTATTTAAAATAAATAGCAGTAAGCATCAATTTATTATAGACTTTTTTTAAAAACAATTATGCAAATTAGCCAGATCTATGAATCTCTAGATGTATTTCATCAATACTATATATACCGTATTTCAAAGTATTCTGTTGTAATTGATTTAAATAAGAGTAACCGGTTTTGATGATAGTATAGTAAGGATAAATGAAAAAAACTTTCGCATTATATATAAAGTAGTGTCAGTCTTTTTTTTTTTTTTTTGTCATCGATAGCTTTTTTGCTAAACAATTAATATTTGATTCTGGTTTGTCAGTTCTTTTTGTGGATCATTGCAGCATGTTGGTAGGAAAAAAAGTCTAATTCCGACCTAATTCCTTACAGAAAAGTTTTTCCAGGTCGGAATTATTTTCAAATGGTTGCTATCTTAAAAAAAAAAAAAAGAAAAAAAGAAAAGAGATGTAACTCTGTATTCGTCCATACAGAATTACTTCCTTTTGATTTGAACACAAAAAAAAATGAGAGCTCCTCTGATGAAAAAGAAATTCAAGCAGTCCCCCTTTGGAGGAGCACTCAAAATAAGACTGCACACGCATTGTCATTTATGTGATCAGGCGTGAGTGTGGCAGATGTGATGATCCCACACTTGGATTAAGCGATGGAGGCCCTATTTGCACCCCCCACCCCGTGTGCAATTTGAAAATTAAAGAAATGTTTAAATCATAGGTTGCAAATGAGGATTCGAATACTGTCCCATTAATGACGACTACCAGCGTTAGCAGAAACGACTTGTCTTTATTTGAACTCTGAGTTCAGAGACATAGTTATGCAAATCAAGTTGGTTTGCATATGTCGGATTAAAGTCAATAAAAGAAGGAACACATTTCGCATTTGTGAGGGGGGATCATTTAACTTGATGTTGTGAAGAGAAGGAAAAAGAGAAGGGAGAGAAAACGTTCAGTGAGCCACATTATTTTTGAAGACTATTATTTTGATTTGATTCAGTGAAATTTATCTTTAACGGTCTCATTGAAGTCAGTGAAAATACTTCCCTAATAAAGTTTCAACCTCCTTTTTCAATAACAGAGCTGCGTAACAAGGTTAAACGCAACTTTCTCGGGTAGTGTTAATTTCTCCAGCTTTTATTGTTGCATAAATGCTGCACTTATGTATAAAGATATAATGGTATATCTTTGTTGTTTGGTTGCGGCAAACAAGTAGTGAGGAAGAGTCATGCAGAGTGCATAGGGGTTGGTGAAAGTTGATCTCTTGAATTAACTAGCCAGTCGCTTTTTCTCAATCTCACTTCAAGTCATTTTTTTATATAAATCACGGCAAACAAGGCATGAAGCCTCTTCAGGTAAGGAGCTAACGAGATTAAAAGATAATTATTGCAAAGACAGGAGATGCCTATTGGCCTTAGTCTTGAAAAGATCAAGGCTATATGTAGACGGAAAATAGTCAGCAGGAAGAGAGTTCCACAAGCCTGCAGTTCTTTGAAAGAAGCTACTGGAATAGGAAGCTGTATTACAATGAGTTATGAAAACAGCAAATTGATTGAGACCACAAGACCAATGAGTCAAATAAGCTCGAACAAAGGAAGCAGGAAATAGATCACACAATTCTGAAGAACACATGCCATAATAGTATTTATAGAAAAGACTGAGACTAGCAACATCAGGTTTGTGAGAGAGAGGGTACAGGGAAGAAGAAAAGGTGTGACCAGTCAAATTACAGATACGTTTCTGCACCTTATCAAGAACCCTCAAATGGGACAGAGATTTACCAACCCAAATATGACAGCAGTACTCAACAAAATATGACAACAGTTAATGTAGCATTTGGATACCCACGCCCATTCCCGGATTTTGCCAACGCATTCAATGCCCCCTACAGATGTTATTTCTTCCGGCCAGGTGGATGTCTCTGCATCAACCAGCCTAATGTTATTTCTTCTAGCCAGGTGTTATCTTTGGTAACTCCAGATTCGCTATTCAACATTGTTTAACAAGATTAAGCATAATTTTTTGGGGTATTATTTATTTATTTCTCTGGTTTTAATGAGGTCAACCTTGTTCATTGTAGAGTCTCTTTGGCCTTTCAAGTGGGTGATCATTAAAATTAATGCAGGTTTCTGGATCAGGTCACACAACGTATCAATGATAAGGGTTAATCAGGGGGATAAATTGCCAGTTTAATGATTAAGAATATTATAAGAGGATTGAAAAATGATACAAGGAATTAACAAAATTTGATTACTTGTAAGGACGGTTTATGACAATATTTGTTGACAGTGGATGACCATGTTGTAGCCCACAGGAAAGCAATCCCATGGTAATGTGTTCCACTGATGGAATGTTTTTGGGAAAAAAACTCTATTCATGGAAATTTTAGTAGTATTATTAGCTTCGGTAACTAAAAGTTTTATATTCGTAAATAAATGCTTGATAGTTTTTTTTTTGTTTTTTTTTGTTCAAAATCAATTTATGCTTTGCTTAGTCATAGTATTTTCATGATAATATCATGTTTTGACTTATTTTAATTTTCTTTTCTAGGGAGTTTTACTTGCCAATTGTTTTAGACATAAACATCTTTTTTCTTCTTCAATTATGTATGATATTTGGTGGTCTCGTCTGAGTTTTTGACTTACAAATTTAATTGAAGCTTAGTTTTAAGAGACCAATATCATTCATCCTGTTTTGTTAAATTTGCAAAAATGATTGAATTCTTTTTGTATTTAATATGCACAATCTTTGGACGGTTAATCATATACATTATGAAGAGGAATTGTTCCATACATGCACCATAAGTTACTTCCCTTGACTGTAATTCTTCATCAGAACTTCATGCTATTATTACCTTCCCTATATATGTTAGTATGGAAGTGGCGTGGTGTAGGCTTAGCGTGCCAGGTTCAAGTTCTGTCAGGGCTACTTAATGCCTTTGGGAAAGATATGAATCCATATATCCGCCCTCGAGTTTCAATTTCAACTTGCAGTATCTTGTTCGTTTTTTGGGTTATTTTGATAAAAAAATGTAATTGTTTTTCTTTATAAATGTGCACTACTTTCTGTTGTGCACATTTATAGAGAAAAAAAATGTAATTGTTTTTCTTTATAAATGTGCACTACTTTCTGTTGTGCACATTTATAGAGAAAAAAAATGTAATTGTTTTTCTTTATAAATGTGCACTACTTTCTGTTGTGCACATTTATAGAGAAAAAAAATGTAATTGTTTTTCTTTATAAATGTGCACTACTTTCTGTTGTGCACATTTATAGAGAAAAAAAATGTAATTGTTTTTCTTTATAAATGTGCACTACTTTCTGTTGTGCACATTTATAGAGAAAAAAAATGTAATTGTTTTTCTTTATAAATGTGCACTACTTTCTGTTGTGCACATTTATAGAGAAAAAAAATGTAATTGTTTTTCTTTATAAATGTGCACTACTTTCTGTTGTGCACATTTATAAAGAAAAAAAATGTAATTGTTTTTCTTTATAAATGTGCACTACTTTCTGTTGTGCACATTTATAGAGAAAAAAAATGTAATTGTTTTTCTTTATAAATGTGCACTACTTTCTGTTGTGCACATTTATAGAGAAAAAAAATGTAATTGTTTTTCTTTATAAATGTGCACTACTTTCTGTTGTGCACATTTATAGAGAAAAAAAATGTAATTGTTTTTCTTTATAAATGTGCACTACTTTCTGTTGTGCACATTTATAGAGAAAAAAAATGTAATTGTTTTTCTTTATAAATGTGCACTACTTTCTGTTGTGCACATTTATAGAGAAAAAAAATGTAATTGTTTTTCTTTATAAATGTGCACTACTTTCTGTTGTGCACATTTATAGAGAAAAAAAATGTAATTGTTTTTCTTTATAAATGTGCACTACTTTCTGTTGTGCACATTTATAGAGAAAAAAATGTAATTGTTTTTCTTTATAAATGTGCACTACTTTCTGTTGTGCACATTTATAGAGAAAAAAAATGTAATTGTTTTTCTTTATAAATGTGCACTACTTTCTGTTGTGCACATTTATAAAGAAAAAAAATGTAATTGTTTTTCTTTATAAATGTGCACTACTTTCTGTTGTGCACATTTATAGAGAAAAAAAATGTAATTGTTTTTCTTTATAAATGTGCACTACTTTCTGTTGTGCACATTTATAGAGAAAAAAAATGTAATTGTTTTTCTTTATAAATGTGCACTACTTTCTGTTGTGCACATTTATAGAGAAAAAAAATGTAATTGTTTTTCTTTATAAATGTGCACTACTTTCTGTTGTGCACATTTATAAAGAAAAAAAATGTAATTGTTTTTCTTTATAAATGTGCACTACTTTCTGTTGTGCACATTTATAGAGAAAAAAAATGTAATTGTTTTTCTTTATAAATGTGCACTACTTTCTGTTGTGCACATTTATAGAGAAAAAAATGTAATTGTTTTTCTTTATAAATGTGCACTACTTTCTGTTGTGCACATTTATAGAGAAAAAAAATGTAATTGTTTTTCTTTATAAATGTGCACTACTTTCTGTTGTGCACATTTATAGAGAAAAAAAATGTAATTGTTTTTCTTTATAAATGTGCACTACTTTCTGTTGTGCCATAAAATGTTTTTGTCCGGGTTATTTCAAGTTGGGTTACTATTTCCGGTGACAGACGATTTAATTTTATGTGAAAATTTGATGTGCATGATATGGTGTATCTTTATGCATATAAAGATAGTCCCATCTTAAAGGAAAAGGAGTCACTCGTCAATATGGTGGGCTTAATATAGGGTTTTAAGTTGTCTTTTAGAAAATAATCCAATTTGAAAATTTCATTGAATAAAATACTAAAGAAAATTTTGTCCTATTACAAATTGTTTCCATCTGTTTTTACATGGTCCAAATCTGAGTCTTTTTAATTTATTTACTATTAAAAAATCTAACGTCATCTTTAATGTACTATCAATCATATTAAGAAGATTCAATGTGTTAGCTGTTAAAATGAATCTTAAATTTGTGCTTCCATGTCATTTTTGCATGTTTTTCGAGAGATAATGGGATTTTGCCCAATGTTTAGGTTGGTTTGATCTGATAATTATTGCTTCCATTATGATTAATTTTCATTTACCGTAAGACGACATTAGATTTGTAAGGATTTTTCGCTTGTTCAAAGCTTGCATTTTTAGTCATACACTGAAAATTGGTTTATGGACTCATAACACAGAAGACGGCAAATTTACTAATTTCCAACAAACTTTGAACTCTTATAATTCGGTGGCTAATAAATTTGGTATCATTATTTTGCAAAGATCTGCGTGCCTACATAAAGGTTTTAAAATATAATGAAAACAACATTTTGGTTTGGGATATCTAATCATATTTAATGAGCATTATATTTAAAGAGATTAATTGATTAGAGCCAAACTATTAATAGATTCACTTGAATACCAAGAATGGACAAGCTGACTTAGGAAATCGCTAAGTATAAAATTTACACTTGAGATTTGAAGAGCGCATATCACAAGTGTTCTCATTCCTGGGGAAGACTTACCATATTTGAAGCAAATGTACGAGTTTTATCTAATTCCATTCAGAGTCAATAACAATGTTGCTTGCTTCCAGTAAATAATGGACAACATTAAGAGAAATAACTCGCATGGCACTTATGTATTATTGTTATAGCTGGGAAGACACAGGAGAAACAGAAACTTCTCGAGTTAACTAAACTATGTGTCTCATTTTCAATGAAAATAACTATTCCTTATCGACGACCACAATTAATTTTTTGGGGCTACACTATATCTCATAGGGTACTCAAATCTGATGCGGAACGATTATGTCCTCTTAAAGAATTACTTTGCGCTAATGATAAAGCTGCTGTATATTGAGTTCTTGGTTTGTTTTCCTATTACTTCCAATAGATATTCTCAGCCTGTCGGCGGGGCTACAAATTCGCTGACTGCCCCCCGTTCCTCCCAACAAAAAAACTAAAACCACCTATAGACCGTGGGTGGCGCCTTATGATGCCATAGGACAGGATCCTGGTAAGTGAGCCATTCTTCCACTTCAGCCCTTATTTCGGCTAGACAGGAGATTAGAGAGACCCAATCCAATCAATTGGCTGGTCACGTTATGCCCTAGTGTCTATAAGTTCATACCCAACCGTATTATTCAATCTGTTTCTTTAAAAAATCGAAACCTTATTTCTCCTTTTTATTTTCTATCCAAATAGATACTAGAAGTCGGTGGTTGAGGGTCACTCATGTTGAGAGCAAAGAAGATTACCAGTGCCAACGAGTAATGTTTTCAAAGAGCAATGTCTTCTACGAATAGAAATGATTATCCTATCTATAGAATTATATTTGACAACTTTATTCGGCATCAAATAACCCATAGATTGTTGATGTGCCGTAAAACAAACCAAACCCAATAGATATTCAAGTTTTCGGACAAGATTAGATCCTTAATCATAGCTGCCTTGTTTCCTTTAACACTTGAGTCAATGAAGGCATTTAAAACGCTTCACATCACATCAGAAGATAACATTTTCTAGTAGTTAAGACTGATGATTCAAATACATTAATTGCGGCTGCTGATTTAGATTTTTATTCACAATCATTAACCCTAACCCTGACTAAACAGAATTAGGTTTCATTTGTTGAAGCCGTGAAAAATGGTTTCACTATTTATCTGCTCAACGCTTTACCATTATTACAGATTGGTGGGTAATGAATTTCATGTTTCATACAGAAAGACGTGAAAATTTAAAAATGATAAAATCCAACGATGGAGAATGGAAGTAGAGAGCTACGAATAAGAATAACTTACCTGCCTGTGGAAAATGAAGAATTCAGTTGTCAGGGCGGACATATGTGACAGGTAATGCGAGATGTAAAATACAGAATAACAATTGGGTGAAAAGTGAGTCCAGTAAAAATGTTGATGCCACACAGTTGATCGGCTAATAGGAATGTGATGACTGATCATACACAGCTGGTATGTAGGAAACATTTCGCTACTGTTATAGATAATGCGCTTGATTTCCGTGACTTTGTGTCGACAACGATCAGGCATGTCGCGGAAGCGCCCGAGCGCTGACGAAATAATATAATTTTTTCTTTCTTTTATCTTATTAAAAACATTGACAAAATTTTACCCCCCCCCCCCCCAAAAAAAACATTTTCACAAAAAAAAAATACTGATTTTAATCTATGTATTTTTTCTTTGAATTTATTCGTCTTATATTAGCGTCTGCCAGTCTTCCAGTTAGAGCTTGGCAGTTTGAATGCAGGGCTTGGCTATCGCTAAGAACCCTAAACCTAAACCCTAAACCTAACCCATTTGTTTTTCTTTCTTTGTTTCATGCTAGCATAAAAAAGAAAAACAGCGAAACAAATGAAAAAGACAATATTGACCCCCCCCCCCAATTTTTTTTTTTCTTTCTACACATTTGATTGAAAATGTTCATTTGCACCCACCCCCACCCTACAGTTCGGTTTTTATCTTTTTATCTCTGTATTTTTTCTTTGAATTTATTCGTCTTATATTAACGCTTGGCGTTTTTGTCTCAGCAACTCTCGGCTGCTTCTGCAACCTGCCCGATCGTTGCCGACGCGAAGTCATGAAATCAGACGCGTCATCTATAACAACACCAATGCTTCTGTGCCCAGTTATGAATTAGTATGATTGGAGGTCAAAAGAATGATTGGAGGTCAAAAGAATGATTGGAGGTCAAAAGAATGAAAACCAAAAAAATGATGAATTTAATTCTCCTCTTGGAGTGAGGCCATTTCTATAAAAATATGTGAAAAGAATTCTTTGGCATTCAGTTATATTTGGCAGGGTTGGAGGTTGTTAAGAAAGAAAAACAAAAGTTGATAAAAACTCAAATCCATCTGTTTTTCTTTTGGGGTGAGCAGAGATCATAACAGATAAATGACTGGGCTGATGTGTTAACCAACTCGAGGCTGTCCTTCAGACCACAGATTTTCTGATGGATAGCTATGCTTGCATATCGGGAGGGTGGATTAAAACAAATAGTGAGGTACAGATTAAGACCCTCTCACCAGAAGGGGGCGAACAAATTCTCCCAAATTATAATTGTGGAATTACAGATAGCCAATGATGAATGAGAAGAAAGGTGAGAAAACGGGTGGTCGATCGGGTTAGCCATGGACTAGCAATACACATCGACCAGAAAACTGTTTGGATAATCGCAGATTTGTGGGTAGTTCTATTAAAATAGTCATATCTTAAAAACTAAAGCACTTTAAGTGCTCAAAATACTATCATTTTGTTAGAAAATGAATATCCTTTCAGGTGCATTCATGAATAATAATATACATTATATATTTTTAAGAGTTTTGAGCAAATAAATTTTAAAAAATGTTAACGCTATTTTCAGCAATTTACGCCAGTTTTTTTTTTAACCCCCCCTTCGTTTAAAAGTCTCGTACCATTGCTGTATATGGAATTTCGTCCTGAAATTTGGAGACTAATCAGGGGAAGTATCACTTTTAATGTTTGTCGGTGTACGAAGTAATTCGGCTCATTCATTTTTAAAAAATTTTAAAAATAAGACTTCAACTCGCCGTCGGTTGAACATTTTTGCAAAATACATTTCCGTCGCCCAATTAGTAAGTAAATCAATCATTTTACTTTTTTATGCATTAAAATTATAATTGTATATATGTGTTCTCTTTTGGTAGTAATAATAATTTATTACCCTATCCGGAAAAAAAAAAGCGTTTTCTATTTATAGTTTGAAAAACTGACTGTAGTAGTAGCAGTAATAGTCAGCAGCTATAAACACGAGGCGATTTTTGTTTATTTTCATTCTAGAACGAATTTGAAAATATGAATATAAAAAATGTTGTTACATTTTTCGTACTCAACTAGTAAATAAATTAATCTTTTATCTTTTTTTATGCATTAAAATTATAATTGTATGTTGTTTTGTCTTTCCGTAGTAGTAATTTTAAATTACCTTATCCGAAAAAATAGTCCTTTTTTTGAGCGAAAGTCAACAATGGCTGCTAGTATTGCTGATATAACATCAGCAGCAGCTAACTAGTCTTGTAAAGCTTTGTAAAAATGAGACAAAAATATTTTTGTGCTTAAAAAAGTTAATCCTATTTGGTTCTTTTATAAAAAATACTTTAAAAAATACTGGTTTTTCACTCAACTTTCGAACTTCTAGTAGTAATGACTTTCTAGTCGCTAATTTAAAAAAAAAATTAAGATTCTACTTTTTTAGGCGATTACGTGTAAACACTCTTAAAATCTTGGCGAAAACAAAACAAAAAATAATTTAGAATTTAGAGTGGGGGATCAGTTTCGCATATAAATTTAATGTAAAATGATCTCCGATTTCCCGGCCATTCTTGCCTTTTAGTGAAATTTATAAAATAAATAATTACTCTACCATTAACTCTAGGTACGACTAACAAGCCCACCTCCTAAAAATGCCTTCTTGAACGTATCGTACCATTAACCTTAAATATGAGTGGCAAGCCACCCCCTAAAAAACTCCCTTAACCCTAACACTAAGTCTGAATGGCAACCTCCATCCAAAACAAAACCCCTTCCTTAACCTTATCACTAACCCTAAGTCCGAGTAGGAAGCCCTAATCCTACAAAAAAACCCATTAAAACCAAACATAATCGTCTAAAGAAAAAAAAAAAAGAAAAAAAAAAGCAGACCCCATAAAAAAAACGCACAGGATTTATTTGCCATAGAAAAAAATTGATTAATGCCCTAAAACGCTAGAATGGCCCGGAAATGGTGAATTATTCTACATTAAATATATGTGAAACTAATCCCCCACTCGAAATTCTAAATGAATTGGGTTTTTTTCTTTCTGCTAAGTTTTCAGGGTGTTCACACTTAATTGCCCCTAGCCCTACCACTAACCTGAAGTTCAAGTGGTAAGCCCCCCCCCCCTCCCACAAAGACCCTCATAATCGTCTAAAAAAAAAGAAAAAAAGCAAGAAAAACGCACAGGATTTATCTCCCATAGAAAAAATAATTACTGTCCTAAAACGCTAGAATGGCCTTGAAATGGGGGATTATTTTATGTGAAACTGATTCCCACTCTAAATTCTAAAATAATTATTTTTGTTTCTTTCTTTCTGCCAAGTTTTTCAGGGTGTTAACATGTAATTGCCTAAATAAAAAAAGTAGAATCTCATATTTTGAGGAGGTAAGGGGGTGAGTTAGCGGAAGGTGTTAATCTACAATAAGACCAAAGAAATCTTGCAATATATTCATTTTTAAACAGTCCTAGTATTAGATTTTAGTTTCTTGTACATAAAATGTATTACAATTCAACTTTGAGTTTTCTAACTTCTTTCTTTTAATGGATACATTGTATTTTTAAGGTATTGCAGCATATTTATGTGCACTTAGTGCAGATTACTTGGAAACCATTAATTTCTGGAGATTTTCAGTGGCACATTCTGATTCCTTGTACAAAACTACACTTATATGGTAAATTTCATTGCTTAATCTTGTATTTTAACAAAGATATAACATTTTTACTGAAAAATTAGTGTAAAAAATGTGACAAAACGTATATGGTTTTAAAGAGGGGAAAATATCCAATCGTGTGAGGCACAAAAATAGTCATAACTTCCTTATTTTTAGTCAGATTTAAAAAATTAAAAAAGATTCTTTCTTAGATCATCAAGCTCTTTCTATATATGCCATTATTGAGATATTTTAAGCAATTTAAAGTTTTTCATGTGTATTGCTACACTAGATCATCGGTCTCCTCAGCTTAAGGCTCATCACAATCTAAACCCAAACTCAGCATTTGACATGCAGATAATGAGAGATTTCTGCAGCTAAGTAGAAAAATGGCTCCTCCAAATGCCCTCCTGAGCATAGCCTTAAACCTGACACGCTACTCCCAAAACTGACCATTTGCCAAGCAAAAAAAGACAGCTGAAAATTTTAGTGAGAAAAGAGTTAACAAAATCTTTAGCATCGACTCTCATAAAAATCTGATAGAAATTCTTAATTCAGTGTCTGGGAAGGAATTTCATTGATTATTTTCTTACATGTTGTAACAGAATTTCTATAAAACCAATCAACCGTATTGAAATTTCTTTTCTTTGATACCTTGTTTGTGTCGAACGGCCAACTTGTACTGGAACATCATTCAGTGGAAGATTGTGTCATAAATCACCGAACGAACGACAAATGATTCGCAACAACTGGGGGAGTGGAAAACGGGCTACAAACTTATGAAAATGTGGTTAGAAACTTTAGCGTCGCAGACCAACTGACAAACACCTTTTGTACTACTTCAAACTGAAGGGTGACAGACTGACCAACTAAGTATGAAACGTTTGCACGTATCAAATGTGTCGATGTATAATTAAAAAGGCTTCTTTACCTCCGTGTTGTTAAAAAAAATCGACAGAAACAAAACTACCTTATACTAAAATAAAAAAAGGCCACTTGTTAAAACATCAGCCGTTGTGAACAAAGTGTGCGAAACCTGAATTGTCACTTTGTTATTAACTTTACTTATGGAAGCCCGATAGTTTTATTTAGTTAATTTATGTTAAAAAAAGGCAGTGGTTACTGGCATGGACTGTTGACTTGAGTGCTGTGTTCAAGTTTTGTCAGTGCTATTGCTTCACTTTCATTTATTGGTTGATTATTGGGTTTTTATAGCATGTCAAGCCGTCTTATGTTATTTTATGCTGAAACCTTGCATATGTTTTGTATACAATTGGTATGCAGATTAACTTTATTTTTTAATCATATATCTTGTCAATAAATAGTCTATAAATGATAGATTCTATTAAAACCTGCAGATGGGGCTCAGATAGGTGACTACACAGTCCACAAAGCTATCTCCCAAATTCGGTCCTCATCACTGGATGCAATTTTGTGTCATACCAGGGTAATTAGAGAGAGAGGCGCTTAAGTAGTTGATAGAATTGGGAAATAGAATAGGCAGGATACAGATAGAAAGGGTTCGGAAAGATGGATTTCGGGTTGGAGAGATGGGATAGACAGACATTTTGCTCAAGGGTGTCCAAGACAGTTTAGTTTTGTGCCTGGGACAAATTCTATTTAACCTCTGTCAGTCCGGTCGGTCGGTCGGTCTGTCGTGCTTCAGTTTGAGATAACATTTTCATTACTAAACGGACGTCTTGAATGAACATATAAGAACACTTGTCCTTGTTTATATAAAGGAAAATCAAGAGTTAAAAAGTCTGTAAAAAAATCATTGTTTTTTAATTTTTTTTTACAATTTAAGTTTTTCATCTATATTAGTGTGTGTGTGTGTGTGTGTGTGTGTGTGTGTGTGTGTGTGTGTGTGTGTGTGTGTGTGTGTGTGTGAAAATAAACGCGATTTGTAAAATTAAAAAAAATAATCGATTATTTGATTAATAATTTAATGACCAAACGATGTTTGGTAAAAGAAAAAAAGCCGCACACAAATGAAAGTTAAAAGATTCCCGGGCAACGCTGGGTAGATACGACTATTTTCTAAAACATGAAAATACTTAATTTTATTTGCTTATGAAAGAAAATATGATGTTGGTTGGGGGTGAATGAAAAGAATTAAGTACGAAAGTATTTCTCTGGAATGTTCTTTATTTCAAATTAATTATTGTGCTAATTGCTTCAGTTATTAATGCTTTCTAATTAAAAGTAATCGAAAGAAAATTATTTCGACATTATCAAATGACTGACTATTGCGGGTTGGTTAATTGCCAAACTTGTCGCCATCAGCTATCGTGGCTTTTCCAAATCTCTCTATCAACAGTGATGCAGGGTGGAAATTATTGCTATTAATGTTTGGTAGCTATGCGGCGAGATGTCTGTTCACATTATTTTTAAACTTCTGCATGTCAGTACTGTCAGGAAAACGGAGCAGGGAGGGAGTTCCAGAGTCCAGCAGCACGAGGAAAGCTTTTGGAGTAGAAAGCTCTTCGGCGTCTGGGGACCTCCACAGTGAATGGATGGGATTTGGCAGATTGTCGTGTTGGTCTAGTGAATTTACGTTGTGGGGGTACCAGAGCAGCAAGTTCATCGGAGCCCAATCCATTGAAATACTTGTAAGACAGGAACAAGGAAGCAACATTGTGGCGATGGGACAGGGGCTGGAGCTTGGTGGATAATGAGGGACCTATTAAGTTACATTGACATGAGGCACACTCGCTCACATACGTTAATTTGTTTCATAATTTTATTAATATAGAGAAGCTGAGTTTAATCTGGTGCAAGTTTATATGTGGAGAGTTTGGAGTTAAGTAGATTGTTTTTTGTCCATCTTCCAAATACCTTGAAAAATAGTTGAAATCCTGACAAAAAAAAGATATAAGCAGACATGGCTGTTGTTTTATGCTTATTCTTTCTTTTGGTTTTAATATAACATCCTTTCTCTAGTTATAAACAAATTTCTTCTTACTGGAATCAGATTATGCCAACTTTTTATTTTAAATTCTTAAATAAATGTTAAACCACTTTTAATGTTTACTAGATGATCCGTAAGCCTTGATGTTGGTAAATTGGGCATTAGTGTATACATTTATGCTGTTAACCTTATAAATATTTACAAAATACATCCAGAGAGTTACTGTCTGCTTTCAATTTCAGGGAAATTAGCGAGATTTCACAAATAAGTGTTGGAAATATCAATTAGGTCAAAAAAATAAACACATTGTTTTACCATCTCAAACGCTGCTGCTACCAAATAAAACTAGATTTAAATCATTCAATCCAGACCCTTGTTGCCACGGTGACTGACCAGACAGTTGACTTACTATTTACGTCATTCTCTCCTCTTACCACTTCTCGTCTCACTTATACATTCAATGTGCAAGCAAGGTTATCAGAGATTTAGTATTATACAGATTTGTACTTTGAAAAATTAATTTTTTGTTTGCATGACATCCAGATGTTTTCTTTTGATATCAATCAGAATAGAAAAGTAGATTCAAAAAAGAAATAAATCTTAGATTCTGAGTTTTTCTTTTATCTTAAAGGAAAAAAAAACTAAGTGAGTTCTGTCTGACTCTTCTTTCTCATAGATTCTGTTTAAAACATCTTAAATTTATAAGAACAAATTACAAAATGATTTTTTTAAAGGTTGGAGTCAACTGAAAAAAAAACTAAGTGAGCTCTGTCTGACTCTTCTTTCTCATAGATTCTGTTTAAAACATCTTGAATTTATAAGAACAAATTACAAAATGATTTTTTTAAAGGTTGGAGTCAACTGAAAAAAAAAACTAAGTGAGTTCTGTCTGACTCTTCTTTCTCATAGATTCTGTTTAAAACATCTTAAATTTATAAGAACAAATTACAAAATGATTTTTTTAAAGGTTGGAGTCAACTGAAAAAAAAAATAAGTGAGTTCTGTCTGACTCTTCTTTCTCATAGATTCTGTTTAAAACATCTTAAATTTATAAGAACAAATTACAAAATGATTTTTTTAAAGGTTGGAGTCAACTGAAAAAAAAAACTAAGTGAGTTCTGTCTGACTCTTCTTTCTCATAGATTCTGTTTAAAACATCTTAAATTTATAAGAACAAATTACAAAATGATTTTTTTAAAGGTTGGAGTCAACTGAAAAAAAAACTAAGTGAGCTCTGTCTGACTCTTCTTTCTCATAGATTCTGTTTAAAACATCTTGAATTTATAAGAACAAATTACAAAATGATTTTTTTAAAGGTTGGAGTCAACTGAAAAAAAAAACTAAGTGAGTTCTGTCTGACTCTTCTTTCTCATAGATTCTGTTTAAAACATCTTAAATTTATAAGAACAAATTACAAAATGATTTTTTTAAAGGTTGGAGTCAACTGAAAAAAAAAATAAGTGAGTTCTGTCTGACTCTTCTTTCTCATAGATTCTGTTTAAAACATCTTAAATTTATAAGAACAAATTACAAAATGATTTTTTTAAAGGTTGGAGTCAACTGAAAAAAAAAACTAAGTGAGCTCTGTCTGACTCTTCTTTCTCATAGATTCTGTTTAAAACATCTTGAATTTATAAGAACAAATTACAAAATGATTTTTTTAAAGGTTGGAGTCAACTGAAAAAAAAAACTAAGTGAGTTCTGTCTGACTCTTCTTTCTCATAGATTCTGTTTAAAACATCTTAAATTTATAAGAACAAATTACAAAATGATTTTTTTAAAGGTTGGAGTCAACTGAAAAAAAAAACTAAGTGAGTTCTGTCTGACTCTTCTTTCTCATAGATTCTGTTTAAAACATCTTAAATTTATAAGAACAAATTACAAAATGATTTTTTTAAAGGTTGGAGTCAACTGAAAAAAAAAACTAAGTGAGTTCTGTCTGACTCTTCTTTCTCATAGATTCTGTTTAAAACATCTTAAATTTATAAGAACAAATTACAAAATGATTTTTTTAAAGGTTGGAGTCAACTGAAAAAAAAAACTAAGTGAGTTCTGTCTGACTCTTCTTTCTCATAGATTCTGTTTAAAACATCTTGAATTTATAAGAACAAATTACAAAATGATTTTTTTAAAGGTTGGAGTCAACTGAAAAAAAAAACTAAGTGAGTTCTGTCTGACTCTTCTTTCTCATAGATTCTGTTTAAAACATCTTAAATTTATAAGAACAAATTACAAAATGATTTTTTTAAAGGTTGGAGTCAACTGAAAAAAAAAACTAAGTGAGTTCTGTCTGACTCTTCTTTCTCATAGATTCTGTTTAAAACATCTTAAATTTATAAGAACAAATTACAAAATGATTTTTTTAAAGGTTGGAGTCAACTGAAAAAAAAAACTAAGTGAGCTCTGTCTGACTCTTCTTTCTCATAGATTCTGTTTAAAACATCTTAAATTTATAAGAACAAATTACAAAATGATTTTTTTAAAGGTTGGAGTCAACTGAAAAAAAAAACTAAGTGAGTTCTGTCTGACTCTTCTTTCTCATAGATTCTGTTTAAAACATCTTAAATTTATAAGAACAAATTACAAAATGATTTTTTTAAAGGTTGGAGTCAACTGAAAAAAAAAACTAAGTGAGTTCTGTCTGACTCTTCTTTCTCATAGATTCTGTTTAAAACATCTTAAATTTATAAGAACAAATTACAAAATGATTTTTTTAAAGGTTGGAGTCAACTGAAAAAAAAAACTAAGTGAGTTCTGTCTGACTCTTCTTTCTCATAGATTCTGTTTAAAACATCTTAAATTTATAAGAACAAATTACAAAATGATTTTTTTAAAGGTTGGAGTCAACTGAAAAAAAAAACTAAGTGAGTTCTGTCTGACTCTTCTTTCTCATAGATTCTGTTTAAAACATCTTGAATTTATAAGAACAAATTACAAAATGATTTTTTTAAAGGTTGGAGTCAACTGAAAAAAAAAACTAAGTGAGTTCTGTCTGACTCTTCTTTCTCATAGATTCTGTTTAAAACATCTTAAATTTATAAGAACAAATTACAAAATGATTTTTTTAAAGGTTGGAGTCAACTGAAAAAAAAAACTAAGTGAGTTCTGTCTGACTCTTCTTTCTCATAGATTCTGTTTAAAACATCTTAAATTTATAAGAACAAATTACAAAATGATTTTTTTAAAGGTTGGAGTCAACTGAAAAAAAAAACTAAGTGAGCTCTGTCTGACTCTTCTTTCTCATAGATTCTGTTTAAAACATCTTGAATTTATAAGAACAAATTACAAAATGATTTTTTTAAAGGTTGGAGTCAACTGAAAAAAAAAACTAAGTGAGTTCTGTCTGACTCTTCTTTCTCATAGATTCTGTTTAAAACATCTTAAATTTATAAGAACAAATTACAAAATGATTTTTTTAAAGGTTGGAGTCAACTGAAAAAAAAAACTAAGTGAGTTCTGTCTGACTCTTCTTTCTCATAGATTCTGTTTAAAACATCTTAAATTTATAAGAACAAATTACAAAATGATTTTTTTAAAGGTTGGAGTCAACTGAAAAAAAAACTAAGTGAGCTCTGTCTGACTCTTCTTTCTCATAGATTCTGTTTAAAACATCTTGAATTTATAAGAACAAATTACAAAATGATTTTTTTAAAGGTTGGAGTCAACTGAAAAAAAAAACTAAGTGAGTTCTGTCTGACTCTTCTTTCTCATAGATTCTGTTTAAAACATCTTAAATTTATAAGAACAAATTACAAAATGATTTTTTTAAAGGTTGGAGTCAACTGAAAAAAAAAACTAAGTGAGTTCTGTCTGACTCTTCTTTCTCATAGATTCTGTTTAAAACATCTTGAATTTATAAGAACAAATTATAAAAGGATTTTTTTTAAAGGTGGGAGTCAACTGAAAAAAAAAAAAATCCTACTCCCAACTCTAGAATGGATTTAAACAAAAACCTAACTCGACTCTGATTTCCCATGAAATTGAATTTGGTCTGTTTTAAGCAGGGTTGTGGAGTCGGAGGTTTGGGAAGGAATTGGAGTCAAACTTGTAAAAATGTTAGGAGTCGGAGTCAGATTTTTTTAATCTTCTGAGAATTAACAGGCTGAATATTGGAAGATGTTAAAATAAGGAATCAGAAGTTTTGGAATCGTCACGTCTGACCTTATACTATCTGACTTAACAAGCTTGGTTTTAGTTTATGGATGTGAATGTTGGAATGTCTTTAAAATAAGAAATAAAGGAATTACAAATATGGTATTTAAAGAAGGATGATGAGAATCTCATGGGACTGAGAGAAAAACAAATCGACAAGTACTTGGTGCGGCTAAAACCACAAGATCACAACTAAATGCCGGCGGAAAAAAATCTGACCCTTGACTCTGTAGTCGCTTATAAAATACAAGAGGGATGGAATGATATGAATAATTAGAAAGATAAGAGGGAAGCTATATTATAACATCACAATGTATTCTGAAATCCTTTGACAGTTGCACTTGTTTAAAAAATGTGAATTTTGTCTATTGATTGTGTTAAAGTAGCTGAACAAATTGATGTTAAACCTGACCTTTTACTTTTCTTTTTTCGTCTCTCAATTTAATGGACTATGTATCGATGTTTGCCAAATGAGTCCGTGGTCATCTAGTAACCGTTAAAATCTTTGTTTCTTTCTTTCCAGTGATTGTGGCCGGAAGCCACATCTGCCATTATCATCATGACAGAGTACAGACTTCACCATAATGTCAACAAACTCATTGAGTTGCTCGAGTAAGTCGGCTTTCCATTCTTTTCTCCTCATCTAACCTTTTTTTGCTGCCTTTCACTCTCCCATAATTGGTTCTAAAACACTTATCGGGGTGGAAGGGAAAGGAAGTCATCATATATGCCAACACTTGGGTCGGCATAAAATATTCAGCTTTTGATCTGAAAAAAAGAAAAATTATTTTTTGTTAACTGGAAAAATTTTTATTTGTGAAAATAAGATTTGATTATTTAAAGGTTAAAGAATATATATATATTTTTAAAGAAGTGAGGCTACCAACATTTTGTTAAAAACTTTTTTCAACCATTGTTTGTTATTTTATCATTTTATAATTTTGTGATTTTATGCATTTCGAGCTTTTGTGCTTGCTTTCTTCAGATATATATTCCATTTGGAAAATGGAATATATATCTGAAGAGAGCATTATATTTATTATAACTATGTCTCCTCTTTTAACATTAGGTATTAATTTATTTTGACCCCAAGTTATTTTCACACACTAAATGATGACTGAATTCCTCAATGTATTTTCCAAATGGAATATATACCTGAACAGAAAGCTCGAAACGTGTGATAAAATAATAAAATAAACAATGCAATGTCGGATTCATTTTTGTTATCGAGAATTCCACACACAATTAAAATTACTTTTCTATTTATTGTGATACGACTGGATTCTTGTCTGGATACATTTGCTATAGTTCACAAGATCTTGGATTTAATACCACTTAATTGGATTTAATACCACTTAATTGGATTTAATACCAATTAATTGGATTTATTACCACTTAATTGGATTTAATACCACTTAATTGGATTTATTACCACTTAATTGGATTTATTACCACTTAATTGGATTTATTACCACTTAATTGGATTTAATACCACTTAATTGGATTTAATACCACTTAATTGGATTTAATACCACTTAATTGGATTTAATACCACTTAATTGGATTTATTACCACTTAATTGGATTTACTATTGTATTATGTAAATTTGTTTTAATTGCAATTTAATTGTGCCATTATTATATTTATTATAACTATGTCTGCTCTTTTAACATTAGGTATTAATTTATTTTGACCCCAAGTTATTTTCACACACTCAATGATGACTATGAATTCCTCAATAATGTTTTTTATTTTAATTTTTCTGCTGGACATAACTTGTTATTGGGAAGTAACCAGATCTACTCTAACAGACCTTAAAGTGTGATTGCTGGAATTATTTTTATTGTCTGATGCTGAACATCCCTATCACATATAGTCTCTTTTCTGTCAACCCATTTAGTTTGCAATTTTTATATAGTACGTTGCATGATGTTGCATTCGAGAAGGAGGCATTCAAGGAGAATTGCTTGGGTTGCTGGTGGAGCGAGTCTGATGATTGAAAAATTTAAAACCTGCAGTGAAACTAGTTCTTATCAAAATGTCAATAAAAAAATGAATTGTCTCCCCTCACTAACTGAAACAATTTTTGGAAGTGTAACAACTTTGATAAATTTTCTTTGAGTTTCTTGTCAACTCAAAGAGGGACACACTAAAAGAAAAAATTTGTTTTTTTTACTGTTATTGCCTTCCATAATTCCTGTTGCAAGTCATTTCAATTGCTAATCACTGCTGAATAATGTATGTCCCTAGTTGGGTTGCAAGTCAACATTCTAGCTCTCTGTCCTCACTCCTTTCCTCTCTCACTTGAGACATGATAGAATTTTTTAACGAGTATTTCTTGTATCTTTTTCATTTCTTTCTCATATTATTACTACTACCACTGAAAAAATGTATTTATCATTTTCTAAGATGTTTTGTTTCTTTGAATAAATCTTTGTTTTTGTTCATGATTTTCAGCATTGGGTCTACAGATTCCCTGGGGGCAGATATTTATGCTGAGATGTTGGAAAGTTCCAACGGCGCCACTTTACCTTCATCCGTGAGTAATTGTCATATTTTAGATTCATTGTGGTCACAGACATGGCGTGTCGGGTTCGAGTTCTGTCATGGTTACTGCATCACTTTTACTAATACTCTTGTGAAAGGTATGAATCCATATTTCTGAATTTTTGAGATGAGGATTGATAATTTGTATAATTTTGATTATTTGGACTACTGTTCTCATCTTGAGTGTTATCAGCACAACGTTTCGGCCGCTGTAACCTCCGGCTTTCTTCAGGTGTATCTTTTCGAACTCTGGAATATTTCTGTCGAACTGGAAATCTGGACTCGTGGCACAGTGGATATAGTACTAAGTAAAATTCAGTTCTAAGTGATAGTCATCTGAAGGTTGAAGGTTCAATCCTCAGTGTGGGCAATACTAAGAATTGCGAATTACTGAAGACTTCCTCCTGGCTGACGGAAGAGCATGTTACCCCTTTGGATTAAATAAAGGGCTTCGTTCGAAGTTGCGTCCAGATTCTCCAGCTATGGGTTAGGAGAGACTGGATTCTCAAGAGTTGGTTCTGCAATAGTCTAAGAGAAGTAAAACGCTGAAATAATACCAGTCTCTTTCTGCTTATCCTGGAATTGTTTCCTGTCATCCTGGACTTCTCCCTGCCACTGAACTCAAGCAAAGATGCAGTTAGTTTGTGCAACCCTTGCTTCACTATAGACTTCCGCTCAGACATCCTTATAAGGAGTATCCATTGTTTTTCAAGACTAAACGGAGGCGTCCCAATAATATGAAGTTAAAAAAATATTTGGTTTAAATTTAAGGTTCATATGAAATGTGCAGTTTTTATTAATGCCTTTTAGGGCATTTCTTATTTTAATTAATAATCCTATTTGAACTTTTAATGTAAAAAAAAATGATATATACTTACAATGTCACAGAATATCTAATTTTTTTTTTTTGATAAGGAATGTATTGCAAAATAGCAACTCTGTGTTGAAGTCATTGAGTTGGGATGTGACATGCTGCAACGTATTTTCAACTAAAAATTTGATCAGGTCCACAATTGAACCAGAATCTGTCGCTTGAGATAAGGAGATTAAAAAATAAAGATAATAAATGACCCAACACATTTATTTTTACTCTAGCGGCAATGAAGACTTCTGTAGTTGTTGACTCTCGTTCAATTCTGTTACTTGAAAAGATCTGGCGAATTGCGACTATTAAAGGAATGAGCGTTGGAAAATTGTGGCTCTAGTAATATCTTTTACTGATGCGTGATAATGCATAAGCCGTCATTGCAACTGGTAGGAATAGCCCCCTCCTCAAAGTTCTGTCTTTAAGAAATTGTTTTTTAGTTGATGTATAATTTAATTTGTGTTATTTGAGTATGGAAGACAAACAAATACAAAAATTCCAAACAAAACAAACACTGACAGCATAAATATTAGCCCCTTTTTTAAGTTCGAGATGTTAATTGAAAAGACTTGTTTTTCTCACTTTCTGTTTGTGTTCTGATTTTTCACATAATTAGTTCAGTAATTTTGTGGTGCCAAAACTAATACACACTGACAGCATAAATATTAGCCCCTTTTTTAAGTTCGAGATGTTAATTGAAAAGACTTGTTTTTCTCACTTTCTGTTTGTGTTCTGATTTTTCACATAATTAGTTCAGTAATTTTGTGGTGCCAAAACTAATACACACTGACAGCATAAATATTAGCCCCTTTTTTAAGTTCGAGATGTTAATTGAAAAGACTTGTTTTTCTCACTTTCTGTTTGTGTTCTGATTTTTCACATAATTAGTTCAGTAATTTTGTGGTGCCAAAACTAATACACACTGACAGCATAAATATTAGCCCCTTTTTTAAGTTCGAGATGTTAATTGAAAAGACTTGTTTTTCTCACTTTCTGTTTGTGTTCTGATTTTTCACATAATTAGTTCAGTAATTTTGTGGTGCCAAAACTAATACACACTGACAGCATAAATATTAGCCCCTTTTTTAAGTTCGAGATGTTAATTGAAAAGACTTGTTTTTCTCACTTTCTGTTTGTGTTCTGATTTTTCACATAATTAGTTCAGTAATTTTGTGGTGCCAAAACTAATACACACTGACAGCATAAATATTAGCCCCTTTTTTAAGTTCGAGATGTTAATTGAAAAGACTTGTTTTTCTCACTTTCTGTTTGTGTTCTGATTTTTCACATAATTAGTTCAGTAATTTTGTGGTGCCAAAACTAATACACACTGACAGCATAAATATTAGCCCCTTTTTTAAGTTCGAGATGTTAATTGAAAAGACTTGTTTTTCTCACTTTCTGTTTGTGTTCTGATTTTTCACATAATTAGTTCAGTAATTTTGTGGTGCCAAAACTAATACACACTGACAGCATAAATATTAGCCCCTTTTTTAAGTTCGAGATGTTAATTGAAAAGACTTGTTTTTCTCACTTTCTGTTTGTGTTCTGATTTTTCACATAATTAGTTCAGTAATTTTGTGGTGCCAAAACTAATACACACTGACAGCATAAATATTAGCCCCTTTTTTAAGTTCGAGATGTTAATTGAAAAGACTTGTTTTTCTCACTTTCTGTTTGTGTTCTGATTTTTCACATAATTAGTTCAGTAATTTTGTGGTCCCAAAACTAATACACACTGACAGCATAAATATTAGCCCCTTTTTTAAGTTCGAGATGTTAATTGAAAAGACTTGTTTTTCTCACTTTCTGTTTGTGTTCTGATTTTTCACATAATTAGTTCAGTAATTTTGTGGTGCCAAAACTAATACACACTGACAGCATAAATATTAGCCCCTTTTTTAAGTTCGAGATGTTAATTGAAAAGACTTGTTTTTCTCACTTTCTGTTTGTGTTCTGATTTTTCACATAATTAGTTCAGTAATTTTGTGGTGCCAAAACTAATACACACTGACAGCATAAATATTAGCCCCTTTTTTAAGTTCGAGATGTTAATTGAAAAGACTTGTTTTTCTCACTTTCTGTTTGTGTTCTGATTTTTCACATAATTAGTTCAGTAATTTTGTGGTGCCAAAACTAATACACACTGACAGCATAAATATTAGCCCCTTTTTTAAGTTCGAGATGTTAATTGAAAAGACTTGTTTTTTCTCACTTTCTGTTTGTGTTCTGATTTTTCACATAATTAGTTCAGTAATTTTGTGGTGCCAAAACTAATACACACTGACAGCATAAATATTAGCCCCTTTTTTAAGTTCGAGATGTTAATTGAAAAGACTTGTTTTTTCTCACTTTCTGTTTGTGTTCTGATTTTTCACATAATTAGTTCAGTAATTTTGTGGTGCCAAAACTAATACACACTGACAGCATAAATATTAGCCCCTTTTTTAAGTTTGAGATGTTAATTGAAAAGACTTGTTTTTCTCACTTTCTGTTTGTGTTCTGATTTTTCACATAATTAGTTCAGTAATTTTGTGGTGCCAAAACTAATACACACTGACAGCATAAATATTAGCCCTTTTTTTAAGTTTGAGATGTTAATTAAAAAGACTTGTTTTTCTCACTTTCTGTTTGTGTTCTGATTTTTCACATAATTAGTTCAGTAATTTTGTGGTGCCAAAACTAATACACACTGACAGCATAAATATTAGCCCCTTTTTTAAGTTCGAGATGTTAATTGAAAAGACTTGTTTTTCTCACTTTCTGTTTGTGTTCTGATTTTTCACATAATTAGTTCAGTAATTTTGTGGTGCCAAAACTAATACACACTGACAGCATAAATATTAGCCCCTTTTTTAAGTTTGAGATGTTAATTGAAAAGACTTGTTTTTCTCACTTTCTGTTTGTGTTCTGATTTTTCACATAATTAGTTCAGTAATTTTGTGGTGCCAAAACTAATACACACTGACAGCATAAATATTAGCCCCTTTTTTAAGTTCGAGATGTTAATTGAAAAGACTCGTTTTTTCTCACTTTCTGTTTGTGTTCTGATTTTTCACATAATTAGTTCAGTAATTTTGTGGTGCCAAAACTAATACACACTGACAGCATAAATATTAGCCCCTTTTTTAAGTTCGAGATGTTAATTGAAAAGACTTGTTTTTCTCACTTTCTGTTTGTGTTCTGATTTTTCACATAATTAGTTCAGTAATTTTGTGGTGCCAAAACTAATACACACTGACAGCATAAATATTAGCCCCTTTTTTAAGTTTGAGATGTTAATTGAAAAGACTTGTTTTTCTCACTTTCTGTTTGTGTTCTGATTTTTCACATAATTAGTTCAGTAATTTTGTGGTGCCAAAACTAATACACACTGACAGCATAAATATTAGCCCCTTTTTTAAGTTTGAGATGTTAATTGAAAAGACTTGTTTTTCTCACTTTCTGTTTGTGTTCTGATTTTTCACATAATTAGTTCAGTAATTTTGTGGTGCCAAAACTAATACACACTGACAGCATAAATATTAGCCCCTTTTTTAAGTTCGAGATGTTAATTGAAAAGACTTGTTTTTCTCACTTTCTGTTTGTGTTCTGATTTTTCACATAATTAGTTCAGTAATTTTGTGGTGCCAAAACTAATACACACTGACAGCATAAATATTAGCCCCTTTTTTAAGTTTGAGATGTTAATTGAAAAGACTTGTTTTTCTCACTTTCTGTTTGTGTTCTGATTTTTCACATAATTAGTTCAGTAATTTTGTGGTGCCAAAACTAATACACACTGACAGCATAAATATTAGCCCCTTTTTTAAGTTTGAGATGTTAATTGAAAAGACTTGTTTTTCTCACTTTCTGTTTGTGTTCTGATTTTTCACATAATTAGTTCAGTAATTTTGTGGTGCCAAAACTAATACACACTGACAGCATAAATATTAGCCCCTTTTTTAAGTTCGAGATGTTAATTGAAAAGACTCGTTTTTTCTCACTTTCTGTTTGTGTTCTGATTTTTCACATAATTAGTTCAGTAATTTTGTGGTGCCAAAACTAATACACACTGACAGCATAAATATTAGCCCCTTTTTTAAGTTTGAGATGTTAATTGAAAAGACTTGTTTTTTCTCACTTTCTGTTTGTGTTCTGATTTTTCACATAATTAGTTCAGTAATTTTATGGTGCCAAAACTAATACACACTGACAGCATAAATATTAGCCCCTTTTTTAAGTTCGAGATGTTAATTGAAAAGACTTGTTTTTCTCACTTTCTGTTTGTGTTCTGATTTTTCACATAATTAGTTCAGTAATTTTGTGGTGCCAAAACTAATACACACTGACAGCATAAATATTAGCCCCTTTTTTAAGTTTGAGATGTTAATTGAAAAGACTTGTTTTTCTCACTTTCTGTTTGTGTTCTGATTTTTCACATAATTAGTTCAGTAATTTTGTGGTGCCAAAACTAATACACACTGACAGCATAAATATTAGCCCTTTTTTAAGTTTGAGATGTTAATTGAAAAGACTTGTTTTTCTCACTTTCTGTTTGTGTTCTGATTTTTCACATAATTAGTTCAGTAATTTTGTGGTGCCAAAACTAATACACACTGACAGCATAAATATTAGCCCCTTTTTTAAGTTCGAGATGTTAATTGAAAAGACTTGTTTTTCTCACTTTCTGTTTGTGTTCTGATTTTTCACATAATTAGTTCAGTAATTTTGTGGTGCCAAAACTAATACACACTGACAGCATAAATATTAGCCCCTTTTTTAAGTTTGAGATGTTAATTGAAAAGACTTGTTTTTCTCACTTTCTGTTTGTGTTCTGATTTTTCACATAATTAGTTCAGTAATTTTGTGGTGCCAAAACTAATACACACTGACAGCATAAATATTAGCCCCTTTTTTAAGTTCGAGATGTTAATTGAAAAGACTCGTTTTTTCTCACTTTCTGTTTGTGTTCTGATTTTTCACATAATTAGTTCAGTAATTTTGTGGTGCCAAAACTAATACACACTGACAGCATAAATATTAGCCCCTTTTTTAAGTTCGAGATGTTAATTGAAAAGACTTGTTTTTCTCACTTTCTGTTTGTGTTCTGATTTTTCACATAATTAGTTCAGTAATTTTGTGGTGCCAAAACTAATACACACTGACAGCATAAATATTAGCCCCTTTTTTAAGTTCGTGATGTTAATTGAAAAGACTTGTTTTTCTCACTTTCTGTTTGTGTTCTGATTTTTCACATAATTAGTTCAGTAATTTTGTGGTGCCAAAACTAATACACACTGACAGCATAAATATTAGCCCCTTTTTTAAGTTTGAGATGTTAATTGAAAAGACTTGTTTTTCTCACTTTCTGTTTGTGTTCTGATTTTTCACATAATTAGTTCAGTAATTTTGTGGTGCCAAAACTAATACACACTGACAGCATAAATATTAGCCCCTTTTTTAAGTTCGAGATGTTAATTGAAAAGACTTGTTTTTCTCACTTTCTGTTTGTGTTCTGATTTTTCACATAATTAGTTCAGTAATTTTGTGGTGCCAAAACTAATACACACTGACAGCATAAATATTAGCCCCTTTTTTAAGTTCGAGATGTTAATTGAAAAGACTTGTTTTTCTCACTTTCTGTTTGTGTTCTGATTTTTCACATAATTAGTTCAGTAATTTTGTGGTGCCAAAACTAATACACACTGACAGCATAAATATTAGCCCCTTTTTTAAGTTTGAGATGTTAATTGAAAAGACTTGTTTTTCTCACTTTCTGTTTGTGTTCTGATTTTTCACATAATTAGTTCAGTAATTTTGTGGTGCCAATAGGCTAAAATGTCCCCAAATTAAATTCTTTTTGAAAATATCTAAAATTGGTTCCATTTATATTTGCTCAAAATCTACCAAAAGTTAGGATTAAATGTTATTTATGGAAATCAATCACTGTTGATCCCCGGTAAACTCTATTTTCAAATTAAAAAAAAGAAGAAAATCATTAGTTTCTGTACAAAATCCACCAAACGTTGTGCTCAATGTTTGTTCATATAATTATTCAAGTAGTGTTGCGAGTCAAGGGACAACATATGCTTTACTTGTTTGTTTTTGTCTTTAGGTACCGACTTTACAAATAAAGAAGAAGGTGGCAGAGAAAGCCCCAGAGAAACTGTTTTTCTTGGAGAAGTATGAAGAACTCAAAAGTAAGAAGTAAGTTTTCAAAATATTTGTTTTTCTTGGAGAAGTATGAAGAACTCAAAAGTAAGAAGTAAGTTTTCAAAATATTTTTTATCTGAATTCTTTTTCGCTCTTAATGAGGAATATCTTTTTAATGTTTGTTTAATGGCTGGGATATCTTAAAATTTTTGTTTAATGAACCGGAGAATATCTTTTAATCTTTGTTTAATGGGAAGACATCTTTGAATGTTTGTTAGTATATGACAGCTGTTGTAATTATAATTCTGTAGCACAATCTATGTATACGTTTGTTCATTTTATCAGTTTTAAGACGCTCAATTAGATGGAAATGAGTTGAGCTTTGTTAAAAAGAAAATTGAATCTTTTCTAAATTAGAAATCAATTTTCCTGTGGATTTATTTATCTTCTTCTTCCCTCGTCTTCTTTTTTCCCTCTTCTTCTTCTTCTTTGTCTTCTTCTTTGTCTTCTTCTTCTTCTTTGTCTTCTTCTTCTTCTTCTTCTTCTTCTTCTTCGTCTTCTTCTTCTTGTTCTTTGTCTTCTTGTTCTTCTTCGTCTTCTTGTTCTTCTTCGTCTTCTTGTTCTTCTTCGTCTTCTTGTTCTTCTTCGTCTTCTTCTTCTTGTTGTTGTTCTTCTTCTTCGTCTTCTTGTTCTTCTTCTTCTTCGTCTTCTTGTTCGTCTTTTTCGTCTTCTTTTTCGTCTTCTTCTTCGTCGTCTTCTTTGTCTTAATCTTCTTTGTCTTCATCTTCTTTGTCTTCTTTTTTCTTCTTCCTGTTCATTCTTCTTTATCTTCTTAGAAGGGGGTACTGAGTGCCACGTGACCTTTACTCAAACGAGACCTTCAGACAATCGACGGAACATTCGGTCTGCATACTGAGCAGCTAGCTGATGTGAACTGCTTAGAATCTTGATTGTCTGCCTTAGAACTACTACTTGTCAGATATTCTCATGTTTCTTCATCTCCTTGAATTGGCTGAAAATCAAAGTGATTTGATATCTATAACAGGTTTTGCCACCTGGGTTTCCTAAATTACTAATAAATAAACACGCTACATACCCCAGCCAGCCCCCCCCCCCCCCCCCATTGAGGTAAAAAAAAAAAAACCTCAAAGTATTTATGCGATTTAGAAATAAAATAAAAGTGAAAATACTCCTGGGTAATGCCGGGTAGATATAGCTAGTTGGAAATATATTTTTAAGATGGTGATCAAGGTGGCCGATTGCGATTGCAAAATCTTTGAAAAGAAATGATATGAGACTGATACGATGGATGTGTAATGTGAGTGTTAAAGACAGGCTTAGATCTGATGACCTTAGAGGAAGATTAAATCTGGATAGTATAGGAAGATGTGCAGAACAGGAGACTTTGATGTTATGTGCACGTTTAAAGAATGGATAACAGTTTTTGGGTCAGGGTCAGTAGATGTAGAATGATTAAGGTAGCAGGTCCAGTTCACAAGGGAAAGCCAAGAAAAACATGGGAGGAAGTGATAAAAATGGACTTGAGAAAAAGAGGGAGTAATAAAAACCTGGCCAGAGATAGGTTAGTTTGAAAGTCAATTTCTCAAAGCCGTCAAATGCATGTTATCATGTAAAACAGATGTTAAACCGAATATCATGATAATCCTTGTACGTTTTCAGTAAGGCACAATTAGTTTTTCCAAATGGCATCATTACTTTTTATTAATGATCTTACTAGCAATACACATCGGCCATAAAACAGTTTGGATAATCACAGATTTCAAGGTAGTTCTACTAAAATAGTCATATTTTAAAAACCAAAGCACTTTAAGTCGTCAAAATACCACCATTTTGTTCAGAAATTAATATCCTTTCACATGCATTAATACATAATAATCTACATTATATATTTGTAGAGTTTTCAGCAAATAAAATCATAAAAATGTTAATGCCATTTTCGCCTATTTACGTCACTTTTTTTTTCTTTCTTAAACCTTCTTTTAAAGATATCGTACCATTTGGCTTTGCGGAAGTTCGTCATGAAATTTGGAAAACAATCAGGAAAAATATCAATTTCAATTATTGTCGTCGTACAAAATTAATTGATCCATTATTTTTTTGTAATCTTAAAAATAATAAACCTTCACCATGACGTGTATCGATCATTTTTTAAAAACTTTTTTTTGTGACCCAACTAGTACATAAATCAATCTTTTATTTTTTTTTATGCATCAAAATTATAATTGTATGTTTTGTCTTTCGGTAGTAGTAATTTTGAATGACCCCATCCGAAAAAATATTGACTTAAAAATACTTGCTGCTGCTATGTGATATGTAACACTTCCTGTTCTTTTTCAGTGTCCGCGAACTTGGTGCTTTTGTTTATTTCCTTTCGGAAATATGCGAAGATGAACACGTGAGTCTATTTTTTCCTTTTTGTCTTCCTTCTACAATTTTGTATAGCATGTTTTCCTTTTTTTTTTTTTTAACTATGAAAAACTTGATGAATTCTTATCTATGAATAAGTGTCACTGCCAACACCAGAGTTTGAACTCGTATTTCTGGATAATAGACGATCGCTATTCGATGTAAATAGAGGTGTGTGCAATTGACAGCGATGTTAATTACTGTATGACTATTTTGTGCAACCCAGATTATTACGTGATGTAACTTGGTTAGAAGTTATAACAAAATAACCAGAGTTTAAGGTCTTTAAAAGAAGATGGTTTATTATAACGTATATCTTGTTCAAAACAATAGCACTACTGGTAATCCAATAGTATTAACCTCGAATACAGTCCACCATACATACTACTGTTTGTAGTATATATATATATATATATATATATATATATATATATATGTATATATATGTATGTATGTATAGAATCAAATATGAAACTAAAAGTAAACTTTTAGTAGATAGAATCTATAGTGAAATGGTTAAAGCTCAATATACGAGATAGAGCTATTATAAAGATAGATGAAAGAAGAGTGATAAACATGTACGAATGTCCAGATTTATTTCAACTTCGATTGTTCAATGCAAGGTATATTCGGTAATAAAATTATGGTTATTATTCTTTCCTTAAGCCAAGGCTTTTCAAAGATCGAGATCTTATCATCAGAGGAATTATACAGAGAGATAAGTTGGTAGTATGAAAGCCAAAATTCAACATTTGAAAAAGTATTATTAAGAAAATGGAGGTGAAAAAAAGTTTGTGTAAAAACGATATGGGGTTTGTCCAGATGGTAATTGTCCATTGATAAGGTGTCCAATTAGATGGAGAAGAAAAAGTTTCGTGAAGGCAGCATAGGAAAGTGCTCAAGAATGAAGTAAATCCAATAGTGAGATGTTGAGTTCAAATCGTATATTGAGCTTAAACCATTTCACTATAGGTTCTATTTACTAAAAGCTTACTTTTAGTTTCATATTTATTCTACTTATTCTATATATATATATATATACTACAGACTAGTATACTTATCAGCTGTGAGGGGAGTCAAGTATCCCATCACAACATTAAGTAACATACCCATCTGGTTTTCTCGTTATGCTTCATCAGTTTTATATTTATGGATAAGTAATCAATATTGTTTTTCATTGATTTTGACTTTTAGTTGCATATTAAATACGTTATGTAACTAAATACTGATATCTTCCGACAATTGAGGTTTTCTGTTGCTTATGGCATTATTGTCTGTGACTTCACAACTGAAATACTGACACAATATTTAGAATAGGAAAAATTTCTGTATGAAACCTGTTAAGATGATGGTCCGTGGAATAACAAAATAAAAAATAAAAACTTCCGTAATTGTATAAAATACGACTTCTTGGGTTATGGGGAGGGGGTGACTGTATGTGTGTGATTACCACTGTGTAACTATTGATTTCTTCTGCTAGCTGTCTCTTCCATCCAGTTCGACTGACTTCTCAGGTTCAGTTCAAGGGCAGATAACTGAAATTTTCTTAAGAAAGAAGATGGAGGCTTAGTGAACGAATCGCTGTTATGATACGCAGAATGGAAAAATACTTGTAATTAAAGTTTTAGTGGATAATTTTTTCTACTTTTTTTGTACAGTGAGTAAGAATATAACGCTGAATAAGTATATGATATTGTTTTTATAAAAAAATAATTTTTTAATACAGCCGCTGAACAGCACAAGCACCCAAAATTAATTATAGTTTTATAACAATTGGGTTCAATTAATAATTTAATGACCAATCAGTACCGTGATAATTACATTTAACTATCAATATCCTATAAAAAAAAGTAATTTGATAAAAAAAACAAACACCATAGTTAAAAAAAGATAGAAAAAAAGCGAAATAAAAATTTTTCCCAGACAATGCCAGGTAGGGTCAGCTAATACATAAATAATCTTTTGTACCTGGAAATGGACATGCCATTGTGCACATACATATTCATATTGCCTCCCTACTCTCACACACTCCTATTGCAGGACATGTATGCACATACACACACACACACACACACACACACAGGTATGAACCTTGATTTCTTTTTTTTTTAATATTATTCTTTATTAAGAATAACATTTCTGTGTAAATCTGTTGTCCTTATGGAGAATTTGTGGTTTTAATAGAATCTTTTCTCTTGTTTATTTAACATTATCCTTTCTTTCCGATTTTTGTCAATAGACGCCGGCCACGTTACATGAAAATTTATACGATTATGTTACCAAACTCCAATCGCAAAACCCATTGCTGTCACTATTGCCGCCTTCAGGAAGTGAAGTCTCAAAGATTGAGCTGAATGAGGTAAAGACGACTTTATATCAAATCTTTCAAACTGACAAAAAGTTTTCTTGTAGTATTAATTATTTTGCTTTGTTATTAATTGGCAGTGAATAAAAAGCATTTTAGATTTTAAAAGTTGAGTTTAATGGAATATAAGAATTTTTCAGAAAAGTCCAGAATCCTTATGGATTCTTTCACTCGCACACACACACACACGAGTTTGAATTACCTACTAGACACCATCCTCAAGCGTCTTTGGTCTCTCTGTACAAGGGTTTGTCAGGACGACCTGACATGAGGATACTTACTCCTACAAGTAAACCCTGACCAAATATTCAAAATAACATAGTATTCGAAGCCCAAATAAGATCCCCTTGGCATTAGCTCATACGAGGAATAGAGCACCTTCTCTAAGTAATGTTACTTCAAGTCACAACACTTAGCTGGATACTCCACCAGACCAGATGAATTCTGGTCCTGGAATCTGGTAAGCCCAAGAGACCAAAAGAAAGATATAACATAATCAACTGGTCAATTGGGGAGAGGAAAATTAAAATTAATGTTCTTAACTTCTTTACTAACTCAACGTTTGAGAGATAAGAGAAATTTAATAGAATATTCGAATATCTATGTATCTCATATAGGGATCAAGTGTTAGCCCCAGGTAGAGGCTCCTTAATTTCTGAGAACTTCAACTGAAGTAAAATGAAACAAAAAAGAGACATACGAGAGAGAGAGTAAGATGATACTTTAAAGATATAAATAATATCTTTAACCAGTAGACTATCAAGATGAAAACAAAGCTCAATATAGTATAGAGCAATAATAAAATGAGAAATTAATCAGATTTTATTAAAGTTCAAAAACAAGGAGTGATACTGCGTCCTTAAGTCATGAGTTTTCAAAGAAAATCCTCTCTGCAATCTAGTGGGGGATGATTTTTTTTTCTCGTTCCTAAAGCCTCTTTCACACAGAAGAGATGTTGCTAGCCTTTCTTTACTATATCCTTATGTTCATGATAGATGCTCGGCTGAACTCAAATCCCTGCCCCTACCCCTCCTGTAAGACAGTCATAACAAGAACTCGTATAGTTACAACCTTAACAAAGAACTTTCCTTTCTTTCTCTCTTTACCAAAACTAAACGAAACTTCCATGAACAAAGTTTTTCCAATAACACCCCATCTGTGGAACAAGATACCACGAGACTGCTTCCCAACCAACTACAACATGGTCGTCTTCAAGTCTAATTTAAACAAATGCTTGATGAGCCGTTTGCTTGGAAAATCAATTCCTTCTAAGTAATCTTCTGCTCATCCCACCCATTGTCTTCTGGTCCTCTCATGGTGGTAATCATCGTCCTCCTCCTACTGATGATGATTTCTAGAACCCTTATCCTCAATGGGCCCCCGGACCTAGGATTTTTAATAATTTAATATTTATTCCCACCACAATATTGTATAATGTAGTGAATTTACAATCAATTATATTTGTGTTTTCAGAAAAAAATCAATTTTTAACCAAAAACAAGTTCCAAAACTTAATAATTATAAATTATGCTGGCTACAAACTTTTCAGAAATATTAATGGTCCAGTTATGTTTGGAGACGATGCAGAAAAAAAGGTTCATGATACTCAAATCAGATTGATTTAAAAACGAGGCAAATCTCTTCTTTAGACCCGTTACAAAAAAATATTTGTGGTAATCCAGCAGGGTCTAATCTTCTTGGCTAAAATTACTGTGCTGAAAAGGATAATGGTCGACCTCTCTATCCCCCCTCACACTCTACCACCTCACACTCTATCCCCTCACACTCTCTCCCCTCATATTTCTCCGAAGACATAACAAATATTACTTTGATGCCAAGAAAGTGTGTTTTAGTTAGTCTCTCCAAACCATACAACAAATGCCTTACTGAATCTTGTTTCCCTGATAGTTGCAAAATTGCCTCTGTGGTACCATCTTCAAGAATTCTGGAGATAGAAATGATCGTCTAAACTACCACCCAATCAGTTTACTCCCGATCTTTGCAAAAATCTTTGAATCATTAATCAATCTAGTGATAGTCCGGCACCTAGTTAATGCTAAACTTCTTTCTGATCATCAATACGGATTCAGACAAGCACAATCTACTGCAGATATCTTAACGGTCATCTCTGAAAACATATATCATACACTGGACAAGGCAGGTAGAGCTAGGGCGGCAGTGCTCGATATATCCAAGGCCGTTGACAAGGTATAGCATGAAGGGCTTCTCCTAAAAATGCACTCATATGGTATTACTGAACAAATATTTGATATAATTAAATCCTTCCTAACAAAAAGAAAGATCCAGGTTGTTATCGATGGCCGTTCTTCTAAACAACATGATATAAATGCTGGTGTACCCCAGGAATCAATCCTTGGACCACTACTGTTCCTGATTTTCATAAATGACCTCCCTGATGTCATTGAGACTGAGATAGGAATATTTGCTGACGACACCACGCTCTACTCTAGTCATGTGGACAAAACCGACGCGCGCATATCTGAAGCAATGGTTGAATCCTTAGAAAATGATCTCCAGTCTGTAGTGGAATGGGGTAAAAAATGGATGGTAACTGTTAATGCCGCAAAGACAAAGCTACTTTCCTTCAATAACTACAAAAAACCTCTTCAACCACCAATCGTCATGGCAAATAACACCCTATCGTAGAGTTCATCATTCAAACTACTCGACCTAACTTTCACAGGTAACATGAATTGGAATAAATACATTAAAAACATTGCCAGGGCTGCTGCAAAGAAAGTGGGCTCCCTGTAACGTGCCAGTAAACTTCTCACACCTGACATTATCCTATATCTCTACAAAGCCACCATCCACCCATGCATGGAGTATTGTTGCTACATCTGGGCTGGTGCATCATCCGCTAGTCTCTCCCTCTTAGACAAGGTCCAAAAAAAGTCGCCAACTTGTTAGGTCCTTCACTATCCACCAAGCTCCAACCCCTGTCCCATCGCTGCAATGTTGCTTCCTTGTGCCTGTTTTACAAGTACTTCAATGGATTGTGCTCTAATGAGCTTGCTGCTCTGATACTCCGACGACGTAAATTCATTAGACCAACCCGGCAATCTGCCAAATCCCATCCATTCACTGTGGAGGTCCCCAGATGCTGAAGAGCTTTCTACTCCAAAAGCTTCTTTCCTCGTGCTGCTGGACTCTGAAACTC
The DNA here is from genome assembly GCA_963556195.1 of Sepiola atlantica. Taxonomy (NCBI): domain Eukaryota; kingdom Metazoa; phylum Mollusca; class Cephalopoda; order Sepiida; family Sepiolidae; genus Sepiola; species Sepiola atlantica. Next base: position 10,865,487 of record OY744520.1, read on the forward strand.
CCTCCCTGCTCCCCTGACGTTACTGACATGCAGAAATTTAAAACTAATGTAAACAAACATCTTGCTGCACAGCTCCCAATTTAGGTTTAAAAAAAAACATCACCCTTTTTTCTCAGTAGCCCCTTACGTCTACAGTGGTGTCCTGCCTTGTTTGGGGTGAACTATGAAAAAAAAAAAGAAAAAAGTTTCAGGCCAAAGATCGATGAAAAAGAAAATTGCTCAAATGCCCCCCCCCCCTCCCCTCCTCCAACAAAATCTGCCCATATTCTCCTCAAGGCAATGCTGAAAAAGAATATATCAGGTTTGTGAGTGTCTAATGTAGTTTTGCTTGAAATTTGACCCACAAGCACAGATAACTGCCTTTTATATAATAGATAAGTATTGGAGTATTTCTTAACTCATTTTACATCTTAAATTATTGAAAACATTTCAGATTATTTGAAAATAAAATTTTCAATAATTTTCTTTTAATTTCAACAATAAATTAATGTTCTTACTTAATTTTTCTTTTAGTTGAAAGATGAATTACTCAAAGCCCAAGGGAGCAGCAAAGTTTATCCTGAACTTCAAGCAAAAGCTTGCAAGAAGAAAAGGCTAAGTAAAAAATAGATTTATTCATTTGAAACATTGGATTGTTTTGCTTTACTAAAAGAAAATCGAAATCAATCAAATATTACTGAATTTCATCTTTTAAAGATTTAAACCTGTTCAAAATCTGTTATTGTTAAAACTCCTATACAGTTCTTAGATGTTAAAAGATGAATGGATATTCTTAAGATGGATCTGCCTACAAGGGCAGAAACAGTATAGCTTCCATGACTTTCAGAAACATTTTGTCATGCATCAGTTTTTAGCTGTCAACACAGCATTCTGGGAAATCCTCAAATCCACACTTGATGTCCCCTCTCCATACACATGTCTACATGCATTTTTGATGCATTGTAGTGTACCTGATCACTGTACACAAGGATTTCGTTATTATTACTATTATTATTATTATTATTATTAAAACTGCACATTTTGCAATGATAATTTTATTTTAAAATTAAGTGTGACAGACTAATGCATGGACAGAGCCTTTTCTCGCAATGAGTAGATATATTTAAAATTCTTTTTCAAACTGAAGCATGACAGACCAAAGAAAATTTTATTTTAAACTGAAGCATGACAGACCAAAGAAAATTTTTTTTTTAAACTGAAGCATGACAGATTCACCAACCTCTTAGAAAGATGCTTGAATCTGAGCTTTTGGCAATGAAAATGCTATTTTAACCTTGAGTGTGACGGACTGACTGTTTTCTCTTTTTGGTTGAATTAACTTTGATATTTTTTGCCCTTTCTCATTTCACAGTGGTTGTCCCCGACCAGCCGGACTGGTTGTTTAAGAGACCTGAATTGTCAGCTGATTTTGTGGATGACACCGAACCATATGCAGAGAAAGTAAGTAGAACACATTCAGATCATTCTCTACAAATCTCTTATTTAAGTTGCCATCTACAGAATAAATTTCCAACAGAAGCATGACTGATTTTACGCAAACATTTGTTTATGTATATCACTATATTTATCCAGTTAGGTATCTGTATTTATCTGTATTTATTGATCTGTATTTATTGATGAATAAATGTGGAAGTTGGGTTCATTTTTCACACTAACTGTAAAGTCAAAAAGGCCTGATTCCAATTTAATTCAACTTTACACAATAGACCCCGCACCATCTTTTTCATATACTGCTTATGTATATGCGATGTCAATCGCAAAATTAACTAATTTGCATATTAGTTTTGAAAAAAAAAGACATTTTATTAATTATTATTTTTTTAATTCAATTATTATTTTGATTTTAATATAAGAAATAGTTCTTTTTAAGCATATTGTTTCATTTCGTGGACAAAAGTTTAGTATTTGTGTTCAACTGTTCCCTTTCTCCTTTTTACCTTCGGGGGACTGACGTGATTTTCAACAAGTTTCAATCTATTTCTAAGTTTAAAACAAATCGTCCCCACATCATCGGCCAGGCAAATTGATTTTTTCTTTTCCTTTATTTAGTCGGTCCTGGGTATGCAAAATCCAAAACAAAAAACAATTTCCCTCCCTCCCCTCTTCTTCCCTCTCCCCTTCTCTCCTTTCACTCAACCAAACACCATGAATAAATACTTAAACATATAAAGAACTTGACACATAAAAACCTTCACCAAAATTACCGGATTCAGCATTTAATGACCTGAAAAGGGTCGATATGCCGTGAAACAAAACTACCAAACCAAACCAAAAACTATGATTAAACATTTGAAGATATAAAGAACTTAAGCATAAAAACCTTCACCAAAATGACAACAATTCAAAATACCAAAGCTCTTAACTAATGACTATAAATGACCCACTGACTTAAGACTCAAATGAAGGATATTTCCTTCTACATTCATGGCATGAAATGACCCTTGGGGTTGATGTGCTATTAAGCAATATCTTACCTCCTTTATTTAGTCATTTTTAAATGATAAATAAATTTTTATCAAAATATTAATGTTTAGCTATCTATATGAATAAATTCATCACTTTCTGTTTCGTGTTTACAACAAAGTTATGAATGAAATGTTTATTATTTAAAATTTTTGTTTCAAGTATTTTACATAGCATACTGGTTGAATGGGTAGCGATCATATATATATATGTACAGGGTAATTGCCTAAACTAATGAACAAATCATTATGAATTTTGGAATATATATGCTAAACAATATGGTGAGTACCATAGGCACATTTATTTTTTTTTGTAAATGTGAACATTTAAGGGGTGCATATATCAAAAAGATTTTTTAAAAATTTCTTTCTTTTTATGAACTGATCATTATGAATTTTTTTTTTTTGACATGGTTCACCCCAAACAAGGCAGGCCACCACTGTAGACGTAAAGGGCTACTGAGGAAAAAGAAAAGGGGAGAAGGTTGGGGGGGGGGGGGTCAGCCTAAATTGGGATCTGCGCAGCGAGATGTCTGTTTACATTAGTTTTAAATTTCTGCATGTCAGTACTGTCTGGGAAACAGGGGGCAGGGAGGGAGTTCCAGAGGCCAGCAGCACGAGGAAAGAAGCTATTTGAGTAGAAGGCTCTCCAGCATCTGGGGACCTCCACAGTGAATGAATGAGATTTAGTTGATTGTCGAGTTAGTCTAGTGAATTTACGTCGAGGGGGCACCAGAGTAGCCAATTCATCAGAGCATAATCCATTGAAATATTTGTAAAACAAACATAAGGATGCTATATTGCGGCGATGGGACAGGGACTGGAGCTTGGTTGACAGTGAGGGACCTATTAGGTTGGCGGCTCTTTTTTGGATCTTGTCAAGGAGGAAGAGACTAGTAGATGATGCACCAGCCCAGATGTGGCAACAATACTCCATGCATAGGCGGATGGTGGCTTTGTAGAGATACAGGATAATGTCAGGTGTGAGGAGTTTACTAGCACGGTAGAGGAAGCCAACCTTCTTTGCGGCAGCCTTGGCAATGTCTTCAATGTATTTGTTCCAATTCATGTTACCTGTGAAGGTTAGGCCGAGGAGTTTGAATGATTAACCTTCAGGTAGGGTGTTATTTGCCATGACAATCGGTGGTTAGAGAGGCTTCTTGTAGTTATTGAAGGAAAGGAGCTTTGTCTTTGCGGCATTAAAAGTTACCAACCATCTATGACCCCAATCCACTACAGCCTGGAGATCATTTTCTAAAGATTCAGCCATTGCCTCAGATATGATCGCGTCTGTTTTGCCAACATGGCGAGAGTAAAGCATGGTGTCGTCAGCAAATAAACCAATCTCAGACTCTGTCATCAGGGAGATCGTTTATATAGATCAGGAACAACAAAGGTCCAAGGATAGATCCCTGGGGTACACCAGCATTTATGTCATGTTGCTTAGATGAACGGCCATCGAGGACAACCTGGATTTTTCTTTAGTTTAGGAAGGATCTAATTATATTAAGTAGTTGCCCAGTAATACCGTATGAGCGTATTTTCAGGAGAAGCCCTTTATGCCATACCTTGTCAAAGGCCTTGGATATATCAAGCGCTACTGCCGTATCTTCACCTGCCTTGTCGAGAGTATGATACATGCGTTCAGAGATAACCGTTAGGATGTCTGCAGTAGATCGTGCTTGTCTAAATCCATACTGGCGGTTAGATAGAAGTTTAGCATTAACTAAGTGCCGTACTATCGCTAGATTGATTAAGGATTCAAAAATTTTGGCAAAGATCGTCAGTAGACTGATTGGCCGGTAGTTCAGAGGGTCGGTTCTATTCCCAGAATTCTTGTAGACTGGTACCACAGAGGCAATTTTCCAGCTATGGATAGAGGTGTCAAGGTTTTTTATGATGTCTCTGACCGTGAATGGGGTGATGACCAGGTTATCAAGTGTGGCTTCGGTCCGCAAAGGGAATTCAGGGAAGGGGTGGTTATCTGAGTCTAAAGTAGAGTTAGAAGAGAAACGCTGGGCAAGTAGTTCAGCCTTATCAGTGGCCGTGCAAACGACATCATTGTGGTTTGATAGTGGGGGGGAATCGTTGATTGACCATTATTCACTACACTATTGTAGATTTTCCAGAAATCGCGAGTACCTAGTTTCTCTTCTCTTCGCTTCGCCTATCACAGCCTTGCAATTATTTCTTGACTCTATAAATTTATGTCTATTAGTAGCTGACTTATGGCGGCCGAATTTACGGAATGCTTGTTGCCTCTCAGAAATGGCAGCTGCACATTCTGAAGTGAACCATTGAGGAGAGTGGGGCTTGCTGAAGAATTTTCGCGTCGGGACATAGGCTTCAATGCCTGCTTTGACCCATTCAGTTAATTCGTTTGCACACTGGTTGGCAGGTAGTGAGAAGGTTTCCCTCCATGGGGCGTCACTGATGTTATCTCTGATTGACTCGAAATCAGCCTGCTCGTAGTATCTTGTTGTTTTGAGCAACAGTTCATCAGCTTTTGGACGACTTGTTAGGGTTATATGTATCATTAGCACAATGTGATCAGCATTGGAATATATGTTCTCGGCAACCTGGTGAGTAATATAGGCACACTATATTTTTTGTAAACTTTACCATTTAGACCACTCAAACTCATACAGCTCTACTTGTTATTGAGCACTATCTTATGAACACATAGCTTCATGGGATTAACACCTACAAACAAACAACTGTACAAACATATATATATATATATATATATATATATATTCATTTAAAGGTAGAACATTCTATACAGAACATGAAAAGCTTTTAACTAAAGCAATGTTGCGATGTTCACTCCTCTTCTCTTCCGTATAGCGGTTGTGTAGGCAAAGGTGTTTCTATGTTTATCATTGTGTGGCACAACGATGCGTAACCCTTTATGGGAGCTGGTGCTCCTCGTTATATTTTGCAATCCTTGTGCCAAGCTTAACGCTGCAATTTCAAAAAGAGAATAAAAAAAATCGACAACTCACAAAATGTTTATAAATTCCCAGGATTGACAAGTGCAAACCAATTCAATGACAGGCGCATGTGATGGGTTCAAGAGATCAGAGCACTTGTCATCTGAGATGATGTGTTGTAAAACCAGAACAGTTTGTTAAATCATAACAAAACATTTATCAAAACTCAGAACAATGTGTTGCATATTGTGCCTTCTCTCTCCACTGCTCTCTTTCTCTCTCTCTCTCCCCCGCTCCCCCCCCCCCCCCCATCCTCTACTTTTCACTTAGTTCTACAAGTGAAGAACAGTCAGCGTTTGGATTCGACAGGCCGATTCAGCTGAATGTTTTTCGGGTTTTAAAAATGTTAAATTTTTTAGGCTCAAATAAATTATATTTTTATATAAAAATTAAAATGGTTTGTTCCATTATTACAGAAAGCCTTTTATTGCAGCACAGTCAGTCCCAGCCTATTGAAGCAGCCAACAACCGACGAAATACCCAGAGTGAACCCCTTCATTAAGAGGAGGTGCCTATCGTTGCCACTCGGGGGAGCTAGTGTGTCCCGTTTCTCAGGATGAAAGATCCCTTCCAAAAAAGTCCCCAAGGATCGGACACACTAAGTTACACTTCACAGCCGTGACTATCACCGAAACGGGATCGTTCACTGGTGATAATGACAAACACATTTCATCCCGTTCCAAAGATCGCCGCCTGTAAACAACTTTATTCCATTGGTTCCGCAACCAAGATAAAGATCCCCCGTCCAAGCGACTGTTACAATTGTATATCTGAATGATCTAACTTTTATGTTTGTTTCACATATTTTGGGCTTATCTCATGTTTAGCCTGAAAGTCTAGCCGCAAAGTTTTCATGTACAATGCCAATTTGCTAATTTCAATCAGTTTTCATTTCCTGAATCCAACATATGCAAATCTTCTATTTTCCCTTTCTTAACAGAAAAATAAATTGTTCTCAATGTGAAATGTCTTTTATTTTAGATATCCCCTTTGCTCGGATCCTTATCTCTTGCTTATCAACAACAGCTGATTCTAGAAGACCTTTTGTGCATTTTAGAGGTGAGTACACCTTTTCGTTTCAGGCTAGAGGGGGCAAAATTTTATGGCATTTTTCGAGGGGGGTGCAGATATTTTGAGAAACCCTGAAACCGACAAATATGAAGAAGATTCTGTAACAAAGAAAAAAAACAGATTCTTCGAGTAAAAAAAAAAACCCAACTTTTTATGGGCTTAGTTTATTAATTTCACCTCCTTATTAAAATGCTTGTAAATCAGCTTTAAGTCAATTTTATTATTCTTCTATTTGTCCCTACCTGGCGTTGCCCGGGATGCAGTGAAGATATTTTGGTTTTTCACTTTTGTTTGCACATTTTTTACACTTATACAGAAAAAGAAATAAAATTTTAGTTGAAAGGGCGACAACTCTTTTTATATTCTTCAATAAAAATGAGTTATTCTCCTTAAGCATTTTGATTTCCATGACAACATTTTTAAACGAACATGTAGTGTCGATTCACTGATTGTCTTGTGTCGCTGACTGCCTTGTCAATGTTGCCAATTTACTGTGCTGCTTGATGACAAATGTTGAACCTGTGCAGAACAATTGTTCTCATTTGTTTCCCGACAATACATTTTCAATAACCGGAATTTATAAGATTTAAAGTAACTTGCCTTGAAAGCGTACAAAATCGACTTGGCAATCTAGTGTGGGATGATCTCTTCTTTTCTCTACAGCCTTTTTTTCACAAACGAAATGTTGCTAGTCTTTCTCTACTCTATTGTTATTTCCATGGAAGGTGCTCGACTGAGCTCCAATCTCTTGTTCCTCTTTGTAAGACATTCACAGCAAGAACTCGGCTTCCTACAACCACAGAAAAGAACTTTTCTTTCTTCCTCTGTTTACCTAACAGAATTTCTATGAACAAAATTTCTTTCTAAGAACACCCCATCTGTGGAACACATTACCATGCAACTGCTTCCCTGCAGTCTTCAAATCCAATGTCAACAAATACTTGTCGTAAACCATCCTCATTACTAACCAAACTTTGTTTATTCTATTCATTTCTAATCTTCTCATAATAATATTCATCATTTAGCTGACAATCCTTCCATCTCATTAACCCTTATCCTCAAGAGGCTTTTGGCCATGATAAGTGGTGACTCATTAGTAAAAAAAGCAAAAAAAAAAAAGATCTAATACCAATGGAGTTTTGGGCTTTAAAATGGTATACAAGACTAATCAGCATTTATTTAAAAATTTTATTTTCAAGTGTCCAATTTAAATAATACAATAACCAACATTATTTTCCCACCAACCAAATTTTATTTTTAAGTGTCCAATTTAAATAATACAATAACCAACATTATTTTCCCACCAACCAAATTTTATTTTTAAGTATCAAATTTAAATAATACAATAACCAACATTATTTTCCCACCAATCAAATTTTATTTTTAAGTATCCAATTTAAATAATACAATAACCAACATTATTTTCCCACCAATCAAATTTTATTTTTAAGTATCCAATTTAAATAATACAATAACCAACATTATTTTCCCACCAACCAAATTTTATTTTTAAGTATCCAATTTAAATAATACAATAACCAACATTATTTTCGCACCAACCAAATTTTATTTTTAAGTATCCAATTTAAATAATACAATAACCAACATTATTTTCCCACCAATCAAATTTTATTTTTAAGTATCCAATTTAAATAATACAATAACCAACATTATTTTCCCACCAACCAAATTTTATTTTTAAGTATCCAATTTAAATAATACAATAACCAACATTATTTTCCCACCAACCAAATTTTATTTTTAAGTATCCAATTTAAATAATACAATAACCAACATTATTTTCCCACCAATCAAATTTTATTTTTAAGTGTCCAATTTAAATAATACAATAACCAACATTATTTTCCCACCAATCAAATTTTATTTTTAAGTATCCAATTTAAATAATACAATAACCAACATTATTTTCCCACCAATCAAATTTTATTTTTAAGTATCCAATTTAAATAATACAATAACCAACATTATTTTAGCACCAACCAAATTTTATTTTTAAGTATCCAATTTAAATAATACAATAACCAACATTATTTTAGCACCAACCAAATTTTATTTTTAAGTATCCAATTTAAATAATACAATAACCAACATTATTTTCCCACCAATCAAATTTTATTTTTAAGTATCCAATTTAAATAATACAATAACCAACATTATTTTCCCACCAATTAAATTTTATTTTTAAGTGTCCAATTTAAATAATACAATAACCTACATTATTTTCCCACCAACCAAATTTTATTTTTAAGTATCCAATTTAAATAATACAATAACCAACATTATTTTAGCACCAACCAAATTTTATTTTTAAGTATCCAATTTAAATAATACAATAACCAACATTATTTTCCCACCAACCAAATTTTATTTTTAAGTGTCCAATTTAAATAATACAATAACCAACATTATTTTCCCACCAACCAAATTTTATTTTTAAGTATCCAATTTAAATAATACAATAACCAACATTATTTTCCCACCAATCAAATTTTATTTTTAAGTATCCAATTTAAATAATACAATAACCAACATTATTTTCCCACCAATCAAATTTTATTTTTAAGTATCCAATTTAAATAATACAATAACCAACATTATTTTCCCACCAACCAAATTTTATTTTTAAGTATCCAATTTAAATAATACAATAACCAACATTATTTTCCCACCAACCAAATTTTATTTTTAAGTATCCAATTTAAATAATACAATAACCAACATTATTTTCCCACCAATCAAATTTTATTTTTAAGTATCCAATTTAAATAATACAATAACCAACATTATTTTCCCACCAATCAAATTTTATTTTTAAGTATCCAATTTAAATAATACAATAACCAACATTATTTTCGCACCAACCAAATTTTATTTTTAAGTATCCAATTTAAATAATACAATAACCAACATTATTTTCGCACCAATCAAATTTTATTTTCAAGTGTCCAATTTAAATAATACAATAACCAACATTATTTTCCCACCAACCAAATTTTATTTTTAAATGTCCAATTTAAATAATACAATAACCAACATTATTTTCCCACCAATCAAATTTTATTTTTAAGTATCCAATTTAAATAATACAATAACCAACATTATTTTCCCACCAACCAAATTTTATTTTCAAGTGTCCAATTTAAATAATACAATAACCAACATTATTTTCCCACCAACCAAATTTTATTTTTAAGTATCCAATTTAAATAATACAATAACCAACATTATTTTCCCACCAATCAAATTTTATTTTTAAGTATCCAATTTAAATAATACAATAACCAACATTATTTTCCCACCAATCAAATTTTATTTTTAAGTATCCAATTTAAATAATACAATAACCAACATTAATTTCCCACCAATCAAATTTTATTTTTAAGTATCCAATTTAAATAATACAATAACCAACATTATTTTAGCACCAACCAAATTTTATTTTTAAGTATCCAATTTAAATAATACAATAACCAACATTATTTTCCCACCAATCAAATTTTATTTTTAAGTATCCAATTTAAATAATACAATAACCAACATTATTTTAGCACCAACCAAATTTTATTTTTAAGTATCCAATTTAAATAATACAATAACCAACATTATTTTCCCACCAATCAAACTTTATTTTTAAGTATCCAATTTAAATAATACAATAACCAACATTATTTTAGCACCAACCAAATTTTATTTTTAAGTATCCAATTTAAATAATACAATAACCAACATTATTTTCCCACCAATCAAATTTTATTTTTAAGTATCCAATTTAAATAATACAATAACCAACATTATTTTCCCACCAATTAAATTTTATTTTTAAGTGTCCAATTTAAATAATACAATAACCAACATTATTTTCCCACCAACCAAATTTTATTTTTAAGTATCCAATTTAAATAATACAATAACCAACATTATTTTAGCACCAACCAAATTTTATTTTTAAGTATCCAATTAAAATAATACAATAACCAACATTATTTTCCCACCAACCAAATTTTATTTTTAAGTATCCAATTTAAATAATACAATAACCAACATTATTTTCCCACCAATCAAATTTTATTTTTAAGTATCAAATTTAAATAATACAATAACCAACATTATTTTCCCACCAATCAAATTTTATTTTTAAGTATCCAATTTAAATAATACAATAACCAACATTATTTTCCCACCAACCAAATTTTATTTTTAAGTATCCAATTTAAATAATACAATAACCAACATTATTTTCGCACCAACCAAATTTTATTTTTAAGTATCCAATTTAAATAATACAATAACCAACATTATTTTCCCACCAATCAAATTTTATTTTTAAGTATCCAATTTAAATAATACAATAACCAACATTATTTTCCCACCAACCAAATTTTATTTTTAAGTATCCAATTTAAATAATACAATTCCACCAACCAAATTTTATTTTTAAGTATCCAATTTAAATAATACAATAACCAACATTATTTTCCCACCAATCAAATTTTATTTTTAAGTGTCCAATTTAAATAATACAATAACCAACATTATTTTCCCACCAATCAAATTTTATTTTTAAGTATCAAATTTAAATAATACAATAACCAACATTATTTTCCCACCAATCAAATTTTATTTTTAAGTATCCAATTTAAATAATACAATAACCAACATTATTTTCGCACCAACCAAATTTTATTTTTAAGTATCCAATTTAAATAATACAATAACCAACATTATTTTCGCACCAATCAAATTTTATTTTCAAGTGTCCAATTTAAATAATACAATAACCAACATTATTTTCCCACCAACCAAATTTTATTTTTAAATGTCCAATTTAAATAATACAATAACCAACATTATTTTCCCACCAATCAAATTTTATTTTTAAGTATCCAATTTAAATAATACAATAACCAACATTATTTTCCCACCAACCAAATTTTATTTTCAAGTGTCCAATTTAAATAATACAATAACCAACATTATTTTCCCACCAACCAAATTTTATTTTTAAGTATCCAATTTAAATAATACAATAACCAACATTATTTTCCCACCAATCAAATTTTATTTTTAAGTATCCAATTTAAATAATACAATAACCAACATTATTTTCCCACCAATCAAATTTTATTTTTAAGTATCCAATTTAAATAATACAATAACCAACATTATTTTCCCACCAATCAAATTTTATTTTTAAGTATCCAATTTAAATAATACAATAACCAACATTATTTTAGCACCAACCAAATTTTATTTTTAAGTATCCAATTTAAATAATACAATAACCAACATTATTTTAGCACCAACCAAATTTTATTTTTAAGTATCCAATTTAAATAATACAATAACCAACATTATTTTCCCACCAATCAAATTTTATTTTTAAGTATCCAATTTAAATAATACAATAACCAACATTATTTTCCCACCAATTAAATTTTATTTTTAAGTGTCCAATTTAAATAATACAATAACCAACATTATTTTCCCACCAACCAAATTTTATTTTTAAGTATCCAATTTAAATAATACAATAACCAACATTATTTTAGCACCAACCAAATTTTATTTTTAAGTATCCAATTTAAATAATACAATAACCAACATTATTTTCCCACCAACCAAATTTTATTTTTAAGTGTCCAATTTAAATAATACAATAACCAACATTATTTTCCCACCAACCAAATTTTATTTTTAAGTATCCAATTTAAATAATACAATAACCAACATTATTTTCCCACCAATCAAATTTTATTTTTAAGTATCCAATTTAAATAATACAATAACCAACATTATTTTCCCACCAATCAAATTTTATTTTTAAGTATCCAATTTAAATAATACAATAACCAACATTATTTTCCCACCAACCAAATTTTATTTTTAAGTATCCAATTTAAATAATACAATAACCAACATTATTTTCGCACCAACCAAATTTTATTTTTAAGTATCCAATTTAAATAATACAATAACCAACATTATTTTCCCACCAATCAAATTTTATTTTTAAGTATCCAATTTAAATAATACAATAACCAACATTATTTTCCCACCAACCAAATTTTATTTTTAAGTATCCAATTTAAATAATACAATAACCAACATTATTTTCCCACCAATCAAATTTTATTTTTAAGTATCCAATTTAAATAATACAATAACCAACATTATTTTCCCACCAACCAAATTTTATTTTCAAGTGTCCAATTTAAATAATACAATAACCAACATTATTTTCCCACCAACCAAATTTTATTTTTAAGTATCCAATTTAAATAATACAATAACCAACATTATTTTCCCACCAATCAAATTTTATTTTTAAGTATCCAATTTAAATAATACAATAACCAACATTATTTTCCCACCAATCAAATTTTATTTTTTAGTATCCAATTTAAATAATACAATAACCAACATTAATTTCCCACCAATCAAATTTTATTTTTAAGTATCCAATTTAAATAATACAATAACCAACATTATTTTAGCACCAACCAAATTTTATTTTTAAGTATCCAATTTAAATAATACAATAACCAACATTATTTTCCCACCAATCAAATTTTATTTTTAAGTATCCAATTTAAATAATACAATAACCAACATTATTTTAGCACCAACCAAATTTTATTTTTAAGTATCCAATTTAAATAATACAATAACCAACATTATTTTCCCACCAATCAAACTTTATTTTTAAGTATCCAATTTAAATAATACAATAACCAACATTATTTTAGCACCAACCAAATTTTATTTTTAAGTATCCAATTTAAATAATACAATAACCAACATTATTTTCCCACCAACCAAATTTTATTTTTAAGTGTCCAATTTAAATAATACAATAACCAACATTATTTTCCCACCAATTAAATTTTATTTTTAAGTGTCCAATTTAAATAATACAATAACCAACATTATTTTCCCACCAACCAAATTTTATTTTTAAGTATCCAATTTAAATAATACAATAACCAACATTATTTTAGCACCAACCAAATTTTATTTTTAAGTATCCAATTAAAATAATACAATAACCAACATTATTTTCCCACCAACCAAATTTTATTTTTAAGTATCCAATTTAAATAATACAATAACCAACATTATTTTCCCACCAATCAAATTTTATTTTTAAGTATTCAATTTAAATAATACAATAACCAACATTATTTTCCCACCAACCAAATTTTATTTTTAAGTATCCAATTTAAATAATACAATAACCAACATTATTTTCGCACCAACCAAATTTTATTTTTAAGTATCCAATTTAAATAATACAATAACCAACATTATTTTCCCACCAATCAAATTTTATTTTTAAGTATCCAATTTAAATAATACAATAACCAACATTATTTTCCCACCAACCAAATTTTATTTTTAAGTATCCAATTTAAATAATACAATTCCACCAACCAAATTTTATTTTTAAGTATCCAATTTAAATAATACAATAACCAACATTATTTTCCCACCAATCAAATTTTATTTTTAAGTGTCCAATTTAAATAATACAATAACCAACATTATTTTCCCACCAATCAAATTTTATTTTTAAGTATCCAATTTAAATAATACAATAACCAACATTATTTTCCCACCAATCAAATTTTATTTTTAAGTATCCAATTTAAATAATACAATAACCAACATTATTTTCGCACCAACCAAATTTTATTTTTAAGTATCCAATTTAAATAATACAATAACCAACATTATTTTCGCACCAATCAAATTTTATTTTCAAGTGTCCAATTTAAATAATACAATAACCAACATTATTTTCCCACCAACCAAATTTTATTTTTAAATGTCCAATTTAAATAATACAATAACCAACATTATTTTCCCACCAATCAAATTTTATTTTTAAGTATCCAATTTAAATAATACAATAACCAACATTATTTTCCCACCAACCAAATTTTATTTTCAAGTGTCCAATTTAAATAATACAATAACCAACATTATTTTCCCACCAACCAAATTTTATTTTTAAGTATCCAATTTAAATAATACAATAACCAACATTATTTTCCCACCAATCAAATTTTATTTTTAAGTATCCAATTTAAATAATACAATAACCAACATTATTTTCCCACCAATCAAATTTTATTTTTAAGTATCCAATTTAAATAATACAATAACCAACATTATTTTCCCACCAATCAAATTTTATTTTTAAGTATCCAATTTAAATAATACAATAACCAACATTATTTTAGCACCAACCAAATTTTATTTTTAAGTATCCAATTTAAATAATACAATAACCAACATTATTTTAGCACCAACCAAATTTTATTTTTAAGTATCCAATTTAAATAATACAATAACCAACATTATTTTCCCACCAATCAAATTTTATTTTTAAGTATCCAATTTAAATAATACAATAACCAACATTATTTTCCCACCAATTAAATTTTATTTTTAAGTGTCCAATTTAAATAATACAATAACCAACATTATTTTCCCACCAACCAAATTTTATTTTTAAGTATCCAATTTAAATAATACAATAACCAACATTATTTTAGCACCAACCAAATTTTATTTTTAAGTATCCAATTTAAATAATACAATAACCAACATTATTTTCCCACCAACCAAATTTTATTTTTAAGTGTCCAATTTAAATAATACAATAACCAACATTATTTTCCCACCAACCAAATTTTATTTTTAAGTATCCAATTTAAATAATACAATAACCAACATTATTTTCCCACCAATCAAATTTTATTTTTAAGTATCCAATTTAAATAATACAATAACCAACATTATTTTCCCACCAATCAAATTTTATTTTTAAGTATCCAATTTAAATAATACAATGACCAACATTATTTTCCCACCAACCAAATTTTATTTTTAAGTATCCAATTTAAATAATACAATAACCAACATTATTTTCGCACCAATCAAATTTTATTTTCAAGTGTCCAATTTAAATAATACAATAACCAACATTATTTTCCCACCAACCAAATTTTATTTTTAAGTATCCAATTTAAATAATACAATAACCAACATTATTTTCCCACCAATCAAATTTTATTTTTAAGTATCCAATTTAAATAATACAATAACCAACATTATTTTCCCACCAACCAAATTTTATTTTCAAGTGTCCAATTTAAATAATACAATAACCAACATTATTTTCCCACCAACCAAATTTTATTTTTAAGTATCCAATTTAAATAATACAATAACCAACATTATTTTCCCACTAATCAAATTTTATTTTTAAGTATCCAATTTAAATAATACAATAACCAACATTATTTTCCCACCAATCAAATTTTATTTTTTAGTATCCAATTTAAATAATACAATAACCAACATTAATTTCCCACCAATCAAATTTTATTTTTAAGTATCCAATTTAAATAATACAATAACCAACATTATTTTAGCACCACCAAATTTTATTTTTAAGTATCCAATTTAAATAATACAATAACCAACATTATTTTCCCACCAATCAAATTTTATTTTTAAGTATCCAATTTAAATAATACAATAACCAACATTATTTTAGCACCAACCAAATTTTATTTTTAAGTATCCAATTTAAATAATACAATAACCAACATTATTTTCCCACCAATCAAACTTTATTTTTAAGTATCCAATTTAAATAATACAATAACCAACATTATTTTAGCACCAACCAAATTTTATTTTTAAGTATCCAATTTAAATAATACAATAACCAACATTATTTTCCCACCAACCAAATTTTATTTTTAAGTGTCCAATTTAAATAATACAATAACCAACATTATTTTCCCACCAATTAAATTTTATTTTTAAGTGTCCAATTTAAATAATACAATAACCAACATTATTTTCCCACCAACCAAATTTTATTTTTAAGTATCCAATTTAAATAATACAATAACCAACATTATTTTAGCACCAACCAAATTTTATTTTTAAGTATCCAATTAAAATAATACAATAACCAACATTATTTTCCCACCAACCAAATTTTATTTTTAAGTATCCAATTTAAATAATACAATAACCAACATTATTTTCCCACCAATCAAATTTTATTTTTAAGTATTCAATTTAAATAATACAATAACCAACATTATTTTCCCACCAACCAAATTTTATTTTTAAGTATCCAATTTAAATAATACAATAACCAACATTATTTTCGCACCAACCAAATTTTATTTTTAAGTATCCAATTTAAATAATACAATAACCAACATTATTTTCCCACCAATCAAATTTTATTTTTAAGTATCCAATTTAAATAATACAATAACCAACATTATTTTCCCACCAACCAAATTTTATTTTTAAGTATCCAATTTAAATAATACAATTCCACCAACCAAATTTTATTTTTAAGTATCCAATTTAAATAATACAATAACCAACATTATTTTCCCACCAATCAAATTTTATTTTTAAGTGTCCAATTTAAATAATACAATAACCAACATTATTTTCCCACCAATCAAATTTTATTTTTAAGTATCCAATTTAAATAATACAATAACCAACATTATTTTCCCACCAATCAAATTTTATTTTTAAGTATCCAATTTAAATAATACAATAACCAACATTATTTTCGCACCAACCAAATTTTATTTTTAAGTATCCAATTTAAATAATACAATAACCAACATTATTTTCGCACCAATCAAATTTTATTTTCAAGTGTCCAATTTAAATAATACAATAACCAACATTATTTTCCCACCAACCAAATTTTATTTTTAAATGTCCAATTTAAATAATACAATAACCAACATTATTTTCCCACCAATCAAATTTTATTTTTAAGTATCCAATTTAAATAATACAATAACCAACATTATTTTAGCACCAACCAAATTTTATTTTTAAGTATCCAATTTAAATAATACAATAACCAACATTATTTTCCCACCAACCAAATTTTATTTTTAAGTATCCAATTTAAATAATACAATAACCAACATTATTTTAGCACCAACCAAATTTTATTTTTAAGTATCCAATTTAAATAATACAATAACCAACATTATTTTCCCACCAACCAAATTTTATTTTTAAGTGTCCTATTTAAATAATACAATGACCAACATTATTTTCCCACCAACAAAATTTTATTTTTAAGTATCCAATTTAAATAATACAATAACCAACATTATTTTCCCACCAACCAAATTTTATTTTTAAGTGTCCAATTTAAATAATACAATAACCAACATTATTTTCCCACCAACCAAATTTTATTTTTAAGTATCCAATTTAAATAATACAATAACCAACATTATTTTCCCACCAACCAAATTTTATTTTTAAGTATCCAATTTAAATAATACAATAACCAACATTATTTTCCCACCAACCAAATTTTATTTTTAAGTGTCCTATTTAAATAATACAATGACCAACATTATTTTCCCACCAACAAAATTTTATTTTTAAGTATCCAATTTAAATAATACAATAACCAACATTATTTTCCCACCAACCAAATTTTATTTTTAAGTGTCCTATTTAAATAATACAATAACCAACATTATTTTCCCACCAACCAAATTTTATTTTTAAGTATCCAATTTAAATAATACAATAACCAACATTATTTTCCCACCAATCAAATTTTATTTTTAAGTATCCAATTTAAATAATACAATAACCAACATTATTTTCCCACCAATCAAATTTTATTTTTAAGTATCCAATTTAAATAATACAATAACCAACATTATTTTAGCACCAACCAAATTTTATTTTTAAGTATCCAATTTAAATAATACAATAACCAACATTATTTTAGCACCAACCAAATTTTATTTTTAAGTATCCAATTTAAATAATACAATAACCAACATTATTTTCCCACCAATCAAATTTTATTTTTAAGTATCCAATTTAAATAATACAATAACCAACATTATTTTAGCACCAACCAAATTTTATTTTTAAGTATCCAATTTAAATAATACAATAACCAACATTATTTTCCCACCAACCAAATTTTATTTTTAAGTGTCCAATTTAAATAATACAATAACCAACATTATTTTCCCACCAACCAAATTTTATTTTTAAGTATCCAATTTAAATAATACAATAACCAACATTATTTTCCCACCAATCAAATTTTATTTTTAAGTATCCAATTTAAATAATACAATAACCAACATTATTTTCCCACCAATCAAATTTTATTTTTAAGTATCCAATTTAAATAATACAATAACCAACATTATTTTCCCACCAACCAAATTTTATTTTTAAGTATCCAATTTAAATAATACAATAACCAACATTATTTTCGCACCAATCAAATTTTATTTTCAAGTGTCCAATTTAAATAATACAATAACCAACATTATTTTCCCACCAACCAAATTTTATTTTTAAGTATCCAATTTAAATAATACAATAACCAACATTATTTTCCCACCAATCAAATTTTATTTTTAAGTATCCAATTTAAATAATACAATAACCAACATTATTTTCCCACCAACCAAATTTTATTTTCAAGTGTCCAATTTAAATAATACAATAACCAACATTATTTTCCCACCAACCAAATTTTATTTTTAAGTATCCAATTTAAATAATACAATAACCAACATTATTTTCCCACCAATCAAATTTTATTTTTAAGTATCCAATTTAAATAATACAATAACCAACATTATTTTCCCACCAATCAAATTTTATTTTTTAGTATCCAATTTAAATAATACAATAACCAACATTAATTTCCCACCAATCAAATTTTATTTTTAAGTATCCAATTTAAATAATACAATAACCAACATTATTTTAGCACCAACCAAATTTTATTTTTAAGTATCCAATTTAAATAATACAATAACCAACATTATTTTCCCACCAATCAAATTTTATTTTTAAGTATCCAATTTAAATAATACAATAACCAACATTATTTTAGCACCAACCAAATTTTATTTTTAAGTATCCAATTTAAATAATACAATAACCAACATTATTTTCCCACCAATCAAACTTTATTTTTAAGTATCCAATTTAAATAATACAATAACCAACATTATTTTAGCACCAACCAAATTTTATTTTTAAGTATCCAATTTAAATAATACAATAACCAACATTATTTTCCCACCAACCAAATTTTATTTTTAAGTGTCCAATTTAAATAATACAATAACCAACATTATTTTCCCACCAATTAAATTTTATTTTTAAGTGTCCAATTTAAATAATACAATAACCAACATTATTTTCCCACCAACCAAATTTTATTTTTAAGTATCCAATTTAAATAATACAATAACCAACATTATTTTAGCACCAACCAAATTTTATTTTTAAGTATCCAATTAAAATAATACAATAACCAACATTATTTTCCCACCAACCAAATTTTATTTTTAAGTATCCAATTTAAATAATACAATAACCAACATTATTTTCCCACCAATCAAATTTTATTTTTAAGTATTCAATTTAAATAATACAATAACCAACATTATTTTCCCACCAACCAAATTTTATTTTTAAGTATCCAATTTAAATAATACAATAACCAACATTATTTTCGCACCAACCAAATTTTATTTTTAAGTATCCAATTTAAATAATACAATAACCAACATTATTTTCCCACCAATCAAATTTTATTTTTAAGTATCCAATTTAAATAATACAATAACCAACATTATTTTCCCACCAACCAAATTTTATTTTTAAGTATCCAATTTAAATAATACAATTCCACCAACCAAATTTTATTTTTAAGTATCCAATTTAAATAATACAATAACCAACATTATTTTCCCACCAATCAAATTTTATTTTTAAGTGTCCAATTTAAATAATACAATAACCAACATTATTTTCCCACCAATCAAATTTTATTTTTAAGTATCCAATTTAAATAATACAATAACCAACATTATTTTCCCACCAATCAAATTTTATTTTTAAGTATCCAATTTAAATAATACAATAACCAACATTATTTTCGCACCAACCAAATTTTATTTTTAAGTATCCAATTTAAATAATACAATAACCAACATTATTTTCGCACCAATCAAATTTTATTTTCAAGTGTCCAATTTAAATAATACAATAACCAACATTATTTTCCCACCAACCAAATTTTATTTTTAAATGTCCAATTTAAATAATACAATAACCAACATTATTTTCCCACCAATCAAATTTTATTTTTAAGTATCCAATTTAAATAATACAATAACCAACATTATTTTAGCACCAACCAAATTTTATTTTTAAGTATCCAATTTAAATAATACAATAACCAACATTATTTTCCCACCAACCAAATTTTATTTTTAAGTATCCAATTTAAATAATACAATAACCAACATTATTTTAGCACCAACCAAATTTTATTTTTAAGTATCCAATTTAAATAATACAATAACCAACATTATTTTCCCACCAACCAAATTTTATTTTTAAGTGTCCTATTTAAATAATACAATGACCAACATTATTTTCCCACCAACAAAATTTTATTTTTAAGTATCCAATTTAAATAATACAATAACCAACATTATTTTCCCACCAACCAAATTTTATTTTTAAGTGTCCAATTTAAATAATACAATAACCAACATTATTTTCCCACCAACCAAATTTTATTTTTAAGTATCCAATTTAAATAATACAATAACCAACATTATTTTCCCACCAACCAAATTTTATTTTTAAGTATCCAATTTAAATAATACAATAACCAACATTATTTTCCCACCAACCAAATTTTATTTTTAAGTGTCCTATTTAAATAATACAATGACCAACATTATTTTCCCACCAACAAAATTTTATTTTTAAGTATCCAATTTAAATAATACAATAACCAACATTATTTTCCCACCAACCAAATTTTATTTTTAAGTGTCCTATTTAAATAATACAATAACCAACATTATTTTCCCACCAACCAAATTTTATTTTTAAGTATCCAATTTAAATAATACAATAACCAACATTATTTTCCCACCAATCAAATTTTATTTTTAAGTATCCAATTTAAATAATACAATAACCAACATTATTTTCCCACCAATCAAATTTTATTTTTAAGTATCCAATTTAAATAATACAATAACCAACATTATTTTAGCACCAACCAAATTTTATTTTTAAGTATCCAATTTAAATAATACAATAACCAACATTATTTTAGCACCAACCAAATTTTATTTTTAAGTATCCAATTTAAATAATACAATAACCAACATTATTTTCCCACCAATCAAATTTTATTTTTAAGTATCCAATTTAAATAATACAATAACCAACATTATTTTAGCACCAACCAAATTTTATTTTTAAGTATCCAATTTAAATAATACAATAACCAACATTATTTTCCCACCAACCAAATTTTATTTTTAAGTGTCCAATTTAAATAATACAATAACCAACATTATTTTCCCACCAACCAAATTTTATTTTTAAGTATCCAATTTAAATAATACAATAACCAACATTATTTTCCCACCAATCAAATTTTATTTTTAAGTATCCAATTTAAATAATACAATAACCAACATTATTTTCCCACCAATCAAATTTTATTTTTAAGTATCCAATTTAAATAATACAATAACCAACATTATTTTCCCACCAACCAAATTTTATTTTTAAGTATCCAATTTAAATAATACAATAACCAACATTATTTTCGCACCAATCAAATTTTATTTTCAAGTGTCCAATTTAAATAATACAATAACCAACATTATTTTCCCACCAACCAAATTTTATTTTTAAGTATCCAATTTAAATAATACAATAACCAACATTATTTTCCCACCAATCAAATTTTATTTTTAAGTATCCAATTTAAATAATACAATAACCAACATTATTTTCCCACCAACCAAATTTTATTTTCAAGTGTCCAATTTAAATAATACAATAACCAACATTATTTTCCCACCAACCAAATTTTATTTTTAAGTATCCAATTTAAATAATACAATAACCAACATTATTTTCCCACCAATCAAATTTTATTTTTAAGTATCCAATTTAAATAATACAATAACCAACATTATTTTCCCACCAATCAAATTTTATTTTTTAGTATCCAATTTAAATAATACAATAACCAACATTAATTTCCCACCAATCAAATTTTATTTTTAAGTATCCAATTTAAATAATACAATAACCAACATTATTTTAGCACCAACCAAATTTTATTTTTAAGTATCCAATTTAAATAATACAATAACCAACATTATTTTCCCACCAATCAAATTTTATTTTTAAGTATCCAATTTAAATAATACAATAACCAACATTATTTTAGCACCAACCAAATTTTATTTTTAAGTATCCAATTTAAATAATACAATAACCAACATTATTTTCCCACCAATCAAACTTTATTTTTAAGTATCCAATTTAAATAATACAATAACCAACATTATTTTAGCACCAACCAAATTTTATTTTTAAGTATCCAATTTAAATAATACAATAACCAACATTATTTTCCCACCAACCAAATTTTATTTTTAAGTGTCCAATTTAAATAATACAATAACCAACATTATTTTCCCACCAATTAAATTTTATTTTTAAGTGTCCAATTTAAATAATACAATAACCAACATTATTTTCCCACCAACCAAATTTTATTTTTAAGTATCCAATTTAAATAATACAATAACCAACATTATTTTAGCACCAACCAAATTTTATTTTTAAGTATCCAATTAAAATAATACAATAACCAACATTATTTTCCCACCAACCAAATTTTATTTTTAAGTATCCAATTTAAATAATACAATAACCAACATTATTTTCCCACCAATCAAATTTTATTTTTAAGTATTCAATTTAAATAATACAATAACCAACATTATTTTCCCACCAACCAAATTTTATTTTTAAGTATCCAATTTAAATAATACAATAACCAACATTATTTTCGCACCAACCAAATTTTATTTTTAAGTATCCAATTTAAATAATACAATAACCAACATTATTTTCCCACCAATCAAATTTTATTTTTAAGTATCCAATTTAAATAATACAATAACCAACATTATTTTCCCACCAACCAAATTTTATTTTTAAGTATCCAATTTAAATAATACAATTCCACCAACCAAATTTTATTTTTAAGTATCCAATTTAAATAATACAATAACCAACATTATTTTCCCACCAATCAAATTTTATTTTTAAGTGTCCAATTTAAATAATACAATAACCAACATTATTTTCCCACCAATCAAATTTTATTTTTAAGTATCCAATTTAAATAATACAATAACCAACATTATTTTCCCACCAATCAAATTTTATTTTTAAGTATCCAATTTAAATAATACAATAACCAACATTATTTTCGCACCAACCAAATTTTATTTTTAAGTATCCAATTTAAATAATACAATAACCAACATTATTTTCGCACCAATCAAATTTTATTTTCAAGTGTCCAATTTAAATAATACAATAACCAACATTATTTTCCCACCAACCAAATTTTATTTTTAAATGTCCAATTTAAATAATACAATAACCAACATTATTTTCCCACCAATCAAATTTTATTTTTAAGTATCCAATTTAAATAATACAATAACCAACATTATTTTCCCACCAACCAAATTTTATTTTCAAGTGTCCAATTTAAATAATACAATAACCAACATTATTTTCCCACCAACCAAATTTTATTTTTAAGTATCCAATTTAAATAATACAATAACCAACATTATTTTCCCACCAATCAAATTTTATTTTTAAGTATCCAATTTAAATAATACAATAACCAACATTATTTTCCCACCAATCAAATTTTATTTTTAAGTATCCAATTTAAATAATACAATAACCAACATTATTTTCCCACCAATCAAATTTTATTTTTAAGTATCCAATTTAAATAATACAATAACCAACATTATTTTAGCACCAACCAAATTTTATTTTTAAGTATCCAATTTAAATAATACAATAACCAACATTATTTTAGCACCAACCAAATTTTATTTTTAAGTATCCAATTTAAATAATACAATAACCAACATTATTTTCCCACCAATCAAATTTTATTTTTAAGTATCCAATTTAAATAATACAATAACCAACATTATTTTCCCACCAATTAAATTTTATTTTTAAGTGTCCAATTTAAATAATACAATAACCAACATTATTTTCCCACCAACCAAATTTTATTTTTAAGTATCCAATTTAAATAATACAATAACCAACATTATTTTAGCACCAACCAAATTTTATTTTGAAGTATCCAATTTAAATAATACAATAACCAACATTATTTTCCCACCAACCAAATTTTATTTTTAAGTGTCCAATTTAAATAATACAATAACCAACATTATTTTCCCACCAACCAAATTTTATTTTTAAGTATCCAATTTAAATAATACAATAACCAACATTATTTTCCCACCAATCAAATTTTATTTTTAAGTATCCAATTTAAATAATACAATAACCAACATTATTTTCCCACCAATCAAATTTTATTTTTAAGTATCCAATTTAAATAATACAATAACCAACATTATTTTCCCACCAACCAAATTTTATTTTTAAGTATCCAATTTAAATAATACAATAACCAACATTATTTTCGCACCAACCAAATTTTATTTTTAAGTATCCAATTTAAATAATACAATAACCAACATTATTTTCCCACCAATCAAATTTTATTTTTAAGTATCCAATTTAAATAATACAATAACCAACATTATTTTCCCACCAACCAAATTTTATTTTTAAGTATCCAATTTATATAATACAATAACCAACATTATTTTCCCACCAACCAAATTTTATTTTTAAGTATCCAATTTAAATAATACAATAACCAACATTATTTTCCCACCAATCAAATTTTATTTTTAAGTGTCCAATTTAAATAATACAATAACCAACATTATTTTCCCACCAATCAAATTTTATTTTTAAGTATCCAATTTAAATAATACAATAACCAACATTATTTTCCCACCAATCAAATTTTATTTTTAAGTATCCAATTTAAATAATACAATAACCAACATTATTTTCCCACCAATCAAATTTTATTTTTAAGTATCCAATTTAAATAATACAATAACCAACATTATTTTCCCACCAATCAAATTTTATTTTTAAGTGTCCAATTTAAATAATACAATAACCAACATTATTTTCCCACCAACCAAATTTTATTTTTAAGTGTCCAATTTAAATAATACAATAACCAACATTATTTTCCCACCAATCAAATTTTATTTTTAAGTATCCAATTTAAATAATACAATAACCAACATTATTTTCCCACCAATCAAATTTTATTTTTAAGTGTCCAATTTAAATAATACAATAACCAACATTATTTTCCCACCAATCAAATTTTATTTTTAAGTATCCAATTTAAATAATACAATAACCAACATTATTTTCCTACCAACCAAATTTTATTTTTAAGTATCCAATTTAAATAATACAATAACCAACATTATTTTAGCACCAACCAAATTTTATTTTTAAGTATCCAATTTAAATAATACAATAACCAACATTATTTTCCCACCAACCAAATTTTATTTTTAAGTATCCAATTTAAATAATACAATAACCAACATTATTTTCCCACCAATCAAATTTTATTTTTAAGTATCCAATTTAAATAATACAATAACCAACATTATTTTCCCACCAACCAAATTTTATTTTTAAGTATCCAATTTAAATAATACAATAACCAACATTATTTTAGCACCAACCAAAGATTATTTTTAAGTATCCAATTTAAATAATACAATAACCAACATTATTTTCCCACCAATCAAATTTTATTTTTAAGTATCCAATTTAAATAATACAATAACCAACATTATTTTCCCACCAACCAAATTTTATTTTTAAGTATCCAATTTAAATAATACAATAACCAACATTATTTTAGCACCAACCAAATTTTATTTTTAAGTATCCAATTTAAATAATACAATAACCAACATTATTTTCCCACCAACCAAATTTTATTTTTAAGTGTCCTATTTAAATAATACAATGACCAACATTATTTTCCCACCAACAAAATTTTATTTTTAAGTATCCAATTTAAATAATACAATAACCAACATTATTTTCCCACCAACCAAATTTTATTTTTAAGTGTCCAATTTAAATAATACAATAACCAACATTATTTTCCCACCAACCAAATTTTATTTTTAAGTATCCAATTTAAATAATACAATAACCAACATTATTTTCCCACCAACCAAATTTTATTTTTAAGTGTCCTATTTAAATAATACAATGACCAACATTATTTTCCCACCAACAAAATTTTATTTTTAAGTATCCAATTTAAATAATACAATAACCAACATTATTTTCCCACCAACCAAATTTTATTTTTAAGTGTCCTATTTAAATAATACAATAACCAACATTATTTTCCCACCAACCAAATTTTATTTTTAAGTATCCAATTTAAATAATACAATAACCAACATTATTTTCCCACCAACCAAATTTTATTTTTAAGTATCCAATTTAAATAATACAATAACCAACATTATTTTCCCACCAACCAAATTTTATTTTTAAGTGTCCTATTTAAATAATACAATAACCAACATTATTTTCCCACCAACCAAATTTTATTTTTAAGTATCCAATTTAAATAATACAATAACCAACATTATTTTCCCACCAACCAAATTTTATTTTTAAGTGTCCTATTTAAATAATACAATAACCAACATTATTTTCCCACCAACCAAATTATATTTTTAAGTATCCAATTTAAATAATACAATAACCAACATTATTTTCCCACCAACCAAATTTTATTTTTAAGTATCCAATTTAAATAATACAAT
This sequence comes from Sepiola atlantica, assembly GCA_963556195.1. NCBI lineage: Eukaryota > Metazoa > Mollusca > Cephalopoda > Sepiida > Sepiolidae > Sepiola > Sepiola atlantica. The sequence goes on from OY744520.1 coordinate 10,892,940, forward strand.
AACCAACATTATTGTCCCACCAACCAAATTTTATTTTTAAGTGTCCTATTTAAATAATACAATGACCAACATTATTTTCCCACCAACAAAATTTTATTTTTAAGTATCCAATTTAAATAATACAATAACCAACATTATTTTCCCACCAACCAAATTTTATTTTTAAGTGTCCAATTTAAATAATACAATAACCAACATTATTTTCCCACCAACCAAATTTTATTTTTAAGTATCCAATTTAAATAATACAAAACCAACATTATTTTCCCACCAACCAAATATTATTTTATACCTTTATAGAAATGTTTTCTTATTTTTTAACCTAGCATTTTGGATAATCTGTTTTTTTTCTTTCTGTGTTTCTAGTTATTGTTTTGTAGTTGTCATCTAACAAGCCAAATTGTCATCATTGCTTCTCTCATTACAAGAAGCAAGAAGGCATTTTCTTTTGAGGATTTTGAAACTTCATGGAAGAAATAATTCAATAGTTTATCTTCAAATCACAGATCAATTAACAAAACTAATCGGAAATATTTCTATGTTTATGACAGGATTCAATGTCATTATATTCTTGAAAAATTCTACAGAAAAATCTTTCAGTTTACTCCTACGAAAGCCAAGCTATTGAGAACAAACATAAGATAATAAGAGAGAAAGGGTGTTCTTCCAAAGAATACAAGCCAGCAATTGTTGACCATCTTTTGTCTAATCTGAACTATGTGGATGAGATAGCTGCAACCAGTAACTCCAGCTCTGATTTGCAGTTATTTCTGGATAATCTTGTGAAGTACTCGAAAGAAGTTGGTCTTTCTATTAACACGCCAAAATACTAAATGCATGACTACTTATAAAAGCACGAACACCTCTGAACATTAACGGCCAACAAATCGAACAAGTTACAGAGTCTGTTTACCTTAGGAAGAAGCTGTCTTCATCTAACGAGCAAATACCTGTAAATCACAGAATCAGGTTAGGCTGCCTTCACAAGAAACAAAACCGTCCTAACTTCTAAACGTATACCATACAAAATCAAAGCGAAAATCTATAACGCATATGTCTTTCCTGTAGTCTTATACCGACTCGACTTTGTCAACTGGACTGTAAAATTACATCAGAAAGTAGAAATTTTCCTAAGCTACATCGTGCGCTTCATTACTGATAAAAAACTATCTGATCGCGTCAGTATCGCAGAATTGCGAAAACTCACTGGTATCCTGTCAATGTCCTGTCATCAAATGTAAAGTCTTCAGACTATTTGGCCGCATTAAGTGTTTCAGTGTAGGGCTATTCAAAATATGCATTTAAGGCATAATACAAGGAAGGCGGTCAAAAGGTATCCGAAAGAAAAGATGAATAGACAACGTTTGTGAATGAACGAACATGAACATAAACCAAGCGAACACCTTGGCCCAAGATTGTAACGTTTGTGAATGAACGAACACGAACATAAACCAAGCAAACACCTTGGCCCAAGATTGTAACGTTTGTGAATGAACGAACACGAACATAAACCAAGCAAACACCTTGGCCCAAGATTGTAACGTTTGTGAATGAACGAACATGAACATAAACCAAGCGAACACTTTGGCCCAAGATTGTAACGTTTGTGAATGAACGAACATGAACATAAGCCAAGCGAACACTTTGGCCCAAGATTGTAACGTTTGTGAATGAACGAACATGAACATAAACCAAGCGAACACCTTGGCCCAAGATTGTAACGTTTGTGTATGAACGAACATGAACATAAACCAAGCGAACACCTTGGCCCAAGATTGTAACGTTTGTGAATGAACGAACATGAACATAAACCAAGCGAACACCTTGGCCCAAGATTGTAACGTTTGTGAATGAACGAACATGAACATAAACCAAGCGAACACCTTGGCCCAAGATTGTAACGTTTGTGAATGAACGAACACGAACATAAACCAAGCGAACACCTTGGCCCAAGATTGTAACGTTTGTGAATGAACGAACACGAACATAAACCAAGCGAACACCTTGGCCCAAGATTGTAACGTTTGTGAATGAACGAACATGAACATAAACCAAGCAAACACCTTGGCCCAAGATTGTAACGTTTGTGAATGAACGAACATGAACATAAACCAAGCGAACACCTTGGCCCAAGATTGTAACGTTTGTGAATGAACGAACACGAACATAAACCAAGCGAACACCTTGGCCCAAGATTGTAACGTTTGTGAATGAACGAACATGAACATAAACCAAGCGAACACTTTGGCCCAAGATTGTAACATTTGTGAATGAACGAACATGAACATAAACCAAGCGAACACTTTGGCCCAAGATTGTAACGTTTGTGAATGAACGAACATGAATATAAACCAAGCGAACACTTTGGCCCAAGATTGTAACGTTTGTGAATGAACGAACATGAACATAAACCAAGCGAACACTTTGGCCCAAGATTGTAACGTTTGTGAATGAACGAACATGAACATAAACCAAGCGAACACTTTGGCCCAAGATTGTAACGTTTGTGAATGAATGAACATGAACATAAACCAAGCGAACACTTTGGCCCAAGATTGTAACGTTTGTCAATGAACGAACATGAACATAAACCAAGCGAACACTTTGGCCCAAGATTGTAACGTTTGGATGACACTCAGCCATGTTAGTGCGTATTCTGCAGCTAGCGAAGAAAAATCAAAAAAATACACATTGGTGTTAAAACTATTGAGCAGAATTGCATAAAATTCTACTATTGTAAACATATGCAATGCTACATGTTTATTGGGGTGCATGATTGCAATGCATGCAGACGACAGCCTGCAATGAGAGAAATATTTAGCTAGGAGAAGAGAGACCACTCAAGAAATGGCTGAAGTCTTTGCAAAAGTAATGTCAGGTTTCATGCTGTGATTATGACTCACTTGAGATTCAAAAAAATTAATGTTCATACCAGATCGTAGGACTCCGCATTGTCAGTCAGTTTTTTGATGTCCATAGATTCACAGCTGATAATCTTGAATGGTTTCATAGTGTAGTCCAAATGATATCTCTGTATATTCTAGCAGAGGAGGTCAGTTGGTTTTCTGGGATTCTCTTTGCGCCCTTACCTGATGTTTTGATTCGGTTGGGCTCAGAATTCTGATTGCAAGTCTGTTGTTCGGTGGAGAAGTATCATTGTAACCTCTCAAAATAAAACACATTTACTTGTTTTAAACTTGAATTGTGGTTTTGTTTGAAAGGAAAATCCTTTTGTTGTAGCAGTGACAGTAACCACATGATCGACACTGCGACCAGTGTTGGAATCGAGCACCGAATTCAGATGAAGACAAAAAGTGAACAATCACAGTGCAATGAATGCACACAGATGCACATTTACACTATTATAATGATAAGAAAACAATATTATGCATTGTCTCTGTTTCAATATATATCGAACTAGTTATTGCTTTGTTCATAACACTAAGGGAGATAATTCAGTGTACAACATCACGAGTCCCTATTTACTTACCTTCCCATGAGTGCAGTTAAACACTGGGTCTGTTTTTACTGTGGGGAAAATCCAGCTCCCCAAAAAGTGGCACTTTGAATTGGGACAAAAATAAAAATCGCCTCAGTCGAAAAGGATTTCTCCCTTCACTGACAGGACAGAAACGCTTAAGTGTAGTATCAGAACAGATACTACACTTTGCTCCTAGTCCAAGGGTCAAGAATGGTTTAAATATATAAAAAGTGAGAATTGTCTGTGATCGCTTGATGTAAAAAAGTGGTAATAAACGACAACTGAGACAAAGCCAAGGCGATCCTTAATTAGTACAAGTATCGTCATGGATGAAGCTGATTTTGATGAGCATGATGTAAATATTTTATTGTGATATAAAAAAGTTTGTCTACTTTTTTAATTCTTGATTTATTTGATTGAAAAATATAACCTCTCCTTCTGTCTGTCATTTTTGGTCTCATCTATTAATAATGGAGATTATGTATCTGTCTGTCCGTCTGTCTGTCTGAAGCCGAAACTCCATCACAGTAATATTACTATTTACTTAGTCTGCCAGCTTCTATATATAGTACTACAAAAACCGCCGTAAACATATAAAGTAGAATAAAATTACAAGACGAGACTGCGATTAGAACAGAAAAGGTGTCAAGAATCTTACTTAAACTAATACTGTTTCAACTTCCTTATATACTGTTACAAAAACACGCTGAGATACCAGACGGGTTTTACAATTTACATAATTCATTTCTTTTAAACTTCTAATAAATTCATATTTACAAATATACACTTATAACTACTATTATAAAATTTACATATGTATTTACAATATTTCCGATAAGGTGATATTAATAAAAATTATTCATACAATTAAACACATTTCATTAAGAAACCGGCGTGTTTTTTAAACCATACTTTGAATGCCAAGTACTGTTAAAATTGTCAAGTCATCCTTTCGGAGGTGACGTCATTATGAGAGGATTTTTTTTCACATTATAATTCTTTATTTTCATTACGTTGTTAAGACAAGGTGTTTTGTTGTAAATTAAAGTTAAGCGAGGCATATCCCAGCCATTAGTAAATGGGTGACCATTTTGGAAAAATAAATTGCTGACTCATCCTTCCGGAAGTGACGCCATTGTGAGAGGATTTTTTTCATATTATCATTCTTTATTTTCATTACGTTGTTAAGACAAGGTGTTTTGTTGTAAATTGAAGTTAAGCAAGGCATATCCCAGCCATTAGTAAATGGGTGACTATTTTGGAAAACTAAATTGCTGACTCATCCTTCCGGAAGTGATGTCATTGTGAGAGGATGAGCGTTCATTTCTGACGTGGCAGCCTAGCAAAAACATGCGACTGGAGGGAGCATATTTTTGCCAGTAATAATAATAATAATAATAATAATTATTAATAAACTTTTTTACTTAGTATCTACTAGAGTGTAATTCTCAGATTTGAATGAAAAAAAAATTGCAGACATTTAAGCTTTGAAAGAGAAAAACGGATTAAAAATAAATTGAATGATTAATTTTTTTTTTTTTTTGATTGATTATTCTTTCCAAACTTTAAACCAACTTAGACTGTAGAGGAAATATTTTTTTGCACTCTTAAATGTTTATAATGTACCATAGTTCTTTCAGAATTTGTGATCATAACTTTGTGATCTGAACTGAATTATGTCCTGCATCTTTTCAAATTTAATTCTTTTTTTATTGAATAGTAAAAAAAATGTCCTATTTTTATTTCCAATATTTGATCGGACTATATATGTTTTTGATTTTTCAGGGCGTGGAAGGCAAATACATTCTTGCTAAACAATTGACTGATAAATTTGCAGCTAAAGAATTTACAATTGACCCAAGCCTCGGTGAGTTGAATTCTATCAATTTCTTATTACCAGATTTGTTTCTCAGGATTTTTGAATGAGATTTTTTGATTTTATTCCCTATTTATAAATTTAATACTTAAAATAAATAATAGCATTCAGATCTGTAAACGCTTAAATATGTGTTATTTAATGTTAATGACGAAAATGTTGGTTCTTATTGTATAGTGTTCTTTTTAATTCTAATGTCAAACATACAAGGTTTAAACTGATTATGTATTCAAAGTATAAAATGTGTATGTAATATATATATATATATATATATATATATATAACATATAAAGTTATCTTGTGATATTTTCAAAGTCAGACCCAAATAGCATTTAAGCTGACAAATCAAACTTTGTTTCTGACTAGCCAATTTTCGTTTGTTGTTGTTGTACCATGTTATTGGCAATATAATAATGTAATTAGCTACAATCTATTTTTTAAAAATTACGTCGTCTGGCACAAACAACTTATAATATGAAACATTTTTAAATTACTTAAAAAATAAAAATTAGCAAGAGGGGTAACTCATTTTAAATTGAAGAATATAATAGGAGTTGTCTACCTTTTTAACTTTAAAAATATGAAAACAAATTGAAAAAAAATAAAATGACTTCACAACAACTTGGGCCATGCTGGGTAGATACAACTAGTAATATACATATATATGTATATATATATATATAGTCAATCCCCACAATCATGAGCACTGGACAGCCAGACAACGTCGAACCTCTTGTTGAAAGAACATAGACGATAGACCTTTCTCTCTCTCTGGGCAACTTGGGGAAAGTTTTTTCGTCACTAAGTCTTACATGACCGGTCTGGGTCGCTCTTGTTCCGACAGGTTGAGGGTACAGGTTAGACAGCTTGTCTGGCTGCTGCTGCGGTGAGTTCTCGGGTGGTGTTCTTTGATGTTGCGTTTAGATTTGTTGGAGCTGATGTCATGCTCTCTGGATAGTTGTTTCGGTGGAGGGTTTCTTTTAAACTATCCATTTCCTCTTGATATGTATCGTTGCTACTACATATTGTCTTTGCTTGATGTTGTCGGCACCGGACAATTCCTTTCTTTACATTATATGCATGGTGGGAGTTGAAATTTAGATATTGTCCAGTGAAAGTTGGCTTTTGATACACAGATGACCTAAACCCCTGATCAGTGCGAGTTATCAGCACATCTGGGAAGGATAATTTATGTTTTTTTCCATCGTGAACTGTATAGATGGGCAGAGAGAGTTCACATGGTCCAGTAATATTCGAATGTCCTCCTGGTGAGGCCAGAGTATGAATGTGTCATCTACATATCACAGCCATGTTGTTGGCTGTAGTGGTGTTGATTGTAACGCCATTTCCTCAAAGTATTCCATGTAGACATTGGCCAGTACTTGGGACAATGGTGAACCCATAGCTAGACCTTCTTCCTGTCAGTATATATCAGATCCCATCACGAAGTAAGTGGTTTCTATGCAGAAGGTCAACATCTCCATTAGATTATCAATTGCGATTCAACCAATAGGGATACAAGTGTGTTCCTTCAGTGAAGCATTTGAAGTCAATCTATCTTGTACCACGGTCAGGGTCTCATCAGTGGGTACTTTTGTGAACAGACTCACTACATCTAGACGCACCATCTGGTTGGAATGAATGGGAGCATTGTTGATTTCTTCCACGAAATGAGCTGAATTCTTGACATAGGATGGAGATTTGCCTGTGAGTGGAGTGATTATATCTACCAGGAATTGGCTCATTGGATGGCATGCTGAACCTCGGGCGCTGACAATGGGCTTTAATGGAATACCATCTTTATGAATCTTAGGAAGGCCGTATAGGTGTGGTAGCTTGCTGTAATGTTGAACCAGCTGTCCATATTTTGCAGGTGGAATTAGGTCCTTGTTTTTATTAAGGATCTGTGACAGCTTTCTCTCTGTTTTCAGTCAGGTTCCTTTTTACTTTACAGTAACCACCAAATCCCACTAGATCTGATAATTTCTTGGAATATTCCGCTCTATCCATTTTAACACTGAAGCGTTGCCTTTGTCTGCTGGTAGTATTATATCATCATCACTGCGTAGTGACTTAATAGCCAATACTTCTTCCTTTGAGACGTTAGGTTTTGGAGTCTTTGAATTCTCGAGTGCTAGTCTCATTTTCCACCTTAGCTCATCTCTTTGTGCCTTGGGTTTATTCAAGGTAGCTTCTTCTATTTGAGCTATCATGTCTAAGTATGGAATCCACTTGATGGTTGTGGCGAAGTTGAGACCTTTGTTCAGCATTGATTCCTCAGAGGAAGTCAGCTGACGTTTACTTATATTGACAATGGCTCTTATTGGTGAATGGTGGACCTGGGGTTTTATGTCCTTAGATTTCAGATTTTCCAACTTCTTTATTTGACGAGATTTGACCTCCTTAAATTCATGCTTATATGATATATCCAGGTATTCTTGGATGCGAGTGTTGTCGTCCGACAGTGATATACTTTCCAGGAAGGGGGCAGGCTCGCTTGAGATTTTGGTTTGTAATTGATTTTTCTTCCACCGGATATTGTGGATTCTATCTCGAACGAGCTCTGTTTTGCGATCTTTTGTCTTTTCCTGGAACTGACTGGTAGTTTCAATGTTAAGCCTAATGGAACTAGCTTTAGGTCACGGCATCTGTATAGGAATGTAAGGTGGTTGCTCATTCTTGCCAGTTTTTGATAGTTTTTCGAATTGTTTTCATTTTCGTATTATTTCGGGTCCGTATGCTTCGGAATTTTTGAGATGAGGGTTGATAATTCGTAGAATTTGGTATATTCGGACTGCTGTTCTCATCTTGGGTGTTTTGATCACAACGTTTCGGCCGATGTAACCTCCAACCTTTTTCAGGTGCACTTTGTGAAACTTCAGAATCTTCCTGTCGTACTCTGGAATCAGGACAGAATTTTGAACGGAACCTTTTATTAAATCTACGGGGGTAACATGCTCTCGTTCTATCTGCCATGACTTCAGTAATTCGCAATTCTTCGTATCGCCTTTACTGAGGATCAACCTTCAGATGACGGTCACTTAGAACTGAATTATACTTAGTACTATATCCACTATGCCACGGGTCCTTGCAGACAATTCCCAAGTTCCACAAAGTACACCTGAAGAAGGTCGGAGGTTACATTGGCCAAAACGTGATAAAAACACCCAAGATGAGAACAGTAGTCCGAATATACCAAATTCATCTTTCACTCTGTTTGCTCATCTTTTCTCCTCAATATTTTCATGTCTAAACATCAACGTTAGCATTTTTCTGGATTAATAAACTTGACTATTTAAAAAAACAATTTTTTTAATCGGGTTTTCATACTCGTAATAAATGTATGAAATACCTAAAAATTAAATGGTCTTGCCATTAAATACAACTTATCAACTTAAAGAATGTTTAATTAAATAAAAAAAATATGTTGGATTTATACCATAGCATGGTTAATATATGTAAACCGATTTGGTATGAGTGAATGTATATGAAAAAATCTGTTAAAATTCCTCTTTTTTTAAAATTTTTATTTTTTTATTTTTTAGATCCTTCTTTGACTGAACTTGTTCTTCGAGTGTTACCTCTTTGTGCCAATTACTCTGCAATTGTCAGATTTATTGAAGGTAAATCAAGTTTTTAATTTTTTTCATCTTTCTTTTTTGCTTCTGAAATTTATAGGGGCGGGGTGACTCGCAGTAGAAGTTTTGTTTGTAATATGTTGCGTAATATAATTTTCAGCTAAAACTTCCTTTAAAATGGGAAAGTAAAACTCAAAATATACTTTCAAATAAAACATACCTTGGGAAAATGGAAAGTAGACCTCGGAAAATTCGAAAGAGAACGAGTTATTTTGATCAGAGTTCACATCGATCATACAGTCTTAAATAGTCAAGAAAGAAGAACATGTAAATGTGGAGCTCGACTTGAAACAAACATATGTTGCTAGAATGCAGTGTACTAATGTAACAGTATGGGGACCAATTCTTTGATCACCAATGACAGCTCATCATGTAGACAAATTGAGTCGTGTTGGTTTGGTGAGACGCTGCGGCAGCTATTGATTTCATCTTCTGCTGTTGTCGGTTTATTTATTTTAATAACAACAGTGGTAAACATTATTTATAAAGAACAGCATAAAATCATTTGGGGTTTTCTTTTTCTTTATACATATATAGTGTATTATAAACATTTAAATGAAAAAAAACTCTTTTTAGCACTTCTTTGGTAATTCCTTACAGGACTGAAATTCTGGATTTCGTACATTTTCAGCAGAATGTTAAAGTTTAATGAAGCATTACCATCAAGAGTCTTTGTCTTCTTTGGACAGCCACAAATGGCGTGTATACGTGTGCGTAAAAGCTGTGTGTTAATGACATGCCAGTCGTTCTAATATGTTGTTTTTAACAATCGGTGAACGTAGAGATGAACATAGTTACATCCCGTCTCTCATCCTGTAATAGCAACAGTAGCATAGAGTTGCGTACAGTTTTTCTTATTGTAACTGTGTAGAGTTGGTCTGTCCCCATCTCTCTTTCTTGCAAGTATAGAATTGTCTGAGTTGCGTCCCTTCTTTCGCGACTGTGTGTAGAATGTAGCAGCAGCAGAAATAGAAACAATATACATTTATCTGCTCCGTGTTTCTTTTGTAGATTTACTTTCTTTTTACAGCATACATTCGTAGTACATTCCGTGCAGTATACATTAATATTACATAGTTTTCTTCCCCACTTTCCATCCTTTGTGTGGGGGTCTCTGAAACACGTCTGCCTGAGTAAACAGTCACACACCCAAAAGGCTGACTCACTTCTCAGTTACCACATATCCTATTTCTACTTCCTGTTTTCTTACGTCACTTCCTTTGATTTGTAAACTTAATTTTGAAGCAGATTTTCCTTCTTATGTAATTTAATTTAAAAACTGAAATTTCCTTTCTACATAAACCCGCATATGATCTTGCTACATTAATAAACCTATTATCTTATGTGGAACCTTCCTTTTTAAAAAGAGATATTAATTCATTAAAAAAAAAAGTAAAGCTCTGTAAGGTTGCTTACTGATACGTTTTATCCTATTAAAAGTAGTTGGATATAGGAATGATTTAAAAGCAAAACAGGTCCTGGGTATAACCTTAAAAGACATCCAGTGGCGAGGCCTCCATTTGGGAGCTGTGGGGAATGTAGAGTTGCCCCTTAGTTGACATTGCTCTCAGGTCCACTCTGGCCCGGAGTGGTAGTACCTGTAAGGGCCCCATCTATGGGTCAAATAGAACTGTCTGAAGTTATTGACTTCCTGACTCAAAATGCACCAAACATTGATGTTTTATTGTTTTTTTTTTCTCCTTTGCAAAATTCAATCATGTTTTGCAAAATCCAAAACAAAAAAAAACAATTTCCCTCCCTCTCCTTTTCTCCCCCCCCCCCCTTTCGCTTAACTAAACACCATGAATAAATACTTAAACATATAAAGAACTTGAAGCATAAAAACCTTCACCAAAATGACCGGATTGAGCATTAAATAACCTGAAAAGGGTCGATATGCCATGAAACAAAAACAACCAAACCAAAAACCATGATTAAACATTCAAACATATAAAGAACTTGAAGCATAAAAACTTTTACCAAAATGACCGGATTTGGCATTAAATACGTTTTAAAGGGTTGATATGCCATAAAAAAAAACAACCAAAGCAAACCAAAAAGCAAAACAAATTTCACTAAAAAATTTTTAATCTTTGAAAATCTTTTCATATGGTTTTGTTGTATAAATCTGTTTATAACTGTGGGGTTAGAGGAAAATAAGATTTCTATTTATTTATAACTGTTGTTATTATTTCATATTTTAGTTTTGTTCAGAATATTTGATGCATTAGTTGAAAATAATTTCAAGTATATTTCTTGTTCTAAATTTTTAAATTTTTTTATTTTAGGATTATTTTGTTTTTATTCCGTTTGAATAAAACTCAAAAACATCATTCTAAATTGTTTTTGTTGAATTTCAGAAAAATCAGCCTATGAATATGGTCTTGTTAATCATGCTTTGTCAGCAGCGATGTGGTCACTCATCAAGGTAGGAGGAGGAGGAGGGATGCCACTTTTTTTCTTCAACTCTTCTCTACATTTACAAAGAATGTCTTAAAAAGTTCACGCGTATTCATTTACATTGTATGGAAGATAAAAAAAAACATAGTTGATTTGGTGCTTATGCTGTTCAGCGGACGTATTAAAAAATTATTTTTTTGTAAAAACAATATTATATACTTATTCAGCATTATATTCTTACTCACTGTACAAAAAAGTAGAAAAAATTATCCACTAGAACTTTAATTACAAGTATTTTTCCATTCTGCGTATCATAACAGCGATTCGTTCACTAAGCCTCCATCTTCTTTCTTAAGAAGATTTCAAGGGCAGATAACTGAAATCTTAAGAAAGAAGATGGAGGCGTAGTGAACGAATCGCTGTTATGATACGCAGAATGGAAAAATACTTGTAATTAAAGTTCTAGTGGATAATTTTTTCTACCTTTTTGTACAGTGAGTAAGAATATAACGCTGAATAAGTATATAATATTGTTTTTACAAAAAAATAATTTTTTAATATGGCCGCTGAACAGCATAAGCACAGTTGATTTTTATTTGTATTCAGATTACAATTCTCATCTTGGTTGTTATATTCACGTTTCAGCCTACGTAACCTCCAAGTGCATCTTTTCGAACTCAGAAACCTATATGGAATATTGAACTGAACCTATTATTTAATAGACTGGGGTAGATTGTTCTCATTCTGTCAGCTCGGACCGGGTAGAACTACTAAATATTTTTTATCTTATTCTTATTTATTATCGCTTGTAGCAAGGATTGAACCTTCAACTTCCAGAGTACTATCACTTTGAACTGATTGTTGACCAACAACGGTTTCGGTGGCACCTCCCTAAATGTTAAAGTTTACAAACAAAAAATAATGTGCTCGCGTTATTCACCATGTTTCCTAGAATACATATTCCATAATTCAAAATGATAAGTTCAATAGTTTATGATTTAAACAAGCCCATATTATTGAAGCTCACGTGCATGCACTGACCTTTTTAAAAATGTATTACTTAATATAACTCAAAATTTGATGTGGAGCAACTCTTTTCTCTGTTAAATTTGTTGTATCTAACTTATTTAAAAAGTTTTTTGGGGGAGGGTAGGGTACACCCCTAAATGGTAAAGTTTACAAAAAAATGTGCCCATGTTACTTATCGGGTTGCCGAGAATATATATTCCAAAATTCATAATGATCCGTTCTTTAGTTTTGGAGATTACTCTCTACATATATATATATATATATATATATATATATATATAATGATTATTTAAAATTCCAATGACCAAAAGTCGGTCTTTACTCATATCATTTATTTTTGTAATAACATAATTGACGATGGTCTTACACTTTTTTTGCAACGTACAATATGCTACAATTAAATGCAATTACATGCTGCTCTTCAGAAACCAAAATAAAAGGCATTTATAAAGATGTTAATCGTGCAGAAAGTTCATGGGGGGAAAAAAGCATTCCCCCCCCCCCCCCCCCCTCTACACTAGGCTGACAAAATTTCAATCAAACCAACATTTTGAATCTATCACACAAAGGTAGTCATTTCTTTTTAATTTAAAATAAAGTGTGTGTGTGAAAAAAGGGAAAGCCAAAAACTGTTATTCATGTATTCATCAACATTTTGTCTTTATTGAAAGACTTCCTCAGGATGAAGAAACAATGTAGAAAAATCATACAGATATTAATTCTGATTTGTCAGAAAATGTCTAAATTTCGGCATGGTTGTATATGTGAACAAGCAAAAAATGAAAATCATGATTTTGGTTATGGCGTTATCAGCAGTAGTCTGTCTCTTTCAAAGGACGTGAGGTGAATGGGATGATGGCTTCGACTTATTAGCTTCCCATACACATAATTTAAAACACTATGAATATTATATCCTCATGTTTTTTTTACTTATATTCACATATTACATACACGTGTATAAGCATAAATACTGTTAATAATTACTGATCAATTAATAATACACAAATAAAGAACTAAATAAATATAAATAAACACATTTATACATAAATAAATTAACAAGTTATATTATTTCAACCCCACTTTTATACATAATTTCCACATATTGCAAGTAATTTATGAATTAATTAATGACACACAAATAAAGTAATAAAATAAATAAGAATAAATTAATACACTCTCACTTAAAGAAATAAACTAATAGGTATGATGCCCCAATTATGCAAAAACTGTTTTATCTTCAATCATAATTTGCGTTTCAAAATAGTAAAAAAAATCTCCACGCTTTTACATTCATATAAAAATTATGCTCATAATTATATTAATGGTACTTATTTAATTAATAATACACCAATAATAAAATAAATGGGAATAAACACATTGACACATAATTCAAGACACTATGAATATTATGTCCTCATGTTTTTACTTATATTCACATATTACATACATACATACTTGTACAATCATAAATACTTTGAAATAATTACTGATCAATTAATAATACACAAATAATGAACTAAATGAATATAAATAAACACATTCATACAGAAATAAAATAACGAGTTATAATATTTCAATCCCACTTTTACACATATTTCCACATATTTATGAATTAATGAGACACAAATAAAGTAATCAAATAAATAGGAATAAATTAATACACTTACTTGAATATTTAAACTAATAGGTATGATGCCCCTCCCCCTCTCTCCTTATGCCAAAACTTTTTATCTTTAATCATAATTTGCGCCCACATCTACTGTCAGCCAAGCTCGGCTATGACATATTTTGACCCAGACAAACTCCCTAGATAAAAATAGACATGGGAAGCTAATAAGTCCAAACCATCATCCCATTCACCCCGCATCCTTTGAAAGAGACAGACTACTGCTGATAACGCCATAACCAAAATCATGATGAAACGTTGATTAATGCATAAATAACATAGGTTTTGGTTTCCCTTTTTCATTTTCCATTATGTTGGATCATTTTATCCCCATTTTTATTCATATATATATATATATATTCATATATATATATATATATTCATATATATATATATATATATATTCATATATATATATACACACACACAGTAGGCCCCCGCTATTCGCAGGGGTTACATTCCAGACACACCTGCGAATAACGAAAATCCACCGAATAGCTTCTGATGCTTCAAAGTTCATTAAAAATCAGGTTTTTGTACATTAGCATGTGTTTTTTGCATGAAAGCCACCAAATTGGTGTAGGATTAGCCCTTTCTGCTTGCAAGTTGGTCGATCTTTTTTTAAATATTTCAATTTCGTATAAAGTTAGGGAAAATTTAGAATACCAACACTTTTGTATGAGCCGCATTTAATATGAATCATACGAAATAATTAGCGTTTTTTTGTCATGTTGGCCTTCGTTGGACTTAAGTGATTATCATATTTATGAAGAAAATGTTAAGTCAATGCTTATAATGAAAATCTGCAAATTTGTGAAACCGCAAATGGTGAGCCCGCGAATAGCAGGGGGTTCACTGCATATATATATATATATATATATATATATATATATATATATATACTTTTTGTTGAATTAAAAAGACATTTTCCTTTCGAGTTTTTTACATCGGTTAAAATCAAGATAGTAGTCTGAATCCTCTAAAAGAAAAGAACTGTTGATAATATCTGTGTAATGGACTAAGCCAATCACCCCGACATAAACAAACAAAAAAAAAAGACCTGTACCGTGCATGAAATTTGCATAGTGCCCAGGTGAATTGATAAAAAGAAAAGATTTGAAAATGAAAACAGAAAGCTGGGACCCCTGAGAGGGCTGCTTCTGTTGGCTGTCGTCCAGCAGAATAAATCGAAAGTGTGCCCTGTAATGGACTACCAGGAACTAAACCTCGATGTGGAGGTATTGTTTTCCAAGGTAGAAGGTACTGTTTAACGAGATTGGGATTTGGTCTGAATATGTCTCCGCAAATAATGAGGTCCATTGTGAATGCAGTCTTCTCGCAAGATAACATCATCAAGAAGGCGACTTACTTGGATGATGTGGATGAAAGTGTTGCATCTGCAACCAGTGTTGCTGCACATTTGCAGCGCTTTAGACTGTCAGCAAAACTCTGGTGCGACGGAAAGATGGGGCTCGGGTGCTTGACTTAACTGTCTGGGGAGTAGATGATGCCCTGTTTTTGGAAACATTGGAATGAGCTGCCGGGCGTCCCAGACACTATTACCAGAAGAAAGGGGTTCTTCCTCTGCGGAAGGTTTGTTGGGCATCTCCCAGTGTGCGGCTGGCTGCGAGTAGCGACTTGTGTCATCAAGCGAAGGGCAAGCATGGAGACAGAAGGATGGAACGATCAAATCGATGACGTCTCATTAAGACGTATGCTAACTGAGGCTGTTAATAGAGGAGTCAGGCCGACCCATGCAAAGGTAAATAGTGCGTCAATAGCGAGGAGCTTCATCTATGGGTTGAGGCAGGCGTCCTGTTCGAATCACATGTGACCACGATTGAAGATGCGTGTTGGATGTGACTAGAATCTGATGCACCTCACAGAGTTAGATGCCATTCTGAAAGGAGTAAATCTGGCTATACACAGGGAGGCCAAATCCTTACACCTGAAGATCGACTCCTTATGTGTTCACCGATAGCTTACTAACACGTTGTCTAACCAATCCAGAGTGAGCACTAAGGCTGCTAGTGAAATGTTTATCAAAAGACACTTGCAAATCTTTTCAGAACTTGTTAAAGAGTACGCACTGGAGGTAGACGTTGTGTTCGTCAGGTCAAGTCAAGTCAAAATAAAACCAATAAGATCACTAAAGTCCCGCGGAAGTCTCTGGAGGCAATGAGGGAGGAAACAAAGCCTGTGTTGCAGATATGTGCCGCCACCGATAACAGCATGGAGCCGAGCCAAATATGACAGATCTGTTTGAACGGTGCTCATCCTGGAGTGAATGAACAACCTACTTCATCGGGAGGATCGCCCCTGATACAATGAAAGGAATTGTGAAATCTGCCATTACATTTTGTCGCAAATATCTGTCTATTGAAAAGTGTAGTATCTGTTCCGATGGATACTGCACCCTATAGACTGGTATTGTCTTGGCCTTCGGGGCTTGATTTACGCCGGTCTATGGGATTGTCCTGTGCAGTTCTAGGAGGTCCACCCTCCCAGGCTTTGCCTCCCCTCTTTGGGGAGGAGTAAGTTAATTGCTTACTGCTTGAGGCGCCCCTACCGGGGAATGCCGACGGGGCTGCCTAGGCAATTTTTGATGGTCAGAGTGCTCACCTCTCGGGCGCTGGCTTTTCAACCCTCACTTTCCCGACCCGAGCTTGGGTCACATCTTACTTGTGGGAGTAGGATAAAAACTGGCCTTGTGCCTAACTCCTGGAGAGGAGTAAATTATCTGTCTATTGATCCTGCGCAGATACGATGGCAACATGGGAAGCTTGAATCATCAAGCGTATAATAAAGGTTGGATATGGATGTCACTCACTATGGGGATGTTCACTACCGAACTCTCATCGATTGAGGGCCTACCCGATTTGCTATATGGCGACTCTTGCGGCAAGAGGATTCTGCTGCTGTGATACAGTGTCTCAGCTCTTTTCTTTGAGAGAGCTCTACCCGAAGAAATTTTGACTGACAACAGTACAACTTTTAGTAGCAATAGGTTCAGAATGTTTGCTGAAAGCTGGGGTGTCCGATTGCGTTTTTGGTGTGTCGCTAGGAAGGGATGTACTGCTGAAAAGGCGCTTTATTGGTACAACATCACACCAAAAGACGATGTGCATAGTGCTGCAACTCCGGCGAATGCACTGTATGAGTATGCAGTTCAGGTGAAAGGCATCGATGAAGCCCTTCTGCTGCTACCAGAAGACAAGCCCAAAATTTGTGCTGGGGTGGGAGCCCGGCCAAATCGGTGCACGAGTGAACGGAGGAGAGGAACTGTGACGAAGGTGATGAGTTCCCAAACGGTGTGTGATGATGGAATACCTCGCTTTGTAAGAGATCTTTGCCCATATCCTTGGATAGTGAGCAATTCAGAAGACAGTGAAAGTGCAGTGTAAAGCGATGGCGAATTATGTGTTCCGGTGATGAATAACGAGGTCGATAGCTTAGTTGATGGTGGCCTTAATCGGTTGAGTGACAGTAACGACGACAATAGCGAAGATTAACATGTTTTAGTAGAATCACCTCAAGAAGCGACTGAATTAGCTTTGCCACGTCTCAGAAGGAGCCACAGACAAAGAAGGCCGCCTCACAGCTGCTGAGTGTGTTATGATGAGAACAGGGGGGGGGGAGTGTAATGGACTGAGCTAATCCTCCCGACATAAATAACAAAAAATAGCCTATACCGTGCATGAAATTTGCATAGCGTCCGGGTGAATTGATAAAAAGAAAAGATTTGAAAATGAAAACAGAATGAACTGGAAAACGGCAGGAACGATGGTTGATTGTTAGACGATTGTCCCGGATTTTTCGTTTTGTTTTGTGTGTTGCTTTCTTACAATCTCAAAACGATGATTTTCTTGATTTAAAAAAAAAAAAAATGTTTTGGTGACATCCATTTGTCAAACTGCTGCTTTTGGTTTCCTCAATTGCTACAGGTGATCCAGAATCGACATGATTTATGCAAGTTTTCAAATAGTTGTGTGCGTATCTCCTTGGTTTAACACTTTCAATTTTTCATTGTCAACTGCAGACCGACACCAATGACTTTCTTTGTCTTCATGGTTGTTATCTTGCAGTGTACACATTTTTTAAATGAACATTGCAGTGTACACATTTTTTAAATGAACATTGCAGTGTACACATTTTTTAAATGAACATTGCAGTGTACACATTTTTTAAATGAACATTGCAGTGTACACATTTTTTAAATGAACATTGCAGTGTACACATTTTTTAAATGAACATTGCAGTGTACACATTTTATAAATGAACATTGCAGTGTACACATTTTTTAAATGAACATTGCAGTGTACACATTTTTTAAATGAACATTGCAGTGTACACATTTTTTAAATGAACATTGCAGTGTACACATTTTTTAAATGAACATTGCAGTGTACACATTTTTTAAATGAACATTGCAGTGTACACATTTTTTAAATGAACATTGCAGTGTACACATTTTTTAAATGAACATTGCAGTGTACACATTTTTTAAATGAACATTGCAGTGTACACATTTTTTAAATGAACATTGCAGTGTACACATTTTTTAAATGAACATTGCAGTGTACACATTTTTTAAATGAACATTGCAGTGTACACATTTTTTAAATGAACATTGCAGTGTACACATTTTTTAAATGAACATTGCAGTGTACACATTTTTTAAATGAACATTGCAGTGTACACATTTTTTAAATGAACATTGCAGTGTACACATTTTTTAAATGAACATTGCAGTGTACACATTTTTTAAATGAACATTGCAGTGTACACATTTTTTAAATGAACATTGCAGTGTACACATTTGTTAAATGAACATTGCAGTGTACACATTTGTTAAATGAACATTGCAGTGGACACATTTTTTAAATGAACATTGCAGTGGACACATTTGTTGAAAGGCCATTGGTTGAATGCTCTGTTGTTTTTGCAAGCTGTCAGTGTTTCTTTATTACCAAATTTGAACACATTTTCTTTCTAATATATAAAGTAGTCTTTATCGTTTTTTTGACATCGCTAGCTTTCTTCCTACAAAATCAATAATTGATTCTTGTTCGTCAGTTTTTCTCGTGGCTCGTTCAAGCATGTTTTTAAGAAGAATAAAATATAATCCGATTTAATTCCTCCCAGAAAATATTTTGTCCGGGCTGGAATTACTTTCAAATAGCCACCATCTTATCACAAAGAGATATAACTCTGTATACAAAATTACTTCCCTTTAGTTCAAACAAAACAAATAATATTTTGGACAAAAAACGGTATAGTTTAAACAAAAAAAGAAATTGCAACTAAATACACTGGCGGGCAGGTATAACTAGTGTACAATAAAATTGTTTTGGTTTTTGAGGAGGATTAAATGTGGATAGTAATAGGAGACGTGTGCAAAACAGGAGACTGCCAGTATGTAAAACCAAATATGATGATGAAAGTTTTGCAAATCATTTGCCAATCTTGTGTAGACAAAAGGAATTTGCGTTCCTGAATTTACAGCAATATAACATTTAAAGTAAATCTAATAACAGGAATATAGAAGTAATTGTCTGCTTTTAAAATGCTATATAAGACTAACAATAAAAGAAATAAGTATTTATTAAGAAATTGAGTGGCAAATTTGAATTTTAAAAAATCAAATTTTCCTACAAACCGAATATCAAAAGTTTATTTTTGATTTTGTTAACCTTGCAAAAATCCAGATTAAATGTGTAGAAAAAAGAAATTGGGAATGATGTATAGGTATGAGATCTGATAAAACATAGTACATGTGAGCCAGGAATAACTTCACAATGCTCACTCCCTCAAGGTTTCGGTTCCCAAAATCTTGGATACAAAAATCAAAAAGTGAAATGAGTGGCCTCCAGTTTCTAGCCAGAGGAATGACAATTTTGGCAGTGACGTCTGCACTATATTTCACTCACTCGTACTCACAATAGATCTCCTGTTAAATCAGATCCATTTAAACATCCACTAGAGCCGGATGAAATGTCTACGAAGGAGAAATTGGGAGCAACATATAGTTAAAAACTCTGGTAAAATGAAGGAAGTACAGTGCCAGGAATCACGCTTTGGTTCCTCCTGTAACATTTGAAGATCTAAATTTAACAACAAAGCTGCATTCCTAAAAAAAAATGTTCAGCTGACATCTTTAAAATATCTAATTTAAATTGAAGATCTAAATTTAACAACAAAGCTGCATTCCTAAAAAAAAATGTTCAGCTGACATCTTTAAAATATCTAATTTAAATTGAAGATCTAAATTTAACAACAAAGCTGCATTCCTAAAAAAAAAATGTTCAGCTGACATCTTTAAAATATCTAATTTAAATTGAAGATCTAAATTTAACAACAAAGCTGCATTCCTAAAAAAAAAATGTTCAGCTGACATCTTTAAAATATCTAATTTAAATTGAAGATCTAATTTTAACAACAAAGCTGCATTCCTAAAAAACTGTTCAGCTGACATCTTTAAAATATCTAATTTAAATAACCAAGTTGTAGTTTGAATAAATAGGATTTTTTTCTAATGTTGCTTTTTACTGATGAAAACTAAAATTGGATTCATTGCAGTCTTTCTTCTTTTAGGATCTTTCTGATAAATTTTATAAAATCAATTAAACTTTATACTGATCTCTTAATAATACTTCCACTGCTATATGCTTATTAAAAATATAAGACACCAATTGCAGACAAAATGTCTAAAAATGTCATTTGGTAGTGTGTCACTTTCGAGCTCATATGATGTTGCAAAACTCTAAACAAGTAATGAAACCAGCACTTTACTGATGACTTGCTTCAATGCAACTTCAAGATGTCTTTTTTGAATGAATACTGTAAAGTTTATTTGACACAAACTGATTTCAATTTGAGGGAGAAATGAACATTCGTTTTTGGTTGTTTTCGATTCCAGCATTTTAGATGTTAAATATTTTGGTAAAGAAATTCAATCTCTGAAAAAAAAAAAATTAATAAATTAAAAAAAAATGCAAGCAAAGATAAAATGTCTGCCAATAAAACAATTTTATTTCTTTGTTCTCCATAATCGAGTTTCTTAAAAAAATGGATTAATTTGTAGATTTTGGTTCAATTGATTTCTTCTGCTGGTTTCTGTTACCATTTTTTTTATTTCAAAGAAAGAATTTGTTTCTGTTTTTAGGATTACGCTCTTCTGGTGGCACAGTTTGAATATGAATACCGGAAGGTAAGTGTCTTTGACTTTGAGCCTTGTTTATTTGAAGATAAACATTTTTTGTTCTTTACACAAAAAAATGGCTGGGCTACCTGTCATTGCTCGAGGGGGGGGGGGGGCATGGATAACAACATAGAAAAGTTAAAAGAACAAAAAAAAAAAAAAGTGTGTATAACATCTTTTGAAATTTCTCTTTCTCTTCCTTCAACTTCTTTCCCTTTCTCTACCTCTCTGGTAACTGGTTCAATGTAAAAGAAAGTAAAAAAAGAAATAAACCAAAAATGAAAACTGATTGATCTAGTTTCAGTGTTGTTTTTGTGACAACTATCTATATGAATGAAAAAAAAAAAAAAAATTCTTAAATTGCACTAATTTCGTCCGTGGTGGCATGACAGTATTTTTATTTGTACTATAACTAAGTTGAAGTTTCACTGGATCCAATAATGTGAAGTTTGTAAGTGTATTGTGTGTAGTTTATGACTTTAACTCAGGCACGCACACAGAAAGAATGACGACTTTTCTTTATATATTAGACTAGCAAATATATGCTCCCTCCGGTCGAATATTTTTGCTCGGCTAGGGGGATAATATCACGATGAACGAACTACATACATTGACCCTAACAGGAGGAGATAATGATAGAGAATTATATCATGACAGATGAACACTACTCCCCTCCCCCCCCCCCCCCCCCAAAAAAAAAGTGTAGTTAATGCCTGGAGGATGATATCATGACAACAGAATAGATAGTACACTACACCCACTGCACTCTCTAAAAAAGGAGAAACTAATCCTGGGACGATGGTATAGTGAGGCACGAACATATAGTATGTGAAACAGTGGTTTCAGCGACGGAGTTCAGGCCCCACGTAGAGACAAGTGGAAGTCTGGGAGCTAGTACATATTTTTGACTGTCCAAACCTTGGCCGAGAGACGGCGCCAGCCTGGCGGGAGAGAGCGTGTAGGTTGTCTGTAGCACTTATCCAGATACAATGGATGAGTTTGACCAGCTGAACAATTTGGTCATGGGTCTTTTAGATACGATGGATGTCAACTCGAGGGGTGGTCCAATAGAGAAAGAGAGGCTAATGGTTTTCTTTAGTGTAGATAAGATCTAAAGAGAAACTAAAACGACGAATTACAATTGCCCGTACCACCCCACTCCGGGGGAGGAGTGGGGACACAGAAGAAGGGATGGGGGAAAGAAAGAGAGTAAGTCAGCATCGCGCGTACCACACGACGAGAAGAGAGAGAGAGAGAGAGAGAGAGAGAGAGAGTATGAGTATGAGTATGAGTTATACGTTTTTCGTCTTTGTTATTTTGAGATGAGAAGGCGATCGCAAACCAGTCAGATCTAAGAATTCGTTCGGAACGGAAGGGCAAGCGAGAGCGTCGCGCGAACGATCGCTCTCGCTTGGCATGGCATGGCTCATGGCATTCCCCCACCATCGTTTTCCACCAGAGATTAACGTCTCAATTGATACCAACAGTCGTAAGAGTCCACACCCACCGTTTGAGTAGACAAGTTATATCTCGATTAAGGATTTGCAGTCGTAAAGAGATTCACACACGCACACGGAGAGATACAATAGTTGGTAAGGAAGCCATTATCGAAAAATAGACTTTGGGTTAAAGTTAAAAACCCACCGTTCATTTTTATTAAATAATTATTGTTGTGAAAAGACCTAGCCGTTTGTCGAGTTATTCTGTTATCGAATTGTCCTGCTAAGTAATCTTGTCTTCACAGAATCACGAAGTCGTCATTCAGCAGACCCGGAGGAGATTCAACGCCACCACAGACGACATCACGAGCCAAAGAAAAGGTGTTCACAGTCAGGAAGGATTCCTGCACCGGGACGGTTCTCATTACATTTGATGATGCCGTCACGTCACAAGGAAGAGGTGTGGGGTCCCCGCCACAATGGTGCCGCGACCTAGGATCATGGTACTGTGAGGAGTGCCTGGCAACCTCGGGAAAAGAAAGAGCAGAGCCAACCCACGGCAAAAAAAAAACAACAAAAAAAAAAACAATTTTTTTTTGCCGGCAGAACACTTTGAAAAACAAATAGACAAAAAAAAAACCCACGGCACAACGGACGATTTTTTTTTTACCGGCAGAGAGAAAGGACATCGACACCCGTGTTTGAAAAAAAAAAGAAGAATAATAGAAAAAGGAAAAGAAAAGAGAGAAACGGTTTAACGGGCATGTACACCCGTGATTGAAAAAGAGAATAGAAAAAGGAAAAGAAAAGAGAGAAACAGTTTAACGGGCATGTACACCCGTGTTTGAAAAAGAGAATAGAAAAAAGGAAAAGAAAAGAGAGAAACAGTTTAACGGGCATGTACACCCGTGTTTGAAAAAGAGAATAGAAAAAAGGAAAAGAAAAGAGAGAAACAGTTTGGCGGGCATGTACACCCGTGTTTGAAAAAGAGAATAGGAAAAGAAAAGAGAGAAACAGTTTGGCGGGCATGTACGCCCGTGGTTGAAAGAGAGAATAGAAAAAGTAAAAGAAAGGAGAGAGAAACAGTTTAACGGGCAGGTACACCCGTGTTTGAAAAAGAGAATAGAAAAAAGGAAAAGAAAAGAGAGAAACAGTTTAACGGGCATGTACACCCGTGGTTGAAAAAAAAAAAGAGAAAGATAGAAAAAGAGATAGACTGAAAGAAAAAACGTTTTTTTAGACTTTGAGATCGATCTGGGATCGCGAACTTTTAGTCAATTGATTAGAAGGCCCGGACGAACTCGAAAGATAATAAACAACCAGCCCAGAAGCGGGAGACCACAGGGGCAGCAGAGGAGAGGGGTAAGTGACTCGTTGATTTCTCTTGTTCGCTTGCTCGGTTGTCGGTGTATCGATTGTTGTCCAAACTTTGCACACAGTTTGGGTAGTTCTGTTGTTAGGGGTGGTAAGCTAGAACGCAAAGGGAATGGGTTCGGAGGAAGACCCAGTAAATAGTGTAACAGGCATGGGGAGAGAAGAGACTAGAAAGATAGAAAGGCCGATAGGAGGGATACGAATACCCCCCCACAAAGGGGATCCCGTCGGTTCAATGGAGTGGTTAGCAGTAATTCAGAAGAAGAGGATGATTTATGGACTAGAAAATCACGAGATGGTGCTGCTCGCTCTAGAGGGAGCGAGGGGCCCAGCGTCGAGATTCATTGAGGGGAGGTATGTAGAGAACCCGGGGATCACTTGGACGGAGCTCCGCGAGCAGCTAGTGAGGCAATACGCCAGCGAGCGAACCGCGATTGAGGCCGTACGCGAGTTGACCCGGCTAAGGTTAAGCAATGGCGAGGAAAGGCCTGGGAGAAGGAAAACGGTGGGGGCAGGGCGAGTCCGGGGCCCCGAATGGAGAGAGGGGGCGGAGAGGATCGGGAGGCAGACTCCGATCCTAGAAGGAAGGCATGGGACCTTCAAAATGAGTACGATAGGCCCGCACCGGCCAGGCAGGTATCAGTCCGCTGGACCTGCAGGGGTGAGGGGCATAGAGCAGCAGAGTGTCCCACAAATTATGGGCACCCACGCGGCTCGGTTAGACCGAACTGCACTAGGTGTGGTCGGTTCGGACATGAGAGTCGGTGGTGCACAGCAGCATAGATCGGAGGTGAGGAATTAGGATTCCGAACCTTAGTGTGCCACCTGACGCTAGGGTAAAGAACCAGGGAAGCGCCCAGAGGCCACCCCACAGAGTATAAAAAGTAGGGTGGCCACCAGAATGATAAGTTTAGTGAAAGACAGCGAATTTAAATGGGAAGAAGACGGGCTTGGGTTTTGTTCGCCGGTTTATGAGAAACCGCAAGAAGCAATGAACCCCCCCGTAGAGAGAGATCGAATTAAACGCGACTGCTAGGTCGGTTGACCAGTCCAGCGAGTGGGAGGAGAGCGGCAAAATACCCCCCTGCCCAGCTCCAGAAGAGACTGAGAGAAAATCGGTTAGCCAAAAAGGTAGAGGAATTACCTATGAAGTTACGGTAGAATGGGAAGAAGACGGGCTTGGGTTTTGTTCGCCGGTTTATGAGAAACCGCAAGAAGCAATGAACCCCCCCGTAGAGAGAGATCGAATTAAACGCGACTGCTAGGTCGGTTGACGAGTCCAGCGAGTGGGAGGAGAGCGGCAGAATACCCCCCTACCCAGCTCCAGAAGAGACTGAGAGAAAATCGGTTAGCCAAAAAGGTAGAGGAATTACCTATGAAGTTACGGTAGAATGGGAAGAAGACGGGCTTGGGTTTTGTTCGCCGGTTTATGAGAAACCGCAAGAAGCAATGAACCCCCCCGTGGAGAGAGATCGAATTAAACGCGACTGCTAGGTCGGTTGACGAGTCCAGCGAGTGGGAGGAGAGCGGCAAAATACCCCCCTACCCAGCTCCAGAAGAGACTGAGAGAAAATCGGCCAGCCAAAAAGGTAGAGGAATTACCTATGAAGTTATGGTAGAGGGGAGCAGAACGCCCCACCACAGAATAGCAGGAAAGCCAAGCCAAAGATAGTCAAGGACCTGGGGGAGAGGCCGAGGTTGTGCTGTGTCGCATTCGTTGGCTCCACCGCGCGCAGGGAGGGCCCCCATGCGTGTGCGGTGCTGGTGGTTGTGGCGCGGACAGTTGTCTTGGATGCCCCCCCCCCCTGAGATAAACGGACATATAAGGATAGAAAGAGATGCATAACTGGGACGGATGGAGGGTCGTCGTGGTTAGATCCAAATGATCGATCATAAGTAGTAATATACCTGCAGCCGGATGGGCTGTTGACGAACGACCAGGCAGATATATAGTGAGTTGTAAAAGCAAAAGAAGGTTGAAGTAATCGACAGATGTTCGAACCACCGTGAATATGACAGATTGTGGTGCGCCTTACGAAAGGGCACAGAAGTAATGATAAGCGAAGAGAAGGATATGAGATCCTATCTAAGATAGATAGTGTTGATACAGACGAAGCAGAAGAAATCAGTGGCCCCCCGTTGCTGGGAGAGGCACTCGATGAGTAATTAGGGACAGTGTCGGGAAGCGATGAGAGAATGATCATGAAGAAATTGGAAGTTATAGGGCAGAACCAAAAGGGTTACTATCGCATGCAGCCAGAGAAGGCGCATCGATATCGAATGTCACCGGGCCGAAGTGAGCCAAGAAGGTGTTAGTCTGAGAGAATTGTTTTCCCAGAGAAGGGAACGGAAGAGAATCCGGCCGAGGTGGCCGACGCAATGATAGTGACGGTATGTGAACCAGACAGGTCCGTACCAAGAGAATTTCAGTTGTTGATACTGACGAGTGAGTGCACAGGTGCACAGTTGGATATGCAATCGCTAGGACACTTGTCGCCGAATATAATCATCTCGGCAGATTAAGGCCGAATTACCAAATCGTTTGAGATTACCGGTCGACCCCATCGAACAGTTATGAAAGTATTATAATGTGTTAAAATGCGTTGCATAACCAAAAGATAACAAGCTATTAGCTTTAAGAAGATTGGAGGGTTCGATTAACCCCGTCAGGAAGGGAAAATTCACGTTAAACAGTAGGACTAGACACGGGCACGATAGGGCTTGGTCGATGTTAGTGAGAATTGTGCACATAAATAATAGGGTTAGCTTTTGCAGAAAAGACAAAGGGCGCGAGAAAGACATAGGGAGAAATTGGACGGCGCGAGCACACCGACGGCCGAGTGCATGAGCGAGGGAGGGTTACCCTTGAGTACACTTCACCCAGATCGCGAGCGGGGGCAGGAATCGCTACCCCTGTCGGAAATCCAGGTGGATGACCAGTGAAGAAGTAGAGATTGATTCCGAGGAGAGGGTGATGGTGACGTAATTTGTAAGGGGCGTTGCGAGCTCCAATCTGTATTAACAAACTTTTAATTGCATGCATAATAATTCATTTTGTCACCTACCCACCTCCCAACACAGAAACCACAAAATGCATACGCACATACACACATACATACGTAGTCCTGATGTTTTAATAGACTGGAAAGAGAAAAAGAAGGACAGACCAAAAGAAAACAGAACAGAAAAAGAAAACTTTTTGTTCCATTGTTTAGCTACAGTTTTTTCTTAATTTTTGATTATTATTGTTTTGATTTTATTATCCGTTGTTCTCTCTGTGTGTGGGGAAAGGTAACGGTCTGGGAGATGTCAATTGCAACCAAGTGACACGAAATAAGGGTGGACGGATGTGAAACAGTGATTTCATCCGACGTATCTGCCCCCTTTATGGCGCACCGATATGCATCAGAGAGATCAGCCCCCCACGTAGAGAAAGGTGACGGTCTGGGAGGTGTCAATTTCGACCAATTGACACGAAATAAGGATTGGGCGGATGTGAAACAGTGGTTTCAGCGACGGAGTTCAGGCCCCACGTAGAGACAAGTGGAAGTCTGGGAGCTAGTACATATTTTTGACTGTCCAAACCTTGGCCGAGAGACGGCGCCAGCCTGGCGGGAGAGAGCGTGTAGGTTGTCTGTAGCACTTATCCAGATACAATGGATGAGTTTGACCAGCTGAACAATTTGGTCATGGGTCTTTTAGATACGATGGATGTCAACTCGAGGGGTGGTCCAATAGAGAAAGAGAGGCTAATGGTTTTCTTTAGTGTAGATAAGATCTAAAGAGAAACTAAAACGACGAATTACAATTGCCCGTACCACCCCACTCCGGGGGAGGAGTGGGGACACAGAAGAAGGGATGGGGGAAAGAAAGAGAGTAAGTCAGCATCGCGCGTACCACACGACGAGAAGAGAGAGAGAGAGAGAGAGAGAGTATGAGTTATACGTTTTTCGTCTTTGTTATTTTGAGATGAGAAGGCGATCGCAAACCAGTCAGATCTAAGAATTCGTTCGGAACGGAAGGGCAAGCGAGAGCGTCGCGCGAACGATCGCTCTCGCTTGGCATGGCATGGCTCATGGCATTCCCCCACAATCGTTTTCCACCAGAGATTAACGTCTCAATTAATACCAACAGTCGTAAGAGTCCACACCCATCGTTTGAGTAGACAAGTTATATCTCGATTAAGGATTTGCAGTCGTAAAGAGATTCACACACGCACACGGAGAGATACAATAGTTGGTAAGGAAGCCATTATCGAAAAATAGACTTTGGGTTAAAGTTAAAAACCCACCGTTCATTTTTATTAAATAATTATTGTTGTGAAAAGACCTAGCCGTTTGTCGAGTTATTCTGTTATCGAATTGTCCTGCTAAGTAATCTTGCCTTCACAGAATCACGAAGTCGTCATTCAGCAAACCCGGAGGAGATTCAACGCCACCACAGACGACATCACGAGCCAAAGAAAAGGTGTTCACAGTCAGGAAGGATTCCTGCACCGGGACGGTTCTCATTACATTTATGCGTTATAAGTATACTACCCTCAAAAAGAGTAAAAGTCGTTTTAAAGATCATGAATAATAACGGTCCATGATCGACACCTGGGGCAAACCCACATTAATGTCATGTTTTTTAGATGTACGACCATCAAAGACAACTTCGATCTTTCTTTTGGCTAAAAAGGATTTGATTATACTAAATATCTGTCTAGTAATACTGTACGACTTAATTTTCATGAAAAGACCATCATGCCAAACTCTGTCAAAAGCTTTGGATATATCAAGTGCTACCATCCTAGCTCCACCAGCTTTATCCAATGAATGATATATGCGTTCCGAGATGACTGTTAGGATATCAGCAGTAGAATGGGCTCGCCTAAATCCATACTGTTGGTCAGAAAGAGGTTCAGCTTTAATGAGGTGGTAAACTATCGCTAGATTGATTAGTGATTCGAAAGCGTTAGCAAATTACTGGAGGAGATGATGAGGTTATAATTTTGTGGTTCAGTTCTTTCACTAGAATTCTTGAACACTGGTACTACAGAGGCAATTTTCCAACAATTACAGAATATTGATTTATTAGATGTATCATAATATTAATTTATTAGATGTTGTATCATAATATTAATTTATTAGATGTTGTATCATAATATTAATTTATTAGATGTTGTATCATCTATTAATAATGGAGATTATGTGTCTGTCTGTCTGAAACTGAAACTCCATCAGAGTAATATCACTATTTACTCAGTCTGCCAGCTTCTTTATGTACTACTACAAAAACCGCCGTAAACACTATGCGTATTTCTTAATTTACATAATTAATTGCTTTTCAACTTCTAATAAATTAGTATTCTGTCGTCGCTAGAGAAAAAGAGAGAGAGCATTTATTCATTTAGATGATTCTATTTAAATAATCACAGGTGTTTGACACCTCAAATAAAGCTTCAGTGTGAATAACATTTTTAGTCTTACAACAGTTTTAAAATTGCCTTTATTTGCAGATGCATCAAAAGAGTTAAATTAATGTTTTTTCAAATTTATCAAAAAAATGTTTCACAATTTTTTTGATGAGGATAATTTGTGTCATTTAGATAATTTGGGTTACTATTTGCATCTTGGTTCTTAGATTTGTAACATTTCAGCCAATGCCTCTGAAGAGGGTCAAAGGTTATATCTTTTCGAACTGGAGGATCTGTATGGAATTTCAAACTAAACCCTTTATTTAATCCATAGATTGTTCTCATTCCATTAGCCATGACCAGCTGAAGTATTATGTTAGTCTTAGTTATTGAACCTCCAAGATCCAACTTCCAGAAGACTGTCACTTGGAACTGTTTGTTTACCATTAGCCCATGGATCCATTTGGATTAAATAAATGGTTAAGTTAAAAATTCCCTCCAGGTTCCCAAGTTCGATGAGATGTACCTGAAGATGGTCAGAGGAAATATCAGCCAAAATGTTTTGAATATGACAAGCAAGATGCAGAAATGTGAGACCTCTGCTTTTTTGTGAATCAGAAAAGACGAAATTCTACTTTTTCTTTAAATTCAGAAAAAACAAATTAAAAAAAATTCTTAAGCAAAGTCTGATTTCTGCGGGATCGCTAGAGCTTTATATCCTATTTTCCAGTCATTTGGCTGATTTTATTTCTCTTTCTTTCTTTCTCTCTCTCTCTCTCTCTATCTTTCTTCTTTTCTATCTTTTTCTCTCTCCCTCTTACAGTCTCGGCTTGATTTGTTTTGTTTGCCTCATATTTCAAAACAATTTACAATAGGGGTGGGGGAGAGTAGAAGACTTTGTTTCATCAAAGAATGACCCCTCCATACACACACATGCACATGGCTCCCTCGGTTAGAAAATTGATCTTGATTTCAGCTTTTTTTGCCATTGCCCACTCACATCCCTGAAGATCAGAATAGTAGTCCAAATGATATAAATCCAATCTAAGAAAGGCTATTTTATCTGACAACTTTTCAAAGAATTAGAAAAATCAAATGGAAATTTTCAAGTAACATTCTCTTTACACCTAAGAGTTTTGGAGATTATTTGCCACTCTTGTGTAAACAAAATGACTTTGTGTTTGTGTTGAAGTTATTCAATTGTAAGCCCACGTGCTGCCCTCCCAATGACCGTTGACCCCGATGTTGTGTGTGCCATGCTTTTCTGTTCGTCTTCATCTTTCGTTCTGGCCATGTCGTCTATTCCACTGACGATCGCCGAGTGAACAGGCACTGGTTTATAAGTTTATTAAACAAAAAATGCAACTCACAAGAAAAACAAACTCAAATACGTTGTGTATACGGTAGTTGTACTCTGGTTGGGTGTGATACTGAAACCGACCCCCAAACACTAACGTCCACATCTCAGTTCAAGTATATCGGCTAAGACCCAACTGAGATAATTTATCTGTTGAGGCCACCGCACAGTGGGCTGGGACATGGAAATTGCCAAAAATGAACATTACTCAAGCATTTATGGCTCTAAATGTTTCAAAAAGTAGAGAAAAAATCCAGTTTAACAAAAAAAAAAGTAAGTCAAACGGAATCCTACAAGAAAAATGGTGAACATTTGAACATCCCAGATTTCGCGATTTCATGATCTCATCGGTTTCAAGACAAGTGTTTTTTCCACCAAATTACTAAATATGCTTGTAAAATGAATAAAAGTGGCTCAAATAAGGTAATTTTTTTACATTTATCCAGTATTGGCTCAAGTTAACTGAATATAATAAAATCATTTAATGTCAGGTCCTCAATTACAAGAAAAATTAGTTTTTGGTCAAAATCTTTTGCTAATTTTTGTTCAAAATCCTTAAAATTTACGTATTTTTCGCTTTAAAATTTGATACATAACGGTGAAAATCTCAAAATGCCACAAGCCAGATTTTCTCCAGTGTGCATTTTCTGAAAATATAGATAAATATGTCTAAAAAAATCCATATATTGAGAATTCTGACTTGTGGCAATCCAAAATAAAGAAAATTCTCCACAGAAGCCAATTCTCAGAAATCTGATGCACGCTCGTTGCGATTGACTACTTAGATTTTGACCATTTCTGAAATATTTTGAGATCAGATAATGCTCTGATGCTGAAATTTCTCATGGGAAAGCTCTTGAGGCTGAGAAATCCAAAAATGCTATCAGATTTATCCCAAAATCAACACATTTGTTGCAATTTAACAAAAAACAACAAATTTTCTAGCTGTGATTCTGTCGTTTAAACTATCAAATATTAGATGATTACTTTTCTTTTTCAGAACAACACAAACAAACAAACAAACGATGAAATTGACATGGGACGAATTCTACGCCATCTGCCAAGCGCAGAAACCCAGCCACGCGATCTAGACAACTTGAAAATACCAAGACAAACAACATCATCATGTCTGTTTTGTCCGCTCTCCATCAATGATTACAATGGTGGTGAAGTCAAACGGACACAGAAATCGCCTAACAGTGCCCTGACACATAGATCGTTAGCACTTCAGCTGGGCAAGGAGTCGACAGAAACGCTTCAATCACTTCAAGTCTTTGATGATGATATCAACGCGATGAAGTCTTCTGGGTTTCAGACCGTGGTTGGGGAGAAGTCTGAGTCGGTGAAAGTGAATGTTGCCTCACACATGATGGACTTGAAAGCTGCTAATTTGTATTTGGGTCTTGGTGGGGCATATTGTGATTTGTGTGACCATTCCAGAGCTGACTGCCATGATCCAGATGCTGTGCGAGCAGGATTCGAGATCACGCGAACGGTTGGTGACTTGCACTTCATTTTCGAGAATGTGGTTGATGATGGCAATGAGATTGTCAAACAGCGTAACGACTATGACACGCATAAAGGTTTGACAAACAAGCCAATACCAAACCATGAAGTCATCCCCATTCATGTCCTGCATGCGCTGTTCCGAACGTTTGACCACTACATGAAGATAGCGGTGCATCTGAAGGCCGAGGTCTTCGAGTGGACAGAGTCAGATACCTCCCACTACCATCAATTCCTTGTGGCTGCCAAAAAGGAAATTCAGACTAAGCTGAATAAAGTCTTAAGTGAGCGCTGGGATTTCTCTGATACAACTGATAAAGGTGGAACGTCGACAACTGGCAACACTGAACAAACTATTCTACGTCATGGTGGTAGAGATGGCAGTATCGGGCAGTATCTCTTCGTCATCCTTCGTTTGTTTTCGTCCTCTCAGAACATTGACGTCCAGGAATACAAGAAGGTTTCTACCACCCTTTACTTATTGTATCTGGAAAGCTTCCCCACACCCACCCGACCAAAGAAGAACTTCTCTCAGCCTATGGATCTGATGTGGATCAGTGTTCCTCCCACTCTACACAAACTGCTGGCTCACTCATGGGAGCTCATCGAGATGAACGATTGTCGTGGCCTTAAATGTTTTGATGAATCTGGGTTGGAGGCTAACAACAAAATTCTTCGATCCATCCGTCTCAAGTTGGCTCGCAAAACCTTGCAAGCAGATAATTTGGACGATGTGATTAACCAGTTGTGGTTAGGTTCGGATCCGAAGATAAATCATATTCGTCTACAAGCACAGCCGTTCTGTAAACATTGCATTGAAGACGGACATTCAACATGTTACTGCAAGATTGGGCCTCTGAGTAATGATGATGCTCTGTTTGAGAAGCTCTGTTGCTGAAAGTTTATCCCTACTGCTTGATAAATTTATGAAAATCATCATGTCAGTGACTATATCTGCTTTATCATATGCATCCAACGGGCTCCAATCCATTCTCAGGGTAAAATTATATCTGATCCCATCTTTTCTGCCTTTAATGCCCTAACAGGTTATCGTTATTTTGACCCAATTACCCCCCAGAAATTATCATTTAGGAATTTTCTGTTCAGATAGTAATAACCTTAGTAATACGCTTCTAACAAGCCCTCAATCACTCTCCGAGGATTATTTTAAGCCATAATATATCTACAATCGTGATTTTGGCGCAATATGCCCAAATATGGTTTTTCGGTTCCAGAGCCCTCAAAAATCAATATTGTGAAATTTTTCTTTCATATTTGTAATCAGCTAAGTAATACGCTTCCAACGAGCCCTCAACCAATATCAGGGGATTATTTAAAGCCATGATATATCTAAAAACGTGATTTTGGCCCATTATGCCCAAATATGGTTATTTGGCCCAAGATATTGATATTTTTCCAAAATTTCACCCTCCCAGCTCACTGTGCACCGCTATTGCGCGGTTGATCCGTTCATTTCATTGTTTGCTCGGCTTGATCTGCTCCCGCTCGAAGTTAACTCAAATCTGATCATCTTCTCTCCGAGTCGCAAACTGCCACAAAACTCAACTGCCGTAAATGTTCATCAACCTGTCAAATGTCGTAAAACTGTCAAAACTTGTTTTGTGAATAGATTTTATTTTATTTTTAAAAAGCTGAATTTATACTTTCATTTTTGTTTCACTGTTTTTTTAAAAACTATGCCGTTTTTTGTTTTTAATAAATTTTTATTTTTAAAAGTTAATATTGTTATGGTATCGTTTGGTCATTAAATTATGAATTGAACCAAATTGTTATAAAGCTAATTTTGTTAAAATAATGTTATTGTAATCTCTATTGATAAAATTATTAAATGTAAGGAGCTTCCAATACTTTTAATCTTTTAATATCTGAAAATTTGCTAAGAATATTTAAGCCAAAAATGATTTTCTATTTGACACTTATTTTCAGATTTCGAAGAGTCACAAAGTAATTAATTCATTCATTTTCAACTATTAATAAAAGATTAAAATGACTGACTTGTTACAACGAAGTCAAAATGCATTGTGGTGGATGTAATTTCATAATTAAATATAAAAAAATATTTAAAAAAATTTGTTTTATTTTATGGTATAGCGTTTTTGATCTCAATAACTGAACGATTATATAAATAAATAAATAAAAAAAAATTATGTAGAGGTGAGAAATGGACACAAGAAGTTCTCATAATTTTTTTTATCATAGAGATATAGAGATATTTAATTTGAAAAAACAAAACATGTTCAAGTGATGGTCATTAATGTGAATATAAATTTGGGTTAATACTTAATAACTTTCCATTTGTACATTTCCTTGAATTTTGCAAATGTATTCTTTTTTAGGGCAGACTGTCTCTTCAGAAATTGTGGTTTTATCTCCAGCCGACAATGAAGACTCTTGAAATTTTAGTTTCAATTGTTAATTCTATTAATAAAGTAAGTTACTTTTTTTCATTTAAGATTTTGCAAAAACAGTTTTGGAGACATTTT
The DNA here is from genome assembly GCA_963556195.1 of Sepiola atlantica. Taxonomy (NCBI): domain Eukaryota; kingdom Metazoa; phylum Mollusca; class Cephalopoda; order Sepiida; family Sepiolidae; genus Sepiola; species Sepiola atlantica. The sequence goes on from OY744520.1 coordinate 10,927,809, forward strand.
GTTCTAGAATTTATGAAGACTTTTAACATAAAGTTTTTATAAAGATTCATTTCAAACAAGCTGAATTTACCCGGCATTCCCTGGGTGAAGACATATTACCAGGTGGAGGACTAGGAGAAAAATAATTCAAAATATAGTCATGTTTATAATTTAAAAAAAAAACAGGATTAAAAATTTTTTTTAAAGTTTCCCCGCATTTTAATTTTTAAAATTTATTTTAATAAATATTTGATTAATAGTAAATAAGAAAACAAAATTCAATGTGAATTTATAAAAGTTATGGAACTAAAACAGACACTACAATATCTTGTCTGATAGTTTTATTCATATAAACGTTTAATGGATATTGCATTTAAAAATAGAACCGAAATGAATAAAAAATGTGCATTCAATTTTGCATAACAAGAAGCTAATCTTGTTTACAATTTTCTTTTAAAGAATTAAAAAAATAAATTCTGTTTTAGTTTTCCGTATTTTAATAAATATTCAATTAATAGTAAATGGCGAAAATAATTCTGTGTAGTTATCAAAATTGTGTATAGGCAAGAAATGCATGCATACACAGACAATGGAGATCGTGTCTGATAGTTTTATTCGATTGTTGGCCTTGATTTTTATTCAAAATTTGTATAAAATATTCACGTCAGATTTTCATGTCTCTCAACAAACTACCAAATCAACTTTGGTGGTGTGATAAGCTTGCTAGTCTTAAATAAGGTAAGACAAGTTCATGCCTTTTTAATACTCAAAGATTTTATTGCCAGTTCTTTGGCAGCAATTTATTTTTATGCTTACATTTGCTACCTTAGGCAAGGTGTTCGCTCACACCACCACCTCAAAATCTATCTTTCCCAGCCCTTTCTAATTTTTTTATTGGCTACCCTATCTCCCAACCCAATCAATTACTCAAGCTCTCTCGCTACGCTGAACCAACCTGGGTATGACACAAAACTGCATCCAATGCTGAATCAGCTGTTGGTTGCCGTTACTCACAGGTTTGCTTTGACCTGAAGTGGTAGTATTTGTCAGCGTTCCATGTGTGTGGCTAAAATAGAATCATCGTTTATGGATCATTTGTTTACAAAAATATGTGCCTATGAAACAAATTTATCAACAAACCAATCGTATACAAAATATATTTCCAGCATAAATAAATGTGAAAAATATTAAGAATTTGAAGCATAACATCTTTTAACCAATATGACTCGATTGAGCATAAAAATAACCTTGAAATGTTGATATGCCGTAGAATAAAACAAAACCATCATTTTTGTTTTGTTATTTTTTGTTTTCTCCTTTTCTTCCTCCACAGGGCAAATGTGTTGGAGATGCAGTTCTTACTCTTCTTCATGAAATGACATCTGGCTTTGCAGGGTGAGTAACAAGATTCAAACAGCTTCTACCGAAATGAGACATTCTATATTGTGAGCTTTCAGATGAGATATTTAAGAAGAATCTGAACTTACTGAAAATTAAACTGATGTGTTAAAGAAAAAGTAGAAACAAAAGTAAAAAAAAACACAAAGAAATAAAAAAATTTTTAATTTTTAAACTATTATTAATGATGTAATAATTGCTTTTATTTTATTTTTCTTATATGTACTTTTTTTTTACCGAGATGAGGTATAAATAAAAACTATAACGCTCCCCCAGCATTGCTCGGTAATGAATGACAACCACTGTGTTCTGTTTCCCCATAATACCATTCCGTTTTTAATTTAAAAAAATTTTAATTCCTATAATTTTAAATTTTTAAGTTATAAATAAAATAGAATACTCGTTCCGTCAACTGTAGAGATATTAAATTAAAAAAAAAAATCAATTGAGCATTGAAAAAAAAAAAAATAGGCAACGTTTTTATATCAAAATGCCATTCACATTCAAACAAACTATTTTTTTTTTTTTTTTTTGTAACTTTAATAAGTTATCTCCTATTTTGTCTGTCAAGCATACAATGCCTTCAGTTTTACTATTATATAAATAGATATGTTATTTATATTTCCAATTTATGCCAATGTCATTTTTAAAATCAAATTGTAGCCAATTGACTCTCTATTCTTCCGAACCAAATTGGCTCCAAGATTCCAGTTTCGAATTAACTTTTGAGAAGAATTTGCAAATATTTTTTGCTTTGTTTAATTTATTTCCTCTTAATAAATTAATGTAACTTAGATAATTAGACACTGAATTGTGTCAAATATTTATTGAAATCAAAATTGCAATAGTGTAAAATAAACGAAATTTTAAAATTCCTATTTAAAAAAATAATGTAATTACAAAAGTCCACCAGAATGCATTTTAGTTTCTTTATAAACAAATCATTTATTTTAATCTATTAGTAGTTAAAAAAAAGAATGAATTACTTTGTGACCTTTTTAGATTTCTGGCTTTAAATTTTTAGCAAATTCTCATATATTAAGATTGAACAGTTTGGAAACTATTTACATTCAATAATTTTATCAATAAATATTAAAACATTAAATTAACAAAATGAGCTATAGTTTCATGACAATTTGGGTTGATTAATAATTTAAAGACCAAACGATACCATAATAATTAAATTTAACTTTAAAAAAAAATGAAACAAAAATTAAAGTAAAAAGATTTCCTGGAATCAAATTTATTTCAGGAATAAATTAATAAATAAGATTATCTTATAGATAAAATAATTTGTAAATATTTTTCTGAATTATTAATAATGAAAAGGCTTAAAATGGAGTTATATATAAAAGGAATAACTTAAAAAAAGAAATAACTTTTTGTAAAATAAATGCATTTTTAAATGATGTCTAATTAGTGATATATTTTTGTCTCCATCTGTGTTTTCTAGGGATACAAAAAGTCAAGAACTTTGTCTTTTCTTAATCCAATCGGTGAGTTGAATGCATTTTTAAAATTTGAAATTTGTATAAAAATCCAAATTCTTTAAGTTTATTTTTATTAAGTTTTGGTGCTTATACACATATGAAAAACGTATTTCCAAATAAAAACTATTGTTTACACTTATGTATCAGGCAAAAATAAGTATCCTCACCAAAAATTAAGAAAAATTATTGAGTAGAATTTTAATTAAAAATAAAAATCAGTTTTATCTTATTTTGCCCACGGACATGGATTCATTACCTGTTTATATGACAGACTGAGTTATGTCCCTCTAATTCCGCTCTTATCAATGGCGGATCCGTAAAATACGATAAAACTGATTTTAATGTTTAATTAAAATTCTACTTGATAATTTTTGCTAATTTTTGGTGTAGATACCTATTTTTGCCTGATACATAAGTATATCAAAGAGTTTTCTGGTTAATTTATTTGGAACTGCGATTTTCACCTGTGTAACTGCGTTTTTCATATGTGCCCTCATCTATATACGCACCAAAGTTTCAAATGAAACAATTTTCCTTTTTTTAATTATTCTAATCATTTCCTATTCAAAACCTAACATGAATAATTTGTAGAATCCATTTATTTCATATCAAAATCTATTCATGTTTACTGTCATCTTTGTGAAATGTTAAAAAAAGTTCTTTGCTCTTCTCTTTTGACAAACCTTTCATATTTCATCAATATTTCTGTTTCCAATGAAATACAGTCTTTCTTTTCTACTGTTTCACACACAATTTCATGCACGCTAAATAAAAATACTTGTATACACGTACATGCTAAATAGACTGTAGCAGGGAAGGAGAACATATCACCTGTCAGACTGATTCAAATGAAAATCACTTGCGCACGTACATAGCTACAATGTGTGATTGCTGCAGAAAATTTAAAGGCTTTTGGGGTTTATGTATCCATAAGGCATGCTGGTGTGAACAACGTAATTCTCGTGAACTGAAAAATGTAAATCAAAGATGGGATTATGAATCCGCATTATCCCATCAGTTTTCAGGATCCTATTGCTGAGCGACTGCACCTTGGAGATATTCTAAGCAAGCCAAGAATTAAGTGGCCCAACGATAAAACGTGTGACGTAATACCATTTCTAGTGTTTAGGTGACATCAAGCAACACTAGTTTTAACACCAATAATAAAAAATAAATTCATTTCAATAAAACCTTATAAAACTACGAAGATGAACATGCATTATTATTATCTTTTTTTTTTCATTATCCTCTCCAGTGGCAAAAGCTGCTGTTGGTAGTGCCAGGGGTGACACTACCACCTTAGACATCGAAACTGTTACCATCGCTGGTTGGCAACTGATGATCATCATCATCATACTCAGTTTAACATCCGTTTTACATGCTGGCATGTGTTGGACCGCTTTAAGAAGCTAACCTATCTCTGACCAGGTCTTTATTCATCCATCTTTCTCTCAAGTCCATTTTTATCACTTCTTCCCATGTTTTCCTTGGTCTTCCTCTGTGAACTGAACCTGCTACTGCAACTGTTCTACATCTACTAACCCCAAAAACTCTCATCCATTCTTTCAATGTGGCCAAACTATCAAAGTCTCCTGTTCTACACACATCTCCCTATACTGTCCAGATTTAGTCTTCCTCTGAGGTCATCAGAACTAAGCTTGTCTATAAGACTCATATTACACATCCATTGTATCATTCTCATATTATTTCTCTTCATGCAATGCATGTCTTCAACCCTCACTGTCCAGGTTTCACTTTCATACATCGTCACACTGCGTATTAATGCCGGATAGACTCTTCTCTTGGCTGACGGTGGTAATGCTTTGCTGGTTAGTAAAGGCAGAAGTTTCCTGAACTTACTTCATCCACTCCTAGCTGTTGCAATCACACTAGCACCTGCTCCACCCTGTGCTCCAATGGTATCACCAAGATAACAAAACTTCTCAGCAATCTCAATAGCTTTGCGATACAAATGTACTTTGTCTACATCTAAGTTCTCATATATCTCCATTGTCTTGCACTTCTCGCACGAAAATTGGTTATCCTTTCTCATCCTTCCAGTAATTCCACTGCACTTCTTGTGTACCCAATGGTTACAAGTACACAAAAGATTGAATTGCACCCGACTCCCTTTCCGCAAACTTAGCAGGGAAACTTTCCAATACTACATTCACTCTCAGACCATTACTTCCCATAGCATTCAAGTTTTTAACTTAACAAGTAAGTCTTCCATTGTTTCACAAGGAAATACTAAATCATCAACATACAGCATCTGTTCTTCACAACACTTATGAAACTATCTGGGCACAAATGCTTCTAAGCCACAAATGAAAAGCAATTGACTCAGTACAGAATCTGATGTATTCCTAATTTAACATTAAAGCTGTCACTAAATGTGCTGTTAATTCTAACATAACTTTGAGCATTTCTATACAGTGTTTAAACAACTTTACAAACCACTTATTTGCCCCTAGTTTACGCAAAGCCCACCAGACAACCTCTCTTAGCACTCTGTCAAAAGCAAAATACAGGTTATTATTATTATTATTAATGTACTTCTCTTGCATTTGTCTCTGGATAAATATAGCACCATTTGTACTTTTCACACGCATAAAACCAAACTGAATTTCAACTATGTTTATCTGACTTCTATTTGCTGCTCAATTATTCTCTCAATCACTTTCACGATCTAATCCATCAACTTCAAGCCTCTGTAATTACTTCTATGAAGTGCTTTCCCTTTACCTTTGTAACAATTAACAATTGTATTAAGTTCCCAGTCTTTCAGGATAATTTTCTTTTATTATCTGATTTTTCAAGTTTGTGATCATCTCAATGCCTGTTTCACTCGCAGCCTTCAACATTTCTGAAACAACACCTGAGGGTCTTGCAGCTTTATCCTTCTTCATCTTATTCACAGCTTCCCGTACCATTTCTTTCTCAATTCTTATAGCTGGACTGGATACTGCTTCTGCAACTTCTAGATTTTCATAGTTCCATAGAAACTCAGTATTCAACAATTTTTCGGTGGCATTTCCAAAAATCCCTCTTGTTTTGTTCATTTGTTGCTAACACTCCATTGCCATTTGAATTCATTTATCTCCAACAATATCCATATTTGTCGTTGCCATCTGTTTAACTATTCTGAATACTTTATTCTTTTGATCATTCCGTTGTAGTATATCTGGAAACCTGGCTTGCTCAGCCTCCTTCTTGGCTTTGTATATTGCTCTTCTTGCTTCCGTCTTTGCTTCCAGATACACATCCTTATTCACTAAACTGGTGCTACCAGATCAGGCTGTCTGAAGATATCGGCTTCCTGTCAAAAAATGCAGCAAACATTGATGTTTTTTTTTTTTCTCTTTGCAAAATTCAATCATGTTCTGCAAAATCCAAAACAAAAAACAACAATCCCCCCCCACTTTCACTCAACCAAAAACCATGATTAAATACTTAAACATATAAAGAACTTGAAGCATAAACTTTTTGCCGAAATGACCGGATTCAGCATTAAGTAACCCGAAAAAGGTTGATATGCCGTAAAACAAAACGACCAAACCTTATTCACTAAAACTTTTATCAACTGACTCCTTTGTTTACACTTTTTTTTATACATTTCTCAATTTTCTCATTCCATCATCATGTCACACTATGCCTTGGGGGCCTTTCTGTCCACCCACATTCAACAGTGTATCCTTCAGCATCTTCAATTGTTCTTCCACACTTCCTCTAGTGGATTTGCTTCATGAGAACAAGATATCACCTATGCTATCACACTTATGTTTGGAGAGAAAAAAAATATATGCTAAAAAGCAAAAAAAAAAAAGGATAACATTAGTTCCAATACAAAGTTTGTCAAAAATCAAATTGAGAAAATCTTATTGTGAAAACCAAACTGCTTATATACCTAGATTGAAAAGCTTATCTGTTATGTGTGGAGTGCTTAAACCTTCCAAGGTTTCTAAAAATTGCACTAGATGTCATAACTTGGTGCCATCTTGGAAAACCTTCAGACATAATGCAGTTACTTTTTTATGTTTTTTTTTTAATTTTTAATTTTTTTGTTACTCTTGTTCAACCCAAACAAGCATATTGCCATTGAGATGTAAGAGGCAAATTTATGGGAGGCATCCTAGGTGAGACGTTGTGTAACAAGATATTTGTTCACATTACATTTAAATTTCTGCATGTTGGTACAGTCGTGGAAATATGGAGCAGGGAGAGAATTTCCAATACAAACTGTCCGAGGAAAGAAGCTATTAGAGTAGAAAGTTTTCCAGCATCTGGGGACCTACAACTACAGTGAAGGGGTGGAATTTTGCTGCTAGTCTGGCTGATCAAGAGTATTTATGTTGAGGAAGTACACGTTCAGTAAGTTCATCGGAGCACATTTCATGAAAGTACTTGTAAAACAGGCACAGAGATGCAACATTGCTGCAATGGAGCTGGGTAGACAGTGCAGAAGCTTTGTAGAATTTGGTATATTTGGACTACTGTTCTCATCTTGGGTGTTTTTATCACAACGTTTCGGCTGATGGAACCTCTGACCTTCTTCAGGTGCACTTTGTCGAACTCTGGAATCTGGAAGGAATTTTGAATGGAACCCTTTATTAAATCCACGGGGGTAGCATGCTCTCGTTCCATCTGCCATGACTGGGATGAAGTCTTCAGTAATTCGCAATTCTTCGTATCACCCGCACTGAGGATTGAACCTTCAACCTTCAGATGACTGTCACTTAGAACTGAATTTTACTTAGTACTAGATCCACGGGTTCTTTATCTTGGTAGCATTGAATGCGACCATCCTTTTATGACCCCATTCAACTACATTCAACTGGAGGTCATTTTCTAATGATGCAGCTATTTCCTTGGATATGCATGTGTTCGATTTGCCAACAGGTCTAGAATAGAGCATGGTGTCATCAGCAAATATACCCATCTCGGACACGATTGCATCAGGGAGATCGTTTATGAAGATCAAGAATAATAAGGATCCAAGTATTGATCCCTGGAGCACACCCGCATTAATATGATTTGTTTGCATATATGGCCATCAAAAACAACTTGAATCTTTCTTTTCGCTAAGAAGAATCTAATTATATTAAATATCTGGCCAGTAGTATCGTACAAATTAAATTTTCTGAGAAGACCTTTATGCAAGACCTTGTCAGAGGCTTTGGATATATCAAGCGCTACCACCCTAGCTTACTCTGCCTTATCCAGTGTATGGTGTATGTGTTCAGAGATGAAAGTTAGAATATCCGCAATTGAATGAGATTATTTAAATCTGTATTGTTGGTCAGAAAGAAGTTTAGCATTTTCGAGATGGTAGACTATGACTAGATTGATTAATGATTCAAAGATTTTAATGTAAAGTGGGAGGATACTTATGGGGCGTTAATTTCTTGGATCATTTCTCTCACCAGAGTTCTTGAAAACTGGTACCACAGAGGTAACTTTCCAGCTATCAGAGAAGCCAGATTTGGCAAAGCACTTGTTATAGAGTTTGAAGAGGACAGGGGCCAGCTCAGCAGAGCATTTCTTTATTACTATAGCAGGATAAGATCTGATCCACATGCTTTGTATAACCTCCCCCCCCCCCTGTAGATGTGTGCGATTTCCACAGGTACGACCAGCAGGTTACCTATTCTTACTCCCCGTTAGGGTTAATGTGACGCCAGCAGAGTTTGGCCTGGTTCTTTGTTAATCGGCCCTGGCTTTGCCATGTTGTATTTTTGATTTAAAGTCCGGGTTTCATATCGGTTCAGAAGATTGGCATTGACTGGAGAGGAAAATAAATCGGACACTGCAAGGGTAGAAGACAAAGATTATTCAATTACTCTTACATATAAAAATAATAATATATTATCACAAATAAACAGAATGAAAATAATTACAGGTACAATAATGTTTGTGGTTATGTGAAGTAAATATTTCAGGTTGGACGGGATTTTTATCTCGTCTCAATAAACTGATACAATTATTATCTTCAGAGATTCTTTATAGTTCTCTAATCTCGAACAATTTGAATTGTTAACAGTTTATCTGGACGTGAGCAGTCAATCTCTTTCACCTTTCAAATCTCTGTCCAAAATTTCTCTGAAATTCTCCCCCAAAACACGATTTATTTTTGTTCTTATAGCAAGTCAGGGCCAAAACGTGCCTTTTCCATATGGCGTCATATGATTGGTTGCTCTCGCCCTGTCACTTACCGCTCTCTCTCTCTTTTTTTTTTCTCAACTTAGAAACAGCACTGAGATGACAGTTTTTTATAAGAAATTCCATGCAAGTAGAGAAAATAAAATATAATAAAGACATGTATATTAAATGACAGTGTCAATGAAAGTGAATAAACTGAATTTATTACATCTTGTTTTCTATTTATTTTTAAATTTATTTTTTATACTGATGATGCACCATTTACCAAATTCAGAAGCGACTGATAATTGACTGTAAAATTTTGATGAATTTCTAGAAAGATCGTAACAAATTGGCTGTAAAAGCTTTTAAAACAATTTCTTTTTGATTTGCCTTTCAATTTTTCTCATTTTCTTTTTCTAATATATTCATTTATAGATCTTTTTTTTTTTTCATACATATATATATTTCTTTTGCAGGCTTGTGCACCATATTTTGAAATTCTTGAGTTGTGGATATATAAAGGGATCATTTCTGATCCTTATGAAGAGGTAAGAAAACTTCATTGTCGAAAAGAAAAGATTTTTGTGGTTTAAATTTCAATTAATTTTCAATAAAAAAACTATTAAGAAAAATGTTTTCTGATGCATGTGTGAAATAAGTGAACTTTTGCTAAGAATTAATAAAAGGATGAGCTTCGTTTATGAAAATATACTTTTAGGCTGTTATCGTCTGGCGCAACGGATGAGTTAAATACAAAACTTTTATTTGGAAATTTAAATTGCTTTCTTTGTTTCTTGGCCTGATTATCTTCCTGAGTCTCCAATTTCAAAATTTATTCCCACAAAGTGTTTTTAGTAATATACAATTTTAAAATTGGATTTTATATTTGGATACATAATAAGAGTTAACCATAAGTAATTTTGAATTAAAAATTTTAACAAAATCTTTTTTGTGCAATGTCTGTAATAGGCCGGCATATGTAACTTGAGATATCAGAAATTGAGTTGCTGTTCTTTTGACGTTTTCACTCATCCAACTGTAAATCTCATTAACCCTTATCCTCGAGTGGCTTCTGGCCTTAATAATGGTGAACCATTAGTATATAAAAAATTAATTAACAAGTAAATAGTAAAGAACATGTAATAAATTCAGTTTATTCACTTTCATTGATACTGTCACACATTGAGAAGGTCTGTATGGACACCATTTTCCTGTCATAAAATGATGTGGCACCATCGCCTGTGTGATATTTTACAAAGTTGTGTTTTGTTGATTGTTCCTTCATTGTTAGTTTTTGGTAACAACACTTTTGGATCACCCTGTACATTTGTCGATGGTATGAAAAAGCCCACTTAACCAATAGCAGAAAAAGTTTGGCACTTTTATTGATTAATAGTAAATACCACTTATTCAAATCTATAGATGTAGCTTCATTGAATTTTGATGCAATATGGATACGAGCAACAGGCCACGAAGAAGGTCATTAACAACTTTTGGTGCTTATGCTGTTCAGCGGCCGTATTAAAAAATGATTTTTTTGTAAAAACAATATTATATACTTATTCAGCGTTATATTCTTACTCACTGTACAAAAAAGTAGAAAAAAATTATCCACTAGAACTTTAATTACAAGTAGTTTTCCATTCTGCATATCATAACAGCGATTTGTTTACGAAGCCTCCATCTTCTTTCTTAAGAAGATTTCAAGGGCAGATAATTCAAAATCTTAAGAAAGAAGATGGAGGCTTAGTGAACGAATCGCTGTTATGATAGGAAGAATGGAAAAATACTTGTAATTAAAGTTCTAGTGGATAATTTTTTCTACTTTTTTGTACAGTGAGTAAGAATATAATGCTGAATAAGTATATAATATTGTTTTTTATAAAAAAATAATTTTTTCATACAGCCGCTGAACAGCATAAGCACCCAATTTTCTTACTATAAAATCAATATTCGATTCTAGTTAGTCAGGTTTATTTTTTGCAGCATGATGTTAACAACAATAAAATGTAATTTGATTTAATGCCTTTCAGAAAATACTTTGACTGAATCAGAATTATTTTCATATGAACGCCATCTTAAGAAAAAAGGAAAGTAACTCTGTATTCGTCAATACAATTCTTTGGAACAAAATATTTTGGAAAAAATAAAACAAAAGAACAGTATAGTTAAAACAAAGAAAAAAACAAGTAATGTCAAGTAGCCTGATATTTCATTAATGGCATCTTATTCAACATCAGCATTTCTATTTGACGCAATGAATTTGTTGGGAGATCAAATTGTTTATGAAGTTTAAGGGCGGTTCTCTTGAAATCTGGACATTTTAGATTCATCAAAACGTTCCTTCTTGTTGGTTATTAATTCAGCCATAGCGTGACAGGAAATAAAAATAATGGCAGATGGTGATTTTTAATTTTTATTCCTTATTGCAGTATCACATGAAAGTGCTGAATCCAATATGGACATAGTAAGATCCAATCTGAACATTTTTTTTTTAATGAAAAAATTGGGTTTCACTTTGGATGCAGCATTATTTTAATTTTATATTTTGTTAACTTTTTTCAGTTTTATTACTTTTTGTCAAATAAAACTTTTGTTAAATGTTAAAACAAACCTGTTTTATTTTTATTTTCAGTTTTTTGTAGTTAAAAATGAAGACATCAACAAAGAAAAGTTGGATGAATATCCTTTTTTGAACTTTTGATATCATTTTCCTCCATTTTCTATTGATAAATTTTTTTCTGTATTTAAAAAAAAATGACCTTACATTTTGATTGGTGGAGTTAGGTCACATGTTACAGAGGAAATCTTTTAGAAGATATAGATAGACTGAGAACTTTCAGAGAACAGAAGGGGGTGGGAAAGCAGCCTTTGGGACTATCCTAGACTTAAAGGTATGAACATGCATGTGTGAGTCCAGTGCACAGCCCGTGATCGTCCCACTCGTTGTGCCGGTCCAAAGTTGTTGTTCGATTCAGTCAGTGCTGCAACAAAGGAATTCTCTTTCTAAAGAAATCCACAACAACAGTTTAAAAATAATTAACCGAGGTTTATCTTTTTTGGAGGTTACAAATGGTACCAGTTTTCTGAAAAGATTTTCAGCTAAAAGACCGTTGCCCAACCAAATCAAAACATAAGTCCAATTAACACAATCCTTTGGTTAAGAGCCACAAGGGCCCATCTTGCTTGGAGAGGCACATAGATCCAACTGAATGCCAGACCCCCCCCCCCCCCCAAAAAAAAACAAACCCTGACTGTCTCACACCTAGAGGGTCGGTTGTAACTGCCCCCCCCCCCCCCCGTTTCCTATCTCCTGGAATATATGCACCTTCGACCGGAAATCCAAGACATCTGGTCTTGATCTAAGTCGTTCCCATTCGACTACCCAAAGACTGACTATTCGGATACTCATTAGAGATAATGGCTAGACAGTGTCCACTCAAAATGGCTTATCTCCAGACAGTCTAGGAACATTATTTTTCTCAAGTAGGTTGCTCTCAATATGAACCCTTGCTTAATGAGGCAATTATTTAATTTCAAAGGAAAATCAATTTCTGGGTGATTGAACTCACAATCAGAGATATTTTCAATGTCTTCTGTGCCCCACCCCCTTCTCTTGGGCGAACATCTCTTATCTGCAGCAACGTCTGCTATTCACATGCACCACTAAACATGCAACCACCTAATGCATGTTTACAAAGAATTAATCATTTGGCCAGTTAAATAGATTAAGGAAAGAATAAAGTAGATTACAAGATCCAATTGTTGTCTTTCGTCAAGACACATTTCCAGCAATGAGGATAACATCCAATATGGCAGTCTAGACATAAGTGTGGTACTGAGAGATATAAAACGAAGCCACAAGATGATCACAAACTATATAATCTATCTTTAAAGCTGCGATAGTGGCATGTACATATATGTGCGATGTCTTTTCTTCCTTCTTCTAGATATTTAGATATTTTTCTTCTGTTGTCTTATTTAACTCATTTATAGACATCTATCTTAGCATCACTTATATTTTATATTTATATAAGATATGTCTATACCCTCCAGTGTCACTGCTGTTTTTGTATTCTTAGGCTAGAGTTCAGGAACAGATGGAGAAAAGTTATTTAGACAATCGACTATTATTATACTAAAGTGGAGTGAATCAATGTTGGTTTCCTAAAAGCTTTTCTTTGCTATGTACTTTAATGACATGAAATACATGCGAAAAGTCTCTGGAATTATATTTTTAAAAAATTTCCATTTTAATTTATTATAATTAGCTGAAAAAGTCACTCATCTCTCGCTTTGCTATCTATGTGTTTCGCTCGCCACCTTTAAATGTATGTTGATTCAACCACTCTCCAATATTTTTTTATGTCTCTGTGAGCATTTAGACAGAGTGACTCTCTTCTTTCAGCATTGCTTTTTAAATTATCAACCTCTTTGTACATGTTTTCTTTCTCTTAGAATGCAGCATCTGATTTTGCTTGAATTATTTCATGATTTGTTCAGATACTTTCCGCATGAAACTTACCTGTCTTGTACGAAAGAAAAGAAATCGGACATTTCCAAATTGAAAATGGGCCTTTTTGTCTACGCATCATGAGTCAATTTTTGAAATCTGGTCTCACGGATATTTCATAAAGAATTAGTTGGAATACTTGTCCCAGACGGCTTCATAATAATGAGACCCACATAGAACGTTTCAGAACTGTAAGACACCAAACACCAAAAGTACTAGAAAGCAACCAATAACATTGATTCCAAAATGGTTAAAATTTGCTAAAAGGAATAAAGATAGATATGATCCCCTTGGGACATTTTGCTAGAAATTCTGCAACTCTCTTTCTCCCCCCCCCCCCCCCCTCTCTCTCTCTATCTATCTATATATATATATTAGAGTTGGGCGGTTTTGAAATTTTGGTTTCGGTATCGGTTTCGGTTTTTTTCCCTTAAAACCTCGGTTTACGGTTCGGTTTTTCGGTTTTTTTGAAAAAATTTTTTTTACTATGGAAGCTATTCATTCTCTTGTGTGATGATTAGTTATTATTCAACGTTTAGTTGAATTATGCCACTGTTTCGATAATTTTGTGACTGAATCATTCTCCATGATATGAATCATATAAGTTTTAAGGTGTTGACTGTTGTAATCAAAGTTCTGATATCTTTTTAACAGTTAACTCGTTAAAACAGTGACCAAAGATTCATGAAAGATTTCTGAAGAATAAAACTGAGTTTGAATATACATTCTATCTAATTCTTTAACCCATCAGAAGCTAAAATATAACTCAGAAATGCAAGAAATTAAAAAACGAAAATTTATTTAAACAAACAAAATAATTTTACAAATAAAATTAAGCAAAAATGATGATGAAAATGAAATATTGTCAAAATTATTTGACAGATAAAAATTTTAATTTTTTAATAGGTGAAAATGTTTGCAAGACGTGTCTTGTCGCGTAAAATAAACACACCATATACTTCTCGAATTGCCGGTGTTGACTGTTGGGATGTCTGTCATTTTGTGTGCTCGAAGTTCTGTCAACTGGTGCGTGTTGAGGTTAATATTTGTTTTTAAGACAGGGTAATAAAACTTTATAGACATGTGTAAAAGACTAGTAGTACACCCGAAAACCGCGCCAAGGGAAAAGGAAGGATGGTTAAAAAAAAGTAGAGATTATTAATTCACCTAAAGTCATTTTTTAAGCTTTAAGGTAATTTTAGTCATAGAATTCATGACTTGGATTAAAGTTTAATAATTAAACTTTCGAATAAATTGTCAACTCTAAATAAATACCATATTAACAATTTAGTAAAATATAAATCGTTGCATAGTCTACTTTTTGAATAACCCATTTTTGGGATAGAGAACGGTATAGTTGAGAGATAGTTCTCTAGAAATTACAATTTATGTATGAAGTGGCTTTTCAAAAGTAAACAATGAAATGCCTAATGTTTAAAATAATTTTAAAAATCGGAATAAAGTGACACTAGCATTGGCAACTACTTTTTTTCTTTTTAAATGTTTATACTTACTCACTACTTTTCGTTTATTTACTTTTACAAGTATTTTTTTTTAATTTCATTTTAATAACTTATTTTTTAGATAACTCTGAAACAAACAAATAATTATTTTACAATTTTGAGTTGAATCAAATAGATTTTCGACATCATACGGAACGCGTTTGATTTTTTTCTTTTTCATTTGAAAATAGTTTATGCTAAAAATACGATGTCATGTTGTCTGTCGTATTTCTCTTTTTTTCATTTGAAAATTCAAAATGTTAATAAACAAATTGTAAACAAAGATTTCTTCCTACAAGTAGCAATACACATAAAAAAATGTAAATTGCTTAACAAATCTCAATAATGGCATATATAGAAAGAGCTTGATGATCTAAGAAAGAATCTTTTTAAATTTTTTAAATCTGACTAAAAATAAGGAAGTTATGACTATTTTTGTGCCTTGCACAATTGGATATTTTCCCCTCTTTAATACCATATGCGTTTCGTCACATTTTTTACACTAATTTTTCAGTAAAACTGTTATATCTTTGTTAAAACACAAGATTAAGCAATGAAATTTACCATATAAGTGTATTTTTGTACAAGGAATCAGAATATGCCACTGAAAAATCTCCAGAAATTAATGGTTTCCAAGTAATCTGCACTAAGTGCACATAAATATGCTGCAATACCTTAAAAATACCATGAATCCATTAAAAGAAAGAAGTTAGAAAACTCAAAGTTGAATTGTAATACATTTTATGTACAAGAAACTAAAATCTAATACTAGGACTGTTTAAAAATGAATATATTGCAAGATTTCTTTAGCATTATTGTAGATTTACACCTTCTGCTAACTCACCCCCTTACCTCCCCAAAATATGAGATTCTACTTTTTTTATTTAGGCAATTACATGTTAACACCCTGAAAAACTTGGCAGAAAGAAAGAAACAAAAACAATTATTTTAGAATTTAAAGTGGGGATCAGTTTCACATAAAATAATCCCCCATTTCAAGGCCATTCTAGCGTTTTAGGACAGTTAATTATTTTTTCTATGGGAGATAAATCCTGTGCGTTTTTCTTGTTTTTTTTTTTTTTTCTTTTTTTTTAGACGATTATAAGGGTTTTTGTGGGAGGAGGGGGGCTTACCACTTGAACTTCAGGTTAGTGGACGGGCTAGGGGCAATTAAGTGTGAACACCCTGAAAACTTAGCAGAAAGAAAAAAAACAATTCATTTAGAATTTCGAGTGGGGGATTAGTTTCACATATATTTAATGCAGAATAATTCACCATATCCGGGCCATTCTAGCGTTTTAGGGCATTAATCAATTTTTTTCTATGGCAAATAAATCCTGTGCGTTTTTTTTTATGGGCGTCTTCTTTTTTTTTCTTTTTTTAGACGATTATGTGTGGTTTTAATGGGCTTTTTTGTAGGATTAGGGCTTCCTACTCGGACTTAGGGTTAGTGATAAGGTTAAGGAAGGGGTTTTGTTTTGGATGGAGGTTGCCATTCGGACTTACTGTTAGAGTTAAGGGAGTTTTTTAGGAGTGGCTTGCCACTCATATTTAAGGTTAATGGTACGATACGTTCAAGATGGCATTTTTAGGAGGTGGGCTTGTTAGTCGTTAGTCGTACCTAGAGTTAATGGTAGAGTAATTATTTATTTTATAAATTTCACTAAAAGGCAAGAATGCCCGGGAAATCGGAGATCATTTTACATTAAATTTATATGCGAAACTGATCCCCCACTCTAAATTCTAAACTATTTTTTGTTGTTTTTTTTTTCTTTTTTTCGCCAAGACTTTAAGACGTAATCGCCTAAAAAAGTAGAATCTTAATTTTTTTTTTAAAATTGGCGACTAGAAATTCATTACTACTAGAAGTTCGAAAGTTGAGTGAAAACCAGTACTTTTTTAAGTATTTTTTATAAAAGAACCAAATAGGATTAACTTTTTTAAGCACAAAAAGTATTATCTTTTTTTACAAGACGCTGCTGCTGATTGATTGTTATATCAGCAATACTAGTAGCCATTGTTGACTTTCGCTCAAAAAAAGGACAATATTTTTTAGGATAAGATAATTTAAAATTACTATTACCGAAAGACAAAACAACGTACAATTATAATTTTAATGCATAAAAAAAGATGAAAGATTAATTTATTTACTAGTTGGGTACGAAAAATGTAACAACATTTTCTATATTCATATTTTAAAATGTTTAAAATTCGTTCTAGAATGAAAATAAACAAAAATCGCCTCGTGTTTATAGCAGTAATTGCAGTAATATATTTGTTCAATCTGTCCTCTTACTAATATAACATTTTTTGGTAATATTCAATTTTATTCAAATCGTAAAATCTTTTCAACCGTGTTTCCTTGTATATGGTGGCTTACTGTAGTAAAAACACAATACCGAACGGTTACGTTTTTTACAAAAAAAACCGATTCGGTATTCGGTATGGAGACGAAACCGAAAAACCGCGGTTTTTCGGTAAAACCGCCCATCTCTAATATATATATATATATATATATATATATATATATATATAGTAATTGATTAGATTGGTAGAAAGAATCCAACAGAGTGCTCAATTATTTAAAATTATTTAAATCTTCAAAATTGAAAATAAGAGCATAATATTTATTTATTAATAGTGTTACAGCAGATCAATTTAACATCATACCGTTGGTTTTAAGTCGGCGAATTTCCCCGGCTATTATCAGTTACTGATCATAGCCGGTGCCATTTGCAGACTTGAAACCTACGATATCATGTTGAATTGACTTGATCTTCTGTAACACTATAAATAAATATATATATATATATATATATATATATATATGGATGGATGTAAACACCAAGAGGCATTGAAATGGATACTACATAAATATAAGAGGAAGTGCACAAAAAAATTGCATCCATTGATGAAAGTATTAAATTAGTTTTTAACTTGGAAGTTAAATTCCATGAATTTTAAAACTATTTCATTGTTTTCCTGCCCACCGATATCAATCTCTTTTGTGTTTTTAATGTTTCTTGCTATTTACCTTTTTTTATGTTTCTTATTATTTACTTTAACTTGTTCATCTATTGGGAGCAGCATTATGTGAACAGACAAGACCGAACGCCTGTATTTTTGGCACAAGTCTCCCAGAAAGTCCTTAATACGGGCAAATACCTGAATGTTGTACGTCAATGTGGTCAGTATATTTTTCACTTGACCAAGAATGTAGTCGGTCAAACTTTTTCTTTTTTTCTTGACAATTGATCCGGTAATTTAAATAAAATAACAATTTGAAAAAGAGTAATTTTTCTTTTTAATAATGTTTCTTTATCTGATTATACACTTAAGTTTGTTTATGCAATTATTCCTGTATTTTCTTTTTTACTCTTCGAAATTTGAAAGGAATTTAAACTGTTGTATAGAAAGTATTTAAACTGGCTTTAAAATTTTTAGTAAATCCTCATGCATTCAAAGGAAGTTATTTATAGCCAAGAATTTTATAAATAGATTTAAACAACATTGCTTTAACAAAATTAGTTCTAGTTTAATAATAATTTTGTTCAATTAATAATTTAGTGACCAAATGATACCATAATAATTAAATTTAACTTGAAAAATCATATATTTCAAGAAAAAATATTCTAAAAAAAAAAAACAAGAAACAGACGGTATACTTAAAAAAGAAATGAAAGTTAAAAAACAAACTCCCAGGCAATTTTGGGTAGGTAAAGTTATTCTTTTATAAAATTTATGATCAAATCTTATTCATTTACACTTAAGGAACACAGAAGCTTTACAAAGAAAATGGCATATTTGAAAGTTTCTTTTATGATCTGCTGTCGGCATATTGATATGATCTAGACAGCAGGCAACACACGCCAACCAAATCAAATGGCAAATGTTTGTGACTATTTTCAGTCTTATAATATACACCAATCAGCTATAATAAAATGTGTCTTGTATCTTCTAGTATTCCTATTACTAAAATGTTTGTCTTTGTTTATGGGTAAAAATGGGAATGTGGGAAGAGAGCCAAGGGAACCGCCCATAGAAATAGTTTGAGCTTTTGGCTTTTTGTTTATTTATCAATTTCTGATTTTTCCCTTGTCAGGTCGTGATGTGAAATGTCCGTATGCTGAAAAGGTCATGTACACTTTAAATGAAAAGGGCTACTTTGACCAGATTGAACGAGCTTACGATTATGCCTCGAAACTACTGTTGAATTTATTAATGGAGGAAAAAGAGTTGATGGCGCGTTTACGGTGAGTCATGCTATTGTTTACACTTTGCATTCTTTTTTTGTGATGAATTTAAAGGCAAATAGATGCACTTTTGAATGAATACACTTTTAAAAAATAAATACACTTTTAAAAAATAGATACACTTTTTAAAAAATAAATACACTTAAAAAATACACTTTTTAAAAATAAATCAATATAAGTCTAATTCTAAGGAAATGGTGGTGTGTCAGTGTTTAGCAAGGTTGTCTGTGGACTCGGCAAACAACACAGAATCATGCTGATTTCATTTTGATATTTCGTTTCATTTACAAAATTTGCCAAGGAAAGCATTTTTCCCTTATTCTTGTTTATGCATATATATTATTTAATGATGTAAACAAATGAATGTGGTCAGTAAAGAATATGGAAGGATAAGTTTAGAGAATTCTTTTAATCTCACATTTGATGCCTGTTCTCTTTAAACCAAACTTTTAACAGAGATGCGTGATTAAAGTAATGGATGCCATTGTGAACTATGGAATTAGTCATGCAGAGTTCAAATCCAGTTGGATCTATTTGGTTCAATTAGTACTAATACTATTGGGAAAGGTATGCACTCATAATCTCCCCCAGTTATAGCATCTTGTGTTCAATTTTCTATTATATAAAGGGCAGTTGTCTGTGTGTGTGTGGTCAGCTAAAAGTCATAAACTACAAAACAAACATCCACAAAGTTGGTATATTCTTGATCGGCGTTGCCCTGAATTAATAATATCTCAAATAACAAAATTTAAAAAAATCATTCTTTGGGGGTCAATTTTCGTCGGGGTGGGGGCGGGGGGTCGTGCGGTTTTTCAACCATTTCCAATGTTAGCTGTTATATAAAGGAGAGATGAATGACTTACGTTATTATTATTTTCAATGCATGGTAGCCTTGCTAGTCATATATAATAAATTGTTTCTAATAGATATTGTATTTTGCCATTAAATAACCTCCAAAAGTTGATATGCCATAAAACATGCACACCGAACCAAAATGTACCCTTTTACCGCAAACACGCACACATTGAATTACTTACTGGAGAGTTTGAATTACTTACTAGACACCATCCTCGGGTGTCTTCGGTTTTCTGTACAACACTTTGTCAGAACAATCTGATACGAGGATATTTCCCCCTACAAGTAAACCGTGACCAAATATTCAAAATAGCATCATATTCGAAGTCCAAATAAGATCCCCTCGACATGGATATACACTGGCTTATACAAGAAATGGTGCACCTTCTCTAAGTAATGCTACCTCAAGTAACAGCACTTAGCTGGATGCTCCACCAGACTAGATTAATTGTCCTAGAATCCGGTAAGACCAATAGACCACAAGAAAGATATACTATAATAAAGTTAACTGGTCAATTGGGGAGAGGAAAATTAATGTTTTTAACTTCTTTACTAACTCAACGTTTGACAAGTAAAGGAGAACTTTACTGGAATATTCGAATATCTATGTATCTCATATAGAGATCAAGTGTTAGCTCCAGGAAAGGGCTTCTTGATTTAGTGAACAAAAAAGAGTATATCCTCAGATTCTACCCATTAGTTTTGAATCAATATAATTTCATGTGAAACAAAAATGTCTCTAGCACTTTCTGAAAGACTGCTTTCATTCTAAGATGTCCTCATTCAAATTCCATTGTATGCAATTATTTTGTGGGTGACATTTTTTTGTCTCTTTTTTATAAATTCACTGATTTAATGTCTACTTTTTCTTTGAATTTTCCGACAGGTCCATTAAACATTACTTCCTGTTGGACAAGGGAGATTTCATTGTACAGTTTATGGATATGACAGAAGAGGAAATGAAACAGCCTTATGAAAGTATCCTTCAATACAGATTGCCATTTTATTCTCAACTTTTTGAGATCCTCCCTGCTTTCGATTTTTATAAATTAAAAAAAAAAAAATTATTATAAAAAAAATGTTTTTTTTTTTTTTTAAGAATCCTTGTCAGTCAAAAAGTATGTAGATCATTCTTCAGTTTGAAATAGCATTTTTAAATGTATTCATGTATCTATATAAGAGACTTATATTGGTTAGTCCATCAGTCTGTTTCTATTTACTTACCTCCCTACGAAGGCAGAGTTAGACACAAGGTCAGTTTTTAATGTGGGGTAAAAAATCCAGCTCCCCCAAAAGGGTCACTCTGCATTGGGACAAAAATAAAAATTGCGTTATTCTCGCAGGATTCTAATTTAAACTCATCTTCAATTTAAGAATATAAGTTTAAAAATGCGCAAACAAATAAAAATTAAAATGACTTCACTTCATCCTTCGCAACGCTGGGTAGATACAGCGGGTGAGGTTATAAAGCAACCCAAGGTAGAAATTAATTCAATGTTTTAGCATTTTCAAAACCCATCACTATGCATGCAATCACTGTATATACAAGGATAATGTTGCATATACAGCAGTGCTTAGTTTCTAACTTTTCTTACGAAAAAGCCTTTTAGTTGTTCGACAGTAATCCCACTTCTAACCCTAAGTAAACGTAACTCATGGCACCGTGTCGGTACCGTATCCGTCAACTCATGTAGAGTTATATTCACTTGTTGAGTAGTCATCAGAATTTTGTCCGTTGATATATATTGACGTGTAAATGTGTACGTACATATGTGTGTTGTTTAGAAAAAGAAACAAAAGCAGCATCGACTGTATACGATTGTGTTAAAGTACCAGCACTAGTTATGTGAGAGATTAATATGTATATTGATTTATATCAAGACTCAAAGGCCACTCGAGGATAAAAATTAATGAGTTTGTCAGGTGGACGGTGAGACAACACCGTGAGGATTGGTAACGATGGTTGAAACTGGGCAGAATTTGATTATTTAAGAGAATGGCTCAACAAGAATTTCTTAACACTGGACTTGCAAACGACCATGTTGTAGTCAGTTGGGAAGCAGCCCTGTGGTATTGTTGTCAGAAACATCGCTCATGGAATGTAAGGACTAAAGGACAATAAGGGAAGCGAGAGTTACAAGGCTGCCGAAAGATAACCCAAGGTCTACTTATAATATGTCCGTGATCTGATGTGAACCAGTGTGTTAACATGATTTTAGTCACAATAAAATAATTTCTCTCCTTCAATATTGAAACTCTCACCTTAATACTGCCAACATAATTGCATTTACCATCAATACACTCACATATTTAGAATAGGAAGTTGTTATAACAACAACAACAATGATATGTACGTTTTTTTACACATGTAAGTGTAGAACTGGATAAATACCAACTCCATTGTTTTCATACAATGTTCAATAGTCAAAGGTAGAGCTATCCAATGCAAAATGTTCAGCACATTAGCATCCGGTTTTAAACACGATTTTGCCACTTGGGTATTTTACTGTTTTAAAAATCATTTTTAAAACTTGAATAAAAAAAAAATGTATTTTAATGCATATATATTTTTTCAGTGTGTGTGTGTGAAATGATTGCTTCATCTTGCCAGATGATAGCCCTCCTATCATGACTCAGTACTAAATATCCACTTTCTTACACCGATGAGTTTTAATGTGACTTAAGATCAGCTGAAGAACTTCATGTCTTAAAGATCAGATGGCAGATTTTATTTGAAGGAGTCTATGAGTTAACGTATGAAATTGCATATTTATGAAATCTTCAATCTTGTTTTTGCCCTGCACATATAATATACAGGTGTTATTGACTGGAGAAGGAGGTAAGACATCGTTATATGCTGTCTGTGTCTACAGGTAATTGTGATTTCATTTAACCCACATATCACAAAAATCACAATTTTAGGAATAGATTTTTTTTGTTTTTTGCAACATCTGTTTCCTTTTAATGTTGTCTTGGAACGCCTTGCATACATATTTCTTCTTGGTTAGTCCTTGTTCTGGTAGTAATAAGTCTTTGTATGTCTGTACAGTTCAATCCATAATCTATACAATCTGCGACAAGCAGAACAATTCCAATCTCATTGAGGCAAATGCAGATAACTGAGAAAAGGGATGTTGCAGGTGCGCATAAACCAGCAGTGCTTCGTCGCCACTAGACAGTTGAAGGTTCCAAAACTTCAGTTCATTGAAGGACTGCCTATTGTGTAACTTGTAACGGCATTCACCTGAAGTGGATTGAGCCAGCTATAAATGAGTTCACCATCTTCCGTGTTAAGGCGGTCCACCCATGTTGATCGGCAGTTAAGTCTTCCACATACTTCAGTCACTCCCAGTTCCAGCGGCGAATACCAAAATTGCGGGTGCCAGCTACCAGCTCTGCGTTTGTTTTCACTGTCTTAATCCATGTTTTCAGCTACCTTTGCGCTTCCTCCAGCCAACGGATGCGAATGAGACTACGAACCTGCGGATGAAGTCCTTCTCAGAGCATCGAAGAATGATCGTGTACTAGCAAAAACATTAATATTTTTTGTTCTAGATGACAGTTAATCATACATGTCGGTTCAGCCGTCCTTTGTCAAACAACTGATTTAGTTGCCGATTATTATGCAGCTGATAAAGCTCATGTTAAGATCGGGTTAGCAAAAGTTAAATAATCAAAAGAAATGTACATTTTAATTCAGTCGGGTTTGAATTTGTTATCAGAACGGATTCAACTTTTTTTGTTGTTGATGTATTTTTTAAGTTTTCTATTTTGTTGATGACAGACCATTTTTTTGTCTGGTATTTGAATTATTCGGACTACTATTCTCATCTTGGTTGATATTTTCACAACGTTTTGGCCAATGTAATCTTTAACCTTCTGACTTTCTTCAGGTTTTTGAACTAGAGAACCTATGTGTAATTACGAACTGAACCGTTTATATATTTCACAAGAGTAGATTTTTCTCGTTCCATCAGTTCGAACTTCTGTATAGGTTCCCAAGTTCGAAAACATGTACCTGAAGAAGGTTAGAAGTTATATTGGCTGTAATGTTGTGAAAATAACAACCAAAATAAGAATAGTGTCTGAATAATCCCAATTTTTCTGTTTTGTTTAATGTTTTGTTGAGTCCCTTAACTCCACCTCAGGCATTGGTACAAGACGAATGGAGACGTTATTGGAATTGGCACTACGCACCAGCACTGCCAATGTGGACCCTTTCAAAGATGATTTGAGGTAAGTTTATCATTTCGGTTTTATTGAATTCGAAATCCAATGGGACATTCCCTCACAGGTTCGCATTTTCTTCACAGCACCATATTGAATATTTAGTAGTCAGTGCTCAACTGTCTGATCAGTTCAGCTACAGATAAACTGAAAAAAAAACACCAGAAAGCTTGTTTATAAGAAGGCTTGGATGTTCCATTATGCTAAGATTAGCAAGTGTATTTTCTGACTTCTGATTGGCTGCTAGTCCATGAGTGGATAATATTGCTTAATCAAAGCAAGAATTTTCCTATCAACTATTGCAGCTTTTAAGCTGGCAAGTGTCAATTTGATTTTACAGGTTTCATTAAGCATTTTCAATTTAATAATTTTTCTTTTCTTTCAATATTACAATCACCAATTTTTTTATTGACAAAGAATACTTGCATTTGAACTATGGCATTTGATAGTTCAAAATGCCATTACCATAGCATGTTTAACTATGGCATTAAAAATGGAAACTTTGTAACTATTGGGGCCTGGGACATTTTTCAGTCTCTTTCATTTTGTCAAAAACTGTGATAAGTTGCAAACAAAATTAAGAATTCAACTAGTGTAAATTGTTTAAAAAATAATGATAGATTTAGTGATAACTGTATAAAGAATGGATTGCATGGACAGTATTGGGAGCTTTCAGATGATATCTTTAAAGAATGTAAATTTATTGAAGTGTGATGAAGATAGAAATAGTAGAAACAAAAATGATACAATTCACTCGTCTTTTTACCACAATTGCTACAAACTTTCAGTGTGCTTAACATTAAACAGAATTTCCTTGAACAGAGTTTCTTTCCATCTGTGGAATACATTATCACAAGATTGTTTCTCTCCAGGCTACAACTTCAAATCCAATGTCAACAAATCCCTTTCATAATCCGTCCTCATAAGTAATCAAAATTTGTCCGTTCCATTCATCATTTTCAATCCTCTCATAATATTCTTCATCATTCAATTGGCAATGCACTCAATTCATTAACCCTTATCCTCGAGTGGCTTTCAACCTTGATAAGTAGCGACTCATTAGTATAAAAAAATTACTCTATTTACTTTATATAACAATTTTTTTTTATTAATAATGTTGAAATAATGTGCATTTATTTTCTTTATTTTGCTCGTATTTTTGCTAAGATGCGAATGGAGGCATGAATAAAATGAAACTTCCTCTGTTATCCTTTTTTTAATTCTATCAATTTTCTTCTCTTTGTCAGGATCCAATTCCAAAAGACTGATCTTATCTCTCAACTTTATGACATTCTCAAAGGTAAGACAAGTCTTGTCCAATTCATTTTTTCTCTCACTTTTCATCAACCATTCATTTTTCAACTCTTGTTAATTTCTTCTCTTGCTGCAGTTTTCATATTCTCTCCTTCAAGTTTTCTTCATTGCAAATCTTTTTTGTTCCATTTTTTAATACAAAACTAGATGACCTTTGACCTGGTTTTGGTACATTGCACATTAGCATCTACATTTGCGACCTTAATCGATTGTGAAGTTAAATAGATGGATATTTTAAAAATACATTCGGAGAGGTGGAGAGTAAAGTTACAATTTAAGGGAAATTAGTGAATAAACATCAGAGATATTAGTCATAAGAAAAAAATAAACACACTGTTTTACTCTTTCAAACACTGCTGCTGTTGAATAAAATTATATGTATGTCATCCAATCAAAACCCTTGTTGCTATGGTGACTGACTAGACAGACGACTATTTAAGGATTGACCTATTATTTACAAAAAAACAAACAACATCCACAGAGTTTTAATAGTATATTGATAGATATATGATAAAGATTTATTGGAAGTTGCAAATATTTAATAATATAACAAATGCTGACTCGATGAGTTATGGGTGATCTAGTATAGAAAAGAACAGTAATTTATGTGGTCCAGCTGATCAGAATTGTTATTGTTGACATTTTTCCTCCTTTTTCCTTTTCACTTATGCCTGTCGTAAAATATCAACTGTTCTTTTAACTTGTTCCTTCTCTTTCTTTTCCCCTTTTTCATAGCTAAGCACGGCAGTCCCGCAGAATTCAATCTGTCTGGTTTAGAGGCTTTCTCCTTTGACTACAGTGTAAAATGGCCACTTACATTAGTCCTCAATCGAAAGGTAAGTCGCTTAAAAATTAAAAATTGGTAAATGATTAGCTTTAAGTATTAAACGATTTCTTTATAGGTGATAATATATATATATACATATACATATATATATATTTTTAAAGATCATGACCTTAAGAACGTTTTAGAGTTAAAATCAATTTAGTATTATGTAGCAATAGGGAAAAAAAACGTTTTAATATTTTTTTAATTTTGAGCGATACAAGAAAACAACATGACAGAATCCCGTAAGACGCCATTTTGTGAAAATCATCTTGTAGCATATTTACACATTTCAAACATGTTTTTCTTTAGATTACACGCGTTGTACTGAATGGAGTTTAAGTCAAGATATTTCCTCATTAAATATTATTTAATAAAAAAACAACAACATGAAACAATTTTTATCGCATTATGTATACCCCTTTAAACTAGTCATTAACAGAAAAATCTTCATTCTTTGTGTATATGTGTACGTGTACTTATGATGTATGTGTGTCTTCGAGTTCAGGGCACAATCTTCATCCAGTGGTGAGCCCCCAATTTGGGAGCTTTGTATTACCACTACTCCCATGTTTCCTCTGACCGAAGTGGTAGTACCTGTCAGGGCCCCAACTATAGGTAGAATAGACCTATCATTTAAAGCCTATTTGTTTACAAAAATATACATCGAAAATAAATTAATCTACAAAACATTGTTTTGACATAAAATAACCCAATGACGGTTGATATGCCATAAAACTTAACAGCCAACCAAAGCTTGTTAAATTTTTAAATAAGTGTTTGTTTTTGTAGGTATTTCCTATTGTGCATATTAGTAAGATTTAATTAATAAACATTTGCAATGCTTTTTCAGATTGGACATCTTGAATCGTTATAAAAATAATCGTGTTTTGTTTCCCTCATGTTTTCAGACGTTAATGCTCTACCAGTTATTGTTCAGACAACTCTTCTATTGTAAACATGTCGAAAGGCAGCTGTGCAAGTAAGTTTCTTAATGTGTTTTATCCTGTGGATTTGCTCTGCAATTTTCAGCTGATTCTTGAAAGTCCTCACATTTCTATGAGGGGTTTTGTCTGTCTGTCTTGCTTCAGTTTTAAATAGCATTTTCAGCTGTAAATGTACAAATTGAATTGATAGATCTTATTGTAGATGCGTCCGTGCATCTCTAATAGAGGCTCTGTCAGTCATGTTTAGGTCTGAAATAGTATTTTCAGATGCGTCCGTGCATCTCTATAACAAGTTCTGTTTGTAGGTTTGTTCGTTGCACGTAATTTTGAAATAACATTTTCATTGCTAAGAGTGCAGATTGAATGGATACCTGTTCTTAAAGAATATCTGTTCTTTTTTTTTTTTCCTTGTGCTTTTTTGCTGATAAGAAAAAGTTAAACCTGAAAGAAGCTGATGCTAAAAGTGTTTTGAATTGTAAATTTCTTCAATCACGTGTTTTGCAGTCTTGAATTAAGATTTATTTTATTGATGTTCTGTTTTGGCTATGAAAAGAAAATCAAAACAAAATGGCTAAAACATCAAAAAAGAAAATAGTTAAAACACAAAACAGCTAAAGCATGAAAAAAAACCCAGCAAAACAAGGTAAAACTTAACAAAATAGCTAAAGCAAAAAAAAAAACAGCTAAAAATGGCTAAAACAAAATAGCTAACATCATAAAGCAAAATAGTTAAAGCACAAGATAACAATGGTTCTAATGTAAATCATTTTAAGAATTAAGTTAAAAAGATGAATTTACGAGGTCATCCGTGTTATCGATCTGATGAAATGTTCAATAGAATAATACTTATATATTTAAATTTTATATTTAAAAACAAATTCTTTTTTAAGTTCGAATCTGATTGATGCTTAAAATAAGAGGCATGATAAAAAAAATGTATTTACAAAAAAAAGTTAAATGAATAATTTATTTATTATTGAACATTTGATGAAAAAAAAAGGCTCTATTTTAGATTTGATTCCGTTATTTTATAAAATTGTCAACCCCCCCCCCCCAATTTCTCTTAGTTGTAAAAATTCAGATTTCATTTTCAATAACAAACAAATATATAAAAAAAACAATTTCTTTTCTTCAACCTCTTCCTTTCCAAAATGTGTCAATCCCAAAGTAAATGATATCTCAAGATTCCTTGTTAATTTTAAATGGGGGAAAAAAATTCTTTAGTAAAGAAGAGGCGAACAATTTTTTTTTTTTTTTTTTTTTTTTTTCAGTCAATTTCTATTGAAAATGTCTTTTTTTATTTACAGTCTCTACAACAAAATGCATTTACCTATTTCTAATTAAAAATCCCTTTTTTCTTTTAAAGTTTATGGTTGCAAAATAAATCCGTAAAGTTCTTCCCAGCCAAAGGTTACTCGACAGCATTTGCTCTCCGACAACGAATGTTAAATTTCATCCAAAATTTGGAATATTATATGATGATTGAAGTCATTGAGCCAAAGTGGCACATTTTCTTGAATCGAATGGAAACGGTAAGTGTCTTTTTATTGTTGAAATATATCTTATATGTTCATTCATTCAGCAGTTTCAATCCCCTCTATTCTTCATCATCCCAACTGACATTCCATCCATTTCATTAAACCCTTTCCTCGAGTGGCTGTTGGCCTTCATAACTGGTGACTCGTTAGTAAAAATAAAAATTCCTCTTTGGTTACAAAAAATGATCAAAATTATTTTGTATAAAAAATCTCATTCCAAATTTTTTCAGTGAATTATTTATTAATAGATTTATTGTTTCACAAGCAGACATTGTCCAGGATTGACTGCCCTTTTGCACCCTTGCTTATGCCACCATATTACATTTTAAAAATTACTTTTTACATTTTATAAAATTCAATTTTGGGGGTGGGAACCAAGGATATACTCTGCATTGATTGGGTGAGAGTAGGTGGAAGTACATGGATATTCATTTAAATAATTTTCAGTAAATTTATAGGTTTTAACACCTTTGAGACATACCTGGCATTTTCCGACAATGACTGAACCCTCCCCTGTGTACTCTTACTCCCAGCCCCGAACCCTGTATTACTATTTCTATTTTAAAAAAATTCTATAATTTTCAAGTTATAAATCAAATAAAATAAAGTCATATTTCCTTTTTATGGATATCTGCTGCAAAATAAAACTCCACAATATAATGTAGTTCAAGAATATATATTGTCATGGGGGCCTATCATCAACACCTTAGCGGTTTGTTGATAAATAAACAGACAGAAATTACAACTTATATATATACACACACATATTACTTAGTAGTAATATGCTTTTAAAATTAAGTGTAGATATGGTTAACCAAATACAATGAGTTCCTTGGGTATGATTGATAGGAGTTTACTGTAACATCACCCATACTGAAAAAGGCGGCTAATTAGAAGAAATAAAATGAACTTTTATTTTTAGACATAACTCAATCTCAGAACTAAGCAATATTTTAGCATCTATTTTATGACATTCAAATATATAGGAAAAAAGCTTTTAGGAAACAAACGTTGATTGACTCAGTGTTACCATTTTTCATGTGTCTATTTTTTTTTATTTACAATCAAGCAATTTATTGAAATTAAAACTCTTTTTTAAAAATCCTATTTCAAAATTTAACTTAATTGCAAAATTTAATCTATCAGAATGCATTTGTTTTATTTGTAAATAAGTCAGCAATTTTAATCTTTTGTTAATGAAAAAAATGGAATGAATTACTTTGTAATACTTTCGTAGCATTTAAACTGTTAATTAGAACGTAATTTCTGGCTTTAAAATTCTCAGCAATGAATTTGTCAATAAATACTTGCCATAAGTCATCAAATTTTATTTATTTCATTCACTATTTTCAATCCTCTCATGGTATTCATCATTGAATTATCTCTTTTTAATCCTCTCATAATAGCATCATTGAATTATCTCTTTTTAATCCTCTCATAATAGCATCATTGAATTATCTCTTTTTAATCCTCTCATAATAGCATCATTGAATTATCTCTTTTTAATCCTCTCATAATAGCATCATTGAATTATCTCTTTTTAATCCTCTCATAATAGCATCATTGAATTATCTCTTTTTAATCCTCTCATAATAGCATCATTGAATTATCTCTTTTTAATCCTCTCATAATAGCATCATTGAATTATCTCTTTTTAATCCTCTCATAATAGCATCATTGAATTATCTCTTTTTAATCCTCTCATCATTGAATTATCTACCCATCGCATCCTCGAGTCGCTTAATAAGTGGTAATTCATTAGTAAATAAAAAATGGCTTTAAAATTCTTAGAAAATCCTTATGTATTAAAAGATTGAAAGTTCCGGAAGCTATTTACACCCAAAAATTTTGTAGAGATTAAAACATTTTAAAAAATTTTTTTTTTAAAACGTAGTTCACCCCAAACAAGGCAGGCCGCCACTGTAGACGTAAGGGGCTACTGAGAAGAAAGAAAAGGGGAGAAGGTTGGAGAGGGTCAACCTAAATTGGGATCTGCGCAGTGAGATGTCTGTTTACAGTAATTTTAAATTTCTGCATGTCAGTACTGTCAGGGAAACAGGGGGCAGGGAGGGAGTTTGAGGCCAGCAGCACGAGGAAAGAAGCTATTTGAGTAGAAAGCTCTCCGGCATCTGGGGACCTCCACAGTGAATGAATGAGATTTAGTTAATTGTCGAGTTAGTCTAGTGAATTTACGTCGAGGGGGCACCAGAGTAGCCAATTCATCGGAGCATAATCCATTGAAGTATTTGTAAAAAAAAGCACAAAGATGTTACATTGCGGCGATGGAACAGGGAGTGGAGCTTGGTTGACAGTGAGGGACCTATTAGGTTGGCGACTCTTTTTTGGACCTTGTCAAGGAGGGAGAGATTTACCGTAATAAAATTATAGTTGAATAACAATTTGATTTAATTAATAATTTAATGATCAAACGATAATGTAATAATTAAGCTTTCAAAATTCTGGAAGGGCTTGAAGTAGGAGTGCACAGGGGCTCTTATTGATTGCTGAGAAATGCCAGGAGTGCCTCAAGGGGGTTAAAAACTATAAATTTATTGAAATTAATGTCACATCCCTTGTTGTAAAAAAAGTACAGTAGGCTGCATTTTTTTAGTGATGCATACGAGTGTCAGACGTCAAGGGAAGAAGGGGGGGGGGGAGGAGAATAGAGGAATTTGAAAATGTCCTTTATTTTATATCGAGTCACCCAGGATATTATTTCTCTTTGAAATAAAATAAGTACCCTATAAAAACAGGGAGTCATGTTGAAACCTAAAAGTAATGTTCAGATTGTCTCCATGATAAGGCCCTCCTGAGTAGACTGTCTGGTAGTTATCTCTAATGGATATCCCCAGCGATCAGCCTCGGTGGTCGAATGGTGACCAGTAAGAAAGACTGGAATCCAAGATTTCCGGTCAGGGGGAAAGAGATGGGAGGGGGATGCCTGGCTCTCTGTGCATGACCGGATCTTGAGAGACCAGGGCAATCAGTTGAAGTTGTGGCACCTTTCCGGGCAGGATAGGCCCATCTGGGGCTCTTAACTAAAGGATTGTGCTGGACTTATCTTTTTTTGGTCAGGAAGAATCTCATTTTGCAAGTCTGCCATTCAAGTTAGAAACACACGTATCACTTAAACAAATAAACCTGTTGTTTATAAACTCGACTCATGGTTTTACTTGGGGTGAGAATTCTTTGTTGCAGCACGGAATCACACAACATCTTTGGACCGGTGCAACGAGTAGGGACAATCACGGGCAGTGCAGTGAATGCACTCGTACAAGTTCACACTTTAACCCAATCAATTCCAAGTAAATATTTGAGCCCTATCTCAAAAATTGAATATTATAAAATATAAAAATAAGAATACAAAAGGTTATATGGTGTTATGAGCTGGGTGCAAAACGACATAGGGTTCTTCATTTAATTCTGGATCTTCTTGCTACTATATATATATATATATAGAGAGAGAGAGAGATATAATTATTTATAAATATATTTTTCAAATTAACCCATATAAAACACGTGTTTCATGCCAAACCTGCAATCATCAGTATGGGAAGAGACAATCCCTGCCGGTTACACGGTTTGAACCTCAATACGAAAGTCATATTTAACTCGGTAGTAATATATATATATATATTTCTATTACGTTGGAATATTAGTTTCATTTTTTATCATATATATATATATATTTATGCAAACATTGTTAAAAATAACAGAATTCTCTGCTTATGTTTTTTGTTTCAATTTTTCTAATGATCTTTTTTGTGTTAAAAAAAAAAATGTATGTTCTATATATATCACAAACGTTTTTCGATTCTTTGTCGAATTATCATTAGGTGAAAAAAGAAAATGAACAAAAAAGCTGGAGAAAAGATAATTTCAAAAGATAGCCGAGAAACGGGCTCGAGAAATCAGTTAGATGCCAAGAGAACGTTCTTTCACTGTTCCAGGAAAGATTTAAATTTTGCGCCACCAGAATTAGCGTCACAGAATAAAATTGTATTACATTAAGCATTTTAAAATGTTATTAGTTTTTTACGTAATGTTATTAATTGTAGGTTGTTAGGTTTTAATGAAGATAGCTTCGAGAATTTTTAATTTTTTAAAATTGGTTTCGGAACGTATTATTTTAGTGTTATTAACTGAAATTTGTCTTAAATCAGAGGAAGGGCAGTTATGTTTTTGTAGATGTTGGTGAATTGAGTTTACAAGATAGAGTAGTGCTTGTAAAACCAATGTAGTTATATATATATATATATTTTTTATGTTCCATGTTTTTGTTAATAAAAAAACTATTTTACTGCTCATTAAGAAATGTGTGTCAAAACTGAAATAATGGAGGAAGAAATTTTTGACGAAAATTTCGCATGTTTCGTTTAGGTTTCTAATATTGATGACGTGCTGAATCACCACGGTGACTTTTTACACAACTGCCTCAAAGTGTGTATGATGACTAATGTCGGACTGCTTCACATCATCCACAAATTGATGGTGGTTTGCATCACGTTCTGTAATTGCGTCAAGGTAAGTGGCAATTTTTCAGCTAATCTGTAACAGTGGTTATTAGGTGGCTCCTTTCTGGGAAGCAGGTTCAATTCCCATCAACAGCTATATTTTCTTTAGTAATTTTTCAAACATTTAGGCTGTCTATATATTAATAGGCAGAATTCTTGTCTGTGTGTTCTA
The DNA here is from genome assembly GCA_963556195.1 of Sepiola atlantica. Classification (NCBI taxonomy): domain Eukaryota; kingdom Metazoa; phylum Mollusca; class Cephalopoda; order Sepiida; family Sepiolidae; genus Sepiola; species Sepiola atlantica. Next base: position 10,961,478 of record OY744520.1, read on the forward strand.
CTAAAACTCTAAAATAAGAATGGTTCGACCTAGAAAACACAAAAGGGAGAAGACGTGGACGATATTTGTTCGCAATATTCAACTGCTAATTTTATGCATATTTTAAAAACTTTTGTTGTCAGTCTTGTCTCATATGAAAACAGTGATTTTATTTCCAATCGTTTTTTTTTTTTTTTTTGCACAATAATTGATTATGAACAATTTTGAAACTCCATATTTATAGAAAGGACACAGTTCTTGTTCAATGTGTTTTCTGTGCACAACGACAGACGGTCTAGCCAATTTCCAGTCATCCTTTGACTTAAAGTAAGATATTCTTCCAAACTTCCATCAACAGTTTTCAAAGAATTTATGTCTGCGACCTCTCTCTTCTGTAATTGAAGTTGATGTAACGATAAACTCTGAATAGTAAAATCCATGACGTTGCGATCTGGACTTTTTCATGGCCATTCGTTTGGTTGAATAAAGTCATGAGTATTGGCTCCGAGCTTTGCAGCTTGGATGTATGGGCCTTTATTCTATTCTGTTTCCATGTCCATTCTTTTCTTCCTATTACTTAGCCTAGTATGTGGAACATCTTTCGATGGTAAAATGCATCTGTAATTACAAAATGTTGGCCTCAATCTAGATTTTCTGTGTTTTATAATGTACACCCTGTATTGTAAGAGCAAGGGAGAAACCTCCTTCCACGCTAAACGAACTGTCTCCCATACTGTAACATAAGTTATGCTTTCTAAATTTCATTCTTTTTTAACTTGATATATTATGAAAAAGTCCTTGAAAATAAAAGAAATGATCTTTGAATTTAATTAAAAAGGTTTATGAACACCGAGATTAAAAAAAAACAAAAAAACAAATCTCGTACATCAAACTTTCAAGGAACCAAAAGATAAATTGACTTCAACGTTTTTGTTCCTCAACAGTTTTATCTATAATAAAATTATTAATATTTTATGGATTTATCTACATTTCATTACTTATGACTTTATTAAGAAGTCAAAAGCTCTGGAGTGATTTCATTTAGTTCAGAGGAACCCTCTCTCTGCATTTAATGATATAAGGGTTTGCCAATACTTGCTATGCTGGTGTTATATTAAGTTTTCCTTCTCGACTAATTGTCTTATCAAAGCTTAGAAGTCTTATGCTAAAGGGAGAACAGATGGCTAATAGTGAAAGTAATACAAAAGCTCTCGCAGAACCCATAACAGGGAGGCCTCAGTCCACACTGAAATCAGACCGACATTTTCAAGTGTTTTTAATTCTCTTCAAAAACAGGGAGCACGGAGAGAATTCCAAATGCAAGCGGTTCAAAGAAAGAAGCTATTAGAGTAGATAGCTTTCCGGCATCTAGGAACCTCAAAAGTAAAGGGGTGAGATTTAGTTGATGGCTGGAGTATTTACGTCAAGGGGACACCAGAACAGTAAGTTAGTCAGAGCACATTCCATTGGAGTACTTGTAAAACAAGGACATGGATGCAACATTGTGGCAGTGGGGCTGGAGCTTGGTTGACAATGTGGGGCCTATTAGATTAGAGGCTTGTTTTTTGGACGCTGTCTAAGAGGGAGAAACGAGTGGTTGGTGCACCAGTCCAGATGTGACAACAATATTCTATACATGAGCGGATGGTGGCTTTGTAGAGATATAGGATACTGCCAGGTGGGAAAAGTTTTCTAGCACGGTAGAGGGAGCCCACTTTATTTGCAGCAGCCTTGGCAATGTGTTCTATGTTATTGTTCCAATTCATGTTACCTGTGAATGTTAGGCTAAGGAGTTTGAATATTGGACTCTCAGGTAGGGTGCTATCAGCCATGGCAATCAGTGGTTGAAAAGCTTTCTTCTAATAAAGGAAAGGAGCTTTGTCTTAGTAGCATTAAATGTTATCATCCATTTATGACCCCATTCAACTGCAGACTGGAGGTCACTTTCTAAGGATTCAGCCTTGAATATGTGCACATTCGTTTTACCCACATGTCGAGAATAGAGCATGGTGTCATCAGCAAATATAATTATATTGGACACAATTGCATCAGGAAGGTCGTTTATGAAGATCCTGAATAATAAAGCTCCAAGGATCAACCCCTAGGGTACATTTGCATTAATGTCATGTTGTTTAGATTTTGGACATAAACATTTATCTTTCCATGGAAAACATTACTTTTTCTGGTCAACAGGGCAGCCTATTTCATGCTAGTTATCAATTTCTACAGGCCCAAGTGGTCTCTGTTTTGGGAAGAGGTATATATATATATATATATATATATATATATATTTTTTTTAATGGAAATCACTCCAGACAAGGCATGAAGCCACTTGATGTAAGAAGCTAACAAGAACGAAATATGATTATTGCGAAGACTGGAGATGCCTATTGCCTTAGTCTTTTCAAGACTAAGGCAATAGGTAGGAGGAAAGAGTCAGCAGGAAGAGAGTTCCACAAGCCTGCGTTTCATGGAAAGAAGCTACTGGAATAGGAAGCTGTATTACAATGAGCTATAAAAACAGCAAATTGATGGAGACCACGAGACCAACGAGCTGAAACAAAGAAAGCAGTGAATAGATCAGACAATTCTGAAAAACACATGCTATAATAGTATTTGTAGTAAAATCTGCGACTAGCAACGTCACATCTGTGAGAAAGAGGATGCAGAGAAGAAGAAATGGTGTGGCCAATCAAATTACAGATATGGTTCTGCACCTTATCAAGAACCCTCAAATGAGACAGAGATTCACCAGCCCAAATATGACAACAGTACTCCATACATGGTCTGATAGTAGATTTGTAGAGATAGAGAATAGCTTCAGGTGTGAGAAAGTTTTTTGAGCGATAGAGAGAAGCAGAAAGAGCAATGGATCTAATGTATGAACTTCAAGAAAGATTTGATGAGAGAGAAAGACCAAGAAGTTTCAGAGTTAATTTCTCAACAGCAGAACCATCCATGAGAATCTCAAAAAGAAAAGGGACATGGCTACGATTGAAATACACGAGCTGAGTCTTAACAGGATTAAATAAAACAAGCCATTTTGTACCCCAATCCACAACTGAACCCAGATCAACTTCTAGATCAGCTGCATATTTCGACTGATCCAAGGGCGATGATCGAGAAGCAGCATCAGAATAGAGAGTGGTATCATCAGCGTAGATGTTGATTTTCTGAATAATATTCTCTGGAAGATCATTGATATAGAGAAGAAACAGTGTTGGACCTAGAATAGAGCCCTGAGGAACACCAGTATTGAAAGGAAAAGAGACTGTAGAGACACTGTCCAAAGTTATTCTTCGCAAGCTTCGATCATAAAGAAAAGACCTAATAATGTCAAAAATCTCAACACCAATACCATAACCCTGAAGTTTGTGTAGAAGACGAGAATGCCACACTTTGTCGAACACCTTCAAAATGTCAAATGCAATGGCTCTACCCTCTCCTGAATTATCTATAAACCGACAGATCCGCTCAGTTACAACAGTTAACAGATCAGCGGTTGAACGAAAGCCACGAAAGCCATACTGAACATCACTAAAGAGGCCCAAACTTTCCAGAAAATGAACCAGAATCAAAACCAAACTGATTCCCTCCAAGTTGCAATAAGGAAACTTGCAACTTTAAAAAGTACACCTGAATCGGATACATTTGAGGTGTACTGTTTTGCAACCACTTGTAACTAATGTAAAAATCTTCATCCGATTATTCTTAATTTGTTACTTTTAAAAGTTTCGATTTAAGATTTGCTGGCTTCTAAAATGATTCATCATCATCATCGGTTTAATGTCTGTTTTACATGCTGGAATACGTTGAATGGCTTTGAGAAATTGACTTCTAAACTAACCTATCTCTGGCCAGGTCTATTCTTATCACTGCCTTCCATGTTGGAGGGGGTTAAAGGTTTAATCTTTACTCCAGGCGATACTAACCCGAGGTATTACAGTTTAGTGTGAAAAAATGGGTAAATATAGTAAAATTTCCTTCAGTTTAAACTTGTGATAACTCATTTAATTTGGGATGTAAACAAAATTTTATCTTTTCTCTTGATAAATCTACATAATGTTGGTGTTTTTTCAACTTAGTCCTCACAATATTGTGTGTCTCTATGCATATAAAATATCAGTAGAATAATATCAATAAGATATTGTGTGTCTCTATGCATATAAAATATCAGTAGAATAATATCAATAAGATATTGTGTGTCTCTATGCATATAAAAACAGTCCCAGCTTAAAAAAAAGGCCACTCATACATATGGTGGGCCTTATAGGGTTTTACAGAAAAAATCAAAGTTGAAAACTTAAGTAAATGAAATTTTTGCTTTATTATCAAATTGTTTCTGTCTGTTTTTACATGGTCTAAATCAGAGTTTTGTTTTTTATTGATTTACTATTAAAAGTAAAATATAGCTTGATCTCTATTGTGCTATGAATCATACTACAAGGATTCAATGTGTTAGATGTTCAAATGAATTTTACATGAACAAAGTTGCACTTCTGTGTCATTTTTGTACATTTTATTTCGAGAGGCAATAAGATTTTGCCCAATATTTAAGCTGACTGGATCTAATAATTATTGCTTCCATTATGATAAATGTTTATTTACCACTAGATGACATGATATTTGTAAGAATTTTTCACTTGTTCAAAGCCTGCATTTTTAGTTATACATTGTGAAATTGGGCTTCTGGCCCTAGAACACACAAAACAGCAAATGTTTGTAATTTGTAACAAACTTTGAACGGTCATAATTCGGTGACTAATTGTGCTATCAAAATAAATTTGGTTTCATTGTTTGTTTTGCCCACATAAAAGTTTTAGATATAATAAAAATAAAATTTTTGTTTGATATAAGAATAATAAAAAAGTTTTAGATATAATAAAAATAAAATTTTTGTTTGATATAAGAATAATAAAAAAGTTTTAGATCTAAAAAAAATAAAATTTTTGTTTGATATAAGAATAATAAAAAAGTTTTAGATATAATAAAAATAAAATTTTTGTTTGATATAAGAATAATAAAAAAGTTTTAGATATAATAAAAATAAATTTTTGTTTGATATAAGAATAATAAAAAAGTTTTAGATATAATAAAAATAAAATTTTTGTTTGATATAAGAATAATAAAAAAGTTTTAGATATAATAAAAATAAAATTTTTGTTTGATATAAGAATAATAAAAAAGATGAACACTTTTACCCAGTTATCTATTGCTGATTGAACCGGAACAATCTGCCCCCGTGAATTAAATAAAGGGTTCAATTCAAAATTCCATATAGGTTTCCTACTTTGACATGAAGATTTCCAAGTTCGAAAAGATGTCCCTGACGAAAATTGGAGATTACATTGACCGAAACGTTGTGAAAATAACAACCAAGATGAAAGAAAAGTAATAGCCCGAATCATCCAAATAATACAAATTATCAATCCTTATCTAAAAATTTCTAAAACACGACTACAAAGATACAAAATTATATAAATTCAAGCTAATACTTGCAATCTGTTTATATCCAATATTTACAAATTATATAGATCCAATATTTACAAAATACTTTATGAAACAAATTACAAAAATTGACACCATGACTATAGGAACTTGAAACATAAAAAACTTTTGTCAAACTGACTAGATTTGAGATTAAATAACATTGAAAAGAGTTAAAATGCTGTCAAACAAAAGAACCAATTTTTTTCTTAGAACTATTTTGGTAGGCATTTATTATAACGTTTATTTTTCATTGTTTTTATCTTTTCAGAGGTTAAATGATTCGTTGGAGGCAAAATCCAAAGAAAGTTGGGTGACTTTGACCAATTCGTTGCAAGCTACAAAAAAACAAGATGCTAAAACTAAAAAGATGGCGGCAAAGGTAAAGAAAACAAATGAACAAAAAAAAAAGTTTCACAAAAAAATTTTCATTTATTTCCAATAAAACAGCTTTGATTTTTTTTGTTCATTTGAAATGATCACCAGAACTTTGTGGCATTTCAGTAGCATGTTAAATTCAGGATGATGATTTGGTAATATCTTAATGATTGGTCATAAATTATTTAGAGGGATCAATGAGCGAAACAAAAATGAAAGTAAAAAGACTACTAGAAAATGCTGGGTAGATACAGCTTATCTTATGTAAAAATTAAAGATGAGAATTCATCTCTACCTTTCATCAGATTAGATTTAATAACAAAGTGTAGGTAATAAAAATCTGTTTTGTGAGCAATTTCCGCTAATTATTGCTAGGTGTTTTATAGAATTTTATATTTAATCAGATCAACAGTTTTCTTTTGATTACTAATATCATAGAGAGAATTGGAGGAGTTAACCCCTCTCCCAGTACTAAATCCTCTTCCTGCAACCAATTAAATCATAAAAAAATAGTGAAAAATCTAATTAATCATTTTTTGATTACACTGCTTTCGATGATTTAATATGAATTGGTATGCCGGATGGCTAATATAAAAAATACCACCATTACAAATGTACGTCTTTCCAATTTAAATAATAATAAAAATCAACATCATTTCACAACAAAAGTTTCTTAACAATCGCTTTTCTATTGCAGTATTTATGTCACATTTTTTTGTTATGCATTTGATTTGGAAATAATGTATTTGTTTAGGTTTGTACATAGCCAGCAAATGGCCTTTTCTGTTTACATTCTGTGAAAAAAAAATTAAAGGTTTAGTTAACACCAAATTATTATTTTTTTTTTTCTGAATTTCAAAAATTCGTTTTCATGTTACGTTCCGATTAAAATTCTTTCCAAATTATTTAACTTTATGGAATCATTTTTGCAAAAAAATAATGTTAATATCTAAATATGCTTTATCTCTATTTACCTGTCTCCCCATGGGGGAAGAGTTAGATACAAGGTCGGTTTTTAATGTGGAGAAAATCCAATTCCCCCAAAAAGTGCACTGTTGATTGGAACGAAAAAAATTACCTCAGTCTAGAAGGATCCCTTCCTCACTGGCTGAGAACAGAAAAAAATGAAGTGTAGCATCAGAACAGATACTACACTTTGCTCCTAGTCTGGTGAATTTGATTATAATAATGCTAACATCTGCATATGCTTAGTCCGGTGAATTATTTTGATTAGTAACTATTTCTAACACCTGATTATTTCTTTCAAATCACATTTTCTTTCATGTTACATTTCTGTATACCAGCTATTAAATCAGTGTTTATATTTTACGTAACAACATACGTGTCACATCAGTGTTTATATTTTACATAACAACATACGTGTCACATCAGTGTTTATATTTTATGTAACAACATACATGTCACATCAGTGTTTATATTTTACGTAACAACATACGTGTCACATCAGTGTTTATATTTTACGTAACAACATACGTGTCACATCAGTGTTTATATTTTACGTAACAACATACGTGTCACATCAGTGTTTATATTTTACGTAACAACATACGTGTCACATCAGTGTTTATATTTTCCGTAACAAAATACGTGTCACATCAGTGTTTATATTTTCCGTAACAACATACGTGTCACATCAGTGTTTATATTTTACGTAACAACATACGTGCCACATCAGTGTTTATATTTTACGTAACAACATACGTGCTACATCAGTGTTTATATTTTACGTAACAACATACGTGTCACATCAGTGTTTATATTTTACGTAACAACATACGTGTCACATCAGTGTTTATATTTTACGTAACAACATACGTGTCACATCAGTGTTTATATTTTACGTAACAACATACGTGCTACATCAGTGTTTATATTTTACGTAACAACATACGTGTCACATCAGTGTTTATATTTTCCGTAACAAAATACGTGTCACATCAGTGTTTATATTTTCCGTAACAACATACGTGTCACATCAGTGTTTATATTTTACGTAACAACATACGTGCCACATCAGTGTTTATATTTTACGTAACAACATACGTGCTACATCAGTGTTTATATTTTACGTAACAACATACGTGTCACATCAGTGTTTATATTTTACGTAACAACATACGTGTCACATCAGTGTTTATATTTTACGTAACAACATACGTGTCACATCAGTGTTTATATTTTACGTAACAACATACGTGTCACATCAGTGTTTATATTTTACGTAACAACATACGTGTCACATCAGTGTTTATATTTTACGTAACAACATATGTGTCACAGTTGTTTCGCACAAATTCTCTACTTACATAATTTTATTATCTTGCATATAATTTACGCTGTCGAAAGTAACTTTTTTTTGCTTTACCCAAAAAACAACTAAAACAAAAATATGTAAGGAGACAGTATTATTTATTTATTCTTTTACTTTAATTCCTTCCAGACAAGGCACATTGCCACTGAGATGTAAGGGGCATCCTAATTGGGGAATTGTGCAGCAAGATGTTTGTTCACATTATATTTAAATTTCTGCATCTTGGTACAATCAGGGAGCACGGAGAGAATTCCAAAAGCTAGCAGTTCAAAGAAAGAAGCTATTAGAGTAGAAAGCTTTCCGGCATCAAGGGACCTCAAAAATAAAGCGGTGGGAGTTATTTGATTGTCGGAGTATTTACGTCAAGGGAATTCCAGAACAGCAAGTTAGTCAGAGCACATTCCATCGAAGTACTTGTAAAACAAGCACAGTGATACAACATTGCAGCAATGGGGCTGGAGCTTGGTAGACAATGTGGGACTTATTAGATTAGAGGCTCGTTTTTTGGACGCTGTCTAAGAGGGAGAAACGAGTGGTTGGTGCACCAGTCCAGATGTGACAACAATACTCCATATATGAGCGGATGGTGGCTTTGTAGAAATATAGAATACTGCCAGGTGGGAAAAGTTTTCTAGCACAGGAGAGGGAACCTACCTTTTTTCAGCAGATTTGGCAATATCTTCTGTGTATTTGTTTCAATTCATGTTTCCTGTGAATGTTAGGCCGAGGAGTTTGTTGGACTCTAGGCTAGGATGCTATTAGCCATGGCAATTGGTGGTTGAACATTTTTCTTCTAATAAAGGAAAGGAGCTTTGTCTTAGTAGCATTAAATGTTATCATCTATTTATATCCCCATTCAACTGCAGACTGGACGCTATTTTTTAAGGATTCAGCCATTGCCTTGAACATGTGTATGTTCTATTTGCCCACATGTAAAAAATAGAGCATTGTGTCAAAAATATAGCATTGTGTCATCGGCAAATATGCCCATCTTGGACACAATTATATCAGGAAGGTAATTCATGAAAATCAAGAATAATAATTGTCCAAGGATCGACCCCTGGGATACATCTGCATTAATGTCATGTTTAGATTTACGACCATCGAGGACAACTTGGATCTTTATTTTCACTAAGACGGATCTGATTATATTAAATATTCGTCCAGTAATACTATACAAATTTTCATGAGAAGACCTTCGTGCCAGACTCTGTTAAAGGCCTTGGATATGTCAAGCGCTACTGCCATAGCTTCATGGTAATGTATGGTATATGCGTTCAAGAATGACCGTTAGGATATCCGCAGTAGAACGTGCTCGTCTAAATCCATACTGATAGTCAGAAAGAAGTTTAGCATTAAAGAGGTGGTGGACTATCGCTAAATTTATTAATAATTTAAAGATTTTAGCGAAGAGCGGGAAGAGACTGATAGGTCGATAATTTTGCAGGTCAGTTCTTTCACCAGAATTCTTAAACACTGGTATCACAGAGGCAATTTTTCAGCTATCAAAGAAGCAAGATTTGGCAAATCATTTCTTGGCGAGGACCAGCCAGCTCAGCTACGCATTTTTTTGTTATTATAACAGGGATAATATCAGGCCCACATGCTTTGGAGATGTCAAGGTTTTTTATGATATCGCGGACATATGTGATTATCAGATCACCGAGTGTGACTTCAGTCAGAAATTTGTGAGGGAGTGGTTTGTGGAGGTCAAGGTGAATCGCTGGGCGTGTTGTCATGCAAACAAAATCATGCTGGTCTGATAGTGGGGGAATTGTTAATTGCCAATTATTGTGTTTCTTTCTTTTGATTAAGTGCACAAAACAATCATGATTCTTCACTTCTTGCCTTCAGAATTTATTTCACAAAAAATTACTTTATAATTTTTAAAGATTTCTGATTTTCGATTAGTCACGTTGATATTTTACAAAAATAAAATTTGTTGCTTTGAAATGGTATCATTTTCTTTCTTTTATTATCAATAAAAGAATTTTTGAGTTGAAGATTTTGAAATTGACTTATTCTCAAAATATTACAGATTTTTACAACTATACATTTACAGTGATTTGTGTTATATCTTCAAAGTTTACATTTTTTAATACATGAGGATATATTAAGAATTTTAAAACCAAAAAGGATTTTTTATTTGATAATTTGCTTCCAAATTCCTTTCAAATTTCGAAGAGTCACAAAGCAATTCATTTTTTTTTCAACTATTAACAAAAGATTAAAATGGCTGACTTATTTACAAAAAAGTAAATGCATTTTGATGGATTTAATTTTGTAATTTATTTATTGAAAAGTTTTTTGTTTTTTTAAAAATGTTTTTTCTGCTATTTCATTTTTTTATGTCAAATATTCGATTAATAGTAAATAAAAAAAATGTAAGTCACATACATGAACCCAAAAAGATGTCAGTAGATTATCAGTTCAAAGTCTGAAGAAAGGCCAACATCTGCCTCCATAACCAGTATTGACCATCATATCCTTAATCATTGACAGCCATAGCACACGATGAAGATACGCTAATCTGATCCACGATATAAAACAACCAAAATTCTTCAACAACAGATATTGTGTTTGACAGAGCATCACCGGACTAAGCAAAAAGCTGGAGCCACTGCTCAAAACACAACACCGCGCCATTGGCATCAGTCAATGCTGAAATCACCCCAGCCACAGTTCCATTTTGAAGGAGATTCAATTTTGAGAAAATGAACTGACCTGGCTTTTAAGATTATCTTGAAAGGAAGATTGCCCATCTCCCAACAGACCCCCAAAAACTATGACGACTTCACCAGGTTTGTACGCCAAGCAGCTCGGAAGAACATTCCAAGAGGCTGCCGCACTCAATACATACCAGGACTCGATGCCCAAAGCAGCAAATTATATGAGCAATACCAGCAGCTCTATGAATCTGACCCCTTTGCTGAAAATACCATCGAAATAGGCAAGAGACTCATGACCTTTCTATCAAAAAGCCGCCAACGGAAATGGCAAAATCTGTTGGAGAAAACTGATATGATGAATAATATTAAAACGATCCATCAACTCAAATGCAACAACAGTGCACCAGCAACAACAGTACACCAGCAACAACAGTACACCAACAACAACAGTGCACCAGCAACAACAGTCCTTTGCATTATTGTTGTACTCTGCAAGATCTTTCAAGCTTCACCGCTCGGGCAGTAGAGGATAGACAAGGCAGTGTTGCATCGTATGGTCCTCCCCTCCATATTCACAGATGATTGGGTGAGCATAGGAACTGTTAACAGTGCACCAGCAACAACAGTGCACTAGCAACAAAAGTGCACCAGCAACAACAGTGCACCAGCACTGCCAACAAGTTGCACATCAATGGAAGTGCACGACCAAACAGCAAAGATCAAACGTAGACCGACTTCAATATTCCCAGAGCACTTGACTTACTGAGTCATTCTCACTTAAAGAGCTCGATATCAGCATTAGTTCGCTAAAGGTTGGTTAAGCCATCAGCCGAGATTATATTTTCACAGAAGGGATCAAAGCACTTTGGATCTTTGACACGAAAATGGATCCTTGAGTTGATGAACAACTGTATGCTGACAAGAAATATCCCAAATGATCTGGAGAAAAACCAACATCATCGCTCTTCTCAAACCTGGCAAAGACCCTCCGCACGATCTCCCTGCTATGCCACTTGTTTAAGCTGTTTGAACGCCTAATCTTCAACAGGTTAGTCTCAGTTGCTGAACCAGTCGTCATCCCCCAACAAGCAGAATTCTGGCCTGGCAAATCCACGACAAGCCAGCTTCTGAATCTTACTCAACACATCGAAGATGGGTTTCAGAAAGAACTGGTAACAGTAGCCGTCTTTGTTTATCTGTCTGCCGCATATGACACTGTAAACCATCACCTCCTCCTGAAAAAGATCTTGGAGCTGACAAAAACCTGCCACTTGGACCTAATTGGAGCCATCTTAAAAGACGGGTGCTTTTATGTTACCCTAAACAAAGTTGCTGACAAAATAATGGTTTACCTCAAGGTAGTGTGCTGGCTCCATTACTGTACACCATCTACACTAATGACCAACCGATGAATCAGAACACTGAGTGGTTCATCTATGCTGACGACCTTAGCATAATATCCCAAGAGAGTATGTTTGAATCTGTAGAAACAAACCTCAACTCAGCCTAAGATGAGCTACTCCTCTACTACGAGAATAACCACCTGCATGCAAAAACTCAAATCTGCTCGTTTCATCTCAGAAATTGGGAGGCCAACTGACTCCTAAACATCACATGGTCTGGAATACAACTTGAATTGCACTAACCCTATCTACTTTAGCATAACCCTGGACCGCACCCTCTCATTCAGGGAACATGTGTGACAAAGTATCCGGGGCCCATGGGGATCGGGTACCCTAGTCTTGGTGATGATGCTAGGCCCTGCGTAGAGACGAAGTGGAGATATAAAACTAGTATATATTCGACGTGAAACCAGTTTATTCAAACAACGAAAAAAAGGCGTTGGGTTGTCCGACAAAAGTCATGTTGGGTGTCAGTTCCGATCATCACCACACAAAACGAGACGCTTGCAGGTGGTAATTTAGAGATAACGGGAATCCGACTTATTTCAGAGTCGTCGTTGGGGGTAGGACGCGCCTGCCCCCAACCCCCAACCCCCGAGAGAAGAAGAGACGCAGAGAGGAATATGGTAGAGAAAGGGAGAGTGTGGCGATAGACATCTCAATAAGAGAAATTACGTTTTGAGAGAACCACAAGAGCCGTCGAGGAGGTCGGACGTCTGTCTGACGCACGCCGATTCAAGGCGTGCATGGCAGAGTAACTCACCATCGTTTTCCTTAGATAGTTAACTTGTGACTAAATAACCATTGTAAATGAATTCACACACACACGGAGAGACAACGAGATAGCTGAGCGCAAACAGTCTTTTATGAACGTGGTAGACATCAACCTAATGTAAAATCAATTCTTTTATTTTTGTTAATAATTACTCTTCCATACAAAAAGACCCCGACCGAGTTGTTGAACATTATTCTTGTCCCTTTGTTCTGCTTGAACAATCTTTCTCTCTCACAGAGTCAACCGATTGCTGTTCGCCCAGTGATCGCTCGTGGATATAAACAGTTTCAACGTGGGAGTTGGACGAGACGATGAAAATCGACGAAGTCATCATCATCGTCGTCATCCCGGCCTAGAGGAATTTCGATTGACATATTTTTTTTATTGCCACTACGACGATCGGCTGAAGAGTGTTCACGGTTTGGCAAGATCTGTAGGCAGAGAGACAGAGGCGTGTGGGATCCTTTAATTATATCTGGCACCGCGACCAGGACATCAAACACCTGTGCGTGAGTGGTCAACGATCTCCACGGTGTGAGAAGCGTGTGGGTATCCTTTCATACATGTAAAGAAAACAAAAATGAAAGTCAGCTCCCAGAACAACATCCTACGGAAACTGATAAACTTCAACTAATGAGCCGCAGCAGACACCCTAAGGTGTACTGCTTTACCTTTGTGCTATTCTTCTGCGGAGTATGCGTGTCCTGTTTGAGAGATCAACGCATGCCAAAAACTAGACCCAGCATTGAACAACACCTGCCGCTTGATCACTGGCTGCCTGGAGCTTACCAACCTGAACAACCTGCATTTCCTCACTGGCATTGCCCCTTCAGATGTGAGACAGGAAGTTGCCAGCCGAGTAGAGATCACAAAGGCTATCAGTGATGAACGCCATCTCCTTCATGGACGTGAACCAATGGTCCAACGACTGAAGTCAAGGAGAAGCTTCCTCAGCCATGTCGAATCCCTAACAACATCTCAAAAAGAGACCAGACTATAGCTGTGAACCAGACGGTTAGAGAATCCCCCCCCCCCTCCTCCTACTGACACAGCAATCCCGGCTTCTGAGGCCGTCTCTCCCGGTTCAAAGGTACCCTGGCTCCGGTGGTAAACACTCAACTGCCTAAGAACTGGAATGGGGTGATCAAAAGTTCCTATGCTCACCCAATCATCTGTGAATATGGAGGGGAGGACCATACGATGCAACACTGCCTTGTCTATCCTCTACTGTCCAACCAGTGAAGCTTGAAAGATCTTGCAGAGTACAACAATAATGCAAAGGACTGCATAAGAAAGTGGGAAACTGTCATATGACCACATGACACTTCAAAGACACACAAAGAAGAAGAACACCAGAAGTGTTCAACAATTTTATTAATATAGAGATTAGAAAGAAAAAGAAAAAATATTACCGAGAATATAGATTTTTCAGTAAACAACTATGAAAATAATTTGTTCAACATTTGTATCAGCTTCAGTTTCACAAACGAAATTTGTTTACTGATTTTTAAATAGTTTATATAAAATCGAATAGAATGAAAATGACAGTTCATAAAAAGTTGAACTATATTTTGTTTTGTGGAAGACCGAGGAAGGCATGTGGAGCCATGGCAACAAAGAAATCAGAAAGATGTCTGGTTCTGTATGGCACCGTTCTGAAAGCTATCTCTAATTGAGTTTTTGTAGAGGAAGCAACATGAGAATCACCTTTTCTCTGTGATGTTTCGATGCATTCATAAGCAATATGCATTTTCTACATCACCAAATTCGGTTTAACGCCTCAAATCCATCCTTATCACTTCCTCCCATGTTGTCCTTGCCCTTCCTCTGCTACACTGTTGCCTTGCCTTGTCGGCAGGGCCACAAATTCGCCAACTGCAACCGTATGCAGAGGAGTAAAACTCCCTGAAAACTGTTATCTGTAAGCCATGGATGACTACCCGTGATGTTTTAGGACGGGATCCTGGTGGTTGAGCAATCTACAGCCTGGTGACTACAACACTCCACTTCGGTTAGACGGGAGATCGGAGAGAGGCCCGATCCAATCAATCAGCTGGTCACGGTGTGCCCTAGTATCTAAGTTCATCCCCCAACCGTACTATTCAATCTGATTCTTCTAAAAATCAAAACCTTATTTCTTCTTTTTATTTTCCTCCCAAATAGATACTAGAAGACGGTGGCTAAAGGTGGGACGTGCCGAGAACAAAGAAGGTTATCGCTGCTGAAGAGCAATGTTTTCTAAGAGTAATGTTCCCACTCACTGTAAAATTTTCTCTAACAGAAATGTTTTCTAATAATATTAAATACTTATAGAATTCCTTTCGATAACTTGATTCGGCATTAAATAACCCATAGATGGTTTGAATTACCTACTAGACACCATCCTCGAGTGTCTTCGATCTCTCTGTAGAAGGGTTTGTCAGTACATGAGGATACTTCACCCTACAACTTAACCGTAACCAAATATTCAAAATAACATTGTATTTAAAGCCCAAATAAGATTCCCTCGGCTATACACTGGCTCATATGAGGAATGTTGCACCTTCTCCAAGTAATGTTACCTCAAGTAACACATAACTGAATACTTCACCAGACTAGATCAATCAATTGGGAATATTCGAATATCTATGTATCTCAGATAGAAATGAAAAGTTAGCCCCAGGAAGAAGACCCTTGATTTCTGAGAACTTCGACTGAAGTAAAATGAAACAAAAAAGTTGATATGCTGTAAAACAAACAAAACCAGACCATCTGCCAACTGACCCTGCTATCTTAAGTGTTCTGCGTCTATTAACCAAAGAACTTTCATTAATTCTTTCAGTCCTAAAAAATACATTTTAATGATTAGTTATCTCCCTTGTAAAAAAAATTACCATGGCACTCCTTTTGACTAAGAACAAAGTGTAGTATCTGTTTTGAACTACACTTAATCTTTTCTATCTTCGGTCAGTGAAGGAGAAATCCTTTTAGACAGGCAATTTTAATTTTTTTCTTTATCTAGTGTGCCACTTTTTGGGGAGTTGGATGTTCCCCATATTAAAACTGACCTTGGGAAGCTGAGTAATGAAGTTATCAGAAGATTCTTTGAAAATTTTCATACATGAATATAATTTTATTTTCTTCCATTTGTTTCATGTATAAAAAAAAATATTTTATCCACATTCGTGTTTTTTTATTCTCCAGGTTGTGGCTGAAGTGATGGACGATGAATCAAAAGAACATCTTGGCACGATGATTAACCAGTTTGAACAGAATTTCACCCAACTGATGTTGCAGTTATTAGAAAGAATCATGAAGATCCAAGAAAATGAAAAACAGACTCTGCTCTGTCGGTCAGTCTCTCTCTCTCTCTCTCTATTTTTCCTTTTGCGCTTCCCTTCTCTCTCTCTTTTTCTCTCTCTCTCTATCTTTTGCGTGCTCTCTTTCTTGCTCTCACTCCCTGTCATTTGATGGAATTTAAGGTTTGACCACATAACTTAAAAAAATGTTATTGTCAAAAGCAAATTTAAGTAATTAGACTGGCAGTCTATATCTTATTTGTGCTAAATTGTGAGAGGGAAACATATCTTCAATTTTTGTTCCCTCTGATAAGTGTGCAGTGAACTTATGTGGAGGAATTTTTTTTTTTTTTAAATTTTTTTTTTATACCTGCAGGGCCTCGGAAATAC
The DNA here is from genome assembly GCA_963556195.1 of Sepiola atlantica. NCBI lineage: Eukaryota > Metazoa > Mollusca > Cephalopoda > Sepiida > Sepiolidae > Sepiola > Sepiola atlantica. The sequence continues at coordinate 10,978,169 of OY744520.1, forward strand.
GTGACTAGTAGACGGGCGCAGACTATCCTCTCTCAGAGTGTTGGACTCGTAGATCTTGTCAGGTCATCCATCTAAGAGATGGAAAACTCTGACAATAAAACCTTGCTACTAACTATTTACGTCTTGGCAGCAAACCGTTGGAGAGGGAGGCCTCCTTAGTCTTCATCGACAACCTTCCTAGAGTTCGAACAAAGTATCTGGTTTGCAAACCTATAATTGCTTAAGGAGTAGATAGGCTCTGCCTATCGCCCGACCTTCGCACTCCTTCTTTGTCTATTAGCCAGGCGTAGAGGTACAAGTATTGGGAATCCTCTAAAGAAGCCTGGTACTTGGCCTTGTTTCCTGACTAGGGCAATGAACGCCGTCTCTCTTTCTCTCTGTCCGGGCAACTTGGGGAAAGATTTTTGTCACTGTCTTACATGGCTAGTCTGGATCGCTATTGTTCTGACAGGTTGAGGGTACAGGTTAGACAGCTTGTCTGGCTGCTGTTTCCGACTGGTAGTTAGGAGCCCAAACTCTTATGTAGCGCTTAGAACGGCTGCTCCGTCAACAGTTGCATAATATCGTGGGTAACTGTACGCGCTCTGATGTCATTGAGTCTGAGATAGGAATATTTGCTGACGACACCACGCTCTACTCCAGACGCGCACATATCTGAGGCAATGGCTGAATCCTTAGAAAATGACCTCCAGTCTGTAGTGGAATGGGGTAAAAAATGGATAGTAACTTTTAATTTCGCAAAGACAACGCTCCTTTCCTTCAATAACTACAAAAAACCTCTTCAACCACTGATTGTCATGGCAAATAGCACCCTGCCTGAGAGTTCATCATTCAAACTCCTTGGCCTAACATTAACAGATAACATGAATTGGAATAAATACATTGAAAACATTGTCAGGGCTGCTGCAAAGAAGGTGAGCTCCCTCTACCGTGCCAGTAAACTTCTTACACCTGGCATTACCCTATATCTCTACAAAGCCACCATCCGCCCATACATGGAGTATTGTTGCCACATCTGGGCTGGTGAATTATCCACTAGTCTCTCCCTCTTAGACAAGGTGCACCAAGCTCCAGCCCCTGTCCCATTGCCGCAATGTTGCTCCCTTGTGCCTGTTTTACAAGTACTTCAATGGATTGTGCTCTGGTGCCCACACGACGTAGATTCACTAGACCAACCCGACGATCTGCCAAAATCCCATCCATACACTGTGGAGGTCCCCAGATGCCGAAGAGCTTTCTACTCCAAAAGCTTCCTCGTGCTGCTGGACTCTGGAACTCCCTCCCTGCTCCCTTGACGTTACTGACATGCAGAAATTTAAAACTAATGTAAACAGATATCTCGCTGCGCAGCTTCCGTCTTCCTTCACCCTTTGTTTTCTCAGTAGCCCCTTACGTCTACAGTGGCCTTGTTTGGGGTGAACAATGTTAAAAAAATATTAAAAAAAACAAACTATTTCAAACATTTTCATTAAGGTAACAAAAAATGAAAATAAGAAGTCCTTCAGAAACAATCAGGTTGTTCTATATAAAAAAAGACAATTAAAAAAATATATCTGAAAATGAAACTTTTTCTCCTAAAAAAAGGGTTGCTAGGAATGGATAAAAATTGTTTTTCAACGACTTTAAAAAAATTTTCTTGCTGGATTTATTCAATTTTTTTTTTTAATGTAATAATATGATGCAGACAATATACAGCTTAGTTGTCTCAACTCGAAACCACATAATGAAAAAAAGTAATAAAACTCAAAAGGATTGTTTTAAGACAATTGAAAAAAAATTCAAATCACAGCATTCCTTTGAGTCAAGTCGAACAGTGGACAATGATCAATATAGTTCAGGAAATGTTTGAAACAGTTTGATTAGCAATTCTGACTAAAATTAGATGAAAATGTCTAGTATTAACTGGAAAACAGTGAGACAATTGAAATCTGGGGAAACGTGGGCCAAAAATAAGCAATTATGAAATTGGGTTAAATCAGAAATAAAAAATATTTCAGAAATTGAAGACTTAAGTTCTGACGTAACATGATGTAAATGAGTGCTCTATAAAATGGGGAAAACAACAAACATATCGATTAGGTCTCCAAGTCAAGAGAGATGAACAAGAACTCGGATAGGGGAGGTAAACAAATATGTAAAAGTTTACTTATCAGACCGGGAACGATTTAGTTAACATGCATGAACCTTTTAGTTAACAGATACTGATGACACATACAAGCAATTAAGTCAAGAACAGATTATTATCAGAAGACGTTATATCAAATGTAAAATAATGAAATGAAGACATTTTTTTGGTACAATTTACCAAGCTTTGTGTCTGTTATTTATTTAACAGCCAACGAAGGAATTTATAAAAGGGAAGCAACTTTGCAACAAATAAACGAAAGTACGAATCGGATTGTCTCCCTTACATCCTAATTGATTTTATAATTCAGGACAATTAAAACCTCACTCTATATTGCAACATGAATTGCAATTTCTGCCAAACTATCATCCGAAGTAAATGGGGAATAATGATGATAATCTATATATGAATACAAGTAACTGCTACCATTTCTATATTAATACTTATCTATCTACTATCCACATACGTGTCATGTTTGGTGTCGAGCAACAAAAACAGCCAGCTGCTTATTTTACTTTATTCATCTTATATCTATCACTTAATATGTGACTGCTACCACCACCACCACCACCACCACCACCATCATCATCATATTCAATTTAACATCCATTTTACATGCTGGCATGTGTTGGGGGACATTTAGAAATTGACTATCTCTGGACAGGTCTTGCGTTATCCATCTTTCTCTCAAATCCATCCTTACCACTTCCTCCCATGTTTTCCTTGGTCTTCCTCTATCACCTTAACTGTTCTACATCTACTAACCCAAGAACTTTAATCCATCTATGAATACTTACTTATATTCGGTCTTCATACGTATATAAATACACAATTGTCAGACTCTGCATGAACACCTACATACATGTAGACAAAGAGAGGAGGTGGTGATGGGGGCGAAAAACAAGGTGAGAGGGATTTTATTTACTCCTCCCCAGGAGTTAGGCACAAGGCCAGTTTTATCTTACTCCCACAAGTAAGATGTGACCCAAGATCGTGTTGAGAAAGTGGGGTTTGAAAAGTCAGCGCTTGAGAGGTGAGCACTCTGGCCATTTAAAAATTGCCTGGGCAGCCCCGTCGGTATTCCCCGGTAGGGGCGCCTCAGACAGTAAGCAATAAACTTACTCCTCCCCAAAGAGGGGAGGCAAAGCCTGGGAGGGTGGACCTCCTAGAACTGCACAGGACAGGCGTGCAGTATCCATCGGAACAGATACTACACTTTGATCTTAGCCAAAAGGCCAAGAGAGGGATGCATGCAGATAAGAAAGGGAAAAGAAGGAGAGGGAGATAGTAATTCACACGTGTTGATATGAACGAGTATTATTTTGTTATCTATATACCATATACGGCACAATCACATTGACACACTGGTTCCCGTTAGATCACCGAAGTTAAGCGACGTCGAGCCTGGCCAGTGCTAAATGGTTGACCATTTGGGAATACCAGGTGCTGTATGTGCTCTCTGCTTATCTCGGCATTGTTTCCAGTCGTTTTGAATTGCTTGCCATTGGAATCAAGCAGTGCCGACTCAGGAGAAGTGTTGCGAGAAAGTGCATAACCCTTGCTTCACAATTACACGCGCAGCCAGCCCCTTACAGGGGTGTCCATGGTCTCTCTAAACTGAACGGAGGGCATTGCATATACCACTAAAACTCTATGGATCTTGTTTATTTTCTGGTTTGTCCCCAAGCACACTGGATGACATCATAAAGGATGCAATCATCAATTAAAACAGAGATAAGGGATAACCATGCACGGTTAATGACATCACAAAATGATGTCATCCATCAAATCAGAGGCGGGGGGGGGGAGATCTTTTGATGTTTTATTTTATCTAGACGATTCTTGATTCAAAGGGTCATGTGTTGCCTACTAGATCAGGGTTTTTCAAACTGTGGTCCACATACCACAGAGGGTCTGCAAGGACAATATAGGGGGTCCGTGGATTAACTCATCACATGAAATTCAAAGTATAAATTTTCAATCAACGTCTGGATCTTGATTTTTACTTATTAATGTTCTTAAATGACAAAAGCTTGCATTATCACCCATTACATGTCAACGTGTGTATTTAAAAAATCCTGCGTGTGTCATTGACAATAAAACTATTTGTAAAGTATTATTATTGTTTTCATTTATACGAAAAATTAATTTTTTAATAAAAAATGTAATTTTGTTACATTTTGCATCAATATGCAGCATTAATTTATTTTATTTGAACATTTACGTCTAAAGTAAGTTTAAAACCAACCAGTTTTTGACGTTAATGCAAAATTGTTAATTCTTATCAAAAATTTATGTACACATTTTATAAGCATTTATAAGGGCGTCCCTTGGCTAAAACTTGAAATATAAAGGGGTCTGCAAGTCAAAAAGTTTTAAACTCCCTGTACTAGATAAACTTTCTTGACCCCTAGGGGCCTAGTATACTATTAAAACTCTGAAGATATGTTTGTATCTTGAATGACGTCATAAAACTACCATTCATCCTTAATTACATCAATTTTCAAATAGATTTCTTTCTTGGTGACAATCATTCAGAGATAGAGAAAGAAAAGAGAGATAAGGAAATTTAATAACATATATAACAAATATTCACTCAGCGAGTCACAGGTGGTCTAGTATTTTATTAAAAGGAAACAAAATATATAATCTAACATATAAACTTATCTGGTCAGATTTTCAAAGTCAGACTCAAATAGCATATAAGTTGACAACTCAAACTTTGTTTCTGACTAGCCAATTTTTCCGTTGTACTGTGTTATTGACAATATAACACATACTTAACTACAATTTATTGGAAAAATTACTTAGTCTGACTAAGATGGCCACTAATATAAAACAATTTTAAATACTCACTTAAAAATAAAAATCAGCAAGAGGATAACTCATTTTAAATTGAAGAATATAATAGGAGTTATCTACCTTAAGTTTAAAAATGTGCAAACAAATAAAAACAATACTAAAATGACTTCACTGTACCCCTGAGCAATGCTGGGTAGGTACACTTTGTGAATAGATAGAATGATCAAATTAAAACTTATTTTCTTTAATTAACAGTGGAATTTCCACAGGCCCTCTTAGCAATAATAATAAAAGTACCCCTCCCCCTAAAAAACAAAACAAACAAACACACACAATAGCATCAGTATCGACTGATATCATACAAAATAGTTGTGATGGATCAAGGAGGATGGAGAGCACAAACCAGATCTCCACTGGAAGGGTATGGAGAGTACTGAAACCTTGGAGAGGTTTATTGCCATCCAAATCCCAGAGAAGACCAATGGTCGTCACATACTCCAGGGAACACCACCGTTTATTGTCAGCAAACAATCACTGATGATCACCTGTGTTGGAACTCTTAGTGAGTAAATAATAATAATAATAAATAATAATACTTGTCTTTTCAATAAAAAAGTTATCTTTTTCTCTCATTTTATTAATTTTTTTTTTTATTATAAGTTTTCCTCCATTCAGTTCTTGCATTGAATATTTCTTTCTACAAAAAAAAAAAATGATGACTGAAAATCTATTCAGCGAGATATTAAGAAAGATTTTTTATGTCAAGTATCTAATTTCAAATAATTTTTTTAATTCAGGAAATTAACATTTTTATATTTTTAGTTGAATTTGACTTTTGTTATGAAAATGCCAAAACGAAGAAAATTGCTTGAGTTATCATTTTCTAAATTGTTAATTTTGTTTGTTTGTTTCCAGATTGGACTTTAATGGTTTTTATACCAAGAATTGTGCTCAGTTTGGAATGTTTGGGAAAAGTTCCTTGTCATCTGGTAAGAATCAAGACAGAATGAAATCCAGTTCTAATACTTCATCTTTTTTTTATTTTTTTGTTTTACCTTCGTCAAGGAGGTTATGTTTTTGGTTGAGTTTATTTGTTAATTTATCACTGTTTGCATACAACTTCGTATCCGCATCGCTTGACCAATTATCACAAAACTTGGTCATAAAATCGGTCATGGTCTAATTTAGAACTCATTTAATTTTGGAATATCTAGGTCAAGGTCGTGGAAAAGGTAAAACTCACACTTTTGGTGATAACTTCAGTTCTATTAATTGTAGCCAGTTCTGCATCTGATTTCACCTTGACCTTGGTTCGGTCACGGTCAAAATTTTGATGGAATTTCAATTTCCGACTTTTCCAAAGTTGATGTATGGATCTGATGCTGTTGGATAACAGTAACCACCATGCAAAATTTCAGCCTGATCAGATAAATAGTTTTTGAGTTATCAACATTTCCATTGAATAACTTAGGAAATACTTCATAGAATATGGAGAAGTAAGGCCTAGATAAGACTAAGATAATCCTAGATAAGGCCTAGATAAGACTAAGATAATCCTTAAATTGTCAGGTGGAGATAAGATATGCAGTTTTATGACTGACTTATGTAGTTGTTTATAGATGCATTCACTGTAGGTATGAAATGATACAATAAGTATTGTGATATGCCGTGCATCATGTAATAAAAAATAGATTTTGTTGGACTAAAATAATGCTATAATGCAACGTGTTTCACCTTGCATGATAGCATAAGTTTGAAATATAAAAACCATCCAAAGTTTTTTTTTTTTAAATTTATTATTCATGTTGCTTAATATGCTTTGCTCAAATCGTTTCCTTTCAGATGTCATAATTAATTAAAATTCATTAAAATGACAGATCTATCAGACTTTTCAAGAGATCAAATTGTTGATGTTCGTTCGTACGGCAGGTGCGAGCATAATGAAAACGGCCAAAATGTTTAGTATATCAAGAAATGCCGTCAGAAATCGGGGGGGGGGGGAACCGTTGTCACAATATTTAATGCACAACTGTTCTTTTTCGAATATCTGTATTTAAAAGATTTGATGAACATTTGTGAGAATTGTTCAGGGAGTTTTATACGGAAGAGATGCTGTATGCTGATGATTTTGCACTTACCTGTGAAACAATGGAAGACCTACGTGTTAGAGACTTGGAGGAATCCTATGGAAAGTGAAGGTCTGAGAGTGAATGTTACCAAGACAAAAGGGATGATCAATGGTTGAAACAGATGCGAGTGTGATTGCAAGAGTTAGGAGTGGATGAAATAAGTTCAGGGAACTTCTGCGATTGCAAACCAACAAAGCATTATTATCACTGTTGACCAAGAGAAGAGTCTATCAGACATGTGTATGGAAGCGAAACCTGAATCGTGAGGGTTGAGAACATGCATTGCAGACATGATATGCTATGATGAATGTGTAATGTGAGTGTTAAAGACGGCTTAGTTCTGATGACCTCAGAGAAAGATAAAATCTGGACGGTATAGGGAGATATGTGCAGAACAGGAAACCTTGATGGTATGGCCACATTGAAAGAAAGAATGAGCGTTTTGGGGTTAGTAGATGTAGAACAGTTGAGGTAGCAGGTTCAGTTCACAGGGGAAGGCCAAAGAAAACAGAAGGAAGTGATAAGAATGGACTTGAAAGAAAGAGGTATAAATAAAAACATGGCCAGAGATAGGTTAGTTTGGAAGTCAATTTCAAAAAGCTGTCCAATGCATGCTAGTATGTAAAATGGATGCTTAACCAAAATGATGTGAAGGTATTTATCGGTTAAGAGAAATGTTAATGTCACAGAATTATGAGTGATTTTTTAAACTTTTGTTTGTAATAAAATCTTATCTATTTGGTTCAACATTTAACAAGAATAGATATTCTTATGATCGTATGTAATGCCTGTCATATGAAGAAATATCTTGAGAATTTATTTGAAGTAAAACTTCTAAGTTACTTACTGATACATTTGCACTATCTAAGCAAACAGCTTGGGTGGATTATATAGTGAGAATTAATTTGCGATATAATCCTCTCTATTTCAATACTCGGGTGGCGTAAACATAATGGTGGCCAGCTGAGGATGTGGGCAACAACCATGAGGAAGGACTTGGCTGAGTTCTCGATGGTGGAATCACGATTGGGTAACCATCTCATGTGTGGGCTGTTATGATTCGAGATGTGAAGGCCAAGGAAGAAGCTGGCTTAACCCGATCAGGGTGAAGGCCGTTGCGACAATAACAGCAACATTCTGAAGATCAAGCCATTCAAAAGCTGCTTTTTTGTTAATCTTTGTTCTAACACACACTATTTTCGTAGACCTTCGCTCCACACATAATATTGCTTTCTGCATTTCTTTTTTTAATTCATGTTTGTTTTTTTTTTGTATTATGTCGCTATGCTTTCATATTTCCTAAACTAAACCGAATGAATAAAATCTTGTTCATTAAAAATCTTCTCCACTCATTTTCTAATCTCAATCTCTTTATTTCTGTTTCCTCATAAATGGGGCCTCTTTTATCTAGAATTATAAAACATGCTGGTGCCCATCATTAGGATTTGTAACAAATATTTTTAAAGTTAAGTATGTGTATATGTCTATATATTTCTATGTACATAATTCACTCCTAAACTAATTAACTTACCATTATTAATTTTGGAACACATCTACTAGGTGTAAAGATGTGTTAGGGAGGGGGGGGCGGCTATATTTAGTTTAATTTAGTTTTATGCAAAGGGGTGGGAAGCCCTTTGTGAAATTCAGATACCTACGATTTTTGTGAAATTCAGATACCTACGATTTTTGTGAAATTCAGATACCTACGATTTTTGTGAAATTTTGACTATAGGTTACATCAATTAATAAATATTTCTCAAATCTCAGTTTCTTTGGGGTATTCTAAAAAAATCTTTAAGGGCAATAATATGGATACAACATCCCATTTGAAAATACAAATATTTCAGATCTGCATTAAATTTGATCCATATTCATTAGACACTGGTTAAGCAAGATTCCCTGAATTTTAATTTTAAGACCCCTTAAGCTTAAGCCTTAAATTTTAGATACTTTTTAGAATCAAAATGGATTTTGATCAAAATTGGAATAAGGATTCTAGACATAAGGTATAGTATCATTATATCTTGATTTTAATTTTCTTAAGGGGACATAAAAGTTGTGTAAAACTGTTCTATTTAGGAAATTAATTTTACCCATCCTGAGACGAGTATTTTTCTAGTAATATATAAAATACCCCCCCCCCCCACACACACACACACACACACACTTACATTTATCTGCAATAGCTTTTTTACTACAAGCTGCATAAAAGAACCTGGTCAGTCAGTCACAAAAACTGTATATTCGTCTTCATTGTTAGCAACAAAGATTTTACTTTTGCTCAATTTTTTTTCATTTTAATATTTAATCCGATTAACAGTTTTTGTTTTGATTACTAATGTCATAGAGGGAGTCGGAGGAGATAACTCTTTCTCTCTCTGTCTGAAATCCTCTTCCTGCCACGCAAATCACGGGTACTAATTTTATAACAGAATATTTTACTTTACACTGGTTGTCAATCCTTTCTAAGGCGTTCTCATTGACTTGAATGCTCAATGAGGCAAAAAAAATGGAAAAGAAAATGTAGAGAAAGACAAGGATGGCGTCGATACGCACACTTTTCTTTCATTTTTTTTTCCTAATCTCCCTGCAAAATGATATACAGCAAAAACTTGAAGCATTCAATTTAATTTCTGTACTTTCAAAATACTGTTAACTAATTACTCTTCATAAATTCTGTTGTCACACAATTTGTAAGTACATTTCTCCCTCGTTGAGAAGTATGACAAAAACAAAACAAGTGTTTTTTTCTTTTAATTATTTTTTTTTTAGTAAACTTACTTGAATAATCAAAACTTCTACACAGTGATCTAATGTGTATAACCGTGTTCCATAATATATTTCGAGGAAAGACCTCTTTATCAAATGGTAGGTGTTTCAAATCTCGTGAAATCTGTGCAGAACGGAAAAATTGTTATGTGGTTATATTGCAGTGAATATCAATGTTGCCCGCAGCAAATGGAATAAAATTAAAATTAATAATTAAAAAAAAAAAATTCTTTTATTTGATTTGATTAAAGTGATGAAATGGTGATTTGGGAATAATATACTATTATACTTTTAATGTATTTTACTTATATTTATTTAATGTATTTCTTTCTTTTTTTTATCCTAATAAACGGTCTTATGTTATGCTTTCGAACCATGGCTAGAACACATTTAGTCAGCATTAAATAAGACAAATATATTATGAAAGGGTGGTTGTCACATTTATTTGTAACTGTTATCTATATCTACTTACTTTAAATTATTTGATGTGTTAATTTGATTTTACTAAATTGTTATTAAATTCAAACTTTAGTTCGTTAGCGATTTTTAAAAATATTTTTTTATAGGTATAACAAGGGAGATAACTATCGTAAACTTGTGAGTTGCCTCCCCCTATAAAATGTTCAAATGTACAGACATATATATGATCAGGAAAGGGAGAAAATGTTCCGACGTAAGGGAAAATTGAAAAAGGAAAACCAAAGAATATTATTTATGTATTCATCAACGTTTTGTCTTTATTGTAAGATTTCCTCAGGATGATTATTTTGAAGAAAACATAACAGGTACAGAATGTTTTGGTTTGTAAGCAATGGTTCTTAACATTTGGAGCATGACCGTTTTTTCTCGCCTTCTCTTTTTCTTTCTTTTTTTCCGCCACACCTCACCGACCCAGACAGTGTATGACCTACCGTCAAAATTGGAAAGACTCAACTAGCACATCTCATTCCCCCCCCCCCCCATTTTCATAATTCGAGTCAAATCTAACCGAGACAAAGTTCGCCACCCACCCCCTTTCCGTATTGATTGTAACAAACCTCCCACTTCCTATTGAAGTTCACACTCCTACCGTTGCTTACAAATCGCCACCATCTATATTGTATCTCATATTTTGATTTCTTCTGCCTAAAACTGCTTAAAACGGCTGTAGTTTTCAACCAGCGTCCAAAACATTCTGTACTTGTTATGATGTTTTCTTCAAAATAATCATACTAAAGAAGTCTTACAATAAAGACGAAACATTCTTTGGGTTTTCCTTTTTCAATTTTCGACATATATAAATATGTGTGTGGGTAAAAGTTATTCAGTTTATTATTATTATTATTATTATCTATATATTAATACGATAGCGTGTGTGTTCGTGTCACGCTTCCGGCAAAAACTCTGCGCATGCGTGCCGCACCTAGACGTAGTATTTTTGACTTCGGCCTGACTGATTTATAGTTCGATCCCAACCAACCTCTAAGATATTTTTCTACATTTCGAGGGGAAAGGGGAAGAGAAAATAATTATGCTCCACCACTGTTTTCATTAATATTTGTATACATGTTAAATAACGTCTCAATAAGTAAAGTAAGAAGAGAAATAATTATGCTCCACCACTGTTTTCACTAATATTTTTATACATGTTAAATAACGTCTCAATAAGTAAAGTAAGAAGAGAAATAATTATGCTCCACCACTGTTTTCACTAATATTTTTATACATGTTAAATAACGTCTCAATAAGTAAAGTAAGAGAAATAATTATGCTCCGCCACTATTTTCACTAATATTTGTATACATGTTATATAACGTCTCAATAAGTAAAGTAAGAAGAGAAATAATTATGCTCCGCCATTGTTTTGACTAATATTTTTATACATGTTAAATAACATCTTTATAAGTAAAGTAAGTAGATAAATAATTATGCTTCCCCATTGTTTTCACTAATATTTGTATACATGTTTAATAACGTCTCAATAAGTAAAGTAAGAAGAGAAATAATTATGCTTCCCCATTGTTTTCACTAATATTTGTATACATGTTTAATAACGTCTCAATAAGTAAAGTAAGAAGAGAAATAATTATGCTTCCCCATTGTTTTCACTAATATTTTTATACATGTTAAATAACGTCTCAATAAGTAAAGTAAAAAGAGAAATAATTATGCTCCGCCACTGTTTTCACTAATATTTGTATACATGTTTAATAACGTCTCAATAAGTAAAGTAAGAAGAGAAATAATTATGCTCCGCCATTGTTTTCACTAATATTTTTATACATGTTAAATAACATCTTTATAAGTAAAGTAAGTAGATAAATAATTATGCTCCACCACTGTTTGTACTAATATTTGTATACATGTTATATAACGTCTCAATAAATAAAGTAAGAAGAGAAATAATTATGCTTCTCCATTGTTTTCACTAATATTTTTATACATGTTAAATAACGTCTCAATAAGTAAAGTATGAAGAGGAATGATTATGCTTCCCCATTGTTTTCACTAATATTTGTATACATGCTATATAACGTCTCAATAAGTAAATTAAGATCTATATATTAATACGATAGCGTGTGTGTTCGTGTGTCACGCTTCCGGCAAAAGCTCTGCGCATGCGTGCCGCACCTAGATTTTGAAAAAACATTCAACTCGCCTAATTTTCGAAACATTTTCAAGTATTCCCTTTGGCGCAACGGTTAGCGACATAGTATTTTTGACTTCGGCCCGACTGGTTTATAGTTCGATCCCAACCAAGCTCTAATATTTGTTTCTACATTTCGAGGGGAAGGGGAAGAGAGGTAGGGAGGAGACGACCGGGAAGACACATATTAATACAATAGCGTGTGTGATTTTGTGTGTCATGCTTACACCAAAAGCAACGACTTTCCGAATCTTTGTATGTTACTCATGAATTCGCTTGGCCTTTTGGCTAAGATCAAAGTGTAGTATCTGTTCCGATGGATACTGCACTCCATAGACTGGTATTGTCTTGGCCTTCGAGGCTTGATTTACGCCGGTCTATGGGTCTGTCCTGTGCAGTTCTAGGAGGTCCACCCTCCCAGGCTTCGCCTCCCCTCTTTGGGGAGGAGTAAGTTTATTGCTTGCTGCCTAGGGCGTCCGAACCGGGGAATGCCAACGGAGCTGCCCAGGCAATTTTTAATGGCCAGAGTGCTCACCTTCTCGAGCGCTGGCTTTTCAAACCCGACTTTCCCGACTCGACCTTGGGTCACATCTTACTTGTGGGAGTAAGATAAAACTGGCATTGTGCCTAACTCCTGGGGAGGAGTAAATAAATATTCATGAATTGGAGCCAAATTTAATTTAATCTAAAGCATTTACAAAGTAAGGTTTAGTCGTCGAAATATTACCTTCACTAGAAATATCTTATATATAAAGTAAAGACGTTTTTTCCCCTGTACCTTCGCGTCGAATAGGAAAATAAACTCGAACTCAATAGGTTACTACAATCACTACAACATCAAATTTATTCACTCGAGCGTGTTTTTAGCAAACTCTAAACTATTACACCCACCTCGGGCAAATTGTTATTTTCGTTCCTCATTCAGTCACTCTCCCCAAACCAGACACCATACAGGTAGTAGCAAGAACATTTCTCTCTAACATTTTACTCCTCTCACGCTACCAGTCTACACCGGGAACAAATACACAACGGATAATTTAAAACTTATTATTTACGTTAAATATGCCTTCACCTCACCACACAGTAGCATAAGTTGCGCATAAAATATAACAGACGCTCCCTTCAATACATCTGACTAGCGTACTATGTTACAAAAAACCTGTTCCGGATTAACCGATTGACATTCTATTATTCTTGCTACGTAGCATTTACACGTTAGCGAATAACAGATTACATTAAACTCAACACAATGACAATCACAACCACGACGATTTATTCAACTTCATTGTGCTAATAAATACATTAGTACACTTCTGACAGAAAGTACAACATTTCTTATTCGATTTTATATGTATTACTTACTTTTCCATTAGTTTACTCTTCGCAGGCCTCAATCAGATCAGTTTACATTAGTAACAAGTTTCATATTATATTACATACTAAACAATATTTCAAATAACTTTTATGTTTCTGCCGGGGGGGGGGACCTCAGTTTCACTTATCATATAGAAAGCTTATGGTGACAAGCAGATAGTAATATACAACTCAGGATTAAAATTGGAACTCAAAGCTTTATTTTTTAAACAATGGGAAACAATTTTCCGTGAGTAATATCGGAGAGATCAAATTGTTTATATCAAGTATTTCGTCTTATTACTGACAGCGGTAGTAGCAGTAGGAGTAAGTCTACCGTTAGTGAGTAAGACGACGCGGGCGTAGCATTAGTGCAAATAGTTGTTGTTGAATGTTTGACGCTGCGGAGAGATCACATTGTTTATATCACGTATTTCGTCTTATTACTGACAGCGGTAGTAGCAGTAAGAGTAAGTCTGCCGGTAGTGTATAAGATAAAAATATTTAAGTTTTCCTTATGTTACGAAATATACAACTCAAGAATCAATATATACCAATAATTATACCTATCACTTACTTTAAAAACAAACATGTGACTTCTACACTATTTGAACCAAATTTATTTTGCACAAAGAATACACATCAAAAATATTATATTACATACTATGTTTAACATTAAAAAAAAAAATCGTTTTAGTAGAATGGGATCGAACGCCAAAAACTGTAACGTCGTAAACACTAACCCACCGATGGGGAATATAATATTAATATGAAAATTAATACAGTTAAACGAAGCCTGTCCGATATATACTGAAAGCAATTTACTTTGATTTCACCAGAAATTTTATTTTTATTTTTTTTTAAACACCGGCTCTGTCTGTGATAAGGGCCCTTGGAAAATTACAGAGTCCTACATAGCCCCATTAAAGGCCACTGAAACACACAAATATAATTAATGTAGGCTGCAGAGCATTACAATTTGTATTCGGATGGGGGGTGGGGGCACTAAAATTACGATTATATGCTTATTTTTATTAATGAAGACTATTCTCTATTTTTTTTTTCATGATTGCGATTGAGTCACGTGAGCAAAATACGTTACGATTCACCTTCTGGCGAGCAAATGTACGGTCCACCATGTGTACGGGGGGGGGGGGGGGGCATAACAATAAGTAATAAAAACATTTTTGTTATAACATTACATGCAGACAATCATCTTTACTTTTAATTGCTTGCTATTGTTTATACATGTACACTGTTCAATGGCAGAAAAGAGGATAAAAATTGAAATCCTCTGACATAGATTCAGTTATCAGTGCAGAAATTCAAGATCCAGTGGCAGATCCGGTTTTACATGATTTCATTAGGCACCATATGGTTCATGGAAACAGAGGTTCACTCTGTCTCAAAGATGGACACTGCAGTAAGAGCTTGAGTGAAACTCAATCGGATACAAATGGCTACTCACAATATCGACGACTATCTCCTTTAGCTGGAGGTTTTGAGACGACACTTACCCTACCTGCCAACATAACAGTTCCTGTAGATAACCGATGGGTTGTACCACATAATAAACTGCTTCGTGAGATTTTTGATGCACATATCAATGTTGAATATTGCAACAGCATGAAATCAATAAAATACATTTGTAAATATGTAAATAAGAATAGTGATCAAGCTATCTTCACAATTGAAAGTAATGCTCATGATGAAGTTAAGAGATACGATACGGGACGTTACATATCAACCAATGAAGCCATTTGGAGAATACTTAACTTTCACATACATATACATCATCCCCCCCCCAGTTATTCACCTATCAGTTCATCTAGAAAATGGACAGCGTATATACTTTACTGAAAGTACTGCAGCAGATAGAGTTGCAAATCCACCTTCAACCACTCTAACAACTTTCTTCACATTGTGTCAAACACATTTTTTTCCACGTACACTTTTGTACTGAGAAGTTCCAGTTTATTATACCTGGGACACTAAAACTAAGGTCTTCAAGCGACGGTTACAGGGTAAGCCAGTTCCAGGCTATCCGTGCGTTAAAAGAACAGAAGTTTTGGGGCAGGGTATACACCATGCATCCAAATCAATTTGACTGCTTCTGTTTGAGAATGCTTCTACACAATGTTAGAGGTTCACAGAGCTTTAATGACCTAAAAACGATCAATGGTCAAGTTATGACTACATTCAGGGATGCATGTAGTGCACATGGACTACTTGAGGATGATAACCACTGGGATGCTACATTACAGGAAGCATCTATATCTGAATCTGCCGACAATTTGAGACATTTGTTTGCCATCATGTTGACATCATGTGCAGTGTCTCATCCGAAACTACTTTGGGATGCACACAAATAAGCTTTTAGTGAAGATTTCCTTCTTAGGAAACACAATCAACAGCCTGAAGTTGATATAACATTTTAAGACGACATCTTCAATATGGCTTTAGTTCATATCGAAGATATGACTTATAAGATCAATGGTAAACCACTCACAAAATTGGGTCTTACCTCACCTAATCGATCTAATACACATCCGGTCATTACTGCATGGACGCGTGAAATTAGTTATCAACCTCATGAGCAAGCATCAATTGTTCGAGATGGTATCGCACGACTAAATAATGAGCAAATTCATATTTTTCGTACTGTAGTTAATACTGAAGATCAGCAAGGTGGCCTTATATTCCTTGATGCACCCGGAGGTACTCCTGGTGGTAGGACAGCTCACTCCACATTTAACTTGCCATTATCTAACAAAAGATGCTGATCCAATTTGTCAAATAGAAAGAGGGTCAGATTCAGCAAAAGTCTTACAGAATTGTTCCTTCATCGTATGGGATGAATGTACAATGGCACATAAACAAGCGGTCGAGGCTCTAGATAAAACATTGCGTGATCTCAAGAGACGTGATGCTGTTATGGGTGGCATAACAATATTATTATCAGGTGACTTCCGACAAACGCTTCCTATTGTTCCACGTAGAAGTCCCCCTGATGAGCTTAATGCTTGCATTAAATTGCCATATTTGTGGAAGTACATTAAAACTGTAACGTTCACTTTTGTGGATTCCATTCTCGATCGCGTCCAGGCTGTACAATACCCTACAGAATTTTTAGATTCATTAGAATTGCCTGGTATGCCAACACACAGCTGAAAGCTGGATGCCCAATTATGTTACTCCGGAATCTTCATGCTCCAAGGCTATGTAATGGAACGAGACTGTGTTAAATGCATGCAACCTCATGTGATAGAAGCTGTAATACTAACTGCTTTGGCAAGGGGCAAACTGACATTCCTTCCCAGAATACCCATTATTCCGTCGGATTCTGCAATAAAAAAGGCTTCAGTTCCCAGTTAAATTGTGATTTGCCATGACAATTAACAAGTTCCAAGGACAATTTAAATCAGGCTGTTATATTTCCCCGGGCAACGCCGGGACACGGGTCCTGCTAGTTGTATATAAAGAAGTTTTGTAAATTGTTTCATGCATTGTTCATTTTTAAAAAATAAATATACAAGTCAAATCTTATCATATTTTATTCAGACATGTATACGTTAGGAACAAGATAATTAGTATTAAAAACATCATTTCGTGTAATTTACACGGGTCCCGCTAGTTATTATTATTATTATTAGTATTCACTATTACTATTATTTTAATCTATTTTTTTATAGAATGGGGGAGGGGTTTAGTTTAATATAATGTTTTTTGGGGTGGGACGAAAATTATATTATTTATAATAATATATATATTACAATATAATTACAGTGACCTATCACCTTATACAAGCGTGTAAACCAACAACACACAATATACACATATATAAACGTACATAAGTATACACACACATACATGTGTGTACATATATTGATTCAGTTGTCTAAATGCAATTGTGAATTATGGATGCACACTAAGTTTGTAATTGGGGATGGCACGGTGGCCAAGTGGTCAGCAATGCAGACCACATACCTTGATGTGCCGGGCTCGAATCCAGCCTGTTCCACTGAAACACCCTCATCAAAACTGAGATAATCGACCCTGGCCTAACTAAACCATAGATTATGCTTAGTTTACGTTTATGGTAGTACAAAACGCCGCAATTAAAACTCAAACACACAAATATAGTAGACATATTTAGGAAACGGGCAATTTCTATTTTAGTTCCTTATGTAACCTATTTGCATTCTTTCGGCATTTTAATAATAGATATACACGTGGCCCATACAAAAAAAATCATAGTTTCGTCTTTTTACACTCCTACTTGCTTCAAAAAATATTTACTGACAGACACATCCGTTCTACCTCCATACAAAATTGAGATTTACGTGACTAAAATAGTAATTAATCACCACCTTAATTTGCGCAATTCAAATCAAAGTTGATTTCATGTTTTAAAAATTATTACACAATAAATATTTATCTTACGTGCCTAAACTAGAATGTACATTCGTTACACATGGTTCACTTTCAATCACATTTGAATGTCATATTGAATAGACACAGCGTAGTTTTTAATGTGGCGAAAATCCACCAACATAAATAAACATTTCCGCATTCTACAAGGATTTGCTTTCAATGATGGAGGAGAGAATAGCTAAAAGATCCACATTTCTTCTAAACATTCAAATTATCCGATGTGACCTATTTGTGTTCTGTCGGCTGTTTACAAATTTTAATTCATTCTTTTCTATTTCTCTCGGGCAACGCCGGGTGACGGGTCCAGCTAGTATACTATATTATGAATGATGAACCAAGTTGAAGCCGGTTATTAAGTTCAGGGTGTAACCTAGAGATGAATGCGAAGATTCCCAATGTTCCTTTCTGTGGCCAAGATGTCAACTTTGATAGATCTGTTAGTGTGGCCAAGATGTCAACTTTGATAGATCTGTTAGTGTGGCCAAGATGTCAACTTTGATAGATCTGTTAGTGTGGCCAAGATGTCAACTTTGATAGATCTGTTAGTGTGGCCAAGATGTCAACTTTGATAGATCTGTTAGTGTGGCCAAGATGTCAACTTTGATAGATCTGTTAGTGTGGCCAAGATGTCAACTTTGATAGATCTGTTAGTGTGGCCAAGATGTCAACTTTGATAGATCTGTTAGTGTGGCCAAGATGTCAACTTTGATAGATCTGTTAGTGTGGCCAAGATGTCAACTTTGATAGATCTGTTAGTGTGGCCAAGATGTCAACTTTGATAGATCTGTTAGTGTGGCCAAGATGTCAACTTTGATAGATCTGTTAGTGTGGCCAAGATGTCAACTTTGATAGATCTGTTAGTGTGGCCAAGATGTCAACTTTGATAGATCTGTTAGTGTGGCCAAGATGTCAACTTTGATAGATCTGTTAGTGTGGCCAAGATGTCAACTTTGATAGATCTGTTCGTGTGGCCAAGATGTCAACTTTGATAGATCTGTTAGTGTGGCCAAGATGTCAACTTTGATAGATCTGTTAGTGTGGCCAAGATGTCAACTTTGATAGATCTGTTAGTGTGGCCAAGATGTCAACTTTGATAGATCTGTTAGTGTGGCCAAGATGTCAACTTTGATAGATCTGTTAGTGTGGCCAAGATGTCAACTTTGATAGATCTGTTAGTGTGGCCAAGATGTCAACTTTGATAGATCTGTTCGTGTGGCCAAGATGTCAACTTTGATAGATCTGTTAGTGTGGCCAAGATGTCAATTTTGATAGATCTGTTAGTGTGGCCAAGATGTCAACTTTGATAGATCTGTTAGTGTGGCCAAGATGTCAACTTTGATAGATCTGTTAGTGTGGCCAAGATGTCAACTTTGATAGATCTGTTAGTGTGGCCAAGATGTCAACTTTGATAGATCTGTTAGTGTGGCCAAGATGTCAACTTTGATAGATCTGTTAGTGTGGCCAAGATGTCAACTTTGATAGATCTGTTAGTGTGGCCAAGATGTCAACTTTGATAGATCTGTTAGTGTGGCCAAGATGTCAACTTTGATAGATCTGTTAGTGTGGCCAAGATGTCAACTTTGATAGATCTGTTAGTGTGGCCAAGATGTCAACTTTGATAGATCTGTTAGTGTGGCCAAGATGTCAACTTTGATAGATCTGTTAGTGTGGCCAAGATGTCAACTTTGATAGATCTGTTAGTGTGGCCAAGATGTCAACTTTGATAGATCTGTTAGTGTGGCCAAGATGTCAACTTTGATAGATCTGTTAGTGTGGCCAAGATGTCAACTTTGATAGATCTGTTAGTGTGGCCAAGATGTCAACTTTGATAGATCTGTTAGTGTGGCCAAGATGTCAACTTTGATAGATCTGTTAGTGTGGCCAAGATGTCAACTTTGATAGATCTGTTAGTGTGGCCAAGATGTCAACTTTGATAGATCTGTTAGTGTGGCCAAGATGTCAACTTTGATAGATCTGTTAGTGTGGCCAAGATGTCAACTTTGATAGATCTGTTAGTGTGGCCAAGATGTCAACTTTGATAGATCTGTTCGTGTGGCCAAGATGTCAACTTTGATAGATCTGTTAGTGTGGCCAAGATGTCAACTTTGATAGATCTGTTAGTGTTTTCGCATAAACACGTAACATTTTGAATAGCTACGTAAATGCAATCTTGGTTTAATCATAGATCTCAGTTGACATTTTTATATCAGAATTTTATTATAATCTCTTTTCTTCTGAATTCAATCCACAATTCAAAGAAAAATATTTAAGTGGGGTTTAAGGGTATAAAATGTTGAAGGATTCAAGTCAATAAACCGAGGAGATCTGTGATTGCATTTTTGTAACCGTTCAACAAATTTTTTTAATTATCATTATATAATTTTCAGTGTTATTAATAAATTAAAGTCAATTTATTAATTGCATAATTGACTTTTTCATTCTTATTTTTCTTTTCAGATGACCTTGATCAAGGAATTTCTTCATTAAAACTGAAAGAAACACTGTCAAACATCTTTTTCTGATAGCTCTTCAGATGGAAGTAATTCTTTCTATTGAAAGACAATGACTAATTCTTCAACAAATTGGTGATAACCTTCGCCAAACAAAGAAGCCACAGCTAATCTCAAGCAGACCAAGGAGATGTTTTAGTCCTGCTTTTTGCATTATATCCCTAGCTCTCACTGCCCTATGTGCAGGGGGACATGATTGCCTGTCCCCATAAAAAAGGACCCACAATCTCATTGTCTGAACCGGTTTTGGATAGATTCATCTACAATTATAAATCCTCTACCACAATTTGTTTACAAATACATTTTAACTCTACCAATTCATCCAATGATGTAATTTATCTACAAACCTTATTTTTTTTAGTTCGAAATATTTTTATAGAATTCAATGCAGAAAAAATATTTATTTCACAAAGAATACTTCATTTTCAATTCTTAAAGAATTTATATTTTGCATATTCATTTTTGATATTAAAGATGTTTAATAATAATAACAATAATAATAATAAATACACTTAATTAAGTAATTAATAATAAGTTGGAAAAAAAGTTTGTGCGTCATGTTAAAATAATTATGTATTATGGAAGAATTTATTTAAAAAAAAAACTATTCTTAAAAATAAAAACCATCTTTGTCCACAACCTTTCTCCAACGATGATGTCAAGCTTTCAGATTTGATGATAATGATGATCACCAATCCTTCTGCTTAAAACAATTCTTGACAGGATTGATCAACTTCATAGAATGATTCAAATCAGCAAGTTTTCATGGATCAGAAAAGACCGATCCGATTAAGCAACGTCTCAACTATGGGCGGAACACAGCAGAATTTGCACACAATCCATTTATTTTCAGTTTTGTTGCCGCTCTTTCTCGCAGTTTCATGCGGCTTTCCATGAAGGCTCACCAATTTGAGTCTTTTAACAAAGTTGAAAAAGCCCTTCATGATTTTTTCCATTGAAAACCAAAAGATTGGTACTTTGACCAAAAGCTTGTAGTTTGTTGGCAAAAGATTGTGGACAATGATGGTATTTATTTTGAAGAACAGTTTTTATTTTTTTATGAATTCTTATTATTTTAACATGCCGCCACACAAACTTCTCTCTCAACCTAGTAATTGCATTTGATTATTACTTATTAAAATTGATTTATCAAATTTTTGTCCGTTGTTTCTAATTACCCCTGAAAAATGTTCTATTAATTTCTTTTTTATTGTTAAAACTATTTATTTGTCCAATGCATTTTATACTCCTGACCTCTTTTTCACCCCTTCTTCTTAGGTGAAATACTTCCAGGAACTGACCTGAAGTAACCCCCTGCTATCAGGTTTAGACAATTCTTGACGCACATCGTGTGTGTATCAAAATGATACAGCAAGCTGGAAAACTATGAGACATAAAGTTAACAGTTCATTTTTTACCATGATTATTTTCTTGGGGATATCACACACTTTTCCTGGAAAAAACAAAACAAACATGAGATATCTTGATTGGGGGGGGGGGGGGTGCTAAAAAGATAAAAATTTTTTGTTAAAATTCTTTTTAATTATGTACTTTATTATTTAGTGAAATAAATATAATTTTAATGACTCTACCTTTATATAAATCTTATAGATGAATTGTCATAGTTGAACTGTATTTGTAGAGGAATTCACTCTGGCCACCGTCTGAAACCAACAGCAAATTGTGAAGCCCTCTCATCTTTTCTAATTGCCTCATCTTGCCTCCTCCTCCTTAACACCTTCCTCCTCCCCTCTCATTATTTGTACAAACTTACATCATCGTTTTCTTGGCTGTTGTTATTATTTGTGAACTGTTCTATAAATTAGTGTCCTCCATTTTCATGAAAAGTGAAACACTTTTTTTTTTTAAAAGATTACAACCCATAATTGATTGGTGAGCTAAAGGGAAACAGTAGATGTGATCCAACCTGCCATTGAATTATTTTTAACACCCACCAGATCATCCAATAGAAGATGAACTGCATTGAATCTTTTTAATTCTTCTCACCTGATAATTTTATTAATGATAATTTTATTAATGATAATTTTATGATACTTTTATTAATAATAATTTTATTAATAATTATATTAATTTTATTAATAATAATTTTATTAATTTTATTAATAATAATTTTATTAATAATTATATTAATAATAATTATATTAATGATAATTTTATTAATAATCTTTTAATTTGGTCCCACCTTCTTTTTTCCAATTCAACTTGTTCACTTTTTCAAAAAAACACTCAAATTAAAAAGAAGCAAGAAGAATGTTTACCTTTACACATGCAATACATATGATTCTTGGGTGCTTGTTAGTAGACATTGATGATTAAGGGTGTAGACCTGAAGATATTTCAAAAAAGCTTTTTTTTTATTCAGACATATTTATTTCGTAAAACAACAAAAAAAATGCTATAGTTTTATTTTTGAGGTGTTTTAATTTTCTTTTCGATGCATTTTTACAATTATAAAAACATTTTGTCATTTTTAAAAGAAAGTTTATCTTGAAATGTAAATTAATTTTGTATTTTTGTATGAATCTCAATTTCCATTTCTTTTGACCAAAGAATTGTCTGTTTTCTAAAATCTGAACTTGGTTTTTGGATCTGTGTTGTTAATTTGCCATTTATTCTATGCAAATGTTTCTTTTTGTTTGGTCAAGTCAACCGGATTTTTTTTCTCTATTTGATTGCTAAAGTTTTCCTCAGTTCAGCCATTTTGAAATCTTGTTTCTGCAAAACTTTATTTCAGTTTTGTATTGTTAATTTTCCAGACATCTCATTTATGATGGCTGAGTATTTAATCATATTTTCTTGTCATCTGAAAAATGCAGACATGCTCTTAGCATTTACAGAAATTGTAATTTGTGCCAAAATAAAGTTTTATATTCATGGCATAAAAAAATGTACCTCCCCACTACACATACATGTCTAAAATCCGACATGGGCATCGTACAATTATGGCATCCTGTCTTATTTTTTGTTATTTGAGATATTTGGTTGCAAACATTTGCGACTATCTCTCGCCAATCTGGCATGCCATTGACTAAAATATTTTTCGTCCTGTCCTTAAATCTCAAGAGTGTAATGAATTCTTCTAATTCCTTCTGCTTGTTCATCATACAGAAATATCTTCAATGATCACTTATTGGTCATGTATGCAAATTTGGCCAATCAAATGTAATCAATTGCTGACGGGATTGATCTGGACATCTGCAATTTTTCGTCATTATATGATGATCCCATCTGATTTTGTGTATCAATCTCAAATGTCGTTATTGAACTGTTATAACAGGTTTAGCATCTGGATATAGTAAGAGGGATGATACACTAATTGCATGCTTTTGGCTTTCTTTCTATTAAGATCTTGACAGTCACAAAACATCTGGAACACATTTCCCCCATCCCCCTTTTTTACTGCATTTGTGATCGTAAAGCAGTGTGGTATTGTCATTTTCTCGAATTCAGATCTGAAAATAAATTTGATAAAAGTGCCTTTTCACCAAGGAAATTAGAAAAATGAGGAAAAAATCTTGAAGGGATTTCTTGCTTTTCAGTTTTGTGTTCAAAAAAAGAAAAATTGCAAAGTTTTCTTTGAAAAGGCAGCAAATTTGTCATTTCCTGAAAGAAGTTTGTCAGAAATTTTTTAAAGAATTATTTAGGATGGATATTCTGCTTGTTAATAATAAAATGAATTTACCAAACAGAACAATTATACCCCACTTTTATGTCCCCTTTCAAAGATTAAAATCAAGATATGATGCTACTAAACTTTGTCTAAAATCCTTATTCCAATTTTGATCAAAATCCATTAAATGATTTTGATCAAAATCCATTAAATGATTTTGATTCTAGAAAAATGTCTAAAACTTGGAGCTTAAGCTTAAGAAGTCTTGAAGAAATTAAAATTAAAGGAATTTTGCTTAATTAGTTTCTTATAACCATGCACCAAATTTAATGCAAATCAGAAATATTTGAATTTTCAAATGGGAGGTTGTGCCCATATTATGTGTCTAACAACCCTTTAAGATTCTCCAAAGTGAAATGTTGGGAATATTAATTGATATCTATCCATGATTAAAATATCATTAAAATCTGAGATATCTAAACTTTCATGAAGGGCTACGTTGCTCACTTCTTGGCCTTTTGGCTAAGATCAAAGTGTAGTATCTGTTCCGATGGATACTGCACCCCATACTGGTGTTGTCTTGGCCTTCGGGTCTTGATTTACGCCGGTCAATGGGTCTGTCCTGTGCAGTTCTAGGAGGTCCACCTTCCCAGGCTTTGCCTCCTTTCTTTGGGGAGGAGTAAGTTTATTGCTTACTGTCTGAGGCGCCTCTACCGGGGAATGCCGACGGGGCTGCCCAGGCAATTTTTAAACCCCACTTTCCCGACCCGACCTTGGGTCACATCTTACTTGTGAGAGTAAGATAAAAACTGGCCTTGTGCCTAACTCCTGGAGAGGAGTAAATCAATACCCCCCCACACCTCTATGTATAAAACGACATTAAATTAAATATAGCCAACATTCTCCTAGCAAGTATGTTCTAAAATTCATGATTCATTAATTAGTTTGGAAGTTTATCCCAGACAAACAGAAATTGGTGACAGACATTGTTGAAATGACATAATGTTAATTCAAAAAAGCTGCACTTGCAATTTTTGTATGTGCAATTGTCTTTACAATAATTGGTTATGGAATGTTACATGTTTTGGTGCTGTTTTCATTTCAATTTTTAAAAAATGAGTGAATCTTTTTTTTTGTTATTGTTTTTTTACATGATTACTTCATATTAGAAGCATCTTTTTAATAAGGTTATCTCAAGTTTGTAAATAGTAAATATTATAAAACCATTAGTTTTTAGCAAATCGAATGAAACCAAACATTTTTATTGCTAATGGTTGAAGAGTTGAACACATTGCCATTATTCAAGTTTTATTCAAGTTTTGTTCTTGGATTCTGGTCTCTTTTTTTCTTTGTTTGCTTTGCAAAAATACTGATGTTGCCAAAAGTTGCAAATATTCAGATATTGACAGACGTTGTCAAAAAAAAAGAAAAAACTTTCCAAAAAAAAAGAAGTAAAATAACAAAAATATATTTGCTGTTTTCGTTACAGTTTTTATTTAGTGATATTTTATTTCCAGCAAATTCATTTTTTTCCCCTCCTTTTTATGTCGGTCGGCCAACAACTCACTTGTAAAAGAAAGGAAAGAAAAATAATACCTGTAAGAAGAAAACCAATTTTTGTTGACATGTTCAGCAACTCTTTCAACTGTTTTGTTTTTTCTTTTCTCCCCCTTAATTTTACAGCTGGATTGCCTTTTCTGATGTTTGTTTCGGATCTTTCGTTTCGGCATCATTCAGATCGGATTCTCTGTTGATGCTTTAAAAAAACAAACAAAAAAATAGAAAACCACAAAATATTTTATTTAAAATTATTTAATAAAAAAAACAAAAAACAATTTACTTTTTAATTTTTGCTGTTTTCTGATAGATTTTTCTCAATTGCTCTTTTTTGTTTTTCTTTTTAAAACGTGTGCATGTGTTTATCTTCAGGAAAGACTTGTCACTCGTTTAGATTCACTGCCAAACAAGTTATTGAGCAGATTGTGCAGGGTTTTTTCTCAAAGTTGTCTTCAAATGCGAGTTGCATAATAATATGCGTGCACCTTCATTTGTACGTATGTTATTACCTTTTCACAAAAACAAATGAGATCATTTGATTACCAAAGATGAAATACCAGCCTCCCTTTGGAGGGGGGGGGGGGTTTCATACCAAACTCAGAGTCTTGGCCATTTTGGTGGTCCTGTGCAGTTCTAGGAGGTTAACTTTCCCAGGCTTTACCTTGAGAAGAAGTTAGTTTATTGCTAATTGCCTGAGACGCCCCTACCGGGAAATGCCGACGGGGGTTGGCCAAGCAATTTTTGTTCGGCCAGAGTGCACTTCCTCTAGAGTGCTGGCTTTTCAAATCCCACCTTCTTGAACTTGTCTGATCTTCCCGCCGTGGGAGGGAGATAAATAAATACCAAAGATGAAATATGCAAGTCATTAAAAATTAACTGCTGTCCCTAAGGTAAAAAAATTCTGATTTCATCCATTTTAAAATGAATTGTTCCCAAATCAGATTCTGTTGTTGACTTAGATAGTTTTAAAAACCAATTCTTTGCATTATTTTTATTTAAATTGAATTTTAAAACACATCTAATTGTTACAATTTTAAATAAATTTAAAAACATGACATTCGTTTTATTTATTTAAAGAATAGTTAGCTAAGAATTATTTTTACAGTATTTAAAAAAAATTGTTACAATAATAAATTAAAGTTAAACTTGTTATTTAAAAAAAAGAGAGTAGAAAGTGGACCTTGGGTTTACTTTTGGCAACTCGTTTTTTTTTAATTTTCTCCTCTAGTCCTCATATTCGATGAGAGATGTTTCTTACAAAGGGGAAAAAATTGCTGTTTTCTGGTTTGGAATCTATCCATCTAACACTTATTGTTGGCTAGTTTTTGATCTTGAAGTAGTATTTTCTTTTAGCTCCTTACATCAAGTGGCTTCATGCCTTGTCTGGAGCGATTTACATAAAAAAATTTTTTAAATTTTGCTGGCAATTATTTTCATGGAAGTGGAAAGAATTTTTTTCTTAATCTTATTAACTCTAACCGACATTATTTCAAGAGAAGTATCATTATTAACCGTTAATTATAGAGATCAACGAAGGAAGCAACTGTGAAATTTCCACGGGTTCTACTAGTATTAATAAATGTTAACAGCTACAAAATTTAAAAGTAAATTATAGTAAATTGCCTCCAAACGTCTTTCGATTAATATTCATCCGAAGAATATTATTTGAATTTAAGTGAAATTGAATACAACAAAATTCTAGATTCAATGAAATCCTTACAATACCACATCACTCAATAAGTCCCGGGCCTAAGTCATGAAACTTTTAAGTAAAATTCTACTTTATTCATCAACATAGTCACCTTCTAGGGTGATACACGAATTCCAATGTTTCTCTAACAGTTAGATGCCTTTTTTGTAGAACGATTTGTCTTTCGTCTCAAAATATGCCTTGGTTTCCGATAGCAGTTTTTCATTGGAGCGAAATCTCTTTCCCTGGAGCGTTCTTTTGAGGTCTGCAAACAGACAGTAGTCACTGGGGGCCAGATATGGAGAATAGGGTGGGTTCAGAAGTAATTCAAAGTGCAATTCATGTAGTTTTGCAATCAACTTACGACACAGGGTATTGCCTCGGTGAAAGACCCCATCTTTCTTTTTCATTTGTGGCCTTTTTATGCGGATATTTTTTTTTACTTCAATAATGCTAGATAATATTCGCGATTGATGATTCTTCCTTACTCAAGGTAATCAAAATAGCTTGCGGATTCTAAAATACGCAGGCCAAAACCTTGATAGCTTTCACCATGTAGCTGACTGCTGATTTGACTCCATAGTGAAGTAGTGGATCCATGTTTCATCCATTTACATATTGACACAAAAACTCTTTTGTTGTGTTGAAACAGTTACAAACAATGCTCTGACTCGTCGAGGCGTTATTGTTTTTTGATCAATTGCAAGCAAACGTGGCATCCACTTTGAACACAACTTTCTCATTGACAAATGTTTATGCAAAATGGTGGATACACCTTCGCCTTCTGCTATCTTCAGCTCCTCTCCTATTTCACACAACTTCAATTCACAATCGGCCAAAATGAGTTTGTGAACTTTTTTGATGTTTTCCGTGACAACGGCCAAATTTGGGCGATCTGCACGTTTAGCACCATATGTGTCTGTACGGACACGTTTAAAGTCAGCATACCACCTCGTAACCATACTTTCCGACGAAGTAGAGGCCGAATTACATTTATCAACCTGTTGCTTTTCTTGAACCATATTTTTCCCATCAGAAAACAATGCTTCAGTAACACAAAATTCAGATTTTTCTAACGTTTCAAAATTTGCAACAGTAGCTTCACTTTAATTAGTTAACTACTAATCCAATTTTGACACGTGCCATTTGAAGGTTAGTACTTTATTAAAATAATATGGATTTTGCATATTTAATAATTAGTGGCACCATCTCTATGCCAGGCCCAGGACTTATTGAGTGACGTGTTAAGAACAAAATAAATAGTGAACCATCTACACTTCATGGAAAACCTCAAGCTCTGTACTGAATCTGAAAAACAACTCGTCTGTCTGAGAAATTGTAAAAGATTACACAGAAGATATCTACAGGAAGTTCGGATTTGACAAATGTGCTAAATGCACAATAAAAGAAGGCAAAATCAGACAACTTAATGTAAACAATATTGAAGACCTAGATGTTGTCTATAAGTACCTTGGAATAGGGGGAAAATGCATCTTTTGTAGATGTAAAAAAAAAAAAAAAAAAAAAAAAAAAAAAAATATTAAACAAAGTAACTTCCATCAACCAACTGTCATTTTCTATGGTTTTGGTATTAGTGATTGGCCAGTGTGGTACATCAATAATCTTGACACAAAGACCAGAAAAAATCATTTACCGACATCAATGTATGGACAGAATATGTCATGAAGGGAATGCAGTTTGGGCCTCATTGAAATCAACCATGCATAGCAAGCTTCAACAGTGAGTAAGAGGCAATACATTAAGAGCTCCAAAAACTGAGAATGGTAAGTGAACATCATACTAAATGCCTACCTCAACCACAAAGCTTGAAAAAAACTTCACTGGAAATACTTTGGAGAACACTAGAGAGGATTTTATGATAACCAAACAACCTCGGTTGCGAGAGAGGAGTACACAAAAAGAGAGCTGAGGACAAGTCAAGAATTATGGCAGCAGCATAAGAAAGCATAGAAATGTCATGGAAGAAAATTCATTGAAATTCATTGCAATGGTTCAAGTGTATTTATTTACCTCCTCTCCAGGGGGTTAGGCACAAGGTCAGGTGTGGTTTTAAAAAGCCAGTACACTCTGGCCTACAAAAAATGTCTGAGCAGCTTGGTTGGAATTCCCCTGGTAGTGGCACTTCTCAAAGAGAAGGTAGTAAAGCCTGGGAGGGTGGACCTCTTAGGCTGATGTATGGTTCTGTTCAGTCCTAACAGAAACAAAGCCACTGTCGGACTGATTGTCGAGGATGTATGAGTAACAAATTATAGCCGGACAAGATCACGTGCCCTACTCACAAAAAATGACATGCAGGTTTTGCCATTTGGTTGTTGAACCTTCGAACCATGTAATGTCTGGTTGCAATATCGTTTTCGCAGTTGGCTACTACACTTCCTGCCACAACAAAGTATTTAGATACCGCAAATGAAAGATGCAACTTTTCAGATCAACCAACATCTAGGAGCATAAATCTTCACCTTGTGCGACGAATGCCCATAGCCCGCCTGGGAACGCTGATCACCTTGTGGTAATGATTGATATCACCTTAAAATCTCATCCCAAAGCTGATGAGCCGTTACTCAAAACGACGAGATACTACAAGCGGACTGAATGGGAATTCATCAGAGATCACATCAGAGATGCCCCATGAAGTGAAACTTCTCACCCTACTTATCAGTGTGCAAATGAGGTAACCAAATGGGTCAAAGCACATGTCCCCACGCGAAAATTCTACAAGCCCCACTCTCCACAATCGTTCACGTCGAACTGTGCAGCTGCTATTGCTCAGAGGCAGCAAGCATTCCGACGATTCAACTACAAATAGACAGAAACTTATAGCATCAAGAAATCATTGTAAGTCTGTGATAGGCTGAACTACTTGCCCAGGATTTCGTTATTAAACCACTTTAAACTCTGCAAAACACACCCTCTCAAATGTCTCGGCCTTTTGGCTGAGATCAAAGTGTAGTATCTGTTCCGATGGATACTGCACGCCTGTTCTGTGCAGTTCTAGGAGGTCCACCCTCCCAGGCTTCGCCTCCCCTCTTTGGGGAGGAGTAAGTTTATTGCTTACTGTCTGAGGCGCCCCTACCGGGGAATGCCGACGGGGCTGCCCAGGCAATTTTTAAATGGCCAGAGTGCTCACCTCTCGAGCGCTGGCTTTTAACCCCACTTGCTCGACCCGATCTTGGGTCACATCTTACTTGTGGGAGTAAGATAAAACTGGCCTTGTTCCTAACTCCGCGAGGAGTAAATAAACACCCTCTCAAATGTCACATTGTGGACTGAAGCCACATTTGATGACCTTATCATCACCCCATCTCATAGCCGGACCATCATGAAAAACCTTGACACCTCCAAAACATGTGGACTTGATCAGTAATAGTAATAAAGAAATCCTCTGCTGAACTGGCCGCTGTCCTCTCCAAACTCTACAACAAATGCTTTGCCGAATCTTGCTTCCCTGATAGCTGGAAAATGATTGATATCACCCTGATATTGCATCTGTGGTACCAGTCTTCAAGAATTTTGGAGATAGAACTGACCCTCAGAATTATTGCCCCATCAGTTTACTCCCGCTCTTTGCTAAAATCTGTGAATCGTTAATCAAGCGATAGTCCGTCACCTCTGTTAATGCTAAACTTCTTTCTGACCATCAGTATGGATTTAGGCAAGCACGGTTTACTGCGGATATCCTAACAGTCATCTCTGAACGCATATATCATACAATGGACAAGGAAGGTGAAGCTAGGGCGGTAGCGCTTGATATATCCAAAGCCTTTGACAAGGTCTGGCATAAAGGTCTTCTTATAAAAATTAATTCATATGGTATTACTGGATGAATATTTAATATAATTAGATCCTTCCTAATCAAAAGAAAGATCCAGGTTGTCTTCGATAGCTGTTCATCCAAGCAACATAACATAAATGCAGGTGTACCCCAGGGATCGATCCTGGGACCTTTATTGTTCCTGATTTCCATAAACGACCTCCCTGATGATATTGTGTCTGAGATGGGTATATTTGCTGACGACACCACGCTCTACTCTCGTCATGTGGGTAAAACGAACGCACACATATCCGAGGCAATGGCTGAATCCTTAGAAAATGACCTCCAGTCTGAAGTGGAATGGGGTCATAAATGGATGCTAACATTTAATGCTGCTAAGACAAAGTTCCTTTCCTTCAAGAACTACAAGAAACCTCTTCAACCACTGATTGCCATGGCAAATAACACCCTACCTGAGAGTTCATCATTCACTCTCTTCGGCTAACATTCACAGCTAACATGAACTGGAACAAATACATTGAAGACATTGCCAAGGCTGCTGCAAAGAAAGTGGGTTGCCTCTACCGTGCTAGAAAAATTCTCACACCTGACAGTATCTTATATCTTTACAAAGCTACCATCCGCCCATGCATGGAATATTGCTGTCACATCTGGGCTGGTGCACCATCCACTAGTCTGTTCCTCTTAGACAAGGTCCCAAAAAGAGTCTCTAATCTAATAGGTCCCTCACTATCCACCAAGCCCCTAGCCCCTGTCCCATCACCGTAATGTTGCATCCTTGTGCTTGTTTTACAAATACTTCAATGGAATGTGCTCCGATGAACTTGTTGCTCTGGTGCCCCCTCGACGTAAATACACTAGACCAACCCGACAATCAGCTAAATCCCATCCATTCACTGTGGAGGTCCCCATATGCTGAAGAGCCTTCTACTCCAATAGCTTCTTTCCTCGAGCTGCCGGCCTTTGGAACTCCCTTCCTGCTCTCTATTTTCCCGACTGTGCCGATATGCAGAAATTTAAAACTAATGTAAACAAGCATTTCGCTGCACAGCTCCCAATTTAGAATTTACCCCTTAAACTTTCACCCTTATCCTCAGTAGCCCCTTGCGTCTACAGGGGCAACTTGTTTTGTTTGGGGTGAACTAAGTTAAAAAACAAAAACAAATATTGTCACATGTAATAAACGCGAAAGGATTGCTCCCATTGTTGATGTGACCATACTGAATGACTTTTGTTTAAATAGAGACGAGCATGAAAAAATTTGCAAAATACCAGGACCTCAAAAATAACTTGAAAACAATGTCTGTCCTGAAAGAAATAAACATTGTACTGGTTGACAACTGGTGTAATTGTTACCCTTTCTTTCAGGCTACCCGGTAACATCCAACAAGTATGACAAAGAACAGAACGTATATGGAAAAACTTTGGTGTTCTTTATTTGCCATCACCGGATGGTTTACGCCGGCTACGCACACATATATAACAATCTTTTGACATACTTTTGTCTCATGAAAGTCTTTTTCTTGCTGAGGTCACAAACTTGGTTTTCGCTAGAAACTCGTTTATATATACATCCGATTGGAAAGCAATTTGCTCTGCATTGTCTATCCGAGCGTGAACTGAAGCAATTGTTCCACAAGCACTGCCAATTATCTGTTTGATGAAATACAAGTCATGGTGTTCCTTCACTGTACCAACTTGCTTATCAGCCGCATTTTTAGTCAGCAGACACAAAAACCTAACAGCAAGACTGGCTTGGGTATCATAACCAATAAAGCTTCATCGGTGCCATAAACATCGGTAAACTCCTATTCTTCCGGTACTTCGTGTACCAAGTGTTTCGGCTCTTCGCGTTTTTGAAACCGCCGTCTGTCAAGTCTCCTTGCACTGCGGAACCTTCTCCTTTTTAACAGTTATCAAGTCACCTTTTTTTTTCTTTTTCGACGTCCCACCCACAATGGACTCGTCCACAATTCATTTTTGTCACTCTTCATTATCTTACATAATGAAACAAAATAAAAACAAAACATATCTAGACACAATTAGAGAAAATAAAAACAACAAAAATAATTAGAAAAAAGAAAAATAGTAACTACATATGTTACATAATGGATGGACATATGTGAAGAACGTTTACATCAGCTAGTATGGATTTAGTATCTAGGTGGACCAGTGCAAGTTAACTTGATACGAAAATCTGAAAAACAAGTCAGCTCTCTGGACTAAAATGTAAACAAGCATGAACTGTGGGTTATATTCAAGTTGGGAGATCAAGGAAAGGTCAGACATAAATGTGTTATGACAAATTCAGTATCCCCCTTGGAGCAGTAATGTCACGATACCGTGTCGTTTTTAGTCAGTCAGTTTTTGGAAACAGTGATGAACAGACGCAAATTCAAGATGTAATTAAAAAAAAGTAGAGTGGAATTTAATTCCTAAAAAAAGTTGATATCACCACTTGTTGTATGCCCACCCTCCATCCTCCCCTGTAACTAAGTAGTTAAGTTGAGAAGAACAATTTTGGTCTTTATTTATTTAATGTTAATGTGTGACTTTTATTCATATGACGAGAATTTCTCTCCAAAATAAAGACCCAATTTAAACTCTCCATCGGTCTCGCCTTTTTCTTTCTGTGCATGAGAAGTTCTCGACTACAGACATGGCTACGATGATGATGATGACGGCGAAATTTCCCCCCTACTAGACGATGATGATGATGACGGTGCCGGCCGTGTCAGTATACAAAAAGAGATAAGACAACTGAGAAAATTTGAAGTGACTTTGATTTAGAGAACGTGTTTTTAGTAGAACAGTATGTTACACATACACGTGGATAGATAAATATACATATATATATATATATATATATATATATATATATATATATATATATATATATATTATATATAAATTTTTGTTTTGTTATTGTTTTTACTAGTGATAGGGCAATAGTGTGTTTACTGGTGCGTTTATTATTTTTCGCTCCCTGAGCGGTTTAAGAATATGCGAAGGACTGCATTCATTCGCTCTTAATCGGACGTGTCATCAATTTTCTATATATTTTAATTAATTTTTTATAAATTTTTGCTTCCTTTTAATGAAGACATGAACAGGTGTTTCTGGCTATGAACCGTCATCAGCATAACTACTCGTGCAGGGATCAAACCCTCGATGTAAATATCCGTAGTCGAGCGTTTTACCACAAGACTAGAATACCCTGCCACATTTTATGCACGACTTTTTATCGCCTATGATGTTACGTAGATTTTTTGTTTTATTGTTTTTACTAGTGATAGGGCACTGGTGTGTTTACTAATGCATTTATTATTTTTTGCTCCATAAGCAGTTTAAGAATATGCAGGGGACTGCATTCATTCTCCCTTAATCGGACACGTCATCAAATTTCTCTCTATATATTTTAATTAATTAATTTTAAATAATAATTTTAATTTATAAAAAATTAGTTATAAGTTGTATCACAATGAGATATCAAAACAGCGAATTGATAGCGACCACTAGACAAACGAGCTGGAACAAAGAAGGCAGAGAATAGATAGAGACAATAATAGTATTTAGAGAAAAGACAGACGAGCAACATCAGGCTTTTATGTAAATGATTAGAAAATAAATAAAAACGTAATTTTATGTTTTAGAACGTAACACTTTCGTTGAAAAGGTTGCTTCATTTAATAGAATACTGAGCACCATTAAATCCATCATTTTTCGTTTTTATCTTTTAAAAATTAGGTTTTAATGTTAATAGTCTGAAGAATTCCTTAATGAGCAGAAATCAGATGTTTACCTCTTCATTCACAAATAAACAATTATTATGGCACCGGATTTTTAAAATACTCTGTAAACGAAGAATTATCTGTGTTATCTCCCTTGGACTGATATCTGTGTTATCTCCCTTGGATTTATTGTGCTCAACGTTAGAGAGTGCGCTCTTCTGTTTTAAAATTAAGACCTTAATAATAGCTGACTTTTGAGAAGAATTGTTTTCTTTAAACGAATCTCTTTTTTTTGTGAACTTTCTCATCTTTGATGCACATTTTGTTCTAGGCTGAAACAAATGGTCTGACTCCACGTTCCCTCCTTGCTCCTCTCCGAAAGAAATGTGTCAATTATTTAAAAGCGCGGCCTGGTGCTCATATCTTCACTAGACAACAATTAATGACCTCCTTAATTAGTATTAATATTTAATTAAAACTAATTAAACTCATTTTAATTTCTGCCTTATCTCTGAATAATTGGCTTGTGTGCCAATCAATGCATATAAATTAGGAAGTTTGATAATAAAAAATATATTAACTTGAATTTTTGCATCAGTGAAATAACATCAAGACATGATCGGATCTTTTAAACGAATAAATCTTTTCTTCTCTTAATTCATTTATTTGCTTTTAGAATTACGTTTGATTGGCTGGTTTGAAATGATGAATTGGATTACAAGCGAATGATTGCAATCTCTTCCGTCATCTTTTGCTTGCTAACACGATTAAAAAGAAAGAGAAGATGTGAGAACTCATGTCGTTGTAAGATAATGTGTTTGCTATGCCTAAAATAAAAGGAAAACCAGAGACAGTTTTAGGAAAGAGTGTTGCATACTCACCTGTTCTTATGAAAAAAGGTCAGCCATCTTTATTTTATCTCACGTGGACTGCCGACTGTTTCAGTTACAATAATCAGCTATATGGTTCCGAATCTTATTTATTTTATTTTACTTTTAATTTTCCGAATTTAGAGAAAACATCACATGAACCGTGGTATTAATTGTCTATGCTCCCAAAATACCCACTGAGCATTGGATGAGGGTGACTTACCAGCAACTATCACTTAGAACGTCTGGTGGTCTCAAGTGAAGCTGGAGAAGGGGTTGAGATATCGCCACATGACACGACAATAATGCCAGATTTACCTGTACAACATCTCAGTATGCAACAGAATAATAATAATGATAATAATAATTAATAAAAAAAAAAAAAAATAATAATAATAATAATGATAATAATAATAATAAAAAATAATAATAATAATAATAATAATAAAAAAAAATAAAAATAATAATAATAATAATGATAATAATAAATTAAAAAAAAAAAAAAAATAATAATAATAATAAAAAAAAAAAATAAAAAATAACAATAATAATAATAATGATAATAATAATAATAAAAAAAAAAAATAATAATAATAATAATAAAAAAAAAAAAAAAAATAATAATAATAATAATACAGAATTTATTCTAGGAAAATATACAACAGTTTTATTTGTGATCTAAAATGTGTTGTGTTATGAATTTCTGTGTGAATAAAATATGGAAGTGAGACTTTTGTTTTTGTCAATAATATAATAATAATAATGTTGCTTTTAGGTAGAGGTTAAGGAAAAAGACGGCGAATGAAATTTATCTGTCTGATTGCCGGTGGAGAGAAATTCGAGTTAGTTTGTGTGGAGAAAAATCTCACTGGAAATTGATCGATCTGTAATGATTGTTTACTTGTTGCTTTCTCTCTCTCCTCTCTGTTTCTTGTTAATAACATTTCACTCCTTTTTATACCATTTAGTAGGCTCACAAAAAGCCGGTTAAATTTGGCGGGGGGGGGAAGGTTTCTATTAGTGGAATACTTGATTCCCTTTCTTTTAAATGTTTGATTGGTCATGTGAGCCGTTATTACTGATCTACTTACGAGCAAGGTCACATGAATTGTTTATCATCATCATCATCATCATCATCATCATCATCATCATCATCGCTAGTTTTTTTTATAACTCTTGGTAGAAGACCCCCCCCCCTCCTCTTGTTTCTTTCCACCTTGTTTTATTTCTGGCTAGGAGTGGCCAAGTAGGACCTACTTTGGCCTTCCTCTAAGTCTTTTCGATTGCCTTGGGGTCCATTCTGTCACTCTATATGTCCACCTGTTGTCTGTACATGTTAGAAAGGGGACCTGCCAATCTACGTTTTGCCGTTCGTATGGTAATGATGATCTCATTTACTCCAGTTTGCTGTTTAATCCAAGTGTTTTTTTTTCTTTCATGCCAAGCATAATGCATTCCATTTTGCATTGTGCCACTCTTAGCTTTTTTATTGCTGCATTATTAAGTGCACATGTTTCGCTACCATATGGCATAACAGGTATAATGTATTCATGACTTGTTTATCAGAAATTAAAATTTTGAATTTTCATTTTCTCTGATATCCCAAAGATTTAAGAGTGACAATTGGTTTCTTTCTGCAAAAGGTGTTTGTTTGATTATGAGTTTATAGTGAAACAAGAGTGATACAATCCCCAACTGCACTTTTGACCGTTCATTGAAGTGGAAGGGAAGAGAAATTCAAGATGATTAAAAGAAACAATGGATAAGCAGGTAGACATGAATGCTTCAAAGATGCAAGTAAGAAGAATGCGAAAGAGGAAAGAAATGACCAATTTAAAATATACATTTGTAGAATTTGGTATATTCCGATTACTCTTCTCATCTTGGGTGTTTTTTATAACAACGTTTCGACCGATGTAATCTCAAACATTGTTCAGGTGTACCTGAACTCGGGAATCTGGAATATGGAAGGAAAAGGGAAACCATCTACCCTTATGGGATGAAGTAACAATTATAGATAGAGAAGAACGGTGGAGAGTAAGACGACTCAAAGAAGCAGCACATATGTTGGGTGACAATTACTTATTAAGCAGACCTAGTATAGAATTCAATACAATATGGGAACCTATAATTATAAATAATAGATAAGTAGTGATCTATAGTGATAAGTAGTTGGATCAAAAACAAGAATAGGTTTAAGGTTCCCAAAATTCATACTAAAGTTGTCCGCAAGGATCCGTGGTGCAGTGGATATAGTACTAAGTAAAATTCAGTGCTAACTGAAAGTCATTTGAAGGTTCAATCTTCAGTGCAGGCGATGCAAAGAATTGCGAATTACTGAAGACTTCTTCCCAGTCATGGCAATATTCTACAAATTATCAATCCTCATCTCAAAAATTCCGAAACTTAAAATATACATATCTTTCATTTTATCATGTTATAACGATCCATACAACGTTTCGGCCGATGTAACCTCCAACCTTCTTCAGGTGCACCTTGTCGAACTCGAGAATCTGGAATATGGAAGGAAAAGGGAAACCATCTACCTTTAAAACGACTCAAAGAAGCAGCACATATGTTGGGCAACAATGACTTACTAAGCAGACCTAGTATAGAATTCAATACAATATGGGTATCTATAATTATAAATGGCGCAGTGGATATCGTACTAAGTAAAATACAGTTCGAAGTGACAGTCATCTGAAGGTTGAAGGTTCAATCTTCAGTGCAGGCGATACAAAGAATTGCGAATTACTGAAGACTTCTTCCCAGTCATGGCAAAATTCTACAAATTATCAATCCTCATCTCAAAAATCCCTAAACTTAAAATATACATATCTTTCATTTTATCATGTTACAACGATCCATACAATTTCTTTTAATGCTCAATGTCTAAGTTCAATGTACATTTAGCTATGTTGTTTCCAGCAATATTTATGTTGGTATGCCATTTGAAAGCTCACTGTTTTCTTTAGTATTCTGCTGTGTCGACGCTCTGGTGTTGAGTTGTTTCTTTTTATCTAAGTTTTGAGGCTCCTAGATCGGTTTTGATAAATCCCATGGGAACCGCCGCCCTGATTGGTTAATGAATACTAGATTACTTTTTAATTGTGAATTAGTCATGTGACCTGATTTTGTGGACGTCGTTGTAGACAATGGTTCTATGTAATTCCGTTTTACACTTTTATGTAAACTTAGCATTTTAGAGAGGGGAAAAGAAAGGGAAGGGAAAAAGGGTGAGGCAAAACCAGTAGACAAGGAAAAGCAGAGACTTAACATGCCAGTAATCTATTTTGTTTTTTACGTCTTCCATTGAGCCACTGAGAAAAATCATTGTTTAAGTTATGAAATTGAACGGAAATAGAGACAAGTTAGTTGAATAGGAAGTTGGGGAGGGGGAAGTCATAGAACAGGATGGCAGGATAGGAGCAGCGACAAAAAATTGTGTAGATTCGGTAGTGACCGGGTGTCACACGTCGACTATCATTTTTGGCAAGTTCCATTCATCACTTTATAGTTGAGTTAAATTTGCCACTAGACAACAGAATCATCATCATCATCATCATCATCATCATCATCATCATCATCATCATCATCATCATCATCATCATCATCATGATCGTCATTGTCATGCTGCTGATGATGATGATGTCTCCCCAGGTTTCCAGTACTCTTCATCTCTTGATAACTATTGCAAATGACTTTGCATTATCACAACAGACGCTTACCATCGATTTCTTGCTGGCAACGACCATTGGTCTTCTGTGGGATTTGGATGGCAATAAGCCTCCCCAAGGTCCCAGTCCTCTCCATACTTTTCCAGTGGAGGTCTGTTTACTGCTGTCCCTTCTCGGTTTGTACATCCTCCTTGACCCTTCACAGCTATTTTGTGTGGTATTAGCCGAGGCTGATGTGACAAAGTATCCGGGGTCCCATGAGGATCGGGTACCCTGATGACGCGCTAGTATGCATCTTGGTGGTGATGCTACGGCGACGAGACAAAGTGGAGATATAAAACTAGTATATATTTGACGTAGAAATGAACTCATTCGGACGACAGAACGAGACGGCAGCTAGTCTCGCAGAATCGTGTAAGATATTCAAAATCAATTACCACCAGAGGCGAGGAGACAGTTGCCAGATAGAAGGTGGAGATTAGAGAATTCCATATCGCAAATTTAATTCTGAAATATCAATAAATTGGGTGAATGGCGCGCTTTTAGAACCACGATTCTGTGACGGTTGTTTTGAAGACGTCACGACCTGGGAAAAACGAATCCACTTGACAGAGATTTATTTGAGCCTGTCATCGTTAATTACAAGCCGGGCACAGAACACCTCCAGCTGTGTGACAGAATGAGAAAGCCACGGTTGTCGCGGTTGTTTTTGCAATAACGGTGGGCTAGGAGAAAATAACATTTATTTTAAGAAAAAAAGAGTGAGGTGCCCGTCCCCACCCTCCTTGAGAGAGGAAGACAAGCAGAAAAGGAGTGTGTACGACTAAATGTATGAGAAAGAGATAACAAAAATGCTGCCGCTTCAATAAAAGAATGTGTTTTTTTTCACGCACGAGCAGAGTTGGAGTGACGCCCGGGAGAGTTGAACTGACGCATGGGGGAGACCGAAGTGGTGTGTGTCGAAAAAACAGACCGGACGAAATTCTAGCCACCATCTTCGCCCGTTAAGTTTGTGACTTAGATACTCACTTGTGTAAAGAATTCCCACACACAGAGAACTAGCGAAATAACTTAGCAAAAAACAACCCTTACAACATTTACGAGCACAGTAGACATTAATCCTACTATTGACCAATGTAAAATCAATTCTTTTATTTTATTAATAATTACTCTTCTATACAAAAAAACAGACCTAATTGTTGAATATTGTTCTTTTCCTTTTGTTCTGCTTTGAATGATCCTTCGCCCCCACAGAGCCAATCGGTTGCTGTTCGCCCAGCGATCGCTCGCTGCTATAAACAGTTTCAACGTGGGAGTGTGTTTGTAGCTGGACGAGATCATCAGATCAGTGACATCTTCATCATCATCGTCGCCATCCCGGCCGAGAGGAATTTTGATCTATTTTTTTTATTGCCACGACGATCTGCACGGCTGGGGGCTTTAAACGGGTTCCATCACTTTTTTGTAGGGGGGAGGGTAGTTTATGAAATTTTTTGCATTTTCTGTTCCTTGATTTCATGTGGTGTGTTTTTTCTGTGTTTTTGTTTTCTTCAAATTGCAACTTCCATGTGACTCCTCCTCCTCATCATCATCATCATCATCATCATCATCATCATCATCATCATCATCATCATCATCATCATCATCATCACTACTACTACTACTACTACTACTACTACTACTACTACTACTACTACTACTACTCTTTTTCTTCTTTCGCCTCCTCCTTCTCTTCCTCCTCCTTCCTAGGAGTTTCCACACGAGTCATTGTTTCATGACAATAACAAGTGGTGTTCCTTGGAGTCTGAGTGACAGCAAGTTTTCCTACAGTTTTTGGTTTCTTCCAATTGCAACTTCCATGTGACTCATCATCATCATCATCATCATCATCATCATCATCATCATCATCATCATCATCGTCATCATCATCGGTTCATTTTTATTTATGTGCAGGATGAGGATGATCATCATCCATACTGGTGGGTCCTCATCCAAGTAGCTAGCTTGCTGCACACATGGGAGATCTCACTCTGCACCTCTGAGAAACTCTATCACAAGGATCAACTGCAGAGAGCATCAACGTTACGCGGCTTCTCCGCAGCAGTTCTCGTCCAAGGCAAGTTAAGTTGCCATCTGCCCGATCTACCAGGAACTTCCAAATTTCGAGCTATCTTGATGACACCACTTAAGCCTTCCACATGTTCATACCAACGGAGCCATTTTCCTGTATTAATAATGAATAGAGATGGAGGTACATTCTTTTCCAAAAATGTCCATCCACTTGTAACTTTTTTGGTGACTTCTCAAACAAACTGCCATCTCCATTACACGTCAAATCAGCTTCTGAGAGAATGATGCTAAAATTCTTGCATGTATCTTTTGAGTTTCTCATGGTAGATGCGATTCCTTTCAAATGATTATCTTACCATTCTGCAACGACTTCCTCCACAAAGAACGATCAAGAAGCAACTTCTTCCAGCCATTAACCGTAATATTTGTTTTCATTAAAGTTTTTAGATCTTATTTTTGGTTTCTGTGGTGGACACTTCTCGTCGGCAAATTCTCCATATAAAATTGTTTCGGAATTCGGTCATCACTCATTCTTACCACATGTCCCCTCCATCTTCAACGATACTGAAGTATATCATATTCAAAGCTGGTGCAATGACTCTATTAAAAATCTTCATGAGGCCAAACTATTCCAGAAGATGTTGCGACTGTACAGCTGCCACATCTTTTGGCTCCACATCCGTCTAACCATTGACATTTGTGACAGTATTGGCAATAATAATAAAAAACGGTTTCAAAGTATGTTTTATTCATGTCATCACAAGTTTGACAAATGGTCAACTTAATGGAGGTATCTGCTATGTTTCTAATCTCTTCATTCTCCTCCTGGCAATAAGCAATGAATCTTCCCCTTCTGCCTGGCATAATGGAGGTGACTATTTACTGTCCATGAGAATTATTTGGGACTGGGATATATAATTTTGTTGCCAATACTGTCACGAATGTCAAAGACGCATGCACAAAAACATGTCAGCCAGATTAGGGGCCAGAAATTGGGCAGCTAATCGTTTTGCCATCAGAAAATAAGGCGTCATTTAATTGATATAAGGGAAAGATAGATAATATATCCAGACAAGGCTAAAGTAAGGAATTAAGATAGAATCCATGGTGTTCACTTCAGTATTTTACTAATGAGTCACTACTTATAAAAGCCAAAATCTACTCGAGTGTATTGGTTAAGGAAATGGATAGATTGTCAGTTGAATGATGAAGAATATTATGAGAGGATTGAAAATGTTTGATTACTTATGAGGACGGTTTATGGCAAGTATTTATCGAGATTGATTTTTTTTTCCGAACTGCTAGTAAAATTGAGATTGTTTTTATTATATTGTTACTTCATTTTTTTAAAATTGGGATTGCAGCATAATTTTCTTTGAAAAAGTCATGACTCTTTTTTAAAAAAAGTGCCCTTCATTAACCCCAATGCTAACTCTAATTTAGGGGAGAAGTGTGCAATAGGAAAAATAAAAAGAAGAAATATACTGGTATATTGGTATTGAAATTATTTTATTTAAATAATTGTAAAATCTGCAGTAAAATGTGTGAACAGAGTTGTTGTCCTCCCATTAAAATGGGTTTTAAGCCAATTAGACTGATTGGTCGTCCACATTCAGCTCCATCCCTTGAGTGGGCCCCATCCCTCGAGTGGGCCCCATCCCTCGAGTGAGGGGCACTATGATGAATAGATGAATTTTCTAATTGGTTCAGAAATCGTGATTTAGACTTTGGTGTCTTCCTTGTTTTGTCCTTTTATTCTTGCAGATGTCTTTGTAAACACCCCCCCCACACCCACTCACATCTATCCAATTTCTACCTTGTTTGTGAGTGATGCTTTAGGAAGAAAAAAGAAAGGAAATAAAAAGAAAGAGTGAATCAAAGCAAGTAAAGAAGGAAAGGCAGTGGCTTAACTGACCAGTAATCTATTTCGCTTTCCCTCGTCTTACCACCACTATTACACTTTTTCACCGCTAAATAAAAACAAATCCCTAAACAAAAATCAAAATTCAAAACCAATTATTGGCACGTACATTCTTCCGATTAAACCTCAGATTCTTCCCAGACATTTCAGTCCATTTTAAACGTGGCCAAAAAAGAGTGCAGAATTGGATAATCACTTCATTTGCCACCGATTATGATGCACCTTTTAAACAAAACAGAAGCAATAAATAAACATCCCTCTGCCCTTTTTTCTTTTCTTTTCGATCCTTTGAAGAGTTTTTGCTGAAAAAGCGGAAGAGATTAGATAAGCTTCATTTAATTAGTGGCTCGGAGGAAATCTCTGCTGAGTAAATCTTAGCGATTTCGATAATCGGCAGAAGATCAGCAGAAAATTGTCTTCATCGAAATGAAAAGCGCTCACCTTTTGGCTAGCAGTAGCAGCAGCAGCAGCAGCAGCATATAAACAATGGCGGCTTGTCAAAATAAATCCCACACTTTTTAGAGGCTGGCTTAACGGCTACCAACGACGAGTTTTCCAACTAATATAGGCTGATTG
This sequence comes from Sepiola atlantica, assembly GCA_963556195.1. NCBI lineage: Eukaryota > Metazoa > Mollusca > Cephalopoda > Sepiida > Sepiolidae > Sepiola > Sepiola atlantica. Next base: position 11,022,435 of record OY744520.1, read on the forward strand.
GTTAACTAGCAGACCTACTGCATCCCAATATTTGCAGGCGCTTTTGTTTGGTTATCCATGTCTTTCTTTGCAAATTACTCAAAGTGGTTTGCAGTTGCCTTCTGCAACACTATTTAGTTGGAGTATGCGGCTATTATTTCTGACTAAGTAATTCTGCTCTTTTTACAAATCTTATTTTAAAATCTGCACGTTGTCCACCCAACCATCTCGTTAGGTGTAGCTTAATGGGAGAGCCGATTTATTCACCGACCATTTGAACATGTTGCTGAAATCAAATATTATATATATCCGAATAAGTGCGTCCCATCTACGATTGAACTAAACATCTTTCTATTGGATTTACTTCATTTTGAACATTGTCAACGCTGCCTTCACGAAACCCCTTTTTTCCATCCTTAAATCTCTTTCCACCGGACACCTTATCAACAGACATTCACCAACTGGACAGACTTCATATTTTTTTTACACACATATTCTTACTCTCCATTACTTTATATTTATTTCAAATTTTGAATTTTGGCTTTTTCACTGCCAACTTATCCATCTATGTAATTCCTCTGATGATAAGATTTTAATCTTTGAAAAGCCTTGGTTTAAGGAAAGAAAAATAAACATGTTTTTTATCGAGTACACCTTGCATTGAACAATCGAAGTTGAAATAGATTTGTCATTCGTACATCTTTATCTCTCTTCTTTCATTTATCTTTATATATATATATATATATATATATATATATATATATATATATATATATATATATATATATATATACATGTATATCTAGGCAGCATCTTCTATTGCAGGCAAGTATTGTTGAATATAAGAGACAACTTATGTCTGTATACCCTTTGGTAGATCCTTTCAATAGTCCGAATCAGGATCTTAGTTTCGGAGGGGAGTTATGCCTCAAGTACTTTCAGACCCATCCGGGCCCATCTTCAGGGGAATAAGGATAATCACAAATCAAAACTATGGCAAATTCATCAGCCAATTCCCCTCCAAAATTAAGATCCTAATTCGGACTATTGAAAGGATCTATCAAAGGATATACAGACATAAGCTGTCTCTTATATTCAACAATATATATATATATATTAAATATTAAATTCCCGAAACAGTTTTTCATGGTAAACAACTGATGATCCCTTAAATAATGTTAGAAGCAAACTAATATAATAACTGTAAAAACTAAATTGACTTACATGAGTGATTTTCCACTGAACGACTTGGGACTTAAGGGTTTAAAAATTTATTTTTTTTAGTTTTAATGGTTGAGAAACTTCCAAGACTATATATATATATATATATATATATATATATATATATATATATTTGTTCATCTACATAAAGCCGGTCGCAGGATTCGAAAACCCGGAACAAGTCATGTTTTTTATAACGCAAATTCCGGCGTCTTAACTCTCGCTGCCGCCATGAACAACTACATAATCGGTGAGGATTTAAAACCTAATATAGGCAGCCGACGTCAACAGTGTTCAACTAATGAAGGAACCTGCATTAAAGCTATGATTTTTACGGCTATATTAATACTACTCACTACAGTGCTCAGTCTACATTGGGGGCGACAGATGTATATATAGTCTAAAGAAGCTTTAAGTTATTTTAAACAAAAAGACAAAAAAAAAAAGGAAAATGCAGTTTAAATTCCCAGAGAAACTAACTAAATCCAAAATAGTGTAGACTTAACATTTGTTGGAAAATTCATAAATAAATAATATATAATAGTAAGTAAATAAAAAAAAAAGGGGGGTTAAGTATCTAACAGTGAAACAAAAGCAGGAGACCTTAACGTAAGCATCTAATATTAACACGGGGATCTTCAGCTGTTTACCATGTAACTGTTTCGGAGATTTAAAAACAGGACAGTTATATGCATGGCTCTCCAATGGTACAGATAAAACTACCATTTCCCCAATAATCAAGTGTCGAAATAATTCAGCTTAAAATGTTACTTATATATACATAAATAAATAATAATAAAATAATAATAATAATAATAATAATAATAATAATAATAATAATAATAATAATATACTACCCTTAAGACTACCGTGTTATATATATATATATATATATATATATATATATATATATATATATATATTAAAATAGAGATTTGGTATCTGTTTGTCTTAAGTCGAAACATCAATTAATAATCTGAAGCTGAAACTATACTGTAACTTTTATTAATAATGCTCAATTCAGTTTACTATACTATTTCATAAGACTAACCTACTATCTTTCAATGCTCAATTCAGAGGGGGGGAGGATAGAGTAGTATCTGTTCCGTTGTCATGAGACCATCCTCTCAGGCATTACCTCCTCCTCTGAGGGGTTTAGTGTAATTTATGTTCGTTCGTCATGATATCATCCTCCCAGACATTACTTCCTTCTTGGAGTGGGGTAGTGTAGTATTTGTTCTGTGGTCATGATATATTCCTCCCAAGGATTACCTTCTTGTTCACCACAGCTTCTATTTATAGCCAAACGAAAGTGGTCCAGAAACTGGTGATTTTAGGTTTAGCGGGAATAATCTTGATTGGTTGGATAAAATATTTTTCATTATCAAATTTTCAAGCTAAACCGGAAGTTGAGTCATATAAGTAAAAAATGGGCTTTTGTCAGATTGCTTGTAACCTTGTAAGAGTTAATTTCCTGGTGGCACCAACAAAAGCACAACATTGAGTTTTGGGTGCTGGTTGGGGGTTACAGGATTTTCGTATTTTGTTACCACTAGTCGATGTTCGATCCCGAAGTCAAACATTTGCGTTTCATGTTGTATTCCCGCACTAATTCAAATTTGGAGTATCAATGTAACGCCACCTTTTTTTTTGCTAATTATTTGAATCTTAAATTTATTTAACGTTGATTTTTAAAAAATATAACCAAAAGAGATAAATAATTTAATAAATCCAAAATGAGACCCGGAAGAAATTTAGAATTTATCTAAATTAACATTCTTTTTTAAAAAGCAACAGTTTTTTTTCTTCTTTTTACCGAAATAAAAGGTTATTTCATTGGGATGAGAGACATTGTTAAAAAAGAAGCAGCGGTTTTGCTTTTGAAGGGGAAGCAAACTTGTGATCGTCTGGTTGACTCTTCTTCAAAGACCAACGTAAGTTAAAGTCGTTGTCTTCGATATTCCAACAGTTAACTATTTTGGGTCTCGTGATCTTTTTTCTTGCTTAATTTCGCTTTTGAATTCCCGCCCTCGCCCTTGACAATTGACTCACTCGGAATCCCAACCAACCACCATTTCGCCCTTTCAACGTTTTTCTTTAAAATCCATCATTCTTGACATCTGTTCATCTTTGGCTATCATCCAAACAAGCAGGAGCATTGGCGCCCCCATAAATCGATGGGAGGCTGCTTTTATGGTAAGGGGCGTTCGACTGGCTGCCATATCCCAACCCTCGGCGACCATTTTGGACGCCAATTAAGGCGAAATTCACTTTCTCTCTACAATCAATCTCTTTCTTTCAATTTCTTTGTTTTCTCCTTTCTTTTTATCTCTTTCTTTTTCCTTCTCTTTCGTTTCCTTTTTTTCTCTCTTTCTTTCTTTTTTTTCGTTTTTCGTTCACTTTGTTTCTTTTTAATCTTTGTTTTTTTTTCTTCTTTCTGTATTCGTTTCTTTCTTTCTCCCTTTCCCCATCTCTTTCTCCTTCTCTTTCTTTCTTTCTTTCTTTCTTTTTAACTCCCTCTCTCTTTCTCCACATCTTTCTATTCTCTTTCTTTCTTGCCTGCTTTTTTTCCTATTTTCTGTCTTCTTTCTCTCTCACTTTCTTTCTCTCTCTATTTCTTTCTTTCTTTCTCACTCTCTCTTTATTCCATCCTTCTTTTTTCTTTCTTTCTTTCTTCACATTTCTTTCTGTCTTTTTTTCTTCATTTCTTTCTTTCTTTCTCTTTTTTCTCTCTATTTCTTTCTCTGTCTTTCCCTCAATTCTCTCCTAACCTTTAACAACTGCCTTACCCCCTCCCGTTCCCTCATAATCTTTCTTGTCAACCATCAAAATACATTCGAAAAAAAAACAACAATGGCGCATACCTACATTTTGATCGTTTACTGATATTTGATTCTCCCAGTCTACGTTAATCTGAATCATGATTTCAAACAAATGGCCAACGATTTTGACGATGACAAAATCAATTACGACTTAACATCAAATCACATGTATAGAAAAATAATAACAAAAAAATCTTTTTAAAAAAATAAATAAAAATAACTAAATCCATAAAATAAAATTATTTATGCCTTCAGAATGTACAATTTTGTGCAGTTTACTTCAATATTTTTGTTGCTTTTAAACTTGACGTCATTTTCGTCAATTCGTTGCTCCATGTTATTTTGCATTCGAATTGGAACAAAATAAAATTATCTACGCCTTCAAATTCCAAAGGTCTGCCCATAACAAATCTCTTTTTAATATAGAGTTAGTTATGTGTATATGTTTATATATTTGTATATACAGGATTCATTCCTAAACTAATTAACCGATTATTATGAATTTTAAAACACAGACGCTAGACGTAAGGCGTCTAAATGGTGGCTATATTTAATTCAATTTAGTCTTATGCAAATGGGATAAAAAGGGAGGGGGGGGGGGGGTAGAAACCCTTCGTGAAAATTCAGATATTTCTAATTTTTGTGAAATTTTAACAATAGGTATTATATATCAATTCATAAATATTTCTCAAATTTCAGTTTCTTAGGAGTTTTTAAAGAGACTTTAAGGGGTATAAGATGTCCGGAACCTATTAGATGAGCATTAAATGTGACCCATAGTCATTAAAGACCAATTAAGCAAAATTCCATGAATTTTCCCTTCATCTTAAGACCCCTTAAGCTTAAGCCTTAAATTTTAAACATTTTCTAGAATCAAAATCATGTAATGGATTTTGATGAAAATTGAAATAAGGATACTAGACATAAGGTTTAGCGTCATTATATCTTGATTTTAATTTTCGTAGGGGAACATAAAAGTGGTGCAAAACTGTTCTGTTCAGGGATTTATTTTTTTTCCGTCCTGGGACGGGTATTCTTTTAGTTTTCCTGTATATCCTGATGATTTATTTTGCAAGTCGAAATCTTAGAAATGATTAACCGACACATGGCATTTGGAAATATCTTTATTCTTTGTCTCAAAGAATTAAGAAAAGTAATTTGTATTTTGATGCTAAATGCGTAAATTCACGTGACTCATCATACTGCGACTTGTGATCGGTTCTTTTGTTGGCATTGGTTTCTCCAGTTCTTTCTAGAATCAGGTATTTTCTATTTCTAAAAGTACTTAAGGTCTCTGATATTTCGAAATGAGACAAATTTCGCAACGCATTCATTACGTTTAAAAATTATAACTGATGGAATAATTGTGACAGACGGACGGACGGACGGACAAAATCTCTATTTATATAAGCCTATAAAATATATGCGCCTTCCGGTCGCATATATTTGCTAGGCTGGGAGGATTATATAATTGTGAAAGCACTACACACACTACGTAGTTAAAGCAATATAAATTGTTTTGGACTATTAAAATAACACAATGTAACACATGTTTTGTTTATTTGTATTAAAAATATGTTTTTATATGTATTTTTTGCTACTGAATTCAAAAATCACATTCGCTTTGGCGTTTGATAGTTTAAAAAAAATGTTTCTTAATTTAATATTTTCGCGTTTTATACACAACCTTTCTCTACAGCAGTATGCTGTAAAGATAATTACATAGCATTTAGTACTTTTTTCATGTATTGAATGGTATTTAGTAAATACAATGTTAGTTAGAACAAAACAAACCATACAACTTTGCAATGTAAATGCTTTGATAACTCTTTTCTTAAACTTAGAGCTGCTTTGGCGATCGAGATTTTCTAAAGTGTACATTTTCATCTTTTCTGACAAGAGACCATATATAATCTCCCATCATAGCAGTATCCCATTGTCCTTGATATCTTCTTTCCATTGTAGCGATGTCTTGATGAAATCTCTCACCATGTTCTTCACTGACATCACCCAAGTTTTCGGGGAAGAAATCTAGATGAGAATGCAAAAAATGAACCTTTAAGGACATACGACAACCCAGTTTCCTGAAGTTCTCAATAAGCTTTGATACCAGTTGTTTGTTATTAGGATCCTTATGATTTCCTAAGAATCCACGAACTACATCACAAAATGCGCACCAAGCTGCTTTTTCAACTTTCGTCATCGCTCTTTCCAGTTTCTCCGCCTTCAACATTGCATTTACTTGGAGTCCAACAAATATACCACCTTTGATCTTAGCTTATGATAGCTTTGGAAACATGAGACGAATTTCTTGAAAAGCTTCTCCAAAATCTAAGGCCTTCACAAACTGTTTTACCAATCCTAGTTTAATATGAAGTGGGGGTGATAAGACTTTGTTGGAATCTACTAGCGGCTGTCTGAGAACATTTTTCATTCCTGGTTGCAGTTCCACTCGTGAGGGCCAATGAACTTTCTTGTAATGATCCTTATTAGCTCTGCTGTCCCATAAGCAAAGGAAACATGAGTACTTTGTGTATCCCCCTGTCAAGCCAAGCAAGAAGGCAAGCATCTTGAAATCACCACAAACATCCCACTTGAATTCAGCATAATTTATTTTGTCAAGAAGTTGTTTGACATTATCATAGTTTTCTTTCTTCTGTACGGAGTGTGCAAGAGGCAAAGATGGGTACTTATTTCCATTGTGGAGCAATACTACTTTTAGATTTCGTGTTGAGCTATCTATGAACAGTTGCCATTTTGCAGGATCATGCGTGAGTCCAAGAGCAGTAAACAAACCAGTAACATCATTACAATAACACAGATCATCACTAATGTCATAGTAAATTTCAAATTCTTCATGTCGTTCTCGGTACACAGATGTCCTGCAGTTTTCCCACTACTAGATTCCATTCCTTCAGCTTTGATGTAAGAAGTTCAGCTCCTGACTTAGTGAGGCCTAAATCCATGATTAAATCATCTAGCTCACTCTGATTTGAAAAGTGAGGCTCCGAAGTCGTTTTTGGCACAAAAGCTGTCTCTATTTCTTGGCTGTTGCTACTTGCTGACCCTTCAGATGAAATATCCATTGCATCTTCCATCTGTGAAGAATAATAACTACATATAGCAACTTAAACAAATACTTGAATAACATTAGTATTCCATAAATCTGTAGGAAAATGATTGCATTGTAAATACTTAATATTCAAGTTAATTAAAAGTAACACCTTTTGAGAAGTAAACTTACATTTTCTGGTGGATACTTGCATGCTGTCATCATGTGGGACAGGTGCTCTACATCATGGTATGTCTGGATACTGAAGAGCTTGTCTTCCTGTAACTTTTCTGTATTTTGTCACATCAACCATACAAAAGTAACAGTCATCGTGATGGTTCAAAAGGCATTGCTCTTATTGTACCTCTTAGCTATCCTTCTAGAGTAGATCGACAGCTTCCACATATCACATGAGGGGCCCATGATTTGTCCTGGTCACCCATGGAATTCCGGAATAGAGTCTGTATGCTATCTACAATTTGGCCCCACACCCATAGCAATTTTTACATCCTCTAGTAGCCATCTTAATAATAACAGAACTTAGTAATTGATCTGAAAGAGAAAATTAGATATACATTTAGAACATATAGCATTTTCCAATATATGATGACATTGAAAAGCGATGTATTTCTATAACGGTCGATGATACAGAAAAAAAAAAAAAATTTTTGGAATCAGCAGAGAAAATTAATTAAAAAACAGTAAAAAAATACAATACACAAAACTTTTGTAAAAAATTGTTACGTTGTGTAATTTCCAACGCTATTGATAACGTTTACCATTCATTTATTTATTTATTTTATTATCGCTTATGTTTGAATTCATGTTTTGAAACATGACGTAAATCATTAATCTATGACGTCACACCAAAGCTATACTTATTTTGTTAAGGTCTCGGTTTCGATTTGTTGGGGATTTATTATTTACTATTAAGGCAATAGTCTCTATTTCTAAAAGTAGTTCAGATCTCTTAGGCGTTTTAAAATAGTGCCGAGAGGGATTCTTTTGTTAAAGAACATTGAAAGTAATGGTTTAGAGCGATAATAAGGTGTTTTGAAATAGTGCCGAGCGGAATATTTATTTCTGAAAAGAACATTAAAAATTTCCGCAATGTATTTATTACGTTAAACAAAATTGTAACTGATGGACAGACGTACAAAATCCCTATTCATATAAGATGATCTGAAAATGTCATGCTTACTGAAGAATTAAAAATGGATTGGTAAAATTTATTTCATGGAAATGAAATGTATTGTACATTTAAAATGTGTAGGAATCAGCATGGCCCGACTTTTGACCGAATGGTTTCTTTTTTTTTTTTCTTTTTTTTTTTTTGGGGGGGGGACATTATTAATTTTTTCTAGACTCAGATAGTTACAGGTTTGCCAAGATTCATAGTGACTATGGAACCGACTGGATTCGAACTTTGCACACCCAGGCCGCTCGGCACTATTCTAAAACGCTTCATTATCGCTTTAAACCATTTTTAAAACGTAATACATACATTGCAGAATTTGCATAATTCGGAAATACCGGAGATCTTAACTACTTTTTAGAAATAGGGAATACCGGTTCTATTTTAGACTTTCTTATAAATAGAGCTTAAAACATTACCGTAACAAAATAATTATAGCTTTGGTGTGACGTCATAGATTTATGATTTACGTCACGTTCACCGCACCACTTCCCGATTTTTGACAGAAGGAATGAAGGAAATCGTGTGAAACTGAAAACTTGGCTGTCCGATACAAATCGACGTTTGATTCAATCGACCCAAATCGATGATCGATTCGCGATTTTTGCTTTGTCAAATCTGAACAACCTGACTCAGATCTTGAGGGGCACGTTGTATTTCTGATCTTGTGGCAGACAATGGGGAGCTTTGATATTACTAACAGGGCCCCTAGGGATGCTACAGTTAATAAGTAAATTGTATAATTTTATCTGCTCATCATCTTTTTTATTAATAGTACTATAAATATAACAAAATAATACTTCACCAGTACCATCTATATCAGCACGTGCGAATTAATTTCTATCCTTCTCCCGTCGTTTCTACGCACCATTATCGCCGTGTGTTTCATGCATATCTTCTCCCTCCTAATCCAACTCTCTCTGTATGCGAGTTGACGGCTGCTACAATTGCTGCTGGACGCCGATCGTGACTTACAAATACAGCTGGCAGAAAAGAGGTAAGTATTAATTCATAGATGGTAGCGGTTATGCATAATAATTTAAACATTTCACGATGTTTCAGTCATGAAGTGTTGACGTGTCTCAGTACTAAAACAATGAACATTTTCAGATTAAATTTCAAACATTTCTTAAACGAGTCTATTAAGTTAAATTTTGCATGGACTAACACGGATTAAAATGTTTCTTCCAATGATCCAATAAGAATTTTGGTTATCGTTTATTATGTAAAGGAAAGTTTTATTCATTTTTGTTTCATTTTACTTCAGTCGAAGTTCTCAGAAATCAAGGGACCCCTTCCTGGGGCTAACACTTGATCTCTATATGAGATTCATAGATATTCGAATATTCCATTAATTTTCTTATTTACCTGTACAAACGTTGAGTTAGTAAAGAAGTTAAATACATTCATTTTCCTCTCCTCGATTGACCAGTTAACTATGTTATAGTATATCTTACTTATGATCTTTTGTTCTTACCGGATTCCAGGACATGAATTCATCTAGTCTGGTGGAGTAACATCACAAGGAGAAGGTGCACCATTCCTCGTCTTAGCCAGTGTATAGTCGTGTCAAGGGGATCTTATTTGGACTTCGAATACTATGTTATCTTGAATATTTGTTCAAAGTTTACTTGTTGGGTTAAGTCTCATGTCAGGTTGTCCTGACAAACCCTTGTACAGAGAGACCGAAGACACTCGAAAATGGTTTCTAGTAGGTAATTCAAACTCTCCTTATTCGTGTATGTGTGTGTACAGATACAACTCAGAAATTACACCAGATACACTTACAAACCCTACATCATCGGTTTTTAGTGTGATACCGATCTGGTTATGGTAAACATACTATAATATACATACGCTCGGAGTTACCAGAAACCAAATTTAGTGCATGGAAGTCAGAACTTACTGATAGTTGTTCCCAAAACAACAGTGAAACTAGGTAAAACATTCCATTCAATGCTGTTTGCGCTTTTTCTTTTTCTTTCTTAGCTTTTTTCTGTTATATTGAATCAGTTGTCATATATATATATATATATATATATATATATATATATATATATATATATATATATATATATATGACAGAAAGAGCGAGACAAGGAGTGGGAGTGGATAAAGAGGGTTGGGGTTAGGGTTATGGTTAGGGTTAAAAAGCGATACAGATAGAGAGGTGAGGATAAAGAGAGAGAGAGAAAGAGAGAGAGAGAGAGAGAGAGAGAGAGAGGTTTTAAAAGAAAAATATTGCACACCCTTTTGAACTCTTTTATTTTGTTATCCAGGTCCTCCCGGGCAACGTCGGGTATCACTTCAAGTACCAAAATAAAGGAAACCACGAAAATGCGAGATTCTGGCAGAAACCTTTCTGATAAATAGCGAATAACTTGAAGAGTTTTTTTTATTGCTGGAATAAAATAGAAATCGACAAAAACGAATTTCTTTCAAAGCCTCCTTCTCCCATTTCTCCTATCCTCCTCCTCCTCCTCATCCTCATATCCTCCTCCTCCTCATATCCTCTTCCTCCTCCTACGCATTTCCTCCTCCTCCTCCTTCCCTCCCCTCAAATCCCCGCATCGCAAACGAAGCGGTATTATTTCTTATTTATTTTGTGTCGAGATGCACTCTTTGAACTCAATTATCATTTGGGAATAAATGTTTTTCTTTTTTATATTTCGAATTCGTATTTCCATACTTTCTTTACACAAGTGTTCTTCTTCGTTGTTCCCCTCCCCCTACATAATCAATAATGATTAACGATTGATATTCACATCACTTCTTTTTTTTACTGGAAGAAAACATTCAAATTCGTATCTTGAGCCAAACAAAATGGTTATGCGTGACACAAAACGAAAGAGAATAAAAACAAAATTGGCAGATTGTTAGAAATAAAATAATTTCGAAAATATTAGTTCACCCCCAACAAATTAATAGAAACAAAATAATGGCTGATTTAATAATAAATATGACACATTGGGTCAATGAATTATGGAAACAAAGACGCGAAATGGAGAGATGAGAATTGTAAGCCGTCGACAATAATCGTCTGACAAACGATTGGCCGTTTGTTGTTATAATCAACGTTGAATGAAAAAAGAAAGAAGATTCTTTTTAATGGAGGAGTGTAACTTGCGCACCTCAATGACTTGAGACAATTAAAACGATTGATTTTTGATTTTTGACTTCCAAATGAGATTATTGTTCTGTCATAATCGAAGGTCGCCTTCGTAGGTTTGTATACAACGATCTTTGATCTTATATTCGATAATCTAGAATGCATACATATCTCTATTCATATTAAATTAGGTATATGTACATTTTTATATATTTGCACGTACAGGATTCACTTCAAAACTAATTAACCGATCATTATGAACTTTGAAATACAGCTGCTAGGCGTAAGTTGCCCAAATGTGGGATATATTTAGTTTAATGTAGTTTCGTCCAAAGGGAGTAAAATGGGGTGGATGCCCATCGTATTTTGTCTGAACACCGAGAACCATGCGCTCAACCCAACAATCACAGTGAAATGAAGAGAATTAAGATCTATTTATGTCTATGCAAGCAGACATATCTGGTAGGCTTTCATAAGCAGTGTTCAAATACGCATTACATTTGACAGCCTAATTATAATTCTCTTAAAGGCACCATCTTAACATTAAAGGAACTACAAACAATATTATGATAAATATTTAACAATTCTTATCCACATACACATGTGTTTCATCCTTTTTCGGATGACAGTCCTGCCGGTCACACGATTCGAAACTCCAGACTAAAGTCAACATTTTAACTTTTGTCTGAACGCCTAACAACCACGGTAAAAGAAGGGAATCAAGGTCTATTTATATCTATGCAAGCGGACATATCTAGAACGCTCTCATAAACAGTGTTAAGCAACATATATATATATATATATATATATATATATATATATATATATATATATATATATACATATATATATATATATGAATATATATATATATATATATGAATATATATATATATATATATATATATATATATGTATATATATATATATACATATGTATGTATATATATATACATATGTATGTATATATATATACATATGTATGTATATATATACATATATATATATATTCATATATATATTCATATATATATATATATATATATATATATATATATATATATATATATAAGTGTTTTAAGGTTCATACTTTTTTTAAAAAGCATCTATTGTTAAATTTAAGAAGGAATAGGTAAAATAAATACCTTTTGAAGCATTAAGATGCGTTATCAATTTTTTTTATAAAAAAGAAAAACAATAAATCGAAACCGATTTCTTTTTGGCGAAATATCTGTATCACTTTAAACTAACAACAAAAAAATGCTAGTTTTAATAATAAAAAAAAAAATCGGTTTCGATTTATTATTTTTCTTTTTTATAAAAAAAATTGATATCGCATCTTAATGCTTCAAAAGGTATTTATTTTACCTATTCCTTCTTAAATTTAACAATAGATGCTTTTTAAAAAAAATATGAACCTTAAAACAATTATACAAATCACGTGCTGCATTCACGTTCTTCATATTTGATGATGGGAAACAACAACTTGCCCATTTGGCCCGGCTGTAATAACAATAAGCCGGTAAAGAGATAAAAAATACAAATCCGATGACATCAGGATATATAACACACCGAGGATGCCAGGTTTTGGCGAAATATCTGTATCACTTTAAACTAACAAAAAAAAAATGCTAGTTTTAATAAAAAAATAAAAAAAAAGGTATTTATTTTACCTATTCCTTCTTATATATATATATATATATATATATATATATATATATATATATATATATATATATATATATAAGAAGGAATAGGTAAAATAAATACCTTTTGAAGCATTAAGATGCGATATCAATTGTTTTAGGGATGATTAGTGCTGTATGAAGCATAAAAACCGTGTTGTTGTTTTTGTAAATATTATATTTTTTTCTGATATTTCGAGCAGACATCCGCTCTTTGTCAAAGTGATACGAAATAAAGAAAATGAAGAAAAATAAAAGATGAAACTGTTGGGAAAACTGAAATTTTCAAAAGCGTGCAGCGTTCATTTCTTTATTCAACGTTCAAGTCAGTTAACGCGAAATGTCTCTGCCGATAGGATAAGGAATACGTTGTCATTTAAAAAAAGGAACGCTATGCATTACCATTAAAGGCAACTGAATTTGAAATATATATAGTTTAAATGGCACTAAGTAATTGAATTGGGCGGAGTAGAAGAGAAATAATAAAAAATAATAATAGTAATATGTATATATATATATATATATATATATATATATATATATATATATATACACTATTCTTAAAATAAATATTTATTATTACTATTACCCACATACACCGGTATTTCATGCTTATGCTATTCTACCTCTAGGTTAACACCAATTAACATGGAAATGAAGAGAATTAAAACTATATAAAATTTGAATCAGCGGAAACACACACACACACACACACACACACACACACACACACACACACACACACACACAGAGACACACACATTCACATTGTTCTGTGATGCCATCCAGCGTTGGTGAATTTAAATCGTAAATGACTTCCTGGAACAATGCGGAAAACGTTCTCTGTTTAAAAATACTCTTCTTTCTCCAGCTTTTTTGTTCATTTGCTTTTGACACCTTCGACGAAGAATCGAAAAGGGCCGTGAAACCTGTGGGACATTTACTATTTTTTTGATTTTAATACAAAAAAGACCATCAGAAAAATTGAAAAAAAAAAAAAAAAGGTATAATTAAACGGACGAATTTTGTTATTTTTTTAACAATGTCTGCATATATATATATATATATATATATATATATATATATATATATATATATATATATATATATATATATATATGTCCATATATATATAAATGTAAATATATATATATAAGGACATATATATAATATATATATATATATATGGACATATATATATATATATGGACATATATATATATTTACATTTATATATATATATATATATATATATATGGACATATATATATATATATATATATATATATATATATAGACATATATATAGACATATATATATATATATATATATATATATATATATATATATATATATATATATATATATATATATATATATATACTGAGCCTGCCTGCATCCACGAGCGTACCTCTTATTGGACTTTTTACCCTTTGGATTTTCTATTTTCGCCGCACCTGAAGTTGTGGCTTCTTGGAATTTAACTTTGAATCCTCTCTCACAACATCTCGTGCCTCTTAACGACCTACCTATCTACATCTCATTCTCTCCGCTGGACTTTTCGACACCGGACTTTTTAGCAATCGGACATTTGCTTGCATTCGGGCAGAGTTTTGCCCTGTGTTTCTTTCCCTACAACTTTTATTTTATTCTTTCAAATTTTAAATCTTGGCCTTTGCAAACTTATCTATTCCAGCGACTTCCTCTGATGATAAGATTTTGATCTTTGAAAAGCCTGGCTTAAGGAAAATTTAACTTGAATAAATTGCCTTTTTGCGGAATATACCTTGCTCTGAGCAATTGAATTGAATTTTGATTTGGCTTTTGCTTCTCTAATTCCTTTCCATTCTTCTTCATGTACATATATATATATATATATATATATATATATATATATATATATATATATATATATATATATATATATATATATATATATATATCTAATATCTATACGTCTATAATTGGAGAGAAGGTGTAATAAATCTATTCAAAACACGCCTGTTATATGTACTCGGGTATAAGTGTTGCAATTCATCATCCCTTTCTGGTTGTTAAGCGCATCTTCATAGTTGGATGCTTAAACCGCATCGCATGAGGAAGTCCCCAATTGCGTTCCCTTGGCCCCTCGTCGCAGTGGGCAACGCTGATAAAAATGTCAACGAGTCATTAAATAGAAACAGTCGTTTCACTCGACTGGATGACATTCCAAAACTTCTTTTGTTTACAAAAGTTTCCAATAAAAATGTTTTTCCGGCTTCTGTTTCGCCCAGGCGCTGTTTATCGATTGTTCGTAGATTGTTAGTCAGCATCTAAGTTATACGTTTAATCATCCCGAACTATGCACGAGTGTGTCGGCGGATTGAGATGATGAAATATATACGACCGAATAAGGAGACCGATTACAGCACGATGGCCAACATCACATGGGAAACAATTAAGAACAAAATAATAATAGCAAGAAAATCAACTACACGTACATTTTATCAGAAGGACTAAAAAGTCACACGCAAAAACATGGCCATGGCTGCAAAAAGGACACTTGAAAACAGAAACGGTATAGTTAATAGTCGACCAAAACAATGCGAAATTAATTAATTACATTACGAAACGGTAAATCACGTCATGAGTGAATGCATCAAGCTCGTCAACTCGGAATATAATAATAGACATGACTGGGTTGGAAAGATAGTCTACTGGGAACTGTGCAAACGGCTATACTTTGAGCACACACGGAACTTGTACAAACACTAAGTGGAGCCAGTATGTCAAAGCAAAAGGCATAACACTTGTTTGGGATATTCAAATGCAAACAGACTAATCATCGGTATTTGCCATCCAAAGTTGATGTGGAATGTTTGAGGAGAGTTGCAGTAGAAGGAACAACATTTCGAAGCAGATTAAGTTTTCGATCAAATCGATTGGAAATAAAATTTATTTTAAGAATGTCGGCCAATGTTTGGCCACTTATCGCTACACAAAATTAAATATCAATCTTGTACGAAAATACTATTTAACGTTTACATAGCAACCAATAGACTGGCGCTACATTATATATATATATATATATATATATATATATATATATATATATATATATATATACTAAAACAGTACCCGTCCCAAGGCGGATAAAATTAATTACTCGAACATAGCAGCTTTGTACCACTTTTATGTCCCCTTACAAAAATACAATCAAGATATAATGATACTAAACCTTATGTCTAGAATCTTTAATTGTGATCAAAATCCATTACATGATTTTGATTTTAGAAAATGTCTAAAATTTCAAGGGTCTTAAGAAAAAAGTTGAAATTTAGGGAATCTTGCTTCATTGGTGTCTAATGACTATGGGTCAGAATCAATGCAAATCTGAAATATTAACATTTTTAAAATAGGAGGTTTTATCCATCTTATGCCTGTCAAACACTCTTTAAAACAGCACAAAGAGACTGAAATTTGGTACATATTTATTAATTGATGTCTAATACCTATTGTTATTTTTTTTTAATATACAGGTATCTAAATTACTACTCCCTATTACCCGCTATATAAATAAATATATATATATGAAAAAATAAAATTTCCAACAAATATGGGATTATCTTAAGCATGACGGCCCCTAGTGGTATTGTGGTGACTGAGAGTATTCTAGTTACGAGTAAGATAGGCATTGTTATTACTTTAGACAAGGATGACCAATGACACCCATTTTCCCACACCTTTGATGGCCTAATTTGTTTTACATATAATTTTTAAATACTTGCTGAAAAAAATCAAAGTGTAGTATCTGTTTTCAGCAACGCAGAGACATCAGCTGTTTTACTAGCGACAAAACTATTGTATATATATATATATATATATATATATATATATATATAAGCAAAAACTACTCCCCCCCTGACAGCAATTACTGAGACAGTAGTTTTCTTTACAGAAAAAATGATATAGATATTTTGTTAATTTGGAGGAAAACAACAAAAATATGCTCGTCGTATTGTTATTTGATATATTACAATGTTGGGGAAATTTACTGTGCATGAACATACTCAGATTTGATTTATTAGAAAAAACACCAACAAAAAGGTTAATCCATTCACTGTGGAGGTCCCCAGATGCCGAAGAGCTTTTTACTCCAAAAGCTTCATTCCTCGTGCTGCTGGACTCTGGAACTCCCTCCCTGCTCCCTGTTTTCCTGACGGTACTGACATGCAGAAATTTAAAACTAATGTAAACAGACATCTCGCTGCGCAGCTCCCAATTTAGGTTGACCCCCCCCCCAAAAAAAAACAAACTCTCACCCTTTTTCTCAGTAGCCCATTACGTCTACAGTGGCGGTCTGCCTTGTTTGGGGTGAACTATGTTAAAAAAAATTGATATGGTCTTTAAGATATTTAAAGTCGAGAAATTTGATTTTGTTTCTAGCATAAAAATGAAAATAAATTCCACATTTAAAACTCGAAATGAACAAATGAAAGAGTGGAACGTCGATTGATCAAATAAAACAATTTCATATTACTCAAACTTTCGCCTTTATTATTAAAGACAGAAAAAAGACTTAATAGTAAAAAAAAACAATATTCTAATTTAGAAAGATTAGAGAAGTTTAAAAATTTTTTTTACATGACCAATGTTAGAGTTATTATCATCATTATGTTTTAGGGTATTCACACGTAATCGGCTAGACAGTAGAATCTCATTTTTTTTTTGGGGGGGGGGGAGGGGGTTGAGGCTGTCAATCTACAACAATACCCAAATGTTTAATATTTTCATTTACGCCTTAAAAATAAGATATTTAATTAGCCAAGTTTAAAGAAGTTATTCATTTAATTTTAACGGGAACGGTAAACACAACTAAACAAATAAATTACTTAAAATTAAAATGTAAAAAAGGGTATAGATTTAAGAAATAAAATATGGGTAAATTTTTATAAATCCCGCCAATGAAATTCTGCTTTTTTAGACGATTACGTGTGAAGAGTGAACTGTGGAAAACGGAAATATGAAAACAAACAAACAATTATTTTAGAATTTAGAGTGGGCGATCAGTTTCATATATATTTAACGTAAAAGGGATCATCCATCTCCGGGCGATTCTAACTTGTTAGGGGAATCAATCAATTTTTTAACCACTAACTCTAAGTCCGAGTGGCAAGATCACAAAACCATATGTAAAGTACATACATCCGCCCCCTAAAAAAAACACGCTACGGACTTAGCTCCCATAGCAAACAGAAAATAATTTAGTTAACTGACCTAAAACGCTAGAATGGTCCGGAAATGAGAGGATCATTTTAAATTAAATGTATGTACGAAACTGATCCTTACTCTAAATTCTAAAATAAGCGTTTTTTTCTTCTTTCTGACAAGTTTTTAAGTTCATACGTAATCGCCTAAAACTGAAGAATCTATTTTTTGTTTTCTGGAAGGTGGGGTGATTTAACAGAGGATGCTAATCTACAATTATACTACGAATCCATTTTTTTCCGTAATTTGGACAGAATAGTAAAAAAGGCGGTTTGTAAACAAAACATTAAACAATAAATTTATTGTTATTTATTTTTCACGGAAAATGTAAAAACTACAGAAAATTATATGCTGAAATAAATGAAAATGTTTTTTCTTTTAAAGCGTTTAGCTATAAAATTATGTTTAAAATTCTATATCAGGAATAATGAATGCTGTTTATTTAAGTAAAAATATACGCTTTAAAAATGAGTTATATAAAAATAATTAGTAAGTTTACAAAAAAAACTTGTTTTGCTTGTCGATTGTTGCGGAGGTGGCGGAGGGGAATTAGAAATAAATCATTTGTCAAAAGAAATCATTCCCCTTGCAGGAGGGAAGGGGTGCACGTCCTTTGAAAAGTAATGAACATTGTTGCAATTTTTTGTCATTTTTTGTTATCACTTTAATTAATTACTGGTAATATCAACAAAACTATTCCATACATATAACCAAATAGAGCAATCAAATTATAATCGAATAACAGCCAACAATTATTTATTTTGAATTTAAAAAAAATATAATTATGCAAATTAGGTAAACAAAAGATTGTGCTTGTAACTTAACTTGACTATAAATAGAGTATTTCAAAAGAACATGGTGTATTAATTATTTAAATTAGAATAACCTGTTTTGATTGTAATATAGGAGTGATGACTCACTTTTGTTTCATTTTACTTCAGTCGAAGTTCTCAGAAATCAAGGGGTCTCTTCCTGGAGCTAACACTTGATCTCTATATGAGATACACAGATATCCGTATGTTCGATTAGAGTTCTCCTTATCTCTCAAACTTTGAGTTAAAATAAATAATTTATTTATTAAAAAAACTTGAGATCTTTCAGCGAAAAACACCTTTGTCAAAAGTATATGCATTTTTTTGTTTACTTTTCTTTTTACTTTTTACTGATTGGGACATTGTCGCAGCCAAGATGAAATTCGTCTCGATGTTATGACGATTGGTATTTGAATGTCGGCTGTGTGTATTACGGGGTTTACGTGTTGTTGCATCAAGTTTTTAGAATGAATAAATAATTTATTTTAAAAAAAATTACGTTGTTCTGTTTTTTCAAGATATTCTACTTATTGCTTTCCATCAACGTTTCTAGTGTGGACTTCTTCATTGTGTTCAACAACACGTAAACCACGCGATACACACACCCGACATTCAAATACGAACCGTCATAACATCAAGACGAATTTCATCTTGGCTGCGACAATGTCCTAATCAAGAAAGAGTAAAAAGAAAAGTAAACAAATAAAATGCCTATACTTTTGACAAAGGCGTATATGGCTGAAAGATCTCAAGTTTTTAGAATAAATAAATAATTTAGTTAAAAAAAAAATACGTTGTTCTGGTTTTTCAAAATATTCTACTTATTGCCTTCCATTAACGTTTCTAGTCTGGACTTCTTCATTATATATATATATATATATATATATATATATATATATATATATATATATATATATATATATATATGATAATGAAAAGTACAAATGTTGTATCATAGAATTAATCATGAACCGTTTTAATGTTAATATAGTTCGAATAGGTAGAAAAACAGTTATGGCAAATTTTATTGTACACGTGAAATGCCAAAATGAAAATTGGGCGGAAAAATATGGTCGCCATCTTTATAAACAAAGAGAAATATGCTAGCTAAGGAAGTATAACTTCTTTCCATAAATTTCTAATAAAAAAGGCATGTTTTATACCTTCAGTTATCGTTCTTCGTTAGCTAGCCTCTTTTTTATATTTTTAGATGGCGACGATATTTTCCAATCTAATTTTAATTTCGGCGTTTCACATGTACGATGGAACTTGACATAATTTAGGGTTTTTAATGTTTTTTGTTGTGTTTCCTTACTTTAACATGGTTTAAGTAAAACTAAAAGTTTATTATGTGTAATGTCGAAACTTATTTCACTCTAAATAATTTACGTGACTTAAATAGGAATTTACCTCAAATGAAATGAGTATTTTAAAACAATTGTTGATAAAACAGTCTGAAAAATCACTTTCTTATTTCAGTAACGTCAACTGAACAAAAATTATGTAAGAGTAGGAGTTAATTAGAAAGGTCTATTTTGGGGGGACGAGAAATATTGATGACAGGATTTATTAAGAAATAAAAAAAACTTTGAATTAAAAACTTAGTAACAGAAAATTAAATTTTATTGGTTTATATTTTAAGTAAAAAAGTTTTTATTTCAGACTATGTATACTTATATATTTTTTCTCTTCTATATCGTAAATAAAAAACGTGCTTCAAAAACAATAAAAAAGAAAATCTATTGTCGCTGGGGCGAAAGAGAAGGGGAAGGAGAAGGAGTAAGAACGACGCCAAATTTTCTTTTTTTTGTGTTTTTAAAAGATCCTCCTCTTCTTTGGAGTGCGAGAGAGAGAGAGAGAGTGTGTGTGTGTGTGTGTGAGTGAGTGAGTGAGTGAGAGAGAGCGAGAGAGAGAGAGAGAGCAGTCATCCCCCCTCCATGTTAGCTCTTATACCTCATCGGTATATCTTTCTAGCTAGCTAAGACATATTAATTTCATTTAAATTATCTCCCTTGATATTTTAAGAAATGTTTCCGTAATTTATTCTTTTTAAAAAAAAATTAAATTACTGCAATTAATTACTGCTAATATCGTTGAAACTATTGCAGATATAGAGGAAATATAACGCAATAAAATTACGAATGAATAACAGCAAACATTGATTAATTATAGACTGTTTAACAAAAGTGATGCAAATCAGACAGATATTTGAATGTGTATATGTCTTTCATCAATACTGTATATACAGTATTTCAAAATATTCAGCAACCTGTTTTGATGGTAATATAGGTATAATGAATGAAAAAAACTTTCCCATTTATTCATAAATGAAAATTCCTTGAACACTGTTATGACGCTTGACTATAGTTGTCCGCCCACTTGACACATAAAATAAGATTTATTACTCATCTTGTCCGTAGCCGTTGACGGTAACCTCATTGGTTAGGGCGCTCGGTATTGAGTTAAAGGTGACTCTTGTTCGAGGGTTCGAATCGTGCGCCCAGTTTGAACGTTTATTTCTACACTGATGCTTCCGCAAAGATAAAACGTATACGTATGGAGATAATAATTAAATATTTATTATGAAATAATTACATATATTTACATGTCTAGTATATATATATATATATATATGATAATTTTATTTACACAGACATGTACAAAATCTGCGACACTGGCATGTCGATGTTATCGATCAACAGTTACTATAAACTGAGATCTCATCAGGCAGAGTTAGAATCCGATCTTAATTCTAACTTTGCCTGATGAGATCTCAGTTTATAGTAACTGTTGATCGATAACATCGATATGCCAGTGTCGCAGATTTTGTACATGTCTGTGTAAATAAAATTATCATATATAAAGCTCTATTTTGATATTGAGCACTTTTTATAAACCCGGTTAAAATTCTCTGGATTACCACCCTGTGGATATTTTTCACCTGGATTATTACCATTATTATATATATATATATATATATATATATATATATATATATATATATATATATATATATATATATATATATATATATATATATATATATATAGTACCAGTACTTTGAAGATTGTATTTCTGGTTAACATCTAATTTAAGCCATTTTTCTATCTGGTATACCTGCCCCACAGAAATGCGTATGATGTATGTGAATGTATGTGACTGTATGTGAATGTATGTGAATGTATGTGAATGTATGTGAATGTATGTGAATGGTGGCGCAACCATCAGAAGAAAAAACAACAACAAGCGGTTATCGATGTTCGTTTCTCAATCAATTCGTGTCTCATCTTCAACTTTTAAATCGAATAACACATTTATTATATGTTATATATAATTCAAAATATTTTCCTTTCTCATAATATTTGACAGTATTTTCGGCCTTATACTATAATCCCAGATCCTCAGGCATCACCAGACTTTTGCACGTCACTAATTGTACTCGGGACGAGGGCACTCTTTAGTTAAAGGCTAAATTTTATAATAACAAAAACTAGAAAGGTTAGTGCAGATCGTGTGGACGAGACGAGAAAACAATTCGATAATAAAAATGAACGGGAAACGGAAGCGGAAGTTGTCTAAACCGGAAGTGCAAGCATCGAGGTAAATCCGGAGTGAACAGGTCGGGAAAGTAGAAAACAAGTAGAGATTTTAAATGAAAATTCAGCAAATATGACAGAAAATATTTGATTGTGAAGCCTACAAGGCAGGAGGTTAGACACAAGGTCAGGTTGGGGGTTGAGAAGCCAATGCACCTGGACAAGCGCACTCTGACCTAATAAATAATACCCGAGCAACCACGTTTACATTCCCCAGTAGGGGCGCATCAGGCGCATTAACAATAAACTAACCCCTTCTCAGAGAGATATAAATTTTTATGTATCAATTTTCAGTATTTACTTCAACAGTGCTCGATACGTAAGTAGAGCTAGGTAGTAAGCTATGAAAATATATTTATGGCAATTAAGCTACACAGAGGCTCCCGCGTTTCATCCCCGGGGGAATCTTCAGGCTAAAATGCAGGAGTCTCTGTGTAGCTTAATTGCTATAAATATATTTTCATAACTTACTATATATATATATATATATATATATATATATATATATATATATATATATATATCACCGGAACACCCCATAAAGACTACTTGAGGTAATGGCCAACCTAATTGATGAACATAAAAAACTTAATGCCTAAAGTGTGCTATATCTTGCCGGCAATTAGTTTTTGGCAACCCTCAAGTGGGGCATCACAACAGCAAAAACCTCGTATCTGAAGGAACATTATTGTCTCAAATAAACAAATCGAATACTGGGTGGCCAAACTCCAAATCAGAGATATTTCCTATTTCATGGCTGGTTTCTCCCTTCTTAGTCAAATATCTCTTACTCGCAGCAAGTTGGTTATTCGAATGTATTGCAACTATGCAGCCCACTAAACATGCAACCACCTATTGCATGTTTACAACAATACTATAAATAATATTAAGAACTCACAATTGATACTAAGATTATGCACATGTTATACTGGTTAAATGCGTTGCATAAATCAGTTCTCTGTGCTAATATTCAGAAGGTTGAAGGTTCAATCCTTAGTACATGCGATAATACCTAAGAATAACATAAATTCAGACTTCTACCCTAAAAATGTTGTTTATTGTGTCAACAAATTACCTGTCTTGTATTTTATAATGGCCCGATCTGATTGGGCAAGACAATTCTCTGACCGATCACTGACCGATCACTGACCGATCACTAGGCCTCTAATTTTGGCGGGATGAAGATGAAAGACCTACCCTCCCCCTCTCTTGAATGCTGTCTTCCTCCTGTCCACACGCTAAAGGAACCTGTCTTCTTTTTGAATTAGCTTTTACTTCAATCGGACGCATTTAGGGAGCCCTTTAGTTCAGCAGATAAAGACACCCATTTTCACAATAAGCTTTTTTTTTAATTAGCTGCAAACACACTTAGTTTTGCAAATACAATTCTTATATCCTAATTTAATACATATATTATCGTTTATCACCGTCTTGTGTTCTTTCTTTACGCTTCATTTCAGCTTATTTTCCCAACTTTGGGAAAACAAAAATCACGCAACGTTTGCCACCAAATCACTTCAACCCGGTCGTGGTTGAATGAATGAGAACAATCCACCCTCCTGTCTTAAATAAAGTGTTCGGTTCGAAATTCCGTACAAGTTCCCGAGTTCTACATAGAAATTTCAAGGTTCGATTAGAAAGTTCACAATTTTGAAAACATGCACTTGAAAAAGGACGTTAGATCGGCCGAAACGTTGCAAATAAAACAACCAAGATGACGATAGTAGTCTAGATAATCCAAATAATACAACAAAAAAACGTATGAAAGGGTCGCCATTTTTACTTTTCAGCTATGGTTATTAACGGGGAAATTGTGTTTTTTGAATAGTTTTATTACACGTAGTTGCTTTTAACTGAAAACGCTATAAATAATGATTTAAAACAGTAATAATTTGTTTTGAAATAATACTCAGTGGCATTTATTAGAATTCCCATAAAGCTACTGCTAAACAGTATTCAAGGATTTATTGTCTTGTTGAAATATGAACACCACGCTCCACACAAATACGAATGTATGTGTTTGGGATGGGAAGTGTTTGGATGCATATGAGTGTGGTGTTGAAATAGTATCCAATTCTTTAATAAACTTGACACAGGATGCATCAGAAAGTCCAAAAAGATTTATGGCTATTTTGTTTTCAAAATAAAGAAAAGAAAGCATCTTTTCGATTTGTTTATTTAAATTATAAAATTTTTCGAAACATTTTCAAAAAATTATTATTTTCAAAAACACTTCACTCCCACCTTCGTTTATGGAAATGACAGTTTGATAGGCATGCGCATATGTGTGAGTTTGCGTGCGTGCGTTTCTGATATTTTTTCTTTCAATCTACTAATGTACCTGATACGAAATGCAATCTTCTACCTATAAAAGAGCCAGACACATTCTAAAATGGAATACTGCTGCCACGTGTGGGGAGGTGCCGCACTGAGAACTATTTCCTGCCGTGGCAACGTATAACATCGACAAACGAAATCTAATTGAGGATGCTCTCTTTTCATCCCTACAGACCCTTTCTCACAGAAGAAACGTTACTAGTTTCTCTCTACTCTATCATTATTTCCATGGAATTTGCTCGACTGAGCTCCAATCTTTGCCCCCCCCCTCCCCGTAAGACATTCATAGAAAGAACTCTCTTCTTCTATTTCCTTTAGGGTCAGGCGGAATTTTAATGGACAGAGCTTCTTTGAAAAGTTTTTCCGCCCGTGGAACACACTACTGCGAGACTGCTTCCTTGCTTATTACTACTTGGTCGTCTTCTAATCCAATGTCAACCAATTCTTGTCCCAAACCACTCCATAAGTAATCGAACGTAGTTTATACCATTAATCAATGTTAGCACTCCCATAGTATTCCTCATTGTCGGCTGATAACCATTCCGTCTCATTAACCCTTATCTGAGAGTGATTCTTGGCCTTGATAAATGGTGACCCGATAGAAGAAAATATACTACCTATGTGTGTGCTTCATCTCCAAAAATCTATTTTTTGTCCGTGACTTGAAAACATTTCATTATGACGCGTGCAATAGAAAAAGAGGTACATCGCGTGTCACGTTTTCTTCCACTCAACAGTCAAATTCCATTAAGTACATTACTATGACTACTGTTTAAGCATTTTAAGAATAGTATGTAAGCCATATTTCAGATATATGGTGAGTATTAGAGATTTACATTTATCCTAAACATTTTTAATGTCAAAATCGACGTATAAATATCCGTTGAATTTTGCAGTTATCTCTATTTGTATAAAGAACTCGCCTAGTTACACTCACAGCCATGGACTTTCCTTTCTCCGTCTCTGTACCAAAAACTAAACGGAATTTCCATGAACATAGTTTCTTTCCTAGAACATCCCATCTGTCGAACAAAATACCACAAGGCTGCTTCCCAACCGACTACAACATGGTCGTCTTCAAGTCTACTGTAAACAAATACTTGTTGAGCCTTCCTCTTGGATAATAAATTTCTCTTAATTAATCTTCTTCCAATTCTACCCATTGATTTCAATCCTCTCGTGGTGGGATGCATCATCTAACTGAAAATTTCTTGAACCCTTATCCTCGAGTGGCTCCCGGGCCTTGATAAGTGGTGACCCATTAGTAAAAAGAAATGTTTATATTCTTATATATTTGTATGTATAGGATTTACCAAGAAACTAATTAACCGATCATTAGGAATTTTGGAACTAAGCTGCTAGCTGTAAGGGTGATTAACGGGAGACAGATTTAGTTAAATTTAGTTTTATGAAAAGGAGACAGAGAGGGGTGGTGGTGGTGATAGTGGTGGTGGTAGTGGTGGTGGTGGAAACCTTTTGTGAAAATTTATATACCTACGATTTTTGTAAAATTTGAACAGATGTAGACGTCAATGAATAAATATTCCTCAAGTTTCAGTTTCTTTGGAGTATTTGAAGGGGTTTTGGAGGGCCATTATATGTGCACAATCTTCCATTTGAAAATTCACGTATTTAAGATTTGCATTAAAAACAAAGACAGGGGAAGACTTTTTAAACACGAAATTGGGGAGAAGAAAGTAAGAAGTTACGAAATAACAAAAAAATAAACAAAAAACCCCCAGAAACAAAAGGAAGAAATTCGCAAAAAGAACCAGAAAAAAGCGGCTAAAAAGAGGGAAACTCATGAAAAATAAATAAACCGATAAATTTATTTAATTTTTACGGCATATCAACCCTTTTAAGGATAATTTAATGCAAAAAAGATCACACCTATTCTAAAGGATTAATTCAAGAGACATTCCCATTTTATTCATAGTTGGAAGGAAATTGAACTCGGTTTGGTTGACCTTGTGTCAAATAGCAAATCCAATGAATTCATTGGAATCAAGAAAGAGCGCACGAAGTGGTTAAATATTTTTGTTGTCCCCTTGGGTGTCTTTCCATTTGACATTGACGCATGCGTAAAGCGCTCTACAAGAAGCAAAAAGATGGCAGCGATAATGGAACTGGCGTTAAATTAAAAGAAGAAAGGCCATTGTTTTGTAACCATTTCTGCTGACAATTTAAAACTTCCTGCAACTGTGTGTTCAAATAGTCACCGAACGAAGCCTAACACGTTCAGGCGTGTCGACATAAAAATTCGAATTACTTTTCGGGAAAATTCCTCGAAATCAGAAACTATGGAGTAGAAAAAAATATGATGATCACTTTGTCACGCGAGGTTTTGAGGCGAAAGACAATTCGAAGCGCGAAAAAACCAAACTTTACAGAGACTTATTCGACATAATCTTGCTTGTTCTTATTTAGATGTAAGTCGATATATACGCCTATTCTTCAGTTTCATCTATTTTACTTTCATCTTATCTATCTATCTATCTATCTATCTATCTATCTATCTATCTATCTCTCTCTCTCTCTCTCTCTCTCTCTATATATATATATATATATATATATATATATATATATATATATATTTGTATATATATTTGTATAATTGGGCAGCATTCTTTCTTTTATACATGTTGATAAAACAGGAGTGCCAACTTCTGCTTATTAAGCTTTTGATGCGTTTTTTCTAGTCTTCTTACGACGGATTTGGTGTTATAATCCAAGTAATGTAAAAAATCTCCGTATGAGGGAGGGGGGAGTTAAGGTGTATTGAAGTGCTGTTGAAATAATTTAAAAGAGCGCCCTCTTGATAGATTCACCAATTTATTTCATTTTGCAACCGCCTGACGACGACCGATGTCGGTCGAAAACGTTCGCACAAAATACGGAGATTTTTTACACTCCTTGGATTATAACACCAAATCCGTCGTATGAAGACTAGAAAAAACGGATCAAAAGCTGAATAAGCAGAAGTTGGCACTCCTGTATAATCAAACATATATATATATATATATATATATATATATATATATATATATATATATATATATTCCAATCTATACAAGATGCAACATCACCCGCATCACAGAGATTCTTCTTAAAAGGAGACATTGTTGGTTTGGTCACGTTCTTTGACGCTCCGAGGAAGAATTTATCCGCAACGTGATAGACTCAATCACACCCGCCGACTTGAAGAAGTGCAGAGGCGGCCAACAGCAGACTTGGATAGGAACAGTGAGGACAGAAATGCAAGTGATGGCTGGAGTCGCTTTTTTGGTGTTCGACGCTGGAACCGGGAATAGCTGAAGTATGCCAAGGACTCAACTGCCAATCGGCGGGGGTAGACCGCCTTGAAGCGAAATGCGGTAAACTCATTTGGAGCCGCCTCAACCCATCCCGAGTGAATGTCGTTAAACTTACAGTTTACAGTTATATATATTCTAATCCATCCATCTAAATCTATCTATCTATCTATCTATCTATCTATCTATCTATCTATCTATCTATCTATCTATCTATCTATCTATCTATCTATCTATCCATCTATCTATGACATGAAAAATGAACATCTCTGAATGAGAACAGAGCAGAATTTATACAGCAGATCTTGTACACGCAAAGCGCACGATATCATTTCATCAATAAGAGTTTATTTTAACAGTTTACTTCTGTTTCACGGTAAGCACGATCGTCAGGAGTATAATAATAACGTCCTTAAACATTTGAATGAAACCAGTTCGAACTGTGAAAGTAGCAGTCAACATGAGGTGAATATATCTACGAGAGTTTGGGTCAAAGTGCACGTTAAATGGACCAGGAGATGCGTTTCTTTTATAATAACAGTGTTAAACTATTTTGAACTAAGTAACAAAGCATACAGTCGAAAAGTACATAAAACAATTAACACATCGGATAAAAGTGCTAAATCATATTCAGTTCTAAGTGACGTCTTTTGAAGGTTGAAGGTTCAATCTTCAGTACGGGCGATATTAAGAATACAATTACGAATTACTTCAGAGTTCTACCCAATTCCAAAACCTGTGGCAGGCTGTTCATGCCAAAACAAAGGCAACTGCCCCCTCGAAGGGAATTGTAAGATCGACTCCGTGGTTTACGAGGCGACCGTCATCAGCCAACCTAACGGGGAAGTCGAAAAATACATTGGCGTGACAAAAGGCTTATTCAAGAAAAGACTGTATACACATAAATATACATTTAAATATAAAGATAAAGCCAACACCGCCCTAGCCAACCGGATCTGGGAATTAAAAGAAAAAGGGACACCTTTCAACATTAAGGGGACAATTATTGAGAAACGACTGTCTTTCTCCTCTGCACAAAACAGGTGTCCTTTATGCGATTCTGGGAACTTTTACATCTTTAAAGCCATAAATGATCCAAATACGAATTGCTTAAACCCCGCGATGAAATATTTAA
Organism: Sepiola atlantica; assembly: GCA_963556195.1. NCBI lineage: Eukaryota > Metazoa > Mollusca > Cephalopoda > Sepiida > Sepiolidae > Sepiola > Sepiola atlantica. The sequence continues at coordinate 11,051,937 of OY744520.1, forward strand.
AGGTTGCATTCCTCAAAAAAACGCTTTACTTATAAACTCAACAGAACTATTAACACAAAAATTAACTTTCAAGCAACTAAAGGTTGAGAATCTTACAAAACGATTTCGCCAAATAAACCCCTTAGTACAAGTTTTTAGTTTTTAATATTTGTATAAATTTCATTAACTTTTATATGAATTTCACTATAAAGTGTTAATCCTTCGATATGCATTTCAAATCTTAAATTTATCTTAATTAAAGGTGCCCCTTTTTCTTTTAATTCCCAGATCCGGTTGGCTAGCGCGGTGTTTGCTATATATATATATATATATATATATATATATATATATATATATATATATATATATATATATATATATATATATATGGTAATCCGGGTAAGCTGTTTGTCCACATGTTAAAATGCATGTCTTCGAATACTTCTGCTGTAAAGGAATTATTGTAAGAAATAACAACACCAAATTAATTACTCATGTGTTTATTAAATCCGTCCCGTATTTTGTTGTTGTTTTTTTTTTAAATTTATAATCATGGTTAATATATTGATAAATAAATATTTGTTATTCTTATTTTCTTTTCTCATTGGGGAGTTGCGAATTTTCGTCGATTCCTACCACCGTTTTCAACAAAATGCGAAATGCGAAGATGAGCGCGTTTATAAGTAACGGTTACATCTTTATTGCATCTTCGTAGTTCGTATTTTGTTGAAAAACAGTGATAGGAATCGGCGAAAATTTGCAAGTCCTCTATAAGAAACTACCATACTTGTAAAAGATGTCCAAAAATATCGGACGGATTTTATGAAAAAAAACCAGTGAGTTAAAGTGATTTTTAATTAATTGGTTTTTGTTATTTATTTCCTACAATACTACCGTATAAAAAAAGGATTCGTAGATAAGCATTAAAAACAGTATTTTAAAATTGACATAGACGAAGTTAATACACGCTAAAAACAAAGAAAGAAAAAAGAAAAACCGCTGAAATCAATTTTTAAATGAATGTAGCGTAAACTTTGCGCGTGTTTCTAAATAACCTTCATTTTTATAATGAATGTAACGTAAACTTTGCGCGTGTTTGTAAATAACCTTCAATTTTTAAATTAATGTAACGTAAACTTTGCGTGTGTTTGTAAATAACCTTCATTTTTATAATGAATGTAACGTAAACTTTGCGCGTGTTTGTAAATAACCTTCAATTTTTAAATTAATGTAACGTAAACTTTGCGTGTGTTTGTAAATAACCTTCAATTTTTAAATTAATGTAACGTGAACTTTGCGTGTGTTTGTAAATAACCTTCAATTTTTAAATTAATGTAACGTAAACTTTGCGCGTGTTTGTAAATAACCTTCAATTTTTAAATTAATGTAACGTAAACTTTGCGTGTGTTTGTAAATAACCTTCAATTTTTAAATTAATGTAACGTAAACTTTGCGCGTGTTTGTAAATAACCTTCAATTTTTAAATTAATGTAACGTAAACTTTGCGTGTGTTTGTAAATAACCTTCAATTTTTAAATTAATGTAACGTAAACTTTGCGTGTGTTTGTAAACAACCATCAATTTTTAAATGAATGTAACGTAAACTTTGCGCGTGTTTCTAAATAACCTTCAAATTTTAAATGAATGTAACGTAAACTTTGCGCGTGTTTGTAAATAACCTTCAATTTTTAAATGAATGTAACGTAAACTTTGCGTGTGTATATAAATAACTTTCAATTTTAAAATGAATGTAACGTAAACTTTGCGCGTGTTTGTAAATGACCTTCAATTTTTAAATGAATGTAACGTAAACTTTGTGCGTGTTTGTAAATAACCTTCAATTTTTAAATGAATGTAAAGTAAACTTTGCGCGTGTTTGTAAATAACCTTCAATTTTTAAATGAATGTAACGTAAACTTTGCGTATGTTTGTAAATAACCATCAATTTTTAAATGAATGTAACGTAAACTTTGCGCGTGTTTGTAAATAACCATCAATTTTTAAATGAATGTAACGTAAACTTTGCGTATGTTTGTAAATAACCATCAATTTTTAAATGAATGTAACGTAAACTTTGCGCGTGTTTGTAAATAACCTTCAATTTTATAATGAATGTAACGTAAACTTTGCGTGTGTTTGTAAATAACCATCAATTTTTAAATGAATGTAACGTAAACTTTGCGCGTGTTTGTAAATACCCTTCAATTTTTAAATGAATGTAAAGTAAACTTTGCGCGTGTTTGTAAATAACCTTCAATTTTTAAATGAATGTAACGTAAACTTTGCGCGTGTTTGTAAATAACCATCAATTTTTAAATGAATGTAACGTAAACTTTGTGCGTGTTTGTAAATAACCGTCAATTTTTAAATGAATGTAAAGTAAACTTTGCGCGTGTTTGTAAATAACCATCAATTTTTAAATGAATGTAACGTAAACTTTGTGCGTGTTTGTAAATGTTGTGGTGGCAACCACTCATTTGCATATACGAATAACGTTACACTATAAATGGCAAGCCTAGGTTGGCCTTAGTGTGTGTTACCTAAATGCCACCGGAAGTGACGCCGAAGAGCGTACATGTCCTCCCACCAAGACTCTCTGACTCGACACCTTCATTTGTACATACTGTAACTATACCTTTTCTTTAATACACTTATTATTGCATTCTCCTTGTTGTTTGCGTCTTCATTGTATTCCTCACTAATTATTGTTCAACCTTGCAACCACAACAGTTGGCGACGAGATATGAAGCGTCAAATATAACAGTATGACGAAGAACTATTTAAAAAAAAAAAGTACAATGCAAAGTGTTGACGAGCAAAAGGATTTTACGCTAAAGAAAAGTTTCAGCTTAAGTGAAAAAAAAAAAACTCGAACGTGGCAAAAGCGACAATTTACGCCGTTTTCTGGGAATCCGACTTGCAAACGAATGTAAAAGTGAATTTTTGTTTTGTCGCTAAACGACAAATCTGTTTTGTATTACTAAAGGACCAACTTGCAAACGAAAAGCGGATTTTGTTCGGTCGCAAAACGACAGGTCAGACTCGTATTACGAAAAGCAAGGAAGTAACCTACGAAAAAAAAAGTTCACCAGTGGATTCTAATTACTGCTCCCCGTTAGCAAAACAACAACGAAAGGAATCTTTTAATTAATAATTTGTTTGGCGGCGGTACTAAAAGGAAATACCATAGCTAGAAATTAAAGCTCAAGGAAAGGATTTTTTTTTTAAAAGTTGTCACTGGATAACGGATAATACAGTAAAACGTCACGAAAGAAAAAAAAAAGAAAAAAAGAAAAAAAAAGGGTAATCTCAATTTAAGAGTATTTTAATTACTAAAATACTAGAAAAAAAAACTCCAAAGAACTAAATGTACTGCATACATTTTTTTCAATTGTGACTCGAAAAAAAAAAAAAAAAAAAAATGGAAGACTTATCAAAAATGTTCATGCAATTTTTACAGGCACAAGCTGACCGCGAGGAAAGACAAAATGAACGTTTTGCTAAAACACTGGAACTACTAAAGAGTAATCGAGAAAATGTCGACAGTGTTAATTTCTCCCATACAACTATCTTTAATAGTATGGACACATTTAATTATGTGCCGGAGGAAGGAAAAACTTTTGAAGCATACTATACAAGATACGAGGATGTCTTTCAACTGGACTGCAAAAATTGGCCAAATAGCCAGAAAGTGAGCCTCTTACTCAGGAAATTGGGTATATCAGAACACAGCAAATTCATAGATTACATATTACCTAAAAGAACTGCGGAATTAGAGTTCATGGAAGCTGTGAAATTACTAAAAGAATTATTTAATCCAAATATATCTCTTTTTCATAAAAGATGGCTGTGCATGAATCTAAGAAAGATGGACAACCAAGATTATTTGACATACGCATCAGTTGCCAATAAAAACTGCGATAATTTTAAGCTTGTGGAACTAACGGTAGAAGATTTTAAATGTCTAATCTTCGCACAAGGGTTAGTTTCCACGAAAAATGCAGAAATACGCAGACGAGTGTTGTCTAAGCTGGAATCTGAGCAAGATTTAACCCTCCAGAAACTAGCAGAGGACTGTGAAAGGGCCATTACACTAAAAAAGGATTAAAAAAATATAGAAGAATCCGGAGTGGCATATGTAAGAAAAGTTAGAAAACCATACACACCAACCAAGAACTTTACAAAGAAAAGCAATCGAAATGGAACGGGATATTACAATCCTAATAACCATAAATATAGGACAGAATATAACAAGCCTCTTCCTAGATATAACTGTAAGAGATGTGCAGAAAAGCATTGGGAATCAGATTGTCCTTATAAAAAGAAAAAAATGCTACATTTGTAAGAAGGTGGGACACAAAAGCGATTGCTGCAGATATAAAGATTACACCAGAAAGAGAGTACAGCAAACAAAATCAAATACAAAATTAGACAAAGATCGGCGAAAATACGTAAAAGTGGAAATATTTAAACCACCAATAAAGTTACTACTCGACTCCGGCTCCGATATTTCTATTATAAACCTGAATACATGGAAAAAGTTGGGTAAAAAACCAACTATGATGAAAACGAGTAAATCAGCCCGGACGGTAACTGGTGGTGGTATAAAATTTGAAGGAGAAGTTGTCCTTCCGATAAAATTAAAAGGGATTACGAAGAAATTAAAAATATTCGTACTGAAAAATAGTGAAAATCTGTTTGGAATAGATTTAATTGAGAAATTTGGACTATGGGATAAGCCAATCAATACATTCTGTAAAAAAATAGAATGTTCTTCTCCAACAACAGTAAATATAAAAGACGATTTAAAAGAATTATTTCCTGAAGCATTCACGACTAACTTAGGTCGCTGTAATAAATTCAAGGCCTCGTTTGAACTTAAAGAAAACGCCAGCCCAATTTTTAGAAAAAAGCGAAACGTTCCGTTCGCTGGGTTGGAAAAGATTAATAAAGAATTAGATAGATTGGAACAGACAGGAATTCTATCAAAAATAGAACACAGCGAGTGGGCAGCCCCCACCGTATACGTAAAGAAAAAGAATGACGAAGTGAGAGTGCGCGCAGATTTTTCGACCGGGGTTCACTCCCTATTAAAAGATCACCATTACCCTCTACCAAGCCCAGAGGAAATATTCACGAGGTTAAATGGTGGTAATATCTTCTCTAAGATAGACTTGAGCGACGCATATTTGCAAATACCGGTCGAGGAAAATTGCTCAAAAATACTATGCATCAATACGCATAAGGGATTATACAAATACAACCGATTGCCCTTTGGCATCAAAGTAGCGCCTGCCATTTTTCAGCAAGCGATGGACACCATGCTAAGTGGTATTGAGTGCGCATATGCATACCTGGACGACATTGTTGTCAGGAGCAAATCCCTACAAGAACATAAGGAACATTTGAAACAAGTATTTACTCGAATACAAGAATTCGGCTTTAAAGTAAAAGCAAGTAAATGTGACTTTTGTATGAGCGAGATTAAGTATCTTGGACACATAATAAACAAACATGGACGACGTCCAGACACAGACAGATCTGCGGCAATAAAAAATATGCCAGCACCTGATAACGTAACAACCTTGCAGAGTTTCTTAGGACTCGCAAATTATTATCAATCTTTTATTGAAGGAATGCATAACTTGCGAGCCCCCTTAAATAATCTGCTTAAAAAGGATACACCTTGGAACTGGACGCAAGAATGTCAAACCGCTTTTGACAAAATAAAGAGCGCACTAACATCCGAATTATTCTTAACGCACTTTGACACAAAATTAAAAATAGTCGTCGCTAGTGACGCTAGTTCCTACGGCTTAGGAGCATGCATTCAACATATGCCAGATGGGTCTAGAAAACCAATAGCGCCCGTTTCGAGAACGCTGATACCAACCGAGAGGGCATATTCACAAATCGAAAAAGAAGCATTGAGCATAATCTTTTCCGTGACTAAATTTCACCGATATTTATATGGTAGACAATTCTTACTTGAAACCAACCATAAACCGTTAGTCACGATCTATGGATCAAAAAAAGGATTGCCGGTATACACCGCAAATAGATTGCTGCGCTGGGGTACAATCTTACTTAATTACGATTTCCAGCGACAACATCTAGCATCAAAAAAGATTTGCCATGCGGATGGACTGTCAAGACTGATACCACAGAAACACAATCTGGAAGAATCAGTCATTGCAGCAATTCGGACAAATGTTGAAGTAAAAAATATGGTAGCAAACATCATTAAGGAACTACCCGTAACTTTGTCGGACATTAAAAGGGAAGCCGAGAAAGACGAATACATAAAGGACATAAAAGAGAAAATTATAACGGACACAAAGGTGCAGGAAGTTTTCTCCATATGTAACGATGTGTTACTGTACAGTGAGAGAGTGGTAATACCCAAAACATTGCAGAATAGGATGTTAAGAGATTTCCATACGGGACATCCGGAGATAAATCGAATGAAGTCGTTAATGAGAAGCTACGTGTACTGGCGTAACATGGACACTGACATAGCAGCAACAATGAATAAATGTAAAGGATGCCAGTTAGCAGCAAAATCCCCACCTATAGTACACAAACCTTGGCCGAAAACCGACAAACCATGGTCGAGAATCCACATGGACTTCGCTGGTCCAGTAGGAGAAAACTATTATTTAATTGTAGTGGATAGTTACACAAAATGGCCGGAGGTAATGCGTTGCAGGAATCCAACAACGAACAACTCAATAGGGTTCCTACACGAGTTGTTTGCAAGATTCGGTGTACCAGACACACTGGTCACTGACAACGGAACGCAGTTCACATCCGCAGAGTTTAAGGAATTTTGCGACACGTTCCGAGTGAAGTACATCACGACTCCGCCGTATCATCCAAGGTCGAACGGCCTTGCGGAAAGGTTCGTGGACACGCTAAAACGAGCGTTAAAGAAATCCATTGGAACACCAACAGAAAAAGCTTTGCAACAATTCTTGCAAGTTTATAGGATCACACCACATCCTAGTACATCATCAAACATATCACCAGCTGATCTAATGTTTGCCAGAAAGGCAAAATCAGCGTTTGATAAATTGTTGCCAAGACAGGCAATTATCCGAAACACTACACACACGAGAAGAAAGAAATATAACTCGGGAGATCGAGTATATTTTAAGTGCTACAAGAATAACACATCTTACTGGGAATGTGGAGTAGTGGATAAACGCATTGGTGATTGTACATATATGATTAAAGGTCCACAGAGTATACATAAAAGGCACCTAAATCAGATAAAAAAACGTCATATCCAAGATGATGATTATACGACAACAGTCGAAGAGGAGGAAACCATAGATGTCATATACGAATCCTTTAATTTGGAACCGTCTCAATATACACCTGAACCCCGAAGATCAGGTAGGAAAAGAAAATTTAATGAACCATTGATGGTAAACCCAAAAAGAAAAAGATATTGAAATCTGTGTGACTTCAAATCTTGGGAGGGGGGTGTTGTGGTGGCAACAACTCATTTGCATATACGAATAACGTTACACTATAAATGGCAAGCCTAGGTTGGTCTTAGTGTGTGTTACCTAAATGCCACCGGAAGTGACGCCGAAGAGCGTACATGTCCTCCCACCAAGACTCTCTGACTCGACACCTTCATTTGTACATACTGTAACTATACCTTTTCTTTAATACACTTATTATTGCATTCTCCTGGTTGTTTGTGTCTTCATTGTATTCCTCACTAATTATTGTTCAACCTTGCAACCACAACAGTAAATAACCTTCAATTTTTAAATAAATGTAACGTAAACTTTGCGCGTGTTTGTAAATAACCTTCAATTTTTAAATGAATGTAAAGTAAACTTTGCGCGTGTTTGTAAATAACCTTCATTTTTACAATGAATGTAACGTAAACTTTGCGCATGTTTGTAAATAACCTTCATTTTTATAATGAATGTAACGTAAACTTTGCGCGTGTTTGTAAATAACCTTCAATTTTTAAATGAATGTAACGTAAACTTTGCGCGTGTTTGTAAATAACCTTCAAGTTTTAAATGAATGTAACGTAAACTTTCCGCGTGTTTGTAAATAACCTTCATTTTTATAATGAATGTAACGTAAACTTTGTGCGTGTTTGTAAATAACCTTCAATTTTTAAATGAATGTAACGTAAACTTTGCGCGTATTTGTAAATAACCTTCAATTTTAAATGAATGTAACGTAAACTTTGCGTGTGTTTCTAAATAACCATCAATTTTTAAATGAATGTAACGTAAACTTTGTGCGTGTTTGTAAATAACATTCAATTTTTAAATTAATGTAACGTAAACTTTGTGCGTGTTTGTAAATAACCTTCAATTTTTAAATGAATGTAACGTAAACTTTGCGCGTATTTGTAAATAACTTTCAATTTTAAATGAATGTAACGTAAACTTTGCGTGTGTTTCTAAATAACCATCAATTTTTAAATGAATGTAACGTAAACTTTGTGCGTGTTTGTAAATAACCATCAATTTTTAAATGAATGTAACGTAAACTTTGCGCGTGTTTGTAAATAACCTTCATTTTTACAATGAATGTAACGTAAACTTTGTGCGTGTTTGTAAATAACCTTCAATTTTTAAATGAATGTAACGTAAACTTTGCGCGTGTTTCTAAATAACATTCAATTTTTAAATTAATGTAACGTAAACTTTGCGCGTGTTTCTAAATAACCTTTAATGTTTAAATGAATGTAACGTAAACTTTGCGTGTGTTTGTAAATAACTTTCAATTTTTAAATCAATGTAATGTCAACTTTGCACGAGATTCTAAATAACCGTTAATTTTTAAATGAATATAACGTAAACTTTGCACGTGTTTCTAAATAACCTTCAATTTTTAAATAAATGTAACGTAAACTTTGCGCGTGTTTGTAAATAACCTTCAATTTTTTAAATAAATCTAACGTAAACTTTCCGCGTGTTTGTAAATAACTTTCAATTTTTAAATCAATGTAATGTCAACTTTGCACGAGATTCTAAATAACCTTCAATTTTTAAATGAATATAACGTAAACTTTGCACGTGTTTCTAAATAACCTTCGATTTTTAAATAAATGTAACGTAAACTTTGCGCGTGTTTGTAAATAACCTTCAATTTTTTAAATAAATCTAACGTAAACTTTCCGCGTGTTTGTAAATAACTTTCAATTTTTAAATGAATGTAACGTAAACTTTGCGCGGGTTTGTAAATAACTTTCAATTTTTAAATGAATGCAACGAAAACTTTGCGCGTGTTTCTAAATAACATTCAATTTTTAAAAGAATGTAACGTAAACTTTGCGCGTGTTCTTAAATAACCTTCAATTTTTAAATGAATGTAACGTAAACTTTGTGCGTGTTTGTAAATAACCGTCAATTTTTAAATGAATGTAAAGTAAACTTTGCGCGTGTTTGTAAATAACCTTCAATTTTTAAATGAATATAACGTAAGTTACTACGTAATGTTCACATCTTCATATTTTATATTTGATTTAAAAATTTAATGAGAATAAGTTAAAATTTCCAGTCAATTTTCAGTATATACTACGACACAAAAAAAGTGAGTAACCCATATACAAAACTGAACAAACCAATAGGAAGTAAAAGTCAGCCGAACCTTTGTTTCTGAGAAGCCCTGGAAATGTTTAATGAAAACATGAAAAGATGGGAAGGAATAACAAAAGAATCTGATTAGTTAACTAATTAGACTAAACACCAGGTTTATATATAAAAACAACCCGGTAACACGAATTACATGCATTTTAGCTTGACGATTCCCCACGAAGATTAAACGCGGACGTCTCTGTGTAGCTTAATTGCCATAGAAATATTTTCATCACTTACTATATATATATATATATATATATTTAAATGATATTTAAATGTTGAATTAAGTTAAAGATAATTGAATTATCGTTTAATAATAATCTATCGTGAGCAAGAATAAAATATAGAAAGAAAAATTCCTAGGTCGCATTAAATTATAGTGCCGACAGATACTATGTGTGTGTGCGTTTGAATTTTTTCTTTCTATATTTTATATATATATATATATATATATATATATACTAGTGTACACCGCATTTATCTGGATGTGAACATATATTCGTGTGCGTTAACTGCACATGTCGTGATCGTCTACTTGTTGTCTACGTCTGAATTTGGTGCTCGATTCGTACCCCGGTCGTTGTGTCAATCACGTGGTCTCTCTTACTGCTGCAATAGAAGGATTCTGCCCGAAAGAAAACTACAATTCCAGTTTAAAACAAGTAACGATTTTATAATGATACTTATTCACTGAACGACAGACTTACAATCAGAACTGTGAGCCGAATCAAAACATAATTCCAAGCGAATACAGTCAATCAGCTTAAAACTCAACGGTTTGTGCAATTAATAGCATAATAATTTTCTAATTGGCTCAATCGATTGGCGTGCTGTATTTACTGACAGTGGTTGTGAGTTCGAAGCTCACCTAGGGCATAATTATTTTTTACTCTGGTTTTGTCTTTGAGAACCAGAAAAACCTAACTGAACCCCCTCTCCCCCTGTATTGGAATATGTATATATATATATATATATATATATATATATATATATATATATATATATATATATATATATATATATATATATATATATATATATATATATATATATATATATATATATATATATGTGTGTGTGTGTGTGTGTGTATATGTATATATATATATTTATATATTTATACATACACATATACATATACATATATATACATATATATATACATATACATATATATATATACATATACATATACATATATATATATATATATATATATATAAAGATATCACTGAGACCACACCAATATACGACTAGAGATCATCAGCTGTTAATCTATGGACATAAAAACTGATTAACTGACTCACCATGAGGTCAACCATCTTTTTTATGTACTAACGAGTCACCACTTATCAAAGACCATAAGACACTCGAGGATAAAGGTAAATGAGTTTGTCAGGAGGACAGTGAAACAACAACGTGATGATTAGTAACAATGATTCATCTGGTATAAACATTACTTTTGGAAAATCTCAAGTGCGTCATAATCACTGCATAGATCCTCATATTCAAGAAGACATTACGATTTCAAATGCAACTCTATTTCTTGAGTGGTCTCTATTTTCTTAGCTAAATATTTATCCCATTTCAGGCCCGTATATATATATATATATATATATATATATATATATATATATATATATATATATATATATAAAAGAGGGGAGTGCAGTATTAGTGCAGTTCCTACAAGAGAAATGTATATATGTAAAGGAGTAAGGCTATCAACATTTGTTAAAAGTTTTTTTCAACATTTATTTATTTATGTTTTTGTTATTTTATCATTTTATCATTTTATATAACGCGTCTCAAGCGTGGTCCGCTCTCGTCAGATATGTAAATCAATTTAGAGAAATGTCTTTTGATTTGAAAGAGTGTTGTTTCATTTAAGCAAATGTGTTATTGTTTGGCGTTTCGGCGCATGTGTCAAAAACGCCAAACAATAACACATTTCCGCAAATGAAACTACACTCTTTCAAATCGAAAGACATTTCTCTAAATTGATATATATATCTGACGAGAGCGCATCACGCTTGAAACGTGTCATATAAAATTATAAAAATATAAAATGATAAAATAACAAAATAATAAATAAATAAATAATGTAAGTGCTACTACAGTTTTATAAGCGTCGTTAGTAGATATATTTGAAAATTTCTTTGAGAAACCAGTTAACAGACGCGTGAATTCATATTAATAAATGCAAATTTATTTAAAATTTTTTTTTATAATTCCAAGTTTTCGGTTTGAACAAACAATAATCATGATAAACAGACATTGTAATTTCTTTTTTTTTCTTTTCATGGTAAAAATAAAAACCTTTTTACAAATGTTGGTAGCCTTACTCATTTACATATATATATATATATATATATATAATTAAATATTACAGCTATTAATAAAATTAATTTTGATAACAGTGAAAACATCTTAAAATACTTGTAATTCTAATACTAATACTCTATTGATATTACAACCAATCACATTGTTCCCGCACAAACCTTCATTGCCAGTTCCAGACTGACACTTGAAAACACCAGGGATCTCGAAAGGGCCAGGGATATAACATGCATACATAAGTCATCTGTAATATTTATCGAAATATGCCCCTAAGATAAAATGTTGCCTATATATATATATATATATATATATATATATATATATATATATATATATATATATATATATAGAGAGAGAGAGAGAGAGAGAGAGAGAGAGAGAGAGCGAGAGAGAGGACCTATTGAAATAATGTAACACAAGTAAAGTTACCTACTGTACAAGTTTATTATGGTCATTACGTGTTTAACCAATGCATAAAATAAAATATGAGAATGACCTTTAATCCATGTATTTTCAAAGAATGAACTCCCATCCTCAGAATATATAGATATATAAATCTGTTCTTAATTGGTCTCTATCAATATATCTATTGTATTGTGTTTTTCTCATCAATCCCCCAATCAGATCGGTATTCTAAAGATAATTAAAATAAGCTGAAGTTCCCAACATTGGGAATCATTTTAATTTTCTGCTAAACTCCAAAAACAATAAAATTTAAACAATTGTGAAATACTTCCAACTTGACTGACTTTCCGACAAAGAACGACATCTATTTTTAACTTTTAATTAAAAATAATTGTTCCCCATTAATTCTTTTTAGTTACAAAAAATCGATCTTCTAATTGGATATTAACAAAGTTTGAACTGAAATAAGTTAACTTAGTAGATTGAACAAAAAAACGATAAGAACCCCTTTCCCCCACACAGACATATTTATGCATTTAAATATATGATTGTGTTCATGTCACTAGACTAAATCGATAAAATATTTCGTTCCAGTAATTGTTCACTAAAAATCAAATATGTCTGCATCACAATAAAAGCAGAACGGAATTTATTTTTGTCATTTCCCAAGAAACTTCCCTTTTGCCTCACTAAAGGAAAAAAAAAATAGCGGCGGTGCTACAAACGACAAACATTGTCGACGCTAAACTCGGCGTCCAGCTCCAACTTCTTTTTTTATTTCGCCTTTCCTGCCGTCTGCTGCACTCGCTGCTTTTTCTTCAACAAAGGGAGGTAATGGAACTTTAACAAAGGGAGATAATGACTGGATCCTTTCTATTCTGGTAGATTTTAACACAAGACGTCCTGCTTGACCTTTTCTTCAGTTGTCGAGCAGGAACGTCGCCTCGAAGTGAAGCGAGATTTACAATTGAAAACACAATTCGTCTTTTTCAGGGTAAAGTTTAAGGCGTCGGTCTGCGATATATTCAAGCTTACACATGAAAAGACGCCATCATTATGTGCACACACGAACACACATATATGATGGCTGAAAACTTGTGTAATATATATATATAAATATATATATATATATAGTAAGTTATGAAAATATATTTATGGCAATTAAGCTACACAGAGCCTCCCGCGTTTCATCCCCAGGGGAATCTTCAGGTTAAAATGCATGGAGTTAGTTTTTCCAGGTGTTTTTATAGCTAGTTAACTAATCAGATTCTTTGTTGTTCTCTTAGCCAATTGTTGGGCTTCTCACGAACAAAGGTCCGGTTAGTTTTACTTCCTATTTTCTGTTCTATTGTTCTGTTTTCTATAAAGTGGCTTATATCCTGTTTCTTTGTTGTGTCAATATAATGGGTGAACTTATTTTAACACATGGTTCATTGTATTTCTATTTTAGGTTTTAGTTTTTAAGTTCTTAGGTTTTAGTTTAATTTAGTTTTTTTTACTTATTTGTTTGTTTATTTATTTATGTATTGTTAGCCTAAGATACATTTTATTCTGTGCAGACAGCTGTTTGCTATCTCACTTCTGCAGTTTAATAGAATTTGTATTTTATTTATTTATTTATTTTATATTGACACAACAAAGAAACAGGATATAGGCCACTCTATAAAAATAGTTTTAGGAGTACAACTCTGTCAGAATTGTCAAATTTACTAGATAATATAGTTAAGAGTAATTATAGAATTAGTTATCAGTAGTGAAATTACTTATGAATCTGAATGGATGAGATACATTTTTGTGATGAAATTAAAAATAAGTTGATAAATTCTTAGTATGTTGTATAATGTTAAAGAGAGATATTGAATCAGCTAAATTAAATTGTTGGGTGCTGTTTTTTTATTATTATCTTGTAATAAATTTTTTGATATAAATATTTTCTATTATAATAAAAATAAATTAATTCAAATTAATAATAATGAATTGAAAAACTGAGTTTGAAAAATAAAATGAAATAAATACAATGAATAAATAAAATGAAATAAATACAATGAATAAATAATGGATAAATAGATTGCTTAGGGTAATGATCATTACATAATGATTAGTGGACTATTATTATAATATTAGTGGTTAAAATGATAGCATAGGTAAATTAATAGTATATGTAAGATAGAAAGTAGTGGATAGAATTTACAATAACTCTAGGGGCGGTGAATGGGGATTTGTCATTGAGAAACGAAATGGTTGGATTTATATTATATCTACAATAATTACAATGTTCTGAATGATGTAGGGGATGTCCATAAGTCGTAGTAAGCTGATAAAATGATTGTCAGTATAATAATAGGATTTGCAAATATATCTGAATTATAAGTGTATGAGTAAGATCTCTTATTTAATATTAAGCAAATTTGATTTAAAGGAATTATAATTATTATTCAAATTCAATTTGAAAGATTTAAATACAAAACAGTACAGAGGGGAAACGATTATGAAAAAGTAGAGAAAAAGTGGAAAAAACGTTAATGGGAGAAAAAGGGGAAATAATTATGCGGACTATTGATCATAAGGTGTGTTTATTAAAAAATAGCTTTGGGCAAAGAAGTGCTTATGGAATTGAGATTTAATTGATGTCATAAGTAAAAACAAGGGTAGATTCAAGAAAAGGGGTAGCGAAAAGTTAAAAAATGAGGGATACAATTTTAATTTTGGGGTAATAAATGTGGGTGTGGCGTAACTAAGTGGATGTTTTGAGTAAGAGTAGGAGTATTAGGCGGGTTAAGGTTTAGGGTTAAGGTTAGGGTTAGGGTTAGGGTTTAGTGTTAGGGTTTAGGGTTAGGGTTAGGGTTTAGGGTTAGGGTTAGGGTTAGGGTTTAAGGTTAGGGTTAGGGTTTAGGGTTTAGGGTTTAGGGTTAAGGTTTAAGCTTAAGGTTAGGGTTTAGGGTTAGGGTTAGGGTTTAGGGTTTAGGGTTTAGGGTTAGGGTTTAAGTAGGAGTATTAGGCGGGTTAGGGTTAGGGTTTAGGGTTAGGGTTAGGGTTTAGGGTTAGGGTTTAGGGTTAGGGTTAGGGTTTAGGGTTAGGGTTTAGGGTTAGAGTTAGGTTTAGGGTTAGGGTTAGGGTTTAGGGTTAGGGTTTAGGGTTAGGGTTTAGGGTTTAGGGTTAGGGTTTAAGTAAGAGTAGGAGTATTAGGCGGGTTAGGGTTAGGGTTTAGGGTTAGGGTTAGGGTTAGGGTTTAGGGTTAGGGTTTAGGGTTTAGGGTTAGGGTTAGGGTTAGGGTTAGGGTTAGAGTTTAGGGTTAGGGTTTAGGGTTTAGGGTTAGGGTTTAAGTAAGAGTAGGAGTATTAGGCGGGTTAGGGTTAGGGTTAGGGTGTAGGGTTCGGGTTAGGGTTAGGGTTTAGGGTTAGGGTTAGGGTTAGGGTTAGGGTTTAGGGTTAGGGTTAGGGTTAGGGTGTAGGGTTCGGGTTAGGGTTAGGGTTTAGGGTTAGGGTTAGGGTTAGGGTTTAGGGTTAGGGTTAGGGTGTAGGGTTCGGGTTAGGGTTAGGGTTTAGGGTTCGGGTTAGGGTTAGGGTTTAGGGTTAGGGTTAGGGTTAGGGTGTAGGGTTCGGGTTAGGGTTAGGGTTTAGGGTTAGGGTTAGGGTTAGGGTTAGGGTTTAGGGTTAGGGTTAGGGTTTAGGGTAAGGGTTAGGGTTAGGGTTAGGGTTTATCCTTCGACTTGACAAACTGGTGATATCTGTATCTTCTGATTTGTGCAAAATCATGAAAATGATTGATTTTGTTTTGTTTGTTTTTAAAACTAAACTGTATGGTCGGCTATCTTCCGGTATGCTGGATAACTGATGTTTTGAAGCGCTCATATATTCCTACCTTTATTGTTTATACCCGGATTTGTGACTTATTTTATCTTTATTTTATCGGATGCACCCTACGAATTTGTGTAATTATGTATGTATATTTTTTACTCTTATGTATGTGTATTTTTTACTCTTATGTATGTATATTTTTTACTCTGATGTATGTATATTTTTTTTATGTATTGTGATTCCCTAGTATGAGTATAAGTGCATTTAGGGTTGTGTGTATAGCGATTAAAACCTGTGCGTAGGGTTCGAGTGCACTCGCACTTGTATGGATTGCCTAAAGAGGTTTTAATACATTGAGTTATGTGTGTATATTATACCTCATATTTATAGATTTGTGTCTATTAACTTATGGATTCTGTGTGTTGGTTGTTTGTCCACACTTCTATGAGTTAATAAGAGTTGCCTACCTCATTTTTAAGTTAGTATACAACCACAATTCTATCTTTTTCAAATGTTTAGTTATAGAAGTGTTTATTATATATCACCATTATATTTATTGTTGTTATAATAATCATCATTATTTTTATTATTACAATTTTTTATCTTATATTTATGCTTTATTTTTATTTCTTATTTTTGATGTCTTATTTTTATTTATACTTTATTAATATTATTATAATAACAATAATAATAAAGAATAAATATTATAATATTATTATTATTTTTATTATTATTATTTTTATTATTATTATTTTTATTATTATTTTTATTAGTATAATTTTGCTATTATTCTTATTATTCAATTTTTATTATGGAATTGATCAAACCCGTAAGTATTTTATTAAAGAAATCATAATTCAAATTTTACCTTACGATTCCCGACTTATGAACTGCGTATCCTTGTGCGTAAATGTTATGTGTAGGCGTATATGACGAGAAAAAGATGTGTATGTTTTTATGTACGAGTTTACCAGATAAGGATATAGTTTACTGGACAGAATTCTATTCTTTTCCCGCCCTAACATATTATACACACACACACACACACACACACCCCCCCCCCCCACACACACACACATATATATATATGTATATATATATATATGTATATATGTATATATGTATATATGTATATATATATATATATATATATATATATATATATATATATATATATATATATATATATATATGCAGCATCTTCTCTTTGCAAGCAAGTATTGTTGAATATAAGAGACAACTCATGTCTAGATATCCTTTGGTAGATCCTTTCAATAGTCCGAATTAGGATCTTAGTTTCGAAGGAGAATTGGCTGAGGAATTTGCCATAGTTTGGATTTGTCTCCCAAGTACTTTCGGACCCATCCGGGTCCATCTTCGGGGGAATGAAGTTAATTAGGTATAGACCATGTGTTTGCATTTATAGAAGGTTTTTGGCGGGAATTATGTACTAAGTACGAAACTATATTTGGAGCTATACACATTTTAGAATATTATTACTGATATTAAAGTTAATTCTATTAATTAGGTATTTTGGTTTTTATATATAGAGCTTCTAATATATGGAGTTTTTGTTTGTTAGTACTAAATTCTAAGAGTTTTGTATTTTCTTGCTAAGAGTTTTCTGAATTCCGATCGGGGGTAGGAGTGGTCGTTAGTTAAGTGTTGGGCTATGGCGCTAGTATCAGACAAATGCATCGTCAATCAACTCGACAAAGTCGTGGTAGTCAAACCTATGTATATGTTTTTTTCTTGGTTGTCGGAAACACAGTCTCCCAAAGGACATTTAAACTCATAAACAAGATTTGTCTTATCCAAAACTCTAATCGAGAGGGAAGAATTATTTGTGATAATAAGGTTAGTGGTTTTACTTTATTGTAGAAAATGATCAGTTTTACTTTTTTATTTGCGTCAGTAGGGAATACGTTCTTATTAATAATATTTCTTAGAACTTGTTCATCTATTTTATAGTTCTGATGGAACTGGTTACGATAAAATAGTTTAATAGTTGTGTTAAGTGGAGAATTAGATTTATTATTATTATTATTATTATTATTATTATTATTATTATTATTATTTGTACTCACTAGGAGTTCTCACACAGATCATCGTCAGTGATTGCTCACCCACAACAACCAGTGGTATTTCCTGGAGTCTGAGTGACAACAAGCCTCCCCAGATTTCCAGTATTCTTCACCTCTTTTCGATAACGAAGCTGTATCGCAACAGCCTCTTACCATTGATTTCTCGCTGGTAAGGACAATTTGTCTTCTCTGGGATTTGGGTGGCAATAAGCCTCTCCAAGGTCCCAGCATTCTCTGCACTTTTCCAGTTAAGGTCTGGTTTGTGCTGTCCCTCCCCAGTCTTCTCATCCTTCTCGACCCTTTACAAATATTTTGCCTGGTGTCAGCCTAGGCCAGCACCAGTTAAAAAAAATAAATAAATACTTGAATAAATAAATGAAATAATATTTTTTTAAATTAATTTAAAAAAAGAAAGAAAAACAAAAGTTTAATTTTTTTCTAATTTTTAAATTGTTTCCTTTTTTTTCCTTTCAATTCCTCAATTTTTTCCTTTTCTCCTTCCTTATTTAAAAAAATAATAGTTTTTAATTCTTTTTAATTCTTATTTTTTTGGAGGGGGTGGGGTTGAGAGAGAGGGAGGAGCTTATAGTGTTTCTTGTAATTTCTGTTTCTTTCGTTCATTTTTGTATAGTGATAGCTGAGGCCGATATAATTTATTGGGGGGGGGGGGGGGTTAGGAAGTGCGGTTTCTTGCAGTTTCTGTTCCTTGGCTCTTGTTGCGGTGTTCTTCGTGTGGTTTTGTTTTCTCCGTTTTAAATTCTTTGTGACTGGTTAACCTTTGTAGCTTATGCGTGTTAGTTTCCGCATTCGAGGATTTTCCTTAAGATTGCAGCTGTTTTGATCATTGCCGTCCTTTGTATGGTTTCGATAGTCCCTTTGATTCCAATTTCTCCAAGTCTTTTCTCGAGTTTTTTTGGGATTGTTCCTAGTGCTCCTACGATTATTGGTATTATACTAACTTTCTTCATGCCTCATATTCCTTTCAGTTCTCTGGCTAGTTCTGTGTATTTACTTCGTTTTTCCGTGTCTTTGATCTTCACTCTGTAGCCTGCTGGAAGGGCGAAGTCTACGATTTTACAAGATTTTCCCTTTTTGTTTATTATAATAACATCAGGTCTCCTTGCTTGTATGAGTTTATCTGTTTGTATATCCATATCCCAGAGGATTTTGTGTTTTTCGTTTTCCAGTACTGTTTCTGGTTTATGTTTTTACCATTTGTCTGCATATTCGAAATTCAATTGTTTGCACAGTTCCCTGTGTATTACTTTCCTAACACAACCATGTCTGTTCTTGTATTCTTTTTGAGCAAGTTTGCTACATTCACTTATTATATGATTTATTGTTTCGTCTCTTTGTTCACACAGTCTGCATTTATTGTTTTCCTGGGTTTTATCTATTTTAGCTTTAATGTAGTTTGTCCTAATCGCATTGTTCTGTGCAGCCATCAGTAAAGATTCCGTTTCTCTGTGCAAGTTTCCTTTTCTTAGCCATGTCCAGCTATTTGCGTTGGTTTCTTCTCTTGTGAGTCTTATGAAGCGTCCATGTAGTTGTTTTTATTTGTAAAACTGGCTTTCATTGTTTTCAAAGGTCCTGTTCTGTTTGTACTGTTCCGATTTGTATCTGTATCGTCTCAACCTTCTTTCTTTTGCTGCTATCTTTTGTTTTAGTTCTTCATGTTTCTTATTTAGTCTTTCCTTGCGATTCGGATTTCTGCTCTTCCATCGTTTACTGTTCTCCTTTATCCTATTTCCGGTTTTAGCTTCCTTTTGAAGTTTGGTGATCTGGATTTCCAGTCTGATCTCCCATCCAGATTTCGTCTGTCCATTCTTTTGGTCAGTCTTCTTTTCCCTTTTTAGTTTCATACTTATGGATTTTGCCCCGCATATATCAAGTTGTTTAGATCTGTGATAGTGTCTGTTGGGATGTACGTGAGTACTCTGTTTACTTTCTCTATTTCAACTTTTAACTTCTTCCAGTCTTCGTTCCTTAGGGATGGAAGTTTTGTTTTGTTCTCGGACATTAATCGTTTGATGTTTTCCACTTCTCTTGCTTCTTCCTCAGACAGTTCTATAGTTTCGTCGTCTTCGCCTTCTTCGGTTTCTGTGTTTCTGTTTTTCCCGTCTTCTTCCTGGGAGTTTTCGTCAAGTGGTGTGTCTTGATCTGTCACGCCATTTAACTTTTGTTTAATTTCCGTTAATTCCATCTCCGAGAACCACCCTCTCTTGAGTATCTGTCTTGTTTGATCTGCTATCCTTTGTGCCGTTGTATTGTAGTCAGTAGAAATGTCCCATAGATCTTTCATTCGCTTCCGATATCCTCTTCTGTGGGGTAGCGGCTTTTGTACTAGCATTACATTACCAGTCTGTTCTCTTTTGTGGTCCATTTCTTTCTATGGTTTTTTGGTCTGTTATTTTCATTCTTGCTTTCTTGTGTTTGGTCAGTGTGCTTATCATATTTGGAATTTGATGGCTTACCTACCTGTTTTTTGTCCGTGGTCTTGTTCCTGAAATTAAAGCAGCCAACATTCGCAGGATGCGGACCGGGTTCCTCATGTTGGCGATCGAGGGAGCACCTGTCCATCATGACACTCAGATCTTTCTTCTGAGTCCCACGGCGTTTATTTGTATTTATAGACATTTATCATGGTTTGGTGTTTGTGGCAACACCAGGCCCAGGTTTAGTTTACCTGTGATCCTGTCACAGGTAGTGTTTCTCTCATTTTCATGAGGTTCAAAGTGCACTATCACACATACATGAAGAAACATTTACGAAAAAAATAATAATGAATAAATAAATAAATAAGTAAATTAAAAAAAATAAAAATAAATAAATAAAAAGATAATATATATATATATATATATATATATATATATATATATTACCTAATTACATAGTATAAGTTTTCTAGGATACTCATGAATAAAATAAAAAAGATGTTAGATTCCCTTCTTATATTTGTCTAATAAATTGATGCAAAGTTATCAAACGTTCGGTCGAAATTAAAAAAAAAGCGTTAACTTTTGTTCTCTAACGTGACTAGCTACTTTTTGGGGAGGAGGATTCAATTACGTTCAACTCAAACAAAACGCAAAAATATTATCTCCCGACGCCCGAATTGAAATCTCAGAAGTTTCTTATTAGTTAAAATTAAAATTACCAGTAAATATAACATTTGTATATCTACCAAAAAGACGTCTTCACTTGATTCGCTCGAGACTTTAAAATAAAATAATAATAATAAAAATAATAATAATAATAATAATAATAATAATAATAATAATTATTATTATTATTATTATTATTATTATTATTATTATTATTATTATTATTATTATTATTATTATTATTATTATTATTATTATTATTATTATTATTATTATTATTATTATTATTATTATTATTTTTTATTTTTATTTTTAAACATTCGAATTTGTTGGTCGATTACGTAGTTTGGGAAGCCATTATTAACTAGAGTTTTTTATATTGATAAGTTCATGTTGGAAGATAGTAGGGGAGGAGGCAATTAGTTTTGCTCGTGTTAGTAAGTTTTGAATAATGGCTATTTTACATCTAAAAGAACATTCACTAAGAAGTTAAGGGTACATGAGTTTTTAGTGGGTTTTTGATAGGTAGCTGTAGAGAATTCATTGTGATTACTGTCTATTAAAACGTCTAAAAAAAGGATTTTTTATTAATGTTTAATTCGTAGGTATATATATATATATATATATATATATATATATATATTGTGTGTGTATTTAGGCAGCATTTTCTCATTTGTGCAGACATTGTTAAAAATAACAGACTTCGTCTGTTTAATTATACCTTTTTTATTTTTTCAATTTTTCTGATGGTCTTTTTTTGTATTAAAATAAACAAAAATTTAACAAATGTTCCATAGTTTTCACATGTTTCACGAACGTTTTCGATTCTTCGTCGAATCATCCTCAGGTGAACAAAAAAGTTGGAGAAAGAAGAGAATTTAAAAAAGACAGTGGAAAAACGCACAGAGAAGTTTATATATATATATATATATATATATATATATATATATATATATATATATATATATATATATATATATATATATATATATTTATATATATATTCTTTTCTCCTCCCATAACATGTTATCATGTCAACTGTTAATGGTTGACCTGTCGAAATCTAGCGACGAAAAAAGTTAGACGCCTCGCGTAAATTAATTTGATTGGTCGACGCCTGAAATAGGAATATAGAAAACTTTTACGGTTTGCATGTTCAAAAGTGATATTTTTTTCAATTCAATCAATTTGGCAAAAAAAATAAAACAAGCATGTTTCAGTTGCCATGTAAGGAAAGGGTGGTAGAAATTTACACAGAAGAGGATACAGTAGCCGAGATTACTTCGAATTGCTTCGTTTTTGGCGCATTTATTACCTCTCTTGGTAGACTATTGTAAGGTCCATGGATCCTCGTTCAATCGAAATCGGTGGTCAAATAGATTCTTGTGGTGTCCGCGTAGACGCTTTTCTGCTGCAGGAGTGAACAATTTGTCCTGAGATATATCGTAATGACCATGAAGGAGATTGTAGGCACAAAATGAAATCACCGCATAATCGTCGGCGCTCAAGGGTAAAAAGGTTAAGTTTCTTGAGTTGGCTTTCATAAGGCAGATCCCATAGACTCTGCACCATTCGAGTAGCCAGTCTTTGAACTCTTTTCAGATGCTGAATATCAGGTATAAGATATGGATCAGATGCTTGGACACCATACTCTAACAGTCGTCTGACGAAAGAGACATAAAGTGGTAGAAATATTTCAGGAGTGAGTTTGCAGAAATAATACTGAATGAGAAAAAAGAGTGATCCGTCCTTTGTTTGCATGCAATGTTTCGATGGCTTCAAGCCTCCTTGAGCAAAGCCGTGTCACTGCTGAGAGTAAGAGCCGAGTCAGAAGGCGAACCCACTGCAATATGGCAGTATTTATCGACATTAAGGTATAAGTCCGATTTAACGGACCATTTCCATGCACGTTGAAGGCTTGACTTGAGATTGTCAATTTCGCTTCTACAAACTGCTAATTTGACGTCATCTGCAAATAGGAGCACGTTTCCACCAATCACTTCCGGCATGCCGTTTATATAAAGTAGAAAGCACGGAACCTTGAGATACACCTTGAGATACACCACTGCAAGCATCCATTTCAGATGACAGACTGCCATTTATCTGAACCCTGTATATACGATCACCAAGAAAGGATCTTATCGACTTTATAATCGATTCATGAAGACCATGGGTGTAGAGTTTATATACAAATAAGCGGTGAGTGACAGAATTAAAGGGTTTGGCAAAGTCCAAAAAACAATGTCAGCAGTATCTCCATCGTCCATTATACTCGTAACCTATTCTTCCATCACAAGTAAATTTTTGAGGCATGAACGTTTTGGAATGAAACTATGTTGAGATGGAGAGATGGTATCAGTAAATGTAAGATGAGCCATGATTGCTCGCTTGAGTAGAACTTTCATGGATTTTGAGAGGATAGAGATGAGGCTTACTGGTTTATAATTCATTGGGTCTTCTTTGTCACCCTTTTTAAAGATAGGGCAGATTGTGGCGACCCGCCAATCAACAGGAAAAACTCCGGTAGTCAATGAAAAGTTTAAAGGGACTGCTAAAGGTTCAGATAGTTCAGGTGCAACAGCCCATACAATTGTTGGATGTAGTTCATTGAACCTTGCCCCTTATTCACATTCAAGGACAAAAGCTGCTTCTTGACCTCATTTTGAGTGATGGTGATTGGCCGCATTAATGGTGCTATCATATGTAACGTTGCAGGTTCTCTCCCATCATTGTCTTTGAAAATATTTGCGAAAATATCGGCAAAGAGAAATGCTTGTTGGTTTGAGTGCTCATTTTATTCCTTTGGAATTACGTAGAGTTACAATTTGGTTGTTCAATTTTTTTTATTTCTTTGCACGTAAGCATAAAAACGCTTCGGGTTACGCACAGCATCAAGAGAAAGTTGTTTCTCAAAATTTTGTCTACTTATGCTGGAGATGTGCTCAACATGATTACGTTGTTTTCTGTAGATCTCCAAAGCCGCCTCAGACATTGTCTCTTGGTAATGCCCCCATGCAGCATTTCTCAGTTTTCGTTCATGAAGAATCTTCCTAGTAATCCATAGTTTGTGTGTCTTGTGTTTTGGCGCTTTCAGAGGTACAGACATATCGGTAAGGTACAATACAAATTTCTTTATTTCTACCTACATTGTTTCAACAGTTTGACACTCAGTGAGGCTATGCCAATCTTTCATCGGAAGCCGCTTTAATTTGATCATGATTCATAGCTGCAAAGTTTCTTCTTGGTTTTTCTCAGACAGGGGGGGGGCGGTGCGAACGTGGTGTGCAGGCAAAAGCTCAGAACTGCACGATCACTCTTGCTAAGTTGAGGTAAAATTTGTAGAGAAGAAATGGAACTTGGGTAACAGATGAAGACAAGGTCAAGCATCGACGATCTTTGGCCAATTCTGGTTCTTGTAGATTTTGTAGCATGCTGGTATAGAAAGCATTCCTCCATCATGTCCAAAAGCGAGTTATCAAATGCGTCATTGAAAGTGCACAGATTTGACTGCATTCAATTTCCCCAGTATTCTGGCGTTTGGAGACAGCCTTCAGAATTAGTGAGACTTTGGTCATCAGCGTCTGTAGAACTTGGATTGCGATATATTGAAAGTACAGGAATATTTTCCCTGCCAATGTTTATATTGCAGAAAACAGCATCAAATTTATCAGACAGGTGACCATTTAGAGGAAGTTGAAGTTGGATGGTTTGAGTGAGGATCTTGCATACATCATAACTTCACTGCTTTTTCTTTGGGATCTGCCACGGCGAAAAGAAGTAAAACCATGCAGGTGAATCTCTGTTTCTTTGAGTTCTGAGGATAGCCAAGTTTCAGTTATCACTAACAGATCTGTTTTCTCATCTGCGATAACGGATTGAAGTTCACTCAATTTCGAGCGGATTGGATTACTATATATATATATATATATATTGGTACAGAACAAATAGTACAACATTAGTACCATCGGTTTCAAGCACAGAAGGACTTACCCATCCGGCTCTCTTCAGTTTATGATGTCATCTGTTTCGAAAAATCGGATTTTCCGAAACAGATGACAACATGAGCTGAAGAGAGCCGGATGGCTAAATCCTCCTGTGCTTGAAATCGACGGTACTAATGTTTTACTATTTTTTTTTGTACCAAAAATAAATACATATTACACTCTTAATTTTAATTTTAATTCTCAATTAATCGAGCACGTTGCTGGGATTTTTCCTAGTATATTACAAAAGAAGTTATATATATATATATATATATATATATATATATATATATATATATATATATATATATATATATATAGTCTTCAGGCTAAAATTTTAACCTGAATATTCCCCCAACCGGGGATGAAACGCGAGAGCCTCTGTGTAGCTTAATTGCCATAAATATATTAGAGTCATCTGAAAAATCGCTTACAGCGGTCATAGTTGATTAAAATACGTATTTTATTATATATATATATATATATATACATATACACACACACACACACACACACACATATATATATATATATATATATATATATATATATATATATATATACACACACACACACATATATATATATATATATATATATTACTGTTTCATATTTGTACTAATATTAGTGCACACCTTGCGTCAAAACGACGGAAACCATTATGCTTCCCCTGTATTTGCACTTGATATCTATCTAGATATATTATTAAAATCTTCATATAAAGTCCTAGAACTACGTCACTAATTTAATGTTTCATATATACATTATTAATATCATTTCTGATGACCCAAAGAAAAACACACATCGTTTAATTTTTATTATCGAATGGAAGATTTCTTTCCAAATTCATTTCATAAGGCGGGGTAAGTCTGAATTTGTTGTTTGAATTTCTATTTGCTTTCTCGCTTCACCTCACTACTTGAAATGCTTTCGTCCAGGTACTAGAAAATGGTGCATGTTTTACTCGCTAACTTTTGTGTGACGGGATGAAAATACACAGACACACATATATACAAATACGTACATATCGGTCTTTAGTATAGAGTTTAGGATTATGAGAAGATACGAATTTAAATGTCTAAGTTTAGCTATAAATTCGTGTTTTATAGCTAAATATAGACATTTAGATATAAATGTTCTTTGTCATCTGAGACCCGACTAGCTTACAGAGCTTCAAATACAGACAGCATAAGCATTCATAGAAGCAAATAGTACTCTCAACATTTATCCACAAAAACATTTTTTAATTCATAGAAGCAAATAGTACTCTCAACATTTTCCCACAAAAACATTTTTGTAAATGTATTATAGTAAACTTATTTTGGTCTGAATTCGCAACTGTAAAATATGATTCCTTGTTGTAGTTTTATTCGCAATGTTACTGTATTCATAGGCAGATTTAAATTCTTCCGTGATATGTCTTTGAGCACTTAGTAAGAATGGTTCTAAATTATGTAAAATAATTCCTTATATATATATATATTTTAAAAACTACTTTCTTCATTGGTTATTTAATCTGTAATTATTATTTTTATTTGTCATTTCATTTAAAATTACTGAAAGAGCAGAAAAACATAAAAAGAGATGCTCTCATCTAATTAGTAAAAATGTAAATTGACGAATTAAATTCAAAAAAAATCTACACAGAGTTGTCCGCCCATAAGCAAAATAGAACCTCGTATATTTCTGTCGATGACTTCAACAAGATTCAATGCTATTCGAACATGACCTTAAATGACATGAGATTTGTACCTACGGATTTCCATCTGGTAGGGACATCTCCAAGGAAGACCCTGAATTGTCCTATTTGTGTTTCTATATTGCACCTACTCACAGCAACCCTTTTCATCTTTGCCCACTGTGGAGGTCCCCAGATGTCGGAGAGCCTTCTACTCCAATAGCTTCTTTCCTCGTGCTGCCGGCCTCTGGAACTCCCTCCCTGCTCTCTGTTTCCCCGACAGTACCGACATGCAGATGGTTTAAAACTAATGTAAACAGACATCTCGCTACACTGCTCCCAACTTGAGGTGACACCCAAAACCTACACCCTAATTCTCAATAACCCTTTACGTCTACAGTGGCGGCCTGCCCTGTTTGGGGTGAAATATGTTTAAAAAAAAGTTACTGTCATTGAGCGAATCACTGAACATTTGACAAGGTCCTGTCTGTTTACCTTTCTACCAGCATTCATGTCTGTGGTGACTTTAACGTTCACAATCAACAGGGCGGTCGCTAGAAAAGCGGGAAACTTGTCAAACGGTAATTTATTTTACAAAGAATAACTTTTATAAAAATTTTCATGGAATAATATTATAATGCACTCACAGATGCTCAAAATGCTATTATAGCAGCACATTAAGCTAGAAATCTAAGTTCGTGTGGCGTATTGAAAAGTAATCTGTGCGATATAATTCCAAGACATTACAAAGCTCGTTTTCAAATCATCAATAAAGTCTATGTCGTGTGTCATTTCTAAGTCTCCGCTAATAACAAGCTCCAAACACAGTAATCTATGACATTTAAGTCTGGGATTTTTGAGGGCCAATCCTCCGGTGCAATGGAATTAAGAATAGATCGCTGAAGAAATTGAATCTAAGCCCTTGCTTAAATTTCCCGCCTTTCTAGCGATCACTCTGTATAATGGCGTAACAAGATTTGTGATGAAAGAAAGTTTTGCAATGACTTTTCGTTTGCATATGAGCTGACTCAGATTGTTGAGAAACCCATAAGCATACCCGATGCTGATAGACATTTTG
Organism: Sepiola atlantica; assembly: GCA_963556195.1. Taxonomy (NCBI): domain Eukaryota; kingdom Metazoa; phylum Mollusca; class Cephalopoda; order Sepiida; family Sepiolidae; genus Sepiola; species Sepiola atlantica. The sequence goes on from OY744520.1 coordinate 11,080,005, forward strand.
CAAGTCCTTTTTTAAAAAAATCTTTTCCTGACAACTTCCCCTGTTCATCTACTGTTATATCTCCTCTAGGATTCCCCAGTCACTCAGTTGTTTCTATTTAGAGTAAATCTATGTTCAGAGAGACCTCAGATATCCCTTTCTATCACAGAGTGTATCGATACTCAAGGGCTGATTGGGACAGCTCAAGATTTTCTATCTCCGGAATTCCTTTGCAGTTTCAGAAATAATGTTTCTTTCCTATGTCGCCTCCCATGTATCTGATTAGTTAATCGCTGGTATTGAGAGTATTTTTAGAGTGTATAAAACACTTTAAAAATACTAACAGAGACATAACAGCCAAGCATGGAACATTCCTCAGTGTGCCGCTGCCATTGTCACAGAAACCACTATTTCAATTGTTTTCAAGAAAGCCAAAGTGGCCTTTAAAACTGCCCGCAACCACTGCAGTGGTTTATAGAAAATTCAAAATAGTCCTATGCTAAATCTATTGAATCTAGAATTGTAGAGCAAAGATTTGGTTCTCATGAGTTTGGAAAATAACAGATGTAATACTTCTATTCCAACCACTATTAATGGGTCAAAGGTTATATCCCCAGCATCTGATCAAGCCAAACTTTTCGCAAATAACTTTACATACAATTGCATCATTTGCGATCAGGGTCACCTACTTCGAGAATTTCGCGCTATGATTAAGAGTCAGATACGTCCTAAGCTGGAGTACTGCTGCCACATGTGGGGTTGAGGTGCTGCACAGAGCATTCTTTCTTGCCTTGACAGAGTACAACATCGATTTCGCAAACTAGTGCGAGATGATCTGTTCTATACCTCACAACCCCCATTCTCACCGAAGAGACGTTGCTAGTCTTTCTCTACTCTATCATTATTTGAAGATTTTAGATCGATCTTCGATCTCTGGTCAAACATTCACAGCAAAGACGCGTCTATCTACCACGACTTCAAAGAATTTTCATATTTTCTTCTAACGGAACTTCCATGAACAGCGTTTCTTACCAAGAACTTCCCATTTTTGGAACACATTGCCAGGGGAACGCTTCCCTACAGACTACAACATGGTCGTCTTCAAGTGAAATATCAACAAGTACTTGTCGAGCTGTCTTCTTAAGAAATCGAATTTTGTTCATTAAATTCATTGTTTTCAATCCTCTCATAGTATTATTCATCATCCAACTGACATTCTCATTAATCTTATCCTCGAGTGGCTTTTGGCCTTAGTATATAAAAAATCAAAATACTTTTTATTCTCACCTATCAATTAAAACTATTATTTTTTATTTCCTATACAAAACATCACACCTATCTTCTAACACTGATTTTCGCTAATTCTTTACATCCCATTCTCAAGTTAAACAAACACGTTCCACATCAGCTACAGTAAACATTTTTACGGGTTACCTTTGCAAAACATGTTTATAATGCTGCTTTGATAAAAAAATTATTCCAATTTTATTACAATTTGTAGAAATTTCGTTTTTATGATTTAATATTGTTTTTTTTTACGCCAATAAACATTAAAATCTGTAGTTTTTTGCTCAGACATAATAATTTATTTTTGATTTCTGATTTTATCAAATCTATTTAAATAATCTTACATCATACAACATTTTTGTCTGGTTTAATTTCCAAAAATAACACTTGATGTTTGAAACAAAGAAAATAAGACTTGATGTCCGAAACAAAATCAGCAACAAATGTGCGAAACAAAAATAGCCACTAATGTCCGAAACAAAACCACACTGGATTTCCTAAAAAAATCAACATCATTTGATGTCCGAAACAACAAAAATATCACTTACTGTCCGAAACAAAAAAAAATAGTACTTGATACCCAGAACCAAAAAGTAGCACTTGATGTTCAAAAATAATAAAATAGCATTTGTTGTCTAAAACAAAGAATAGCTCATTGATATCCGAAACAAGATATAGTCATTGATTTTTAAAACGAAAAATAGCACTTGGCGTTTAAAGCAATAAAATAACACTTGATATCCAAAGCAAAAAAAAGTCTCAGCAAAATAGCAAGATAGTTTTTCACAGATCGTGTTCGTTCTTTGGACAAAGGAATTTCGAAAACGTTGAAAATATCTGAAAATCATTTATTTTTAAAACCTGCGCCAAGAAATGATTATTTATGTCCAATATGGCGGTTTACCTTTTGTAGCTTGTCATCTTTTCTTTACATTTCTTTTAACTGGTCCCGTTGAAATGGGCCAAAACGCGATCTAGCGATCAAAAAATAAGGAAAGGTGACCCAAGACGGCCATATTTCCTCTCCTTTCAGTAAGACATTCAAATGTCCTATATCGGAAGTCAGACAAATAACACCCATTACGGTTGCCTCCCTTGACTAACAATCACACTTTTGCTGTTCACACTTGGAATCTTCCAAAATTGTTGAAAATAAACTGATTCATTGATTTTTTTTCTAACAATAACAAAAAGCTTCCCCACTCGACTGCAGACAAAACTTCGTGCTCTTTTATCATTTCCGGAAATAATGGTTGTTCTTTTCTAGTTTTAGCGACAACTGAAAAAGTTTGACGCCAATTCGCCTGAAAGTTAAACAAGGAAATTCAAAAGGAGATTATCTTTTTGTCTTAGAATCGTTAAACCCTTATCTATCTATCTATCTATCTATCTATCTATCTATCTATCTATCTATCTATCTATCTATCTATCCAAATCACACTTATATATTAACGTTCTGAAAAGAACACAGACGGATGTGACATCATACCACTGGGACGAAATAAATCGTCCGTTCTGATTGACCAGTAGAATAATAAGGCTATATATATATATATATATATATATATATATATATATATATATATATATATATATATATATATATATATATATATATATATATATATATATATATATATACCATGATAAATGCCAGTATACTGAAATCATGTGCCCTTAATAGGAGTAAGATGAAAATTCATATACACTAAATGTACAAAAGCAAGGAAATTCCCTAATTTTTACACTTTTATTGTCATTAAGGGTATGCGAGCACAACAGGGCTATGTATTTTACTGGTAGGAATTTTTCTTCAGCGCACCTCACACACTTCATCCACTCATGCATAGAGATTTATACTGTAGTGATGTGATAATGAAATGGTTTGGTTGATATTTAGTCATACCCTTAATAATAATAAAAGTGTAAAAATTTGGGAATTTCCTTGCTTTTGTACATTTAGTGTATATGAATTTTCATCTTAACCCTATTAATGGCACATGATTTCAGTATACTGGCATTTATCATGGAATGTCACTACTTTTGTAAAGGCTATGCCTCAAGACAATGGTCATTTTAAAGGTTTTTTTTGAATTTTCTGGAAAACTAAGGTATATGGTAAACTGAAATTAAAATGCCATCAACTAGACGCTAAAACCTTTATCTCTGCCAAAAATCAGCTGAATCCATCAAATAGTTGATGAGATACAGGGTGGCACACACGTACGTACGTACACACGGATAACACAAAATCACTCCTGACCTTTCTGGATCTCTGGGTTGCCTTGACTAATGATGCTGAAATTCTACACACTTATAGAACCTATCAAATGAAAATTTTGTGCAAAGTTTTAAATAATTTGGTTTATTGGTTTTTGAGTTATGATTGATCAAATAAATGAGATTTCTAGCATAGGTTGTTTTGAAGTCTATTAAGGGATAGAGCGCTATCGCGCCTCCCTTGATATATATATATATATATATATATATATATATATATATATATATATATATATATATATATATATACAAAATGTGCCACGAAGCCGGAAAAGGTAGGTTTAGAGAAGAGGTCGTTTAATCTAACTTAGTAGTTACATTCATTGATGTTACACCAAAACATCACAGTTATACTAAGCATTAATCCGCCATTTACCAAATCAAACTCGCTCAATCATTAACCTACAAAAATGAATGAAAATATAAGTAAATTAATAAGAGAATTCAAATAGAAAGCAATAATAATATAGCTTTTAATTTAAACTTTTTATTTTAATTTTATTAATAACATAATTAAATTTTCAATATTCATTGCCAGTACACAAATAATTTCATTCCACCAACTTTGAAAACAAAATTCAATTTTTGTTTTACTATTTTACGCTCGAGTTGTTTACATAAGCTAGCGGATATTTATAGCGAGTGAGTGATGCGATTAAGTGACGAAAGCAGAGAGGAGGAAACTCCCTATATGCTAATTGTCTGGCTTAGCAGAGTGGGGAGAGATTTTTAAAACCTTCGATACAATAGGGTAATTGACGAATCTTTCTGAAATGGCCAAACAGATGTTATCCTAAATCCAGAATGACCAGCTTGACGAAAACCGTGAAACCCGAATATCCCCATCAGACATTGTAATGTATAATATTTAAATACAATACTTTATATAAGCTCTTGTAGAACCGACGATCGAGCACTTTATTGTTTTTTTCAACTAACTTGGGATACATACTATATATATATATATATATATATATATATATATGCATTAGCGAGGTTTTATAAAAAGATATATATTTAAGTATATACTCTTTATAATCCCCAAACTTTTTTCAAATTGCAAGCTCAATGAGGTTCTGTTACAAGCTTCAGAGCATATATACTTTTAAGTTATATTTCAATGACCAAAGGAAAAATCAATCGATTACCATAATTTTAATTTATTTTTTATTCATTTTTCTCAATTTCTCCATTTTCCGACTTCAACAAATATCTGTATTTTTCCCCTTCGTCTTACAAACAAATTTTATATTCATTTTTTCCATTTAAATTTTCTTCACAGCTTAGTCAAAAAAATATAATATTCATGGAAAAAACATATGAATCCAAAACAGAAAAAAGGAAGATGAGAAAAGCCCAAGGAGACAGCTTGGTAAAAACAATTGCAAGATAAAAGGCACGAAAAACGCTCGTAAGATATGAAAACACAAAAATATTATTTTTCATAAGACGAAGAGAAAAATACAGGTATTCGTCGAAGTCGGAAAATGCGGAAATTGAGAGAAAAAAATAAAATAAAAATTATGGTAATGGATAGATTTTTGGATTGATTTTTCCTTTAGTCATTGGAATATAACTAAAAAGTATATATATATATATATATATATATATATATATATATATATATATATATATATATATATATATATATATATATATATATATAGCATAATATGAAATGAAATAATAAAATAAGGTGCGAATCAAATTTTATTAGAATTCAATGTTCAGGCAAAGTACCTTAAAGTCCTTAACTCATGAGTTTTCAAAGAAAATTCTTCTCCTCAGAGGGCCATTACCGCAATGACATTACTGCAGGTAATAAAATTAAACTTTGAAAATATATAAAAAATATATATAAAAATACGTAAAAGTATATAAAACATCAAATATATCAGCCCAAAACATACTTTTTTGTTAAAGCTATACAGTCCATTCAAGTCATACAATTTAAAACATATTCAGGAAAGATATCCAAGATGTTAATTGAAAAGTGATCCAAGTGGTGAATGGTAGTCCAAAAACGAAAAAATTATCCAAGCGAGAAACCTGTTTGCAATCGATGCAGTAAATGACAGTGAAAAATGTATCCAAGGTGTATGCAAATTAATGAAACGATATATATATATATATATATATATATATATATATATATATATATATATATATATATATATATATATATGTGTGTGTGTGTGTGTGTGTGTATATAAACATTTATTAAATATATATACACTTCTAATTGGACAAAATATAAATAATTGCCACGCAATTTTCTTATGAGAGGTTATTTTTATTGTCTCCAATTATAATGAGCTTTAATTGATTAAGTTGTTAATATATATTGAAATTTTCTTTGATAGAACTAAGAAAACGTACATAATTTTAAATTTTTCGAAACTTTATACTTATATAATCAGATACGTTGAATTAATAAGTTGGCTTTCATATTATTGATTAATGTATCAGACTACCAGAGATGATACTGCGTTTGTTATATTTTTTCAGAACAGACTTAAGATAAATGACTAAGTTTTGTATTTGTAGATATTTTAATAATTAATAAAGTGTTTCTCGACTAATAGTTTAATTCAATAAATTCATAACTCCTTTATTTAGTAATCAACTTTCGCCATCTATTTACTTTACCCTTACTTATTCATACCTGATAAGACTTTATACTATCAGTGTTCTATCTAATAACTATTTGTTTAAATTGATGTTTTACAGTCATAGAAAGGTAATTTTTCAATTAAATTCATAATTGACGCTAATGGTATTAAATATCGATTATTCAATGTTGTCTTATCATCTATTTGGTTTTGCATATTGTATATGAATTTATTTTACTTTAATTATTCAATGTTATGGTTTGGTTTGGTAGTTTTGTTTTACGGCATATCAACCCTTTTTGGGTTATTTAATGCCGAATCTGGTCATTATAGTAAAAGTTTTTATGCTTCAAGTTCTTTATATCTTCAAATGTTTAATCATCGTTTTTGGTTTGGTAGTTTTGTTTTACGGCATATCAACCCTTTTTGGGTTATTTAATGCCGAATCCGGTCATTATAGTAAAAGATTTATGCTTCAAGTTCTAAAAATAAAATAAAAAAGGGGAGGGAGAAAGGGAGAGGGGCTGTTGTTTTTGTTTTTGGTTTTGTAGAACATAATTAAGTTTTACAAAGAAAAAAAAAAAAAACGTCAATGTAGGTGAATTTCGTCTCAGGGAGCCACAGGGCAGCCTGATCTGGTATCACCAGTTCAATGTTATGTAAATATGACTATTATATATAAGATAATTAAAAAAGATGGCTATTTTCAAAAATATAAGATTCTCATTCTATACTTATATACCTGTATATATATATATATATATATATATATATATATATATATATATATATATATATATATATATATATATATATATATATATATATATTATAAATGGGTTTTAAGTGCATTCTATAGATTCAAGTTATAGGTTTCTATTTAAATTGACGTGCGTCAATCCATATTTAATTTTAACTCATGGTAGTTAGTCTATATAGATCCAATAGTGGTTACCTAATTATAAATAACATTTATTAATGCAAATTCATAGTTTTAGAGTTCATCCTATTTTTCTATTTTTATAATTTTTGTCTATCAAATTATTTGATGGTATTTTAATTTGCTATATTCAAATACGTTTTTTATGCAAACAAGACTCTACGATTTCAGCCTTCTTGTTAATTAAATTCCCTTTATAAGTAAGAATCGATACTGCCTCAGCAAGACAAAGACTACATATTAAACATTTACTGAGAGAATTCTTCTTGGCTTTGGTTAAAATATACTATTCCATTTTAATTTTATGTTTTAAGGGAAAGTAATCTATCTTTACTTCCCACCACAGCATCTTTTCTTGTGGTTGTTGAATCTTGTTTTGAAAGGTTATTCAGTGGCCTCTATATATAGAAATAATTTATGCGTTGAAATAACACTCCATTTATATATCATCACAGAATTAAGACACCTACAGTTAAGGTGACAGTTTGAAAAGGTTTCGACAGTTTCTTTTATTTTCAATTGACTGACTTTCTAATTTGTTATTACTATCGGTATATCTATTTAGTTTAGAGTTATCAGAAAATATAATAGTATTCTCTAGAATTAGCATAACCGATTAGGAAACTTAACTTGTGTTTTCATTAATAATATTGTCTAAAATATGATGTATATTAAAGTTATCAATTATTCGATAAAATCCATTATGTCTATTTGTGTTAATATGGTCACTATAGAGTGGATTAAACCATATAGTCTTTCTACATATAATTATTTTTTGCCGTTATTGATGGTTATTGTTTGTGTTTTCACATTCATTATTTCTACCTATGAAATTATTGCTCAAATTATTGTTAGTTTGATTAATTATATTTACATTATTAGATGGTTTAAAATTCCTATTTTTACAAGGTTACACTGTGGGTTATTTTTGTTAATTCTATTCTTGTGTTTCTCCAGTGTCATATTATATGAAATAGCATGACTATTGCCCGTGTTATGCATAATTATATATCGTGGATGGCATCTCGATCGTTTATAAAATATGTTTCTACATTGTACTTTGATCTTTTAGTGCCTAATTATAATATTGCCTATCCTCATTGAATGTAGGTTCATTGGCCAATAGTCTCAAAGGCTTCTAAATATGTTAAGAATTTTGGTTCAAGGGATATATATATATATATATATATATATATATATATATATATATATGGAGAGAGAGAAAGAGACAGGGGGTATTAATTGTATAAATGCGTAAAAAATAGTATATGAGAACTCTTAATTTTGAAACCGATATAACTGCCATTTTAAATCTATTTACACTTATATTAACAAATATGTAAACTAACCAATTAAAGGGGAGATAACTCAACAAAAAACTGTACCAAGTTATTCGCCCACAACGAAAAATACAAACGTAACTTCATAACAAAAATATAAAATGATGAGCAAGAACTTTATAACAAAAATATAAAATGATGAACAAGAAGAATTCAAATAGATGAACAGAAAAATAAAGAGGATTTTGATTGAGAAATTGTATGACTGTAGTAACCCGCAACAAAACGTATTAGAGTCATCTGAAAAATCGCTTACAGCATGAAACCAGTGGTCATGATCGATTAAAACACGTACTTAAACCTATACATAAATGCACACAAACACACATGCATGCATACATATATACATGCACACCCTTACATATACCTACATATATATACATATTTATTACTTATTTTTTCTTACCGCCGAGGAAGTGGGAAACTACTAAAAAAATAAGTACTAAAAAAATAGCGTTTTTTAATCTCCAGTAAAACAATAACTAAACTACGTAACTAGACGAATACTAGACGAATGCCCGACCAAGGACGGGTAAAATCAATTCTGCAAAATCTTTGCACCAATTTTATTTAAATTTATGAATATTAAAATCAAAATATAATGATACTTAACGTCATGTCTAGAATCCTTATTCAAATTTTAATCAAAGTCCATTACATGATTTTGATTTTAAAAATGTCTAAAATTTAAGTCTTAAGCTTAAGGGGTCTTAAGCAGAAATTAAAATTTACAAGGTTTCTACTCCCTTTTACCCCTTTCCCCTAAAACTGAATAACCTAAATATAGCTCATATTACGACTCCCTACGCCTAGCAGCTGTGTTCCAAAATCCACAGTGATCGGTTTATTAATTTATGAGTAGAACCTGTATATACAAATATATCAACATACACACATACCTAACTTTATATAAATGTTTATCTTCTAAAAGAGTACCCGTCCTAGGACTATTAAACGAATTCTCCGAACAGAACAGTTTTGCACCACTTTTATGTCCCTTTACGAAGATTAAAAAAAAATCAAGATATGATGATACTAAACCTTATGTCTAGAATCCTTGTCCCAATTTTGATCAAAATCTATATCAGGATTTTGATTCTAGAAAATGGCTAAAATTTAAGAATTTTCCAATTGATTTGTGTACCATTGGCATTATTGATTTTCGAATATGGCATGAGGCACGTGGACTACTTCGCATGTCGGACTTTGACCTTTGTTCTCGATTCACAATCGAATTGTTGAGAGACAGCGACGCTTATTATTGAGTTTTGTTCAAACAATCGCGTCTCTTTGTTGTTCCTAGAACTTCTTCTGACAAGCATTCACTGACTTTGATGGCGGCAGGTTTTCTCGACACTTTTACCCCAACTCAAAGGGGTCAGTGCGCGTGTGTTGAGGGGATATGTAAATCAAACACACCGGAAACACAACCCAAACCCACATTTAAGGTAGAACGATCAACTGTTAGGGACACACCCACTTCTTTTCTTTTTCTCTTCTTTTCGTTTCGTTTCTCTTTTTCTTTTCTCTTTATTTCTGTTTTTGAATTTCTATCGCTTTATTTCTCTCTTCTCTTTTATTTCTCTTTATTTTTCTCTTTACATTTTATTTGTCCCCTTTCTTTTTCTTTCTTTTTAAATCCCTTTCTATTCATTTCTCTTTATTTCCTCCTTTTCATTTTTATATATCTCTTTATTACTCCTTCTTTATTTCCCTTTATTTCTTCCCTCTCTCTCTGCATTTATTTCTCTTTATTTCACCCTCTCCATTTATCAATCTCTTTTTATTTCTTCCTTCTCGCTTTATTTGTCGTTCTTTATTAATTCCACTCTTTCTCTCTTTTCTGTCCCTTTAATTGTTTCTCTCTGATTTTCCATCATTTTTCACTAGAAGAAAAATTCATTCGTTCCCAAGTGATTTGATGTCGACTCAAGTAGGTTCATTCCCAGCTCTTCTTTTAACTGACCTTCTCCACCCCAGCTTTTTCGTCAAACCCCTCCATTCCTGACACCTAAAACCGTATTCCTTCCTCTTCAATTGCCACAGTTTAAAAAAAGTATAAAAATGACATTGTTTATTGAAATTAAACTGAGGACAGCATTTCGAAAAGATCAAAAGAAAACAAACAACCCAAAAAACAAAACAACAAAATACCCACCCCTCATCGCCATCGCAAATAATAAAAAAAAAGAATTACAATATTCAAAACGAATTTTGAATTTTCTTTTTTGAATGAGGCTAGGATTTTCTCAGTCTTTTTGCATGGACACACACATGTACACAAACATATATATATAATAAAGTAAAGTAAGTCATCTATATAACAAAGTAAAGTCGGTCCATGTGTCGAATTTTGTCATCGATACCGTATGTCCTTCAACATCATTATTTCATTTTGAATAGCCAGTTTTTGGATTGTGTCACAATGTTCTGCAGAACAATTAAATATAATTACATTTAATTTCTTTTCAGAAAATACTTTATTAGACTAGGATTATTTATTTTTTGATGGATGTCATCTTTATTATCAGCAGAAAATTTAAATTTAAATAGAAACCATTTTTGTTATCAATAACAAATCCAGTTCCTCATAATAATACATTCTTATTACTAAGAAAAACAGTTAAATAATATATATTTTTATTCATAAGAGACAGAAATAATTAGGAAATCCTCTGGATTTTTAGAAATCTTGCTGCCGTCTACTGTTATCGGTACCTAAAATTGTTTTCCCTTCTTCCATATTACATCGTCTTCAGACATTTTCAACATGGCCGCCGAAGCTTTCGTTATGTTTAAGTCTATCTGACGTTGCTCAATCTCAACTATTGTGTACAAAATTACTGTCGTAGTAGGCGTAAGTCGCAACATTCTACTTATTCTTATTTTATTTCAAAGATTAACTCATTATTGCCTGTAATTAACCAATGCGAGCAGCGATATTCTGACAGCGTGTTTCGTATAATTAACCTCTAAAGAAGCTGCTCTTTTTCTTATTTGTGTTTTATTTTCAGTTATTATTTTTGTTTTCTCTTCCATCGTCTTTTCGGGTAACGAAATGTCTAATTTTTAAACATACAGATTAAAAGGGTGTGGTCCATTCGATAGTGATTACCGGCTTTAAATACAAATTCGCCATTGTAATATTTGATCGTGTTACACGAATGTTTTGACGAGAACAATTGGTTCATCCCGTATTCGCTTTACTTTTTTCCACTTTTTATATACACCTTTTTCAGAAAGCTTATAAGTCAACAGGATTATTTAAAAATAAAACGAATTTTCACAAATGATACTGACACAAAACAAATTAGTTACTAAGTTTAATTCGAAAGTAATTTCTGGTTGAATTATAATCTTGACTGTGTAATATTAACACACGGACGAATTTTTTAAGGAAGATCGTTGCTTCGTTTCGTTTTCGCTTTACTTTCTTCCAACTTCTATATGCACCTTTTTTCTGAAATTTAACAAGCCACTAAGATTATTAAAAACTAAAACGAATTTTTAGAAACCGTACATACAATAAATATTTTATTTGTGAATTTAAATTAGACAGTAATTTATGGCTACACACACACACACACATAAACACACACATAAACACACACACACACACACACACACACACACACACCCCCCACACACACACACGAACACACACACACACACAAACACACACACATATATATATAGTCTCGGAAGTTTTTTAACCATTAAAACTATATGGAGAAAAAAAACAACAACACTTTAATCCCTAGTCCTTCGGTGGAAAAGTACTTTCCTTTTAAGTCAATTTCCTTTTTACAGTCACTATATTAGTTTGCTTCCAAGAATTTACGCTAGTCTTAACATTATTTAAGCGATCATCAGTTGTTTACCATTTAATGTATATATATATATATATATATATATATATATATATATATATATATATATATATATATATATACATATATATATATATATATATATATATATATATATATGGGGAAAAAAGAAACAATGTTTCAGACAATATGTAGAAATAAAAATGGAATAAAGAATAAGCAATTCAACAACTAACAAAAATAAACTCAAAAACTCATGTTGTAAAGTTCCACCGATATATTTCGGTCGTAGATACGACCATTTTCGATCGGATGAACTTTACAACATGAGTTTTTGAGTTTATTTTTGTTAGTTGTTGAATTGCTCATTCTTTATTCCATTTTTATTTCTACATATATATATATATATATATATATATATATATATATATATATATAAAGATGAAACGTATACGTCCGTAGATAATAAACAACAACAAATATTTTCATATTTGTCGCTCCTTAATTATTAGTAGAGCACTTTAGTAGTAGTGCAAATACAGCGTGACGTCATTTGCTTTATAATGCATCATTCCTTAATATAAGTAGAATGCCTGTGTCGTTATCGCCGCTTATAAATGTATTTAATCAACCACAGTTTATCAGCCGTTCAGATATTGGCCGCGAGGTCTAAGACGTTGGGTTGGAGTTGAAAAATACTTATAATCCAGGGTTTCGAATCGTGTGACCAGTAGTGAATAGTCAAACTTCTACGCTGAAGAGTCTTGATTGAAAAAAGATGAAACGTATACGTCCGTAGATAATAAACAACAACAAATATTTTCATATATATATATATATATATATATATATATATATATATATATATATCACTCTGTTATTTATTTTGAGATTAAATTTTCCTAGCAATAGTGATTCCTTTATTTTGATATATATATATATATATATATATATATATATATATATATATATATATATATCAAAATAAAGGAATCACTATTGCTAGGAAAATTTAATCTCAAAATAAATAACAGAGTGAAACTCAATTTCACTTTTTTCGTATAATCACATACAACAGACACAATAAATGCACATATGATAAACCAATGAATAAAAATAATATTAAACACATACTAATAATATATAAATATGCGTGTACGTGTGTAATTAGATGTTTGCGTACACTGTTCGCATTCGACGTTTGTGCCTAACAGGATGTAGCACCGAGACCCGTTTATAAGCAGATAGTAATATTCATATTTTTAAATAACAATATATAATAAATCAATACAACTAATAAATATTAAAAAGCAAATTAAAAATATTAAGAAAAAAACTAATTGCCCTTGTTTAAAGGAAATAACTCTCATCACACTAGATCAACGAATTATCACCCCATCATCACATTTTTAACACGCACATGGTTAAAATAAGAAGTAAAAACAATAAATAAAATATATACATTTCAGTAAAAACACCTAATAATAATTTAATTATTACTGGTAAAATATTATAACATAATTTAATAATAACAAACATAAAATATCAGGTGACACTTCAACAATAACTAAACGGTTTATAACTAATTCTGCGAGACAACCGACTTCCAAGTGTAAACACATTCTGATTGAGTGGCTATTTCTGAAAAGAAGGTTCATCTGGAAAATTTAAAGAATAGAACACTATTCGTACTACCCTGGTTCGATACATTACGTTGGTACATAAATATTTAATTGAAAATTATTGAACTCTTCAATTATTGTCATTTGTTCTGTTTTCTACCTAGCTGCATTGCCCGTGCCATTAAAATTCAAATTCTTAGTTATCCACGGACAGCTGTTTCGTCGTTTTACGACTCGTCAGTTTGGGGAAACGTAGCAAGCGCATACACCCCGAAATTCGAACTCCGGACGTTAGTCACTACTGATCGTCACCATCCGACATTCTACACACTTGCTGCCGTAAGAAACCTATCGGTTTTAGATGAATTCTTATACATTTCTTTACATTTCTTTACATTTCTTTACATTTTTACGGCATTGATAACCCAGAAGATTCAATTTTTCTTTTACAAGAATCTGGCTGTACACTTCAGTGAGAACCGACATTTCCTCCACCAGCGTGCTCCATGTATGTATAAGTATTTCTTCCTTCTTTATATCCTCAATTTTTCTTGTGACTATGAAGGGCCGATAATAAATAAGACAATACGGTGGTATATTTACAAGAGTGTGCATTTACAGAAGTATATAATAGTATGAAATAGAAAGACTGCTACGAGACTACCTTGAGACTTCGTTGTATGTATATATGTATGTATATATCCATGTATATGTATGTACTTTTGTGTACGTGTATGTATCTGTTTGTATATTTGTACGTACTCGCATATGAGCAAAGAAGAGGAGACTTAATCCTAATAACTGATATTAAAAATGAAGGAGATAATTTATTTCACTTTTAATAGACACGAAAAACTATTTCTTTGTTCTTAATATTGTTGTAGTTAAAATTAATCTACGGGCACACATGCTTATTCAAAGATTCAAGAGAGAGAAAAGGAGAGAGAGAGAGTGAGAAGGAGAGAGAGAGAGGGAGAGAGAGAGAGACGGATGTAGTTTTATCCAGCGTATTTAAAAAGAAACACATGTTCGAGAGATAGAATTCTCAATTTGTCACACAATAAAATGGAAATTCAATAAGAATTTCGCCATTTTC
>OY744520.1:11099990-11162490 GCA_963556195.1 Sepiola atlantica
TGAAAAGAGATACTTTGACCCGAGTATATACTTAGGTCTTGATCTCGTCTTGCACAAGATATCAGCAGTGACTAATGATCGAACTATGTCGCAGCGAATCTTCATTTCACTACAGCCCCTTCGTTTTGGTATCACCGCCCTACAACGTTATGCACGCCTTCATTTCAGTAGAAGCAAAAAATAAATGAATTTCGGATACTTCAAATGAACATTTATTTGAACAAAATAACTTTGTTAGTCCGATATGCTTTTATAAATATCCGTTTGTCTGTCATTCCGTGATTCTTCTAATTTTCCCTAAATTGGTTCATTAGTTATTCATGAAAATTTGCACGAAATAAAATTATCATGAACACAGAAAACGAGACAGATTTGTCGGGAAAGCCGTGGTTTGCCATCAAGCTAATTTGATCCCAAATTAGTTTTTCTTTGTATTTCCGTTATTGGATTTATCTCAGAATCCATATAACGTTAGGATTCATGTTCAGTTGAATAAAACAAGTACCGATAACTCTATGATAACTCTGATTTATTTTCGAGGAGGATTGAACCCACCCTTAATTGGCAAAAAATTCAATTTTTCATAAATATTTAAAACTTCACTGATTAGTTTTTCCCCAAATCCGACAAACCTTGTGATTTATGGTTGTTTACATAATTCAGATAGTAGTGTTCGCAAACGGTGGACTTAAATAGCACTTTCGTTGGCTTGTCGTGCCGAGTTCAAACCTAGTTCGGATCTATTGCGATAGCATAAACTGTAATGGCATTGGAGAAAGGTGTAGCAATATTTAGATGCGGGTGGGTAAAAGTAAGGTTAAAATCGGAAAATTTCTACGTAAGATTAAAATAAGTATAGAGTGGAAAATTCCAATCGGAGTTAAGTTAAGTGTTAGGAGTACGTGTCTGTTTATGACGTCAACGAACAGAAAGTCCGGATAAGACGTGGCGAAGTATTAAGTAACTTCCACGCGCACTGAAAATTTTCGCAACTGGTAATCTAAAATTTGTTTAAGTTGCTTTTATTGTACTGTGAGCTGATTGCGATTTTTGAAGCTCTGCCCATGTTTGTCATTCCGGTGAACGGACGAGGGAAAGATCACGTGAACAAAACATGAGAAAGCATGACGCCATTGGGCAAATATTGTTGCTAGCGATTTTCTTTTCTTTGGTTACGTGTTCTTGGCCTTTTGGCTAAGATCAAAGTGTAGTATCTGTTCCGATGGATACCTCAACCTATAGACCGGTGTCGTCTTGTTCTTCGGGGCTTGATTTACGCCGGTCTGTGGGTCTGTCCTGTGCAGTTCTAGGAGGTCCACTCTCCCAGGCTTCGCCTCCCCTTTTTGGGGAGAAGTAAGTTTATTGCTTACTGTCTGAGGCGCCCCTACCTGGGAATGCGACGGGGCTGCCCAGGCAATTTTTAATGGCCAGAGTGCTCATCTCTCGGGCGCTGGCTTTTCAAACCCCACTTTCCCGACCCAACCTTGGGTCACATCTTACCTTGTAGGAGTAAGATAAAAACTGGTCTTGTGCCTAACTCCTGGAGAGGAGTAAATAAATACAAGGAGGAGGAAGACCAAGGAACATTGACTGCTACATCACTACTACGACCATCATTACAACTAGATGTCACCAAATACTTCAGAAAGAGGAACCGTTATATCTGTTGACGAAAAAGATCTGTGGGGATTGAAGAATCCCTCTACACTATGTTGTAAAGGTATGGACACGTTCAAGTTCGAAATCGCATTTTCATCAGACCGTTACGCTTACGGTTAAAATAACATTTTAGATGCGTCCGCGAATCTATATAATATATTGTCCGTTGGTCGGTCGGTTGGTCGGTCCCGCTTAAGTTTAAAATTTCATTTTCATCGTGAAGCGTACATATTGAATGGACGCATCTTAAGAATATCTATTCTTTTTTTTCTGATCGAAGAAATAGGCAAGGTTAAGCAAATGTTGTATTGAGATGCCAACAAATTAAACCCGAAACGGGGTCCAATACTAATTGGATATTCTTTTGTTGCTGAAACGAATTAAATATGGACGCTATTTGTATATTGGATTCAATCGCTAGAAATTGCTTCCAAATTGTGGAACCGAGTTAACAGATAAAATAATCCCAACAAGTATTAAGGCTAGAAAAGAAAGTTTACTAAAACAAGAGATATAAAGTGAACAGAGTGATTAAGCAATCGCTAAGTTGAGCTAGCAAGTCCCATCAAGTCTTATTATTTCTCGTTCTTTTTACATATAAATTCTCCTTATTTAGGTGTTTTATGACATTAAGTGCAACAAAAACATAATATGAGCAACATACAGTGAAGATTTTGCTTTCTTAATGGACCATTCATAGAAAAATGCTTAACATTTGAATTTTAAGTTCCCAAAGTATTAATTAAAATTGATAAAATAACTGAAAAAATAAAAATGACGTCAGACAACATCATCATCGTTAATATTTCAGAATTTACAATTGCTTGAGTGTCCTTAAGTTATCTTCTGTATTGCTTACTAGTGTATGCATCATTTTCTTCGGATGTTTGGTGCTGATAGCAAAGCCACCACACTTCAAATCGTTGACAATAGTTTTAATCCACGTTAATTCCAGTCGACCGCACTTTATATCAGTTGGAGTTCGAGCTCCATTTAACGCAATTCGTAGTGGAGTATCTTCACTCAGTCTCATAACATACCCATGGAATTGAGACGTCTTTTCTCGATTGTTTTACTCCATTTTCATACTTCGTTCTCCTGCGGAATTCTGCATTTGATATTTTCTTGCAATTTATTGCATTTCTGAGTAGTCTCCCGTGAAAGCTGTCTAGCTTTTATCTGTATTCAGTGTCTTGTATACTACCAATATTTAGAAATTGTAAAGGAATATACTACCAACATACATGTTAAAGCTATTTATATTTTGTTTATTGCTAATGTGCTTAGATGTAAAGAAAGGTTCATGTTTCCTTATCGCATTTAGTGATAACAATTTTCCCCTTTTGAAATCTTCTGTGTCAAGTAAACTTCCGCGTAAACAACATCCGAGCGGAAAATATTGATGATTGGTAATTCAAAATTAGTTTAAGTTTATGTTCTTATACAAGCGATAAAATAAAATAAATTCATATATAGACGATTTATAGAAATCTAATAAAAATGCGGAACTATGCCAGGTTGTAAGAAAAAATACTGAAAACAAGATGCAGTTTTTTTTTGTTTTTATTTATTTATTTTACTTTTGAAATCTAACTTGCTTCCAGAATTCACTTCGTTCACCAGAGTTGTATGTGTATAGCCGGAATATCACGACATTTCCCTGATTCGCCAGTGTTTCTATTTCCTTTCTCTCAAGTTCGATCGCGTGCGAACAGTGACAACTGTGAGGTTATTGGATCAGGACCGCAGCGAATGTTACGGCGAATGTTACGCTGCAGCAAAACAAAATCTAAAAGATGCGAAATAAATCAAATAGTATCCCTTCTTCCAAACCGGAATATTTCCGCATTGTTATTAGCCTTCTGTAAATCCTCCCCCTCTCTCTCTTTCTCTCTCTCTCTCTTCTCTCTCTCTCTCTCTCTCTCTCTCTCTCTCTCTCTCTATATATATATATATATATATATCATCTCTCTCTCTCTCTATATATATATATATATATATATATATATATATATATCTCTCTCTCTCTCTCTCTCTCTCTCTCTCTCTCTCTCTCTCTCTCTCTCTCTCTCTATATATATATATATATATATATATATAAATTCCCGAAACAGTTTTTCATGTAAACAACTGATGATCCCTTAAATAATGTTAGAAGCAAACTAATATAATAACTGTAAAAGTAAAATTGACTTACATGAGTGATTTTCCACTGAACGACTTGGGACTTAAGGGTTTTTTTTTTTTTGTTTTTGTTTTAATGGTTGAGAAACTTCCGAGAATATATATATATATATATATATATATATATATATATATATATATATATATATATATATATATATATATATATATCATATATATCATATATATATATATCATATATATATAATATATATATATATCATATATATATATATATATCATATATATATATATATATCATATATATATATCATATATATATATCATATATATATATCATATATATATATCATATATATATATCATATATATATATCATATATATATATCATATATATATATATATATATATATATATATATATATATATATATATTACACAAACTCTTCAAGCAAACTAACTCACAATCTTAAAAATTAATTCGTTCTGGTACGACTAGAGTGGGGGAGGGGAGACTGACAATTTGAACATTTCGGTAATGCGGAGGTGGACCACTGTGCTAAGTGACAAATAATAATATGTATTCTTAGAACTAAATTATGTTTGAAAAAACTTCCATTTTAATTGTTCTAATTAGCTGTAACTTGCAAGTAACTTATCACGTGACTTTTACTGACTTTTTATCTATCACTTTTGTTTGACACCGCGTTCTTATTCTATACTTCGCCCATTACTGTAGCTTCCATCATCATCATCATCATCATCATCATCATCATCATCATCATCATCATCATCATCATCATCATCATCATCATCATCATCATCATCATCATCATCATCATCATCATCATCATCATCATCATCATCATCATCATCATCATCATCATCATCATCATCATCATCATCATCATCATCATCATCATCATCATCTCTCTCCCCCTCTCTCTCTCTCTCTTAATAATCGAAGATAATAAAGCAAAGAAATAATAAAACGATTGGAATAGTCGATTGTAAACAAAATGGAATATCACTACAGACAGTAATGCTATTTAACCTGTAGTTGGAAAAGGGAAGAGGGGAGTTAGATGGAGAGCAGAAAATGACTAATTTAAAATTTTGCCTTACATTTTCTTATATTTAATTGACTTTGCAAACTCACATTTCTTGATTTAAACAATTTAACCCGAGACTCTATGGGTGATCAAACATGTTACATTTTTAACTCTGCCTGATAAGATCTCAGTTTTTAAAAACTCTTGATCGATAACATCGACATGCCAGTGTCGCAGACGTTGTACATGTCTGTGTAAATAAAAATAATTATATATATATGTCAACACAAAAAAATCATTCGACGAATTGAAAAAATAAGAAGGACTAACAAAACAGAAGAGTTCTGTTGTTTTTAACAACACTTGTATTAATGAAAAAATGCTGCCTAAATACACACACAATATATATATATATATATATATATATATATATATATATATATATATATATATATATATATATATATATATATATATGCTCTGTTTGGATCATATATATATATATATATGCTCTGTTTGGATTATATATATATATATATATATATATATATATATATATATATATATATATATATGCTCTGTTTGGATCATACAAGTTGAACCGTTGTTTTATTATCACATAAAAAAGAGTCGTTTTGTTTTGTCCATTTTAAAATATTTAACGAAATTTGGCGGACTTCTATTTCATTTGTGCTGCTTGGATTATACAAGTTGATCATTGGCTTTATTATCACATGAAAAAGCGTCGTTTTATTTTGTCCATTTTAAAATACTTAACGGCAGTTTGAGCTGGCATCCGGGTGGGATAGTCAAATTAAATGTGAAGCTGCAGTATTGCTATTGGTTCCTTTTGAGTATTTATTTTTAATATATATATATATATATATATATATATATATATATATATATATATATATATATATATATATATATATATATATGCATTTGAATTCCTTTCGCCGGCCCGATGAGTTGGTCGCTATTCGCACCAATGAAACAAAACTTGTTTTGTCGCAACTAATGGAATAAAATAAAAAAATATATATTTTGCTCTGAATTTTCATTGAGCACTCTCATAAACCCGGTTTCAACTTCCTTCGGATTCATACCCCCTGGATATTTGTAACAAGTTAATTATATATATATATATATATATATATATATATATATATATATATATATATATATATATATATATATATATATATTTATATATGCGAGTATATTAAAAGATTTACTAAAAATAACATAAATGAAACAAAATAGAGATTCACTCTAGTTTAACATATATGTGAGTATATAAATAATTCAGGAGCTGCCTCCCCACTTCTCGTCTTGCATAGTTCCTGGTCACTATTGATGCCGAGACTTTGAAAATGACAGAAGAAGGTCATGTTTGAGCGTGATGGTGTCACGATAAAAACACTGGTCTCTGGTTAGCCACGTAAACAGTTTAAGGGTAGACTTTTTTTGTCAGCCAGCTTAGTAACCCCTTTCCCTCCCTATTCGGCTCTTGAAGAGCTTCTTTTGTTTTTAGCTAGCCTGTTTGGAGTCCAGGGGATTAAATGCTGGTGGTTAGGTCACTTTCAGGCTTGGTTTGTTGTCTTGAAGTGATTCTACCTTTCTCTACCTTTTTTTTAATTATGTCTTCAACAAACCCTAACACAACAACAACCTTACTATTTCCTATACTAACATCAGAGGTTCCAGGTCAAACTTTCCTGATGTTCAGTCTTTTCTGTTCAGTCCTCACATCCTTGCTCGTTGTAAGACTAATCTGGATGCTTCTATTAATAGCAACGATCTACATGTGGATGGTTAGTTGCTTCTTGTCCGCTAAGACTATTCCATGCATTGGCATGATTTTTCTCTTTTTCTTCGCAAGGATATCCCCATTGCACGTGTCCCCAGCCTTGAATCTCATGGGTGTCCGTTTATCTGTATGAAGTTAGTTTTGCTGCATTCCACTTCCTATTTGTTCTTTTTGTACCGTTCCCCTTCTGACAATGACTGCTCTGTTGTTGAAACTATATCCAGAAGTATTGATGATGCATTGCAAATTCATCTGTCAAACTCCATCTTTGTCTTGGTGACTTCAACTGTCTCCCTCACTCTAACCGCACAGTGAAATCTGTTTAAATTTTTCTCTGTCTCATGACTTATCCCAAATTGTTACCTTCCCTACAAGCTTTCCTGATAATGATATTCGTCAACCATCCTTACTTGATCTTTTTTCTCATTTCTGTTCCTGACTCATGTTCTATTTCCTCTTCTATATTTCTCTTCTGTTGTTGATGTTAAGGTTAATCTTTTGTTGAAGTCTTCTATTGATCGTCTCTTTCACATGAAAACGTTCAACTACAGGAAGGCTGATAATGATGGGCTTCGAAGCTTCCTATGTGACGTTCCATAGTGTTCTATCTTTGGTATGTCTCCGAATGCTGCTTCTAGTGAGATTACTGACTGGCTTCTTGTTGGGATTGACACCTTTATTCCTCATCGTAAGTTTCAAACAAAACCTCATTCTCCTCCATGGTTTTCATATGTTCGTGCATCTGCTATTATCCATCGTCACCATTACTTTAATCAGTATCGTCAGGATGGTTCTGAGAATTCTAGACAATCCTCCAGAAGAGCACAATCTCTGAGGCTAAGTCTAGCTATTCACAAAGGATTTGTGACTATCTCATCTAGAGTTTGCTCTCGCGATTTTTGGAAAATCTACAATAGTATTATTAATAGTGGCAAGTCTGCTATTCCTCGTCTTTTTAATGGTATTCAGGTTATTTCATCTTCTAAGGATAAGGCTAATCTCTTTGCTCATCTTTTCGCTGACAATTCTTCTCTTGATGATTCTGGTGCTGTTCTTCTTGATTTCCCTTTGACAACTGATCAGTCTCTTCATTATGTTATCATCACTCCAAAGATGGTTGCTAGAGTTCATTCTGATCTTGACCAATATAAGGCTTCCGGTCCTGATTCAATTCCTGTTGTCGTTCTCAAGCATTGTGCTCCTGAACTTTCTTTTATCCTCTCTAAATTATTTGTCTAAGTCTTGTTTCCCTTCTTGTTGTTCCTATCTTTAAAAATGTTGGTGATCTGTCTGACCAAACTAAGTATCGTCTCGTTATTCTCCTTTCCGTTATTAACAAGGTTTTTGAAAGGTTGGTCAACGGCAAGCTTGTTCATGTTCTGGAAAGTCTGGGCCTCTTCAGTGATGTTCAGTATGGCTTTCGTAGTTTTCGTTCAACTGCTGATCTTTTAACTGTTGTAACCGAGCGGATTTGTTAGTTTATGGATAATTCAGGAGAGGGTAGAACCATTGCGCTTGACATTTCGAAGGCTTTCTTAGAGTGTCGCATTCTGATCTCCTACACAAACTTCAGGGTTATGGTATTGGTGGTGAGGTTCTTGACGTTACTAGGTCTTTTCTTTCTGATTGAAGCCTGCGAGTAACTTTGGACAGTGTCTCTACATTCTCTTTTCCTTTCAATACTGGTGTTCCTCAGGGCTCTATTCCAGTCCCAACACTGTTTTTCCTCTATATAAATGATCTTCCAGAGAATATTGTTCAGAAAATTAACATCTATGCTGATGATACCACTCTCTATTCTTGTGTTGCTTCTCGACCATATCCGTCGGATCAGTCGAAATATGCAGCTGATCTAGAAGTTGGCTTGAGTTTAGCTGTGGACAGAGGTACAAAATGGCTTGTTTCATTTAATACAGTTAAGACCCAGCCTTGCTCTTGAGGAGAAATCATCTCTGAAACTTCTTGGTCTTTCTCTCTCATCAAATCCTTCTTGGAGTTCATACATTAGATTCATTGCTCTTTCTACTTCTCGTAAAGTCGGTTCTCTTTATCGCTCCAACCACTTTCTCACACCTGAGGCTATTCCCTATCTCTACAAATCTATTATCAAACCATGTATGGAGTACTGTTGTCATATTTGGGCTTGTGAATCTCTGTCCCATTTGAGGGTTCCTGATAAGGTGCAGAAACGTATCTGTAATTTGATTGGCCCCATCCTTTTCTTCTCTGCACCCTCTCTCTCACAGACGTGATGTTGCTAGTTTCAGTCTCTTCTATAAATACTATCATGGCATGTGTTCTTCAGAATTATGTAATCTATTCTCCGCTTCTTTTGTTCCAGCTCGTTTGACTCTTTGGTCTAGTGGTCTCCATCAATTCGCTGTTTTGATACCTCATTGTAATACAGCTTCATATTCAAGTAGCTTCTTTCCAAAAACCGCAGGTTTGTGAAACTCACTTCCTGCTGACTGTTTTCCTCCTATCTATAACCTTGGTCTTTTCAAGACTAAGGTCAATAGGCATCTCCTGTCTTTGCGATAATCATATTTGTTCTTGTTAGCCTCTTACATCAAGTGG
Source organism: Sepiola atlantica (assembly GCA_963556195.1). Taxonomy (NCBI): domain Eukaryota; kingdom Metazoa; phylum Mollusca; class Cephalopoda; order Sepiida; family Sepiolidae; genus Sepiola; species Sepiola atlantica. The sequence continues at coordinate 11,109,238 of OY744520.1, forward strand.
CTTCATGCCTTGTCTGGAGCAATTTCCATTAAAAAAACATAGCAACAATCTCCTCAAAGTATTCTTAACTCTCATACTACGCACCTACAAGTTGAACGATTATATATATATATATATATATATATGTATATATACACACACACACACACACACACACACACACATATATATATATATATATATATATATAATAGATCAATAGTATAAGAGTTAAGAATACTTTGAGGAGAGTGTTGCCATATTTCAACAAATATATAATACTGTACAACTGTACCTCGGATATATATGTGAAGCCATTATTCTTTTCTAACAACTCATAATAAATCTAATTTTAAGCAGATTGTATTTAACCTTTTTTCCCAAGCACTTTTTCTATTTTCTCAGCCATATATTAATGAAACAATGGTCCGATTTTGTAGGTGACAGGTGCCCTCGGCCAGTTTTGAAAGACACGGAAACCAATAGATTATGTTCGTCATTTTAACTATTCATTTACTCTTATTCACAATTTTGACCACACGTGTCACATACAGAAATAGAAACTGAGAAACCACAGGCTCTGATTGGTTGAGATAAATTACATGTTTGGAGAGTGGGCATGTTTGAAATAATGAGACTTAAGTAGCAGATGACCACTCTAGATGTTTTCCGAGTGTCTATTCTGTTACTAATCACCCGACTGGAGAAATCTTGTATTCCTTTAGTTCATTCGAAACAAGATACATTGTCACTGAAGCGTAAGGGCTATAGTGAACCAGATTTATATGGATCAACATGGGCGGGAGTTGGGCAGCAAGATGTTTGTTCACATTACATTTAAATTTCTACATGTTGGTACGGTCAGGTGAAAGTGGGAGCAGCAGCGAATTCGAAAAAGCAAACGGCCCGAGGAACGAAGCGATCAGAGTAGAAGATCTTCCGATATCTAGGGACCTCTACATTGAAAGAATGGGATTTTGCTGTTAGTTGCATGGGTTTAGTGTAAGCAAGCATTGGTGACGTACAGGGACCCCCTTGGACATCTGTCCTCATGACCACTCTAGACGGTAAATATTCATGGAAGTTTACGAGCTGTCTATTCTTTTAATAATCGACATTGTGAATCTTCGGCGTGTCCTTATTTTTCTATCCTCCTCAATTTATCTTCCAGTTAAAAGGATTAAGTTATTTGATTTCCACTAGAACTTAACGAAGAATTATCCATGTGTGACATAACTAGCCCAGAGGCCCTTTTTTTGCGCGACATTCAGCCAAACTTTACTAAAAGATATAGCAAGATTTTTATGAACATCAAAATATCGAACTAATATTGCTTCCAAACCAATTAAAGAAGTATGCTACTATTACTTTCGGTCCCTCGAAAACATCGGCATTCTTTTGAAATAACTGATAGTAAAGTTGTTAGTACCGACACCTACCCCCGTTCCCGTGCTGGGGGTGATCAACCAGTGACGGAGTACAAACAAACAAAATGTTGGACCTGTCAAGGTTTTCCCTTAACGTGACGACTTGTCAGCAACGTGTGTGGTATCGTGCGGTGTTTTTCCCGTCTGCAACTTGTCTTCGCATGTAAGATTCTCTAATGTCTTCAACATGTAACTTATGCGTCAGCATTTATTGAATTAAATAATGGAGCTTAAAAGAATAACACACACAAATATATATATATATATATATATATTAGGGTAGGTCGATTTTACACTTTTTTTTAAATATTAAAAAAAGGCACGTTCCGAAAGTTGTATATAGACCTATTAAATACTCATGCAAAAAATTAGATCAAAAACTTCAGCGGTTTTTTGAGCGTTTGGTATCAAAGATCGTAGACAAGAATATACTGAAAATTCCTCGTTTTTGCAAGATTTGCTTGAATATTGGTGTGAAAACCAAATAGTTTTAGCATTTAAAAGCAGGGAATGTCCTTTTATTTTATAAAAATGATATGAATTAAAGAAATCTTCAAATTGAAAATTTGCCCCCCCCCCCCTCATTTTCAGTATCTGCTTTTGTAAACTACCTTTTAACGTTATGAATTAAACAGTAATATTTGAATACCTAAAAAAATGATTTTTTCTGTTATTAGTGAAAATATAACAAGCAAAGAAATAAGAAAAAACCTAACACTATTTTAATGAAGCTTAATATAGAGAGTCAAATTGCTCCATATAAGACCCCTTAGACAAAAATGCTGGTCTCAATTTCTGACTCAAAACTTTGGCTGTAATGTGTTGATGCCTTGCTTCAAAACCATATACAGTTTGTGAAGCTTCTGTTATTAACTTAACTGCCCGTTCCACACCCTGAGAATGTGAGGGCAAATCTGGCAAGTCAAGCTTGGTTCCATTCATCAACGATTCTCGAAGTTCAGATTCAGTAAAATCTTCCGTCATTGGTGGTTCAAAAATGCCGCATAATTTTAAATCTATTAATTGTGTCCAATGTGTGGCATTAAAATTAATAGGTAGTATTCTTTTTAATCTTTTTCTGGTTGACTCCTCACTCCTGAAAGAACAAATTAATTAATTGAATTATTAAAAAATTCCAATCTGTACTGCTTTAATAATTATGGTGAAATTAGATAAAATCTTTAAAAATCATTCTATAAATTGGAATAAATAATTGAGTCAGAGATATATGAATAAATATTACTTACCTAATGGCCAAAATTCTTTTTAAAGTTTCTTCTCTTACTTCAATCTCCTCAGATTTAACTATGGAATATAGAAAGTTTTCAGGCAGTAAACAAAATGTATTACCTTGTATATTTCTAAATGTGATATCTTGGATTTCCTGAGGCTTCTCCTTAATCCTCTGGGTCATATTAAAAATGTGCACTTACTGATTGTGGAATTTACTATTTCTTTTAATTTCAAACCAAAAAGTGGCATACACATTTACAATAAAATTTACTACATAGTGGAGTTTTGTTGTGTGCCTTTGTGGGTATGCACCACGAGTCCATAAACACATAAGCCTGATGGCCAAAGTTAACCATCTTGCTTGGTTTAAAGGACCAATTTTCCAGGAGGCATATCTAGAGTCAACCTTACCTCTAGAAATACCTACTGTGTATTCATAAAGGAGTCTTTGGTCAGAACTAAGATCATGTATTTCATCAATTTTAAAAATTGACTCTAGAGGATTGCTAATAGTGGAAAATGATATTTGGGGTAAATCATATCAATCATTTGAGCATAATTTCCCCAGAGGGCTACTGAATGTTGTAGGGCCCTTTGCGCAACCATCTATGTTTTTAAAAAGGGCTCTGAAAGGTAGTTCATTATGATGCAAAGAGCAACCAATTGTGTGAAGAGTTTTAAAAAGTTTTTTTTCTAAAATTGCAACCATTCCACCATCGCAACTTGTGTTGGTATTAGTGTTGTCAACAAGTATAGCCTTGATACTGTTCTCACTGTGGAATTCATGCAAAACATCCACCACTTGATCTGCATGAACAGCACCTGTTGCACCTCTATTCGGAAGAACTCTATGTGTCAGATATTTACTTTCACATGGTGTTTCTTTTGTAAAAGTTAAATGGTGTTCTGGTCCCTTAGTTTTTTCATAATTCTCTGTCTATTTTCATCCACAATTTCCTTATACATCAATGTGTCCTTATCCATTCTCCCATCAACTCCAATACATATATTTTAGGTGGGGTAAAAACTCCTGGCTGAAATAGTTTTATTTATCTACCTCCAACAAGGTAAGTTGTGACACAAGGTCAGGAAAGTGGGATTAGATAACCCTGCGCTATAGAGGTGAGCACTCTGGCCATTAAAAAATTGACTGGGCAGCTTCGTCGGCATTCCCCTGTAGGGGCGCCTCAGACAGTTACCAATAAACTTACTCCTCCCCAAAGAGGAAAGGCAAAGCCTGGGAGGATGCACCTCCTAGAATTGCACAGGACGGACAAGCCCCAATAGACGGGCGTAAATCCAGACCCAAAGGCCCGGACGATACCGGTTTATTTGGTGGGGTAAAACCCCCTGGCTGAACTAGATTTTATTTATCTACCCCCAACAAGGTAAGATTGACACAAGGTCAGGAAAGTGGGATGAGAAAGCCAGTGCTCGAGAGGTGAGCACTCTGGCCATTTAAAAATTGCCTGGGCAGCTTCGTCGGCATTCCCCGGTAGGGCCGCCTCAGACAGTAAGCAATAAACTTACTCCTCTCCAAAGAGGGAAGGCAAAACCTGGGAGATGCACCTCCTAGAACTGCACAGGACGGACAAGCCCCAATAGACGGGCGTGAATCCAGACCCAAAGGCCTGGACGATACCGGTTTATTTGGTGGTGTAAAACCCCCTGGCTGAACTAGTTTTTATTTATCTAACTCCCACAAGGTAAGGTGTGACAAAAGGTCGGGAAAGTGGGATTAGATAAGCCAGCGCTCGACAATTCAATATATATGTGTGATAATTAAACAGACAATCAACACGGGAAGTCAAATTCGCCCGATGAATTTTCAACCGGTGAATACCATAAAAAATATCCAATAAATAAAACGCCTATGTAAACAAATAATTATTTATATATAACATTAAATATCATAGTGTTTTATTCCTTTTTAATTTGAATTTGTACATTTAATTTCTTAAGAAAAATAATAATAAACTTTAAAATATTTATTATTAAGTAATGTATTACTTTTTTTTGTTAAAACCCGGGTTTAATTTAAGGCGACACATCTGCCGGTGAAATCTCGGCAGTGAGAAAAAATCTCGATTTATTTGATCTTACAGTTGCAATGCTCAAATAAATACAAAATTTTGAAGAAAAATATTTCTTGTGGTAACTTTTGACATTATTTGGCAACTTTCTTCGAGTGCGATAATTTACAGTTTCAAAATCGACCTCCCCTAATATATATATATATATATATATATATATATATATATATATATATATATATATATATATATATATATATATATATATATATATATATATATATATAAAAGGAAAGTGTTTTATTTTTTAGTGTCCATTTAACCTGTCGACTCAATGATTCCTGATCCCAACATGTTTTGTAATCTTGCAGAGAATTAATGCTAACAGACGCTTACCCACTCTCCCTTGTTCGGACTGGCGATTCCAAAATAAGAAGTCTTGCGAATCTGGATCACAACGTGGGCTCAAGACAATGCACAATGAACTGTTCCGAACAAATGTGACTTTTGCAGCCCTACAATAGCGCCAAAGCCGTGCCTGGATAGAGTCACAATGATGCCCCAACGGAAGCTTCCTTGAGTCACAATAGTACCACACACGTGCCAAGTGATAAGTAACAATATATTTCTCTTTGTATTTGCCCCTATCCGTCTCTTTCACTTTGTCTCTACCTCTCTCCACTAAAATACACACATTTATATATGCAATGCACATACACATCGGAGTTTATGACACCAACGGGGTGTGCGAAATACAGAGAAGAGTGTTGATGCCGAACATATATGGATTCCGTATGTGTGGAACAGATGTACAGACTGATCTTGGGGTTAAATAGTTTCAAATAGTTTTCTTAAATGAGAGATTTTTCTTTAGTAAAATAGATAGATGGTCATTATGAACACGAGTTATTTTTCATCTGGAAAATACGCCTTAAAACTGCTACATAAATAGAGAAGGATAATGTTTGTTGACATTCTTGCAGGAGGGACCACATAATGGTTGCCAACATCCTTAAGTGAAAATAGTATTATGGAATCGACTGGATTTGAACTTGGCACACCCAGGTCGTCAGTCTGTGTCGTTATCCACTTGACCACTGTCACCTACTAAAGTCTCTAGTCTCACGTTATGTGTGATGTTACTTTAAGCAGAGGGACACAGTAAAACAGAAAAGCTTACTGATTTGGGAAAAAAAAGATGGATGTTGGACAATCACTTTTCAATTGATAATATTGTTCCCCGGGGAGAAAGAATAAGGAAGTGAATATTTTCACTGTGCATCTGCTCATTGGTCTAACTTCAACTGAACTAGATTTCTCCAATCATAACGGCTAGTCTGTCTGTCTCTATCTTCCTGTCTAACTATCTCCTCAAATTGACTGACTTAACATAAAAAACTAATTCATCTAAATCTATATGTGAATAAAACAAAGTTATTTGTGTGTATGTATGTGTATCGCGGCATCACAGTTAATTGGTTGACCGAAGAGCCAAACTAACCGCACATTTGATCCAATGTCCTTATTTATGTTGGAAGTTATTAACACTTTTTTAAAACTCATTATTCAAAATTAAAAGTACGTAAAAATAATATTTGAGGCAAATGTTCCGACATTTTTAGCTTTCTATTTCAGCCGACCGAACAATATTCTTATAATAGTCGTTTATACCTGTTCTCTTCAAATCACCGCATTTAACGCATTGTTTACTCTGAAGAGAAAACATTTACACTTTTTTTAATTAAAAAATGATAAAAAATATTTGATAAATGTTCAATAATATATAATTTTTTTTTTTACTTTAGTACGATTTTTTATTTTATATTTATATATCTTTATGTTTATTTAGTTTAGATAATCGCGGACAGATAAAAAAAGCGCTACGCCGAACTCATTTAAGTAAATTAAAAAGACAAAATTACGTCGTAGATCAGTGGCTTCGTGCATAAAGCATCCATCTTCGGTTCCAATCATCACGGGTTCAAATCTCACACTGGCCCATTGTTGTTGTTTTTTGCTATAGTCTATATCGATCATCAGCATAAACCTGAATAATTTTTTTGATAAAAGATGGCTGAAAAATATTTAAGAGATGTTCTTAATTTTTAATCGTGGCTATGAAATTCAAGAACAGTTGGGAAACCCGACATAGATGTGTACTTCAGCTCGTTATATGATAACGGCTTGTTTGTCAAGTGGTCACAGTCTTGATAATTAGAACATTAAATGTCTAATATGTAAAGTAAAGTCAGTCTCTATATCGTCTATTTGTCAACGATAACTTTCTTCCAACAAAATTAAAATTTGATTCTAGTTCGTCATTTTGTTTCTTTTGAATTGCTGCAGCATTTTGTTAAGAATAATACAATGTAATTCGATTTATTTTCTTCCAGAAAATACTTTCTCTGTGTCGGAATTATTTTCAAATAGCCGCCATCTTAAGAAGGGACGTAACTCTGTATTCGTCTATACGGAAATACTTTAAAACAAAAAATACAATTTTGACCCCTCCCCCCCCCAAAAAAAAATGGTTATAGTTAAAAAGGAAAAGCAAAACAAATTGCAATTAAATGCACTGTCGCGCAACGTCGGTCAAAGTACCACTAATAGTTAATAAGTGCGGGTTTATTTGAGTGAATTTTCTTCTTAAAATATGTTTGCCTACATAACGAAGGATATCGACAGGGAATGTAAATCCATTAAAAAAATAACATAGAAAGGTGAACGAGTACAAATCAATATTTTGAAAAGATTTCACAGTTTTGTATTTGTGTATTTGAATAAAAATAATTCAATGACCACCACATACAATAAAAAAATACATATTAAAAGTTTTCTCGGACTACTTCTATCCGTATCGTGATTACAAACTTTTGACCTTTCTTCAACAAATCACGAAGTCATTTAGAAATGAACACCTGGAGATTCCAGTATACGATACTTCAATATACGAAACTCGCAACATACAGAACGTTTAAAAAATCGATGGTGTAGCTTCAGGATTATGTTCTATATGTGTGGAGGTTGTTTTTCATGCTTTTATTGGTGTATGTGGCAACACCAGGACACACCTTATTTTATCTGTGATCCTGTCACAGGTATAGTGTTTATCTATCCCATGTGTAGAAATAACAGTGCACTATCGTATACATTGTACGCACAAGATGTTGACAATAAATATATTGTAATCCTGGCCAATATGGGAAAACATTTCGTGAACCGTTTCTTAAAACTGCCGTCCTATTCGCAATCCGACCGGAGAGATCCAATGAGCATTCTTTTTATACCTATGTCTTATATGGCGTCGTCACTCGCCTATCGCCGTGCTCACAGTATCTTTTTTAAAACTCTAATAATACAGCTATATTCTTGTCCAATACATTACCACAATTCACACAATTATATCATCATTACATTTGCATAGTGATATAAAACTTCTCACACCTTCTGCAAAAAATGAAAATCGCGTGAAACAACATTACCTATTGAACCACTATCATTTCCTTTACAAATAAGTTTTACAATTTCTACAACTCACTATTAATTATTTGCAAAATAGAACAAAAGTTTCACTCACCTTTTGTGTATAACGAACATTACTTAATTATTTAAAACATTTTAAATCAGTATTGTCGGTATTCACTTATCTTCCTAATTATAGAACAAGCTATTTTGCAATGTTCACACATAAATGGAAGTCCATTCAAAGGAAGTGAACATACTTAACATCTTATGCACACATTGACTAATAAGATACTTAATTTCTTATGCGCACATTGACTAATCATATACTTAACATCTTAAGCACACATCGACTAATAACATACTTAACATCTTATGCACACATTGACTAATCATATACTTAACATCTTATGCACACATTGACTAATCATATACTTAACATCTTATGCACACATTGACTAATCATATACTTAACATCATATGCACACATTGACTAATCATATACTTAACATCTTATGCACACATTGACTAATCATATACTTAACATCTTATGCACACATTGACTAATCACATACTTAACATCTTATGCACACATTGACTAATCATATACTTAACATCTTATGCACACATTGACTAATCACATACTTAACATCTTATGCACACATTGACTAATCATATACTTAACATCATATGTACACATTGACTAATCATATACTTAACATCTTATGCACACATTGACTAATCATATACTTAACATCTTATGCACACATTGACTAATCATATACTTAACATCTTATGCACACATTGACTAATCACATACTTAACATCTTATGCACACATTGACTAATCATATACTTAACATCATATGCACACATTGACTAATCATATACTTAACATCTTATGCACACATTGACTAATCATATACTTAACATCTTATGCACACATTGACTAATCATATACTTAACATCATATGCACACATTGACTAATCATATACTTAACATCTTAGCACACATTGACTAATCACATACTTAACATCTTATGCACACATTGACTAATCATATACTTAACATCTTATGCACACATTGACTAATCATATACTTAACATCTTATGCACACATTGACTAATCACATACTTAACATATTATGCACACATTGACTAATCATATACTTAAAATCTTATGCACACATCGACTAATCATATACTTAACATCTTATGCAAACATTCCCTAATAATATACTTAAAATCTTATGCACACATCGACTAATCATATACTCAACATCTTATGCACACATTGACTAATCATATACTTAACATCTTATGCACACATTGACTAATCATATACTTAACATCATATGCACACATTGACTAATCATATACTTTACATCTTATGCACACATCGACTAATCATATACTTTACATCTTATGCACCCATTGACTAATCATATACTTAACATCATATGCTAACATTGACTAATCATATACTTAACATCATATGCACACATTGACTAATCATATACTTTACATCTTATGCACACATCGACTAATCATATACTTAACATCTTATGTACACATTGACTAATCATATACTTAACATCATATGCACACATTGACTAATCATATACTTAACATCTTATGCACACATTGACTAATCATATACTTAACATCTTATGCACACATTGACTAATCATATACTTAACATCATATGCACACATTGACTACTCATATACTTAACATCTTATACACACATTGACTAATCATATACTTAACATATTATGCACACATTGACTAATCATATACTTAAAATCTTATGCACACATTGACTAATCATATACTTAACATCTTATGCACACATCGACTAATCATATATATATAACATCATATGCAGACATTGACTAATCATATACTTAACATCTTATGCACACATTGACTAATCATATACTTAACATCTTATGCACACATTGACTAATCATATAATTTACATCTTATGCACCCATTGACTAATCATATACTTAACATCTTATGCACACATTGACTAATCATATACTTAACATCATATGCACACATTGACTAATCATATACTTAACATCTTATGCACACATTGACTAATCATATACTTTATATCCTATGCACACATTGACTAATCATATACTTAACATCTTATGCACACATTGACTAATCATATACTTAACATCTTATGCACACATTGACTAATCATATACTTAGAATCATATGCACACATTGACTAATCATATACTTAACATCTTATACACACATTGACTAATCATATACTTAACATCTCAGGCACACATTGACTAATAATATACTTAACATCTTATGCACACATTGACTAATCATATACTTAACATCTTATGCACACATTGACTAATCATATATATATAACATCATATGCACACATTGACTAATCATATACTTAACATCTTATGCACACATTGACTAATCATATACTTAACATCTTATGCACACATTGACTAATCATATACTTAATATCTTATGTACACATTGACTAATCATATACTTAACATCTTATGCACACATTGACTAATCATATACTTAACATCTTATGCACACACTGACTAATCATATACTTAACATCTTATGCACACATTGACTAATAATATACTTAACATCGTATGCACACATTGACTAATCATATACTTAACATCGTATGCACACATTGACTAATCATATACTTAACATCTTATGCACACATTGACTAATCATATACTTAACATCTTATGCACACGTTGACTAATCATATACTTAACATCTTATGCACACATTGACTAATCATATACTTAACATCTTATGCACACATTGACTAATCATATACTTAACATCTTATGCACACATTGACTAATCATATACTTAACATCTTATGCTAACATTGACTAATCATATACTTAACATCTTATGCACACATTGACTAATCATATACTTAACATCTTATGCGCACATTGACTAATCATATACTTAACATCTTATGCACACATTGACTAATCATATACTTTACATCTTATGCAAACATTGACTAATCATATACTTAACATCTTATGCAGACATTGACTAATCATATACTTAACATCTTATGCACACATTGACTAATCACATACTTAACATCTTATGCATCCATTGACTAAGCACATACTTAACATCTTATGCAAGCATCGACTAATCATATACTTGAAATCTTATGCACACATTGACTAATCATATACTTAACATCTTATGCACACATTGATTAATCATATACTTAACATCGTATGCACACATTGACTAATCATATACTTAACATCGTATGCACACATTGACTAATCATATACTTAACATCTTATGCACACATTGACTAATCATATACTAAACATCGTATGCACACATTGACTAATCATATACTTAACATCTTATGCACACATTGACTAATCATATACTTAACATCGTATGCACACATTGACTAATCATATACTTAACATCTCATGCACACATTGACTTATCACATACTTAACATCTTATGCACATATTGACTAAGCATATACTTAACATCTTATGCACACATCGACTAATCATATACTTAACATTTAATGCACACATCGACTAATCATATACTTAACATCTTATGCACACATTGACTAAGCATATACTTAACATCTTATGCACACATTGACTAATAATATACTTAACATCTTATGTACACATTGACTAATCATATACTTAACATCATATGCACACATTGACTAGTCATATACTTTACATCTTATGCACACATTGACTAAAAATATACTTAACATCTTATGCACACATTGACTAATCATATACTTAACATCATATGCACACATTGACTAATCATATACTGAACATCGTATGCACACATTGACTAATCATATACTTAACATCTTATGCACATATTGACTAATCACATACGTAACATCTTATGCACACATTGACTAAGGATATACTTAACATCGTATGCACACATTGACTAATCATATACTTAACATCGTATGCACACATTGACTAATCATATACTTAACATCGTATGCACACATTGACTATCATATACTTAACATCTTATGCACACATTGACTAATCATATACTTAACATCATATGCACACATTGACGAATCATATACTTAACATCGTATGCACACATTGACTAATCATATACTTAACATCGTATGCACACATTGACTAATCATATACTTAACATCTTATGAACACATTGACTAATCATATACTTAACATCTAATGCACACATTGACTAATCATATAATTTACATCTTATGCACACATTGACTAATCATATACTTAACATCTTATGTACACATTGACTAATAATATACTTAACATCATATGCACACATTGACTAATCATATACTTAACATCCTATGCAGACATTGACTAATAATATACTTAACATCTTATGCACCCATTGACTAATCATATACTTAACATCTTATGCACACATTGACTAATCATATACTTAACATCTTATGCACCCATTGACTAATCATATACTTACCATCATATGCACACATTGACTAATCATATACTTAACATCTTATGCTCACATTGACTAATCATATACTTTATATCATATGCACACATTGACTAATCATATACTTAACATCTTATGCACACATTGACTAATCATATACTTAACATCTTATGCACACATTGACTAATCATATACTTAACATCATATGCACACATTGACTAATCATATACTTAACATCTTATACACACATTGACTAATCATATACTTAACATCTTAGGCACACATTAACTAATAATATACTTAACATCCCATGCACACATTGACTAATCACATACTTAACATCTTATGCACACATTGACTAATCATATATATATAACATCATATGCACACATTGACTAATCATATACTTAACATCTTATGCACACATTGACTAATCATATACTTAACATCTTATGCACACATTGACTAATCATATACTTAACATCTTATGCACCCATTGACTAATCATATACTTAACATCTTATGCACACATTGACTAATCATATACTTAACATCTTATGCACACATTAACTAATCATATACTTAACATCATATGCACACATTGACTAATCATATACTTAACATCTTATGCACACATTGATAATCATATACTTTATATCATATGCACACATTGACTAATCATATACTTAACATCTTATGCACACATTGACTAATCATATACTTAACATCTTATGCACACATTGACTAATCATATACTTAGAATCATATGCACACATTGACTAATCATATACTTAACATCTTATACACACATTGACTAATCATATACTTAACATCTCAGGCACACATTGACTAATAATATACTTAACATCTTATGTACACATTGACTAATCATATACTTAACATCTTATGCACACATTGACTAATCATATATATATAACATCATATGCACACATTGACTAATCATATACTTAACATCTTATGCACACATTGACTAATCATATACTTAACATCTTATGCACACATTGACTAATCATATACTTAACACTTTATGCACACATTGACTAATCATATACTTAACATCTTATGCGCACATTGACTAATCATATACTTAACATCTTATGCACACATTGACTAATAATATACTTAACATCGTATGCACAGATTGACTAATCATATATTTAACATCGTATGCACACATTGACTAATCATATACTTAACATCTTATGCACACATTGACTAATCATATACTTAACATCTTATGCACACATTGACTAATAATATACTTAACATCTTATGTACACATTGACTAATCATATACTTAACATCATATGCACACATTGACTAGTCATATACTTAACATCTTATGCACACATTGACTAATAATATACTTAACATCTTATGCACACATTGACTAATCATATACTTAACATCATATGCACACATTGACTAATCATATACTGAACATCGTATGCACACATTGACTAATCATATACTTAACATCTTATGCGCACATTGACTAATCATATACTTAACATCTTATGCACACATTGACTAATAATATACTTAACATCGTATGCACAGATTGACTAATCATATATTTAACATCGTATGCACACATTGACTAATCATATACTTAACATCTTATGCACACATTGACTAAGCATATACTTAACATCTTATGCACACATTGACTAATAATATACTTAACATCTTATGTACACCTTGACTAATTATATACTTAACATCATATGCACACATTGACTAGTCATATACTTAACATCTTATGCACACATTGACTAATAATATACTTAACATCTTATGCACACATTGACTAATCATATACTTAACATCATATGCACACATTGCCTAATCATATACTGAACATCGTATGCACACATTGACTAATCATATACTTAACATCTTATGCACATATTGACTAATCACATACGTAACATCTTATGCACACATTGACTAAGGATATACTTAACATCTTATGCACACATTGACAAATCATATACTTAACATCTTCTGCACACATTGACTAATCATATACTTAACATCTTATGCACACATTGACTAATCATATACTTAACATCTTATGCACACATTGACTAATCATATACTTAACATCGTATGCACACATTGACTAATCATATACTTAACATCGTATGCACACATTGACTAATCATATACTTAACATCTTATGCACACATTGACTAATCATATACTAAACATCGTATGCACACATTGACTAATCATATACTTAACATCTTATGCACACATTGACTAATCATATACTTAACATCGTATGCACACATTGACTAATCATATACTTAACATCTCATGCACACATTGACTTATCACATACTTAACATCTTATGCACATATTGACTAAGCATATACTTAACATCTTATGCACACATCGACTAATCATATACTTAACATCTAATGCACACATCGACTAATCATATACTTAACATCTTATGCACACATTGACTAAGCATATACTTAACATCTTATGCACACATTGACTAATAATATACTTAACATCTTATGTACACATTGACTAATCATATACTTAACATCATATGCACACATTGACTAGTCATATACTTAACATCTTATGCACACATTGACTAATAATATACTTAACATCTTATGCACACATTGACTAATCATATACTTAACATCATATGCACACATTGACTAATCATATACTGAACATCGTATGCACACATTGACTAATCATATACTTAACATCTTATGCACATATTGACTAATCACATACGTAACATCTTATGCACACATTGACTAAGGATATACTTAACATCGTATGCACACATTGACTAATCATATACTTAACATCGTATGCACACATTGACTAATCATATACTTAACATCGTATGCACACATTGACCATCATATACTTAACATCTTATGCACACATTGACTAATCATATACTTAACATCTTATGCACACATTGACGAATCATATACTTAACATCGTATGCACACATTGACTAATGATATACTTAACATCGTATGCACACATTGACTAATCATATACTTAACATCTTATGCATACATTTACTAATCATATACTTAACATCTTATGCACACATTGACTAATCATATACTTAACATCTTATGCACACATTGACTAATCATATACTTAACATCTAATACACACATTGACTAATCATATAATTTACATCTTATGCACACATTGACTAATCATATACTTAACATCTTATGTACACATTGACTAATAATATACTTAACATCATATGCACACATTGACTAATCATATACTTAACATCTTATGCAGACATTGACTAATAATATACTTAACATCTTATGCACCCATTGACTAATCATATACTTAACATCTTATGCACACATTGACTAATCATATACTTAACATCTTATGCACACATTGACTAATCATATACTTACCATCATATGCACACATTGACTAATCATATACTTAACATCTTATGCACACATTGACTAATCATATACTTTATATCATATGCACACATTGACTAATCATATACTTAACATCTTATGCACACATTGACTAATCATATACTTAACATCTTATGCACACATTGACTAATCATATACTTAGAATCATATGCACACATTGACTAATCATATACTTAACATCTTATGCACACATTGACTAATCATATACTAAACATCGTATGCACACATTGACTAATCATATACTTAACATTTTATGCACACATTGACTAATCATATACTTAACATCGTATGCACACATTGACTAATCATATACTTAACATCTCATGCACACATTGACTTATCACATACTTAACATCTTATGCACATATTGACTAAGCATATACTTAACATCTTATGCACACATCGACTAATCATATACTTAACATCTAATGCACACATCGACTAATCATATACTTAACATCTTATGCACACATTGACTAAGCATATACTTAACATCTTATGCACACATTGACTAATAATATACTTAACATCTTATGTACACATTGACTAATCATATACTTAACATCATATGCACACATTGACTAGTCATATACTTAACATCTTATGCACACATTGACTAATAATATACTTAACATCTTATGCACACATTGACTAATCATATACTTAACATCATATGCACACATTGACTAATCATATACTGAACATCTTATGCACATATTGACTAATCACATACGTAACATCTTATGCACACATTGACTAAGGATATACTTAACATCGTATGCACACATTGACTAATCATATACTTAACATCGTATGCACACATTGACTAATCATATACTTAACATCGTATGCACACATTGACCATCATATACTTAACATCTTATGCACACATTGACTAATCATATACTTAACATCTTATGCACACATTGACGAATCATATACTTAACATCGTATGCACACATTGACTAATCATATACTTAACATCGTATGCACACATTGACTAATCATATACTTAACATCTTATGCATACATTTACTAATCATATACTTAACATCTTATGCACACATTGACTAATCATATACTTAACATCTTATGCACACATTGACTAATCATATACTTAACATCTAATACACACATTGACTAATCATATAATTTACATCTTATGCACACATTGACTAATCATATACTTAACATCTTATGTACACATTGACTAATAATATACTTAACATCATATGCACACATTGACTAATCATATACTTAACATCTTATGCAGACATTGACTAATAATATACTTAACATCTTATGCACCCATTGACTAATCATATACTTAACATCTTATGCACACATTGACTAATCATATACTTAACATCTTATGCACACATTGACTAATCATATACTTACCATCATATGCACACATTGACTAATCATATACTTAACATCTTATGCACACATTGACTAATCATATACTTTATATCATATGCACACATTGACTAATCATATACTTAACATCTTATGCACACATTGACTAATCATATACTTAACATCTTATGCACACATTGACTAATCATATACTTAGAATCATATGCACACATTGACTAATCATATACTTAACATCTTATACACACATTGACTAATCATATACTTAACATCTCAGGCACACATTGACTAATAATATACTTAACATCTTATGTACACATTGACTAATCATATACTTAACATCTTATGCACACATTGACTAATCATATATATATAACATCATATGCACACATTGACTAATCATATACTTAACATCTTATGCACACATTGACTAATCACATACTTAACATCTTATGCACACATTGACTAATCATATACTTAACACTTTATGCACACATTGACTAATCATATACTTAACATCTTATGCGCACATTGACTAATCATATACTTAACATCTTATGCACACATTGACTAATAATATACTTAACATCGTATGCACAGATTGACTAATCATATATTTAACATCGTATGCACACATTGACTAATCATATACTTAACATCTTATGCACATATTGACTAATCACATACGTAACATCTTATGCACACATTGACTAAGGATATACTTAACATCTTATGCACACATTGACAAATCATATACTTAACATCTTCTGCACACATTGACTAATCATATACTTAACATCTTATGCACACATTGACTAATCATATACTTAACATCTTATGCACACATTGACTAATCATATACTTAACATCGTATGCACACATTGACTAATCATATACTTAACATCGTATGCACACATTGACTAATCATATACTTAACATCTTATGCACACATTGACTAATCATATACTAAACATCGTATGCACACATTGACTAATCATATACTTAACATCTTATGCACACATTGACTAATCATATACTTAACATCGTATGCACACATTGACTAATCATATACTTAACATCTCATGCACACATTGACTTATCACATACTTAACATCTTATGCACATATTGACTAAGCATATACTTAACATCTTATGCACACATCGACTAATCATATACTTAACATCTAATGCACACATCGACTAATCATATACTTAACATCTTATGCACACATTGACTAAGCATATACTTAACATCTTATGCACACATTGACTAATAATATACTTAACATCTTATGTACACATTGACTAATCATATACTTAACATCATATGCACACATTGACTAGTCATATACTTAACATCTTATGCACACATTGACTAATAATATACTTAACATCTTCTGCACACATTGACTAATCATATACTTAACATCATATGCACACATTGACTAATCATATACTGAACATCGTATGCACACATTGACTAATCATATACTTAACATCTTATGCACATATTGACTAATCACATACGTAACATCTTATGCACACATTGACTAAGGATATACTTAACATCGTATGCACACATTGACTAATCATATACTTAACATCGTATGCACACATTGACTAATCATATACTTAACATCGTATGCACACATTGACCATCATATACTTAACATCTTATGCACACATTGACTAATCATATACTTAACATCTTATGCACACATTGACGAATCATATACTTAACATCGTATGCACACATTGACTAATCATATACTTAACATCGTATGCACACATTGACTAATCATATACTTAACATCTTATGCATACATTTACTAATCATATACTTAACATCTTATGCACACATTGACTAATCATATACTTAACATCTTATGCACACATTGACTAATCATATACTTAACATCTAATACACACATTGACTAATCATATAATTTACATCTTATGCACACATTGACTAATCATATACTTAACATCTTATGTACACATTGACTAATAATATACTTAACATCATATGCACACATTGACTAATCATATACTTAACATCTTATGCAGACATTGACTAATAATATACTTAACATCTTATGCACCCATTGACTAATCATATACTTAACATCTTATGCACACATTGACTAATCATATACTTAACATCTTATGCACACATTGACTAATCATATACTTACCATCATATGCACACATTGACTAATCATATACTTAACATCTTATGCACACATTGACTAATCATATACTTTATATCATATGCACACATTGACTAATCATATACTTAACATCTTATGCACACATTGACTAATCATATACTTAACATCTTATGCACACATTGACTAATCATATACTTAGAATCATATGCACACATTGACTAATCATATACTTAACATCTTATACACACATTGACTAATCATATACTTAACATCTCAGGCACACATTGACTAATAATATACTTAACATCTTATGTACACATTGACTTATCATATACTTAACATCTTATGCACACATTGACTAATTATATATATATAACATCATATGCACACATTGACTAATCATATACTTAACATCTTATGCACACATTGACTAATCACATACTTAACATCTTATGCACACATTGACTAATCATATACTTAACACTTTATGCACACATTGACTAATCATATACTTAACATCTTATGCGCACATTGACTAATCATATACTTAACATCTTATGCACACATTGACTAATAATATACTTAACATCGTATGCACAGATTGACTAATCATATATTTAACATCGTATGCACACATTGACTAATCATATACTTAACATCGTATGCACACATTGACTAATCATATACTTAACATCTTATGCATACATTTACTAATCATATACTTAACATCTTATGCAAACATTGACTAATCATATACTTAACATCTTATGCACACATTGACTAATCATATACTTAACATCTTATGCACACATTGACTAATCATATACTTAACATCTAATGCACACATTGACTAATCATATAATTTACATCTTATGAACACATTGACTAATCATATACTTAACATCTTATGTACACATTGACTAATAATATACTTAACATCATATGCACACATTGACTAATCATATACTTAACATCTTATGCAGACATTGACTAATAATATACTTAACATCTTATGCACCCATTGACTAATCATATACTTAACATCTTATGCACACATTGACTAATCATATACTTAACATCTTATGCACACATTGACTAATCATATACTTACCATCATATGCACACATTGACTAATCATATACTTAACATCTTATGCACACATTGACTAATCATATACTTTATATCATATGCACACATTGACTAATCATATACTTAACATCTTATGCACACATTGACTAATCATATACTTAACATCTTATGCACACATTGACTAATCATATACTTAACATCATATGCACACATTGACTAATCATATACTTAACATCTGATACACACATTGACTAATCATATACTTAACATCTTAGGCACACATTAACTAATAATATACTTAACATCCCATGCACAATTTGATGAATCACATACTTAACATCTTATGCACACATTGACTAATCATATATATATAACATCATATGCACACATTGACTAATCATATACTTAACATCTTATGCACACATTGACTAATCATATACTTAACATCTTATGCACACATTGACTAATGATATACTTAACATCTTATGCACCCATTGACTAATCATATACTTAACATCTTATGCACACATTGACTAATCATATACTTAACATCTTATGCACACATTAACTAATCATATACTTAACATCATATGCACACATTGACTAATCATATACTTAACATCTTATGCACACATTGACTAATCATATACTTTATATCATATGCACACATTGACTAATCATATACTTAACATCTTATGCACACATTGACTAATCATATACTTAACATCTTATGCACACATTGACTAATCATATACTTAGAATCATATGCACACATTGACTAATCATATACTTAACATCTTATACACACATTGACTAATCATATACTTAACATCTCAGGCACACATTGACTAATAATATACTTAACATCTTATGTACACATTGACTAATCATATACTTAACATCTTATGCACACATTTACTAATAATATATATATAACATCATATGCACACATTGACTAATCATATACTTAACATCTTATGCACACATTGACTAATCATATACTTAACATCTTATGCACACATTGACTAATCATATACTTAACACTTTATGCACACATTGACTAATCATATACTTAACATCTTATGCGCACATTGACTAATCATATACTTAACATCTTATGCACACATTGACTAATAATATACTTAACATCGTATGCACAGATTGACTAATCATATATTTAACATCGTATGCACACATTGACTAATCATATACTTAACATTTTATGCACACATTGACAAATCATATACTTAACATCTTCTGCACACATTGACTAATCATATACTTAACATCTTATGCACACATTGACTAATCATATACTTAACATCTTATGCACACATTGACTAATCATATACTTAACATCGTATGCACACATTGACTAATCATATACTTAACATCGTATGCACACATTGACTAATCATATACTTAACATCTTATGCACACATTGACTAATCATATACTTAACATCGTATGCACACATTGACTAATCATATACTTAAAATCTTATGCACACATTGACGAATCATATACTTAACATCGTATGCACACATTGACTAATCATATACTTAACATCTTATGCACACATTGACTAATCATATACTTAACATCTTATGCACACATTGACGAATCATATACTTAACATCGTATGCACACATTGACTAATCATATACTTAACATCGTATGCACACATTGACTAATCATATACTTAACATCGTATGCA
Organism: Sepiola atlantica; assembly: GCA_963556195.1. Classification (NCBI taxonomy): domain Eukaryota; kingdom Metazoa; phylum Mollusca; class Cephalopoda; order Sepiida; family Sepiolidae; genus Sepiola; species Sepiola atlantica. The sequence continues at coordinate 11,131,727 of OY744520.1, forward strand.
CACATTGACTATCATATACTTAACATCTTATGCACACATTGACTAATCATATACTTAACATCGTATGCACACATTGACTAATCATATACTTAACATCGTATGCACACATTGACTAATCATATACTTAACATCTTATGCACACATTGACTAATCATATACTTAACATCGTATGCACACATTGACTAATCATATACTTAACATCTTATGCACACATTGACAGATCATATACTTAACATCGTATGCACACATTGACTAATCATATACTTAACATCTTATGCACACATTGACTAATTATATACTTAACATCTTATGCACACATTTACGAATCATATACTTAACATCGTATGCACACATTGACTAATCATATACTTAACATCGTATGCACACATTGACTAATCATATACTTAACATCGTATGCACACATTGACTATCATATACTTAACATCTTATCCACACATTGACTAATCATATACTTAACATCTTATGCACACATTGACGAATCATATACTTAACATCGTATGCACACATTGACTAATCATATACTTAACATCGTATGCACACATTGACTAATCATATACTTAACATCTTATGCATACATTTACTAATCATATACTTAACATCTTATGGAAACATTGACTAATCATATACTTAACATCGTATGCACACATTGACTAATCATATACTTAACATCTTATGAACACATTGACTAATCATATACTTAACATCTTATGCACACATTGACTAATCATATACTTAATATCTTATGCACACATTGACTAATCATATACTTAACATCTTATGCACACATTGACTAATCATATACTTAACATCTTATGCACACATTGACTAATCATATACTTTATATCATATGCACACATTGACTAATCATATACTTAACATCTTATGCACACATTGACTAATCATATACTTAACATCTTATGCACACATTGACTAATCATATACTTCACATCGTATGCACACATTGACTAATCATATACTTAACATCTTATGCACACATTGACTAATCATATACTTAACATCTTATGCACACATTGACTAATCATATACTTAACATCTTATGCACACATTGACTAATCATATACTTAACATCTTATGCACCCATTGACTAATCATATACTTAACATCTTATGCACACATTGACTAATCATATACTTAACATCTTATGCACACATTAACTAATCATATACTTAACATCATATGCACACATTGACTAATCATATACTTAACATCTTATGCACACATTGACTAATCATATACTTTATATCATATGCACACATTGACTAATCATATACTTAACATCTTATGCACACATTGACTGATCATATACTTAACATCTTATGAACACATTGACTAATCATATACTTAGAATCATATGCACACATTGACTAATCATATACTTTACATCTTATACACACATTGACTAATCATATACTTAACATCTCAGGCACACATTGACTAATAATATACTTAACATCTTATGTACACATTGACTAATCATATACTTAACATCTTATGCACACATTGACTAATCATATATATATAACATCATATGCACACATTGACTAATCATATACTTAACATCTTATGCACACATTGACTAATCATATACTTAACATCTTATGCACACATTGACTAATCCTATACTTAATATCTTATGCACACATTGACTAATCATATACTTAACATCTTATGCACACATTGACTAATCATATACTTAACATGTTATGCACACACTGACTAATCATATACTTAACATCTTATGCACACATTGACTAATAATATACTACCCATCGTATGCACACATTGACTAATCATATACTTAACATCGTATGGACACATTGACTAATCATATACTTAACATCTTATGCACACATTGACTAATCATATACTTAACATCTTATGCCCACATTGACTAATCATATACTTAACATCTTATGTACACATTGACTAATCATATACTTAACATCTTATGCACACATTGACTAATCATATACTTAACATCTTATGCACACATTGACTAATCATATACTTAACATCTTATGCAAACATTGACTAATCATATACTTAACATCTTATTCACACATTGACTAATCATATACTTAACATCTTATGCGCACATTGACTAATCATATACTTAACATCTTATGCACACATTGACTAATCATATACTTAACATCTTATGCACACATTGACTAATCACATACTTAACATCTTATGCATCCATTGACTAAGCACATACTTAACATCTGATGCACACATCGACTAATCATATACTTGAAATCTTATGCACACATTGACTAATCATATACTTAACATCTTATGCACACATTGACTAATCATATACTTAACATCGTATGCACACATTGACTAATCATATACTTAACATCGTATGCACACATTGACTAATCATATACTTAACATCTTATGCACACATTGACTAATCATATACTGAACATCGTATGCACACATTGACTAATCATATACTTAACATCTTATGCACATATTGACTAATCACATACGTAACATCTTATGCACACATTGACTAAGGATATACTTAACATCTTATGCACACATTGACTTATCACATACTTAACATCTTATGCACACATTGACTAATCATATACTTAACATGTTATGCACACACTGACTAATCATATACTTAACATCTTATGCCCACATTGACTAATCATATACTTAACATCTTATGCACACATTGACTAATCATATACTTAACATCTTATGCCCACATTGACTAATCATATACTTAACATCTTATGCACACATTGACTTATCATATACTTAACATCTTATGCACACATTGACTAATCATATACTTAACATCTTATGCACACATTGACTAATCATATACTTAACATCTTATGCAAACATTGACTAATCATATACTTAACATCTTATTCACACATTGACTAATCATATACTTAACATCTTATGCGCACATTGACTAATCATATACTTAACATCTTATGCACACATTGACTAATCATATACTTAACATCTTATGCACACATTGACTAATCACATACTTAACATCTTATGCATCCATTGACTAAGCACATACTTAACATCTGATGCACACATCGACTAATCATATACTTGAAATCTTATGCACACATTGACTAATCACATACTTAACATCTTATGCATCCATTGACTAAGCACATACTTAACATCTGATGCACACATCGACTAATCATATACTTAACATCTTATGCACACATTGACTAATCATATACTTAACATCGTATGCACACATTGACTAATCATATACTTAACATCGTATGCACACATTGACTAATCATATACTTAACATCTTATGCACACATTGACTAATCATATACTTAACATCGTATGCACACATTGACTAATCATATACTTAACATCATATGCACACATTGACTAATCATATACTTAACATCGTATGCACACATTGACTAATCATATACTTAACATCGTATGCACACATTGACTAATCATATACTTAACATCTTATGCACACATTGACTAATCATATACTTAACATCGTATGCACACATTGACTAATCATATACTTAACATCATATGCACACATTGACTAATCATATACTGAACATCGTATGCACACATTGACTAATCATATACTTAACATCTTATGCACATATTGACTAATCACATACGTAACATCTTATGCACACATTGACTAAGGATATACTTAACATCTTATGCACACATTGACTTATCACATACTTAACATCTTATGCACACATTGACTAAGCATATACTTAACATCTTATGCATACATTTACTAATCATATACTTAACATCTTATGCAAACATTGACTAATCATATACTTAACATCTTATGCACACATTGACTAATCATATACTTAACATCGTATGCACACATTGACTAATCATATACTTAACATCTTATGCACACATTGACTAATCATATACTTAACATCGTATGCACACATTGACTAATCATATACTTAACATCATATGCACACATTGACTAATCATATACTGAACATCGTATGCACACATTGACTAATCATATACTTAACATCTTATGCACATATTGACTAATCACATACGTAACATCTTATGCACACATTGACTAAGGATATACTTAACATCTTATGCACACATTGACTAATCATATACTTAACATCTTATGCACATATTGACTAATCACATACTTAACATCGTATGCACACATTGACTAATCATATACTTAACATCTTATGCACACATTGACTAATCATATACTTAACATCTTATGCACACATTGACTAATCATATATTACAACATGCGGAAATTGTAGACTCCTCACCAAATAAAAAATACACACTAAACAGACACACGCATATATACATACGTAGACGTGTACATACAGATATGCATATAGACATATATCCACTCATATCCATTTAAAATAAATAACTCCACCAGAAGCCAACAATGTTTCTTGACAATAGTCTGCATTTGTCCTTTTTACTCGTTTTTCCTCGTCTTCTCTTCGTTCTGTCGCTTTTCCTTCTTTTTTCCTGTTCTCTTCGTCTCTTTTTCTTTTGTTGTTTCTTCTGTTTGTCAACAGTTCCAATTAGTTGAACACTATTTTCGTGTAAATTGTTAGGACCAACTCTTTTTAATGTTGCGTTGTTTGTCACCCAGTTAGTTTTTATTAGTTGATGCGAGATGAAAGTGATCAATCGATTCCACATCGATATCTGTTGCACAGCGCATCCGTAGGCGTGATGAGTGTTAGTCTGATCACTCTCATAATCTGAATGCGACGATGTAGTCTAGTCCGTAGCTAAAACAGTCCCCGCATTGAAAAATGGTCACCCAAAAATGTAATTTTCAACTTAGCTTATTTACTTATCTAATTGGGTCCATCTCAATAAGTAAGAGTTGCTTCTGACTATTATCTAACGAGTGTAAACGTTCCTATCTATCCGTACTTTGCATGACGTATTCTCGGAAATTCATCCCTTTCATATAGCAATTTCACCTTTTGAAAAGTTTCCCGAAGTACGATAAGAAAATGGAAAGGGAATTTATTTTCCCTTTCCATTTTCCAGAGAAAGAAAGTTTTGTTTGATATTAAATAGAGATAATTGTATTTTACAAGTTGCATATATTTCCCATGATGGCGTCCCAAATTATAACCAAAGTATCAAATTTTAAACAAAAAAGAAAACGCTTATAATATGGTTTAACAAAAAATAAAAACAAACCAAAAATATTCAAACCCACATTAGGTGCGAAACAGAATGTCCAAAATAGTTCGTCAGTTTAAAGCAAACACATTTCTTTCTTTCAACTGGAACAAATGGAAATAAACTCATACAAAGTGAGAGAGATTATTTTCAAAAATAGTGCGCCAGCTTTAAAAAATTCAAATCTATAGTTGAGTGTCTCTCGCAGAAGCTAATATATTATTATTTCTTTCAATTGGACAAAATGGAAATCTTCTTTTGGGACATGTTGAAAAGAGCTGTGTTTTTCTCTTTCCCCTGAATGAAATTCAAGTCCTGGTGTGTGTAGTTGCTGTTTTCGACTGTGCCATTCTCACAGGCTGGATATAACTGATTACTTATTCCAGGGACTTTTTGCTGGAAATACGGTAGACAATACGAGGAATCCTAAATAGCAGTTCTTGATATTAAACGATGGGACACTGATTCAGTGAATAAAGTGTAGGACAGAAAGGTTGTTCTGATTTCAAAGGTTAATAAAAGACAAATGCATGATCATAAGACCCCCTAAACACTTTGTATTTATAATAAGTATATGAGATATCTTTGTGGTTCAAATGGTTTTGAGAATTGTATCACTTAAGTGACAACCGTCGACTTTGAGGTACTGCTGTATTGAAGCTGAAACACCTGCTACATTTTTCGTCCCTGTAGAGGTCCTAGGACGGCCAGGACTTTTCTTGTTTAAAGCCGATGATATTTGTCTAAACTTGTTTTTCCACCCGATACGTGATTATGACGACCGAACACAAAGTGCTTTCGGAAGAAATGCTACGTCATGGACTTAATGTTATTGAGAAGATCTTCTACAGCTAATATTTGCTGCTCACCACTCTATGACATAATAGGGTATGACCTGAAACAACAAAATAAATGGTATTTGATATATACACTTCATAGATATACGAATCTTTTTCCGTTATTGTTTTTTAATTGATCATTGACATCGAGGAAAACCTTCTGACACACTCTGTATTTTTGAAGAACGCTCAAGTTCCAAACAGAAGTGAAAAATGACAGAATAAGAATTCAACATTTCTGCCGAGTTTTAATCAACGCTCGTGTCATATAACACACAAAAACTTGTACTTGATTCTTCCTTGCTAATTCAGGGAAAGTAGTAGTGCCTCCCCCCTCATACATCACAGTCTAATACCTAATGAAAAGGGGTGCCTACGAGTCGCCTTCGACTAAGGGCGACCTACTCATGTTTAATTTAACCAATTCAAAAGAGTGAATACTGAACGTATCCAGGGAAGATGTAGACATTATTCCAAAAAATTTTGTTCGTGTGAATCCTATTTCCGAAGAATATTTAGTATATGATTTCTTATATAGGCAAATAAGTCCGAACGTCTATCATAAGCGGCAATTTGTGAAGAATCTTTACGAAAACCGAAAATCTAGTACAAAATTCGATATTGAATTATATATTTGCAAACATGAACACCTGCTTTATTTAGTTACTTATGGGAGGATTAATTATTCCTTTGCGAGAAAAAGTTTCACAATAATATTTCAAATATGTAGTGATGAATTTAATTTGAGCTATCGGGACGTTATACGTGCCACCATCTTGTGCCTACTGCCGCAGTCAAGGTGGCTCCCTTATTTAGAAATCACCATCCATGGTCTACCTCAGTCAAAAGCCGTCTAAACGGTTTCCCACCAAACAACAGTATATAGACACGTGATTGGTTACTTTACAAAGAAATAAAAAATAAAATAAAAGCGTAGCTTTGTTAGAAATTTCTTTGCAGAAACAAAACATGTTACAACATATGGCTGCGATTTACAAGATCTTAAAACAAATAAATCTCCAAGAGTATACTCTCTACGTGGACTTAGAACCTGGGTGTGCCGGGTTCGAATCGAGTTCGCTCCACAGAAACACTTTCATCAAAACCCACATCTGCCCTTATGTCTAACTTCCTGGTTAACTTTCAAATTCGTTTATCTCATGTGATTAAATCGACCAATCCTCTATTTGTCCTGTCAAATGCCCACATTCCGAAAACACATTATTAATAATTTAATGTTACATAGAGAGTTCACACACACACACACACACATATATATATATAGGTAGAAGGATGAAAAGGAATTAGAAAAGCAAAAGGCAGATCTTTTTTCAATTCAGTTGCTCAAAGCAAGGTCACTTTATATATATATATATATATATATATATATATATATATATATATATATATATATATATATTCATTAGCTATGAATTATATATTCCTGCGTATAGGATACATTTCTAAACTAATGAACTGATCATTATGCTTTTTAGAACACAGCTTCTATGCGTAAAGGCGACTAATATGGGGTATATTTAGTTCGTAAAAATTCAGATACCTCCGATTTTTGTGAAATTTAAACAATAGCTATTAGACATCAATTAATAAATATTCCACACTTTTCTGTTTATTTAAAGTATTTTAAATCAAATCTTTCTTAGAGTTCATACATTAGATCCATTAAATTAATTGTTCTTTCTACTTCTCGTAAAGTCGATTCACTCTATCGCTGATAACACTTTCTCACACCTGACGCCATTCTCTACTATCAGACCATGTATGGAGTCCAGTTGTCATATTTTGGGCTGGTGAATCTCTGCCCATTTGAGAGTTCTTGATAAGGTGCAGACACGTATCTGTAATTTGATTGACCACACCCTTTCTTCTTCTCTACACTGTCTCTCTCTCACAGACGTAATTTTGCTAGTCTCAGTCTTTTTTATAAATACTGTTATGGCATGTGTTCTTCAGAATAATTGTATGATCTATTCCCCGCTTTTTTACTTCAGCTCGTTTGACTTGTTGGTCTAGTAGTCTCCATCAATTTGCTGTTTTGATACCTTATTGTGATACAGCTTCCTATTCCAGTAGCTTCTTTCCCAGAACCGCAGGCTTGTGGAACTCTCTTCTTACTGACTGTTTACCTCCTACCTATAATCTTGGTCTTTTCAAGACTAATGCTAATAGGCATCTCCTGTCTTTGCGATGATAATATTTGTTCTTGTTAGCTCATGTGTAAGTCACATATTCACGAGAAACACACACACAAAATATAGTAACACAATTTTATTAATATATACACTTATTTTATAAGTGTATATACAATATACACATATTTTATAAGTGTATATACAATATATACATATTTTATAAGTGTATATACAATATACACATATTTTATAAGTGTATATACAATATACACATATTTTATATGTGTATATACAATATACACATATTTTATATGTGTATATACAATATACACTTATTTTATAAGTGTATATACAATATACACATATTTTATATGTGTATATACAATATACACATATTTTATAAGTGTATATAAAATATACACATATTTTATAAGTGTATATACAATATACACTTATTTTATAAGTGTATATACAATATACACTTATTTTATAAGTGTATACACAATATACACATATTTTATATGTGTATATACAATATACACTTATTTTATAAGTGTATATACAATATACACATATTTTATAAGTGTATATACAATATACACTTATTTTATAAGTGTATATACAATATACACTTATTTTATAAGTGTATATACAATATACACTTATTTTATAAGTGTATATACAATATACACATATTTTATATGTGTATATACAATATACACATATTTTATAAGTGTATATACAATATACACTTATTTTATAAGTGTATATACAATATACACTTATTTTATAAGTGTATATACAATATACACTTATTTTATAAGTGTATATACAATATACACATATTTTATAAGTGTATATACAATATACACATATTTTATAAGTGTATATACAATATACACATATTTTATAAGTGTATATACAATATACACATATTGTATAAGTGTATATACAATATACACATATTTTATAAGTGTATATACAATATACACTTATTTGATCAGAAGCATAAGCATACACTTATTGCATGAACACGCATTTTGATATATTCTATAATTGATAAACAGAAAATCACTGTCAATGTTTGAAGAAAAAAAACTCTATCTTATGTTTTTGCATACATGGCAAGGTACGTATTAAGAATTTGCAATCAAATTATGTTTTCTCTGGAGTTAACTTTTAGTGAGATTAAAAGTAATCCATGATAGTTAACGGACGGGGAAAGAAAGGTTAACAGTTGCTTTTTCTTTTAGGAATTTCAAGCCAAAAATACAAAATGGAGTAGCTTTGCAGAAAGAGTATAGAGAAATATAAATTTAATTTATCTCGCAGGAAAAATTAAATGCAACATTTATATATAAATATAATGGAAATATATGCAAACTTATCTGCATAATATAGTACAATATATGCAGTGTCGTAAATTGATTCCTTTGCAGATAATTCGATTTTTAGGAAAGTAGCCAGTTTTATCAAAAGAAAATGTGGAAAAATAAAAAGAGGAAAAAGAATCCCAATGGGCCTTGCTTCATATTAATGAGAGAAAATATTTTACAAGAAAACAAAAACACTCGAGAGGAGACACATCTAGTTGCACATATTTCCCACCCCGGACATTGTAAATTTCATAATGCATCAGCTTACCAAGTTTAAAATAAAGAGAAACAAAAGGTTTACGCATAATTATAGGTTAACATCAAAAGAAAACTCACACAAGGTGTGAAGCAGAATGTTCATAATAATTCGTCAGTTTGCCTGTGGTCAAATGGATACGACCTGAGCATGCAAAGTTCGAATTCTGTCGATTTCACAGTCCATTTTCACTATTGATGTTGGCAACCGTGGTATCTCCTGTAAGTACCTGATTCTAAGAAGAACTGGGAAACCAATGCCAAAAAGAGAATCAAGTTGGCCAAAAGCTCGTACCATGTTGATTCTTACTAATTTACGTTGTAGTCTGTGAGTTGAAAAGATTTATATAGTTAAGTGTCTCTCACAGAAGCAAACATTCTTGTCTCTCAACGGCAGCAAATGGAAATCTTCGCTCGAACTGTGTCAAGCGTAGCGTACGTTTTTCGCCTTTCCTCTCGATGAAGTTCAAGTCCTGCTATGTGGGTTTGCTTTTTTGACTTCACCATCCTCTCAGACTGTTACAAGTGTCAATAACTTCTTCCAATTCCCGCAGTCAATGCGTGAGCCATTACTTAAAGGTCATCATCCATGTGACTATCTTATTCAAAAGCCGCGTAGACATTCGACCCTTTTCCATCCAGCAACCGCACAGAAAAACGTGATTGGTTGTTTTCTTAAAAAACAACAGCAACTAAAAAAAACAGAGACGTAGCTTTGGCAGAAACTCCTTTCAAGTTTGTCCATGCAAATAGGTTATTCTGTGACATTACCCGTTAACATTTTAAAGGGTGGGTGGGTGTGGTGAAACTCAGATAAACTGTTCGTACATTTCTTGTCGTTTCTTTTCCTACGTTCGCTTTGCTGCTGTTTGTTACTGTTCATCGAATATTTTCAGCGGATTGTTCTTTATTTGATGTTTTTCACACAAGACACAAAAGAAAACACGTACAATCGTATGAAAATACAAGGTATTTTATTTACCTCCTCTCCAGCAGGTGAGACACAAAGTCAGATGTGGGGTTTGATGAAAGTGTTTCTGTGGAACGAACTAGATTCGAACCCGGCACACCCAGTCCGCATCCTTAACCACTTAGCCACCGCACCATGGCCGTGATGTACAATTTTTAAAACAAAATAAATGTAAACAGTATAGTCTTTTATATTCTAAACTACAGCTGATTATCTCTCAAATTAATTTATTTCATATGATCACATTGGTCAATGCTCTAGTTACTCTGACAGGTGATCTTGGGGGTCAAGCCATGTCAATCACACTCACTACTTGTCTACGCACATCTTCCAAAATCACATTATTGTATACCTAACTCAATATGTTACATTCAGAGTTCGCTTCAAATATGTATTTTACTTTACATACATAAATACATTGTAGTTGGTCAAATCTTACTGTTAGTGAAGAAAATGTATCTCTTTTATTTTTTACTAATGAGTCACCACATATCAAGGTCAAAAGCCACTCGAGTATAAGGGTTAGTGTGATTTATAGATTGACAATTGAATGATGATAAATACTATGAGAGGATTGAAAATAATGAATAAAATGAAAAAAAATGACTTATGAGGACGGTTTATATGGATGATAGCATCCTTCCCGAGAGTCCAACATTCAAACTTATCGACCTAACATTCACAGGTAACATGAATTAGTATAAATACACAAAATATACTGCCAAGTCTGCTGCAAAGAAGGTGGGATCCCTCTACTAGGATAGAAACACTTCTCACACGTTCCAACCTCCTATCAAAGACACCATTCGCCCATGCATTGAGTATTGTTACCCCATCTTGGCTGGTGCACCAACCATTAGTGTCTCCCTATTGGACAGAGCCCCCAAAATTGTTTCTAACCTACTATGTCCTACACTGTCTACCAAGATTCAGCCTGATGTCTCATCGCCTCAATGTTGTATCTCTGTGCTTGTTTTACAAGTACTTCAACGGAATGTGCTCCGACGAACTTGCTGCACTTGTGCCCCTTCATCGTAAATACCCTCGACCAACTCTACAATCAGCAAATTCACACCCCTTCATTGTAGAGGTCCCAAGATTCCGGAAGGCTTTCTACTCTAATAGATTATTTCATCGAACTGCTTGCCTTTGAAATTTCCTCCCTGCTCCCTGTTTCCCTAACTTTACCAACAGGCAGAAATTTAAATGTAACGTGAACAAGTATCTTGCTGCACAACTCCCCACTTAGGGTGCTTTTATAAATTTGGTCCCTAATTCACAGTAATCTCTTACGTCTCAGTGGCTTGTACGTGATAAATAGAAGTTAAAGAAAAATGTCTATTAAAATTAGATTTGAAGATGAACATGTTGTAGTCCTCAGAGAAGTAATATTGTTACAATATTACTTCTCTGAGGACTACAACATGGTCATCTTCAAATCTAATTTTAATATATGAGAAGTTCTTTCCGATAGATTTTCGTTTTTAATATCTTATTTGAAACTAGCTGTTGCCAGGGTGGAACCATTTTGCCGACTGAGAGAAAAATAATTCCAAATAGAATCATATTTTTATTTTAAACAAATAATATTTTAAAAAAATTATTTGAGTTGTCTCTTATTTATTTTATTTCAATAAATATTCGATTAACAGTAAATACAAAAATCAATGTGTATCTATGAAAATTACGTATAGGCGATAAACACAGACAGACTAGATTTTATCTGATAGTTTTATTAATACAAACATCGGCAATGAAACCGAAGCAAATAAAAAAGTGCCTTCAATTTTACAACGATAAAAAGCTAGTCACGTTTATAATAATAAAAAAATAGGATTCAAAAATTGGTTTTCTTTCTCTGATTTTATTTTTGATTTAAATAAATATTCGGATTAATAGTAGATAAAAATAATTTAATGTGTATTTATGAAAGTTATGTACAGACGAGAAACACGCATACATACACACGATACGTTGTCTGATAATTCTATTGATACAGAGATATATACTAATTTTATCATAAACAGAAGATGCATACATTCATTTCGTTAAAGTGTATCTCCATTTATATAAAGTTAGGTATGTGTATACGTTTAAATATTTGTATGTACAGAATCCACTCCTATAAAAATTAGCCGATCATTATGAATTTTGGGAACACAGCTGGTAGGTGTAAAGGGTCGTAATGTGGGCCATATTTGGTTTAAATTTTCTTTTATGCAAAGGGTAAAAAGGTGGTGGAAGCTTTTTGTGAAAATTTAAATACCTCCGATTTTTGTGAAATTTTAACAATAGATATTATTATAGACATCAATTAATAAATATTCCCCAATTTTTAGTTTCTCTGGTGAATTTTAAATAGTTAGTTGGGTGAATAATATAGAACCCCCATCCCCAACTGAATAATATTCTCTCTCTCTCTACAGAAAAATTAGTACACCATTCGTACCGTCGGTTTCAAGCACAGAAGGACTTAGCCATCCGGCTTTCTTCAGCTTTTGTTGTCATCTGTTTCGGAAATGTGAAGTCACGTGTTACTCTCGTTTGGACGCGTTATTTGCTTAGAGTGTTATGTATGTTTGTTTAAATTTAATGTAAGGAAGGTTTAATGAAGTTTGAAAAAAAGGGGAAGGGTGAAAAGTAACAGTTGAGTTTTAAAACTGGAGAAGATTTAAAGAGATATATAAAAAAATATTACGCTCCTAATTTTTAATTTTTAATTTTAATTCTCAATTAATCGAGCACTCTGCTGGGAAGTTTTCTTGCTATATTACAAAGAAGTTATATATATATATATATATATATATATATATATATATATATATATATATAGGATCAAATATAAACCAAAAGTAAACCAAAAGTAAACTTTTACTAGATGGAACCTATAGTGAAAAAGGAAAGAATAATAAACACTATTTTATTACAGAATACACCTTGCATTGAACAATCGAAATTCGAAATAAATTTGGACATTCGTTACATGTTTATCACTCTTATTTCTTCTATCTCTCTCTCTTTCTGGTTCTCTCTCTCTCTCCCTCTCTCTCTCTCTCTCTCTTTCTCTCTCTCTCTCTCTCTCTCTCTCTCTCTCTCTCTATATATATATATATATATATATATATATATATATATAACCTATTGTATAACTGCCATAAAGAAAACACTGCAAGGGTAAAAAAAAACCCTCCTGTATTCTTGGGCATGTGTAGTAAATACGTGTTGAAAATTCGCAATCAGAATTTGATCTTTTCCCTTGATCCAACTTTTACCGAGATTAAAGTAATGCGTGGCAGCGGTACGGTCTCATCAGAACGGACCGTAGTTTCACTACCTTCTGATATTTCTTTTTCTGTTTTTTCTTTTCCATCTTATTGCATGAAATGTGGAAAATGGTTGCCCGGATTACTGACTGAAATGTCAAGGAAAATACGAGAAAAGCTGAACTGATAATCTTAACATACGTCCATTTAATCTGCGCGTTTAGTGACGAAACTACGATTTCAAACAAAAGATGAGCGATCAACCGACAGATGCGTAGACGCATCTAAAATGCTATTTCAAACTGAATCGTGACAGACCTACCGACGGACAGAATCTCTTATAGAGTTGCATGGACCTATCTAAAATACCAACCGACGCATTTAGCGATTAAAATACCAGTTAAAACTTAAGCATGACATACCAAGCGATCGACGGATAAAGCTTCTCTTAAAAAGACGAAGACGCATTTAAAAATAATATCGCCGACATTAATCGTCGTAGTGGAAGCAGAAAACGAGTTTAGAGACGCGATTTGTCTTTCTCGTGCTGCAATCAGCCATCTTGGAAATTTTGCTCGTAGCTGAATTCCGATTTTATAAAATGCCAGTTCTGACTTACTGAAGATTTTTTTGTGAAGCACCACAAAAAAAAAATCAGTCGCAGATTTGGCTCTAGAGGAATTACAGTCTTCACAGAAGGATTTAGACTCTTATCCACGTTTCAAAGCGATTACTTCATTTCAGCGATTCGCAATAGGAAATTCCGAGGGCTTTCTTATATACTAGTATAAAGACTCGACCGTGTCCGGATTCGAATAGGAACGCCATGTTTGGCTGAAGAGACATAACTAGAAATCTTTTCGTCTCGTAAAATCGTCATTGATTAAAGGGACAATGACTATAAATACATAACTGAGAGAACAAAGATGTCAATCACTCTCTTGTCATACCATATTAGGGCAGCCCATATAGTGAAAAAATACGATAGAACAAAATATTACAGCTATGGTGACGTAACAATTCGTCAGCGTGATGCTATGATTGACAGCGTTTGATTTTTTTTCTTTCTGTAGTGAATTATTTGTTTCAGTGTGCACGTCGATTTCGCCCGGACGCATCCGACTACTAAGGGCCAGCTTAGCGAAATAATTCATGGGTTTTAATAAATAAATTATATATTTATTTTATTCTGCATTTCATTTTCAGCTGTAAACTCAAATAAATGCAAGTTGAACTCAACAGCCCTACAGAGAATTAATGATTACGGCTAACAGATGCTAGCAAATGATTTCCCACTCCTCGTCCGGACGGACCGACCCCAAAGAACTAAGGTCTTGGGGATATGATCACAACGTGGGACTAGGGACATGGCCTAAGAACATATTCAGACGAATGAACTTTGTGTGGTCTTACAATAGTACCAGGACCGTTCTGAGTAGTCATGGTCAACGATAGTGCTACATTCTTTTTGTTTGACATTTTATAATATTCAAGTTTTGGGGTGGTGCCCAACAATGTACTCAGCATTATTTAGGTGGGAGAAGATGTAAATAAAATGACATTAATGGTAACTAGCTAGACCCGTGTAAATTACACGAAATGGTGTTTTCAAAACTAATTATCTTGTTCCTAACCTATACATGTTTGAATAAAATATAATAAGATTTGACTTGTATATTTATTTAAAAAAATGAACAATACATGAAACAGTTTACAAAACTTCTTTGTATACAATATTTCTAGTGAAGATAATATTTCGACGACTAAACCTTACTTTGTAAATGTTTTAGATTAAATTAAATTTGGTTCCAATTCATGAGTAGCATACAAAGATTCGGAAGGTCGTTGCTTTTGATGTAAGCGTGACACACAAAATAACACACACGCTGTCGTATTAATATGTGTCTTCCCGGTCGTCCCCTCTCTACCCCCTTCGCCCCCTTCGATGTAGAAAAAAATCTTAGAGGTTGGTTGGGATCGTCGGGCCGACGTCAAAATCCTACGTCGCTAAACATTGCGCCAAAGGGAAATACTTGAAAATATTACGAAAATTAGGTGACTTGAATGCTTTTCCAAATCTAGGTGCGGCACACATGCGCAGAGCTTTTGATGTAAGCGTGACACACGAACACACACGCTATCGTATTAATATATAGAAGAAGATAATTTTCGGTAAATTTATAGTCTTGAACCCTATCGAAGAACATTCGGTACTAGTCGGAGTTAATGAAGACATGTGTGCAACCTCGCTCGAAGATCTAAAACCATTATTGACATTTCTATTTTTATGTTTTTATTTTCTATAATTTTCTAATTATGAATAAAATGATGTAAAATAAAGTGAAACGTCGTTTTTTTGGATGTCAAACTACAAAGTGTTGCAGCAAAATCCGACACTTGACAAAAAGAAAACGAAATAAAAACAAAAGCTGTATATGCAAAGACCCGACAGTTTATTTAGCAAACGTTAGAGTTACATAGTACATTATTTTTAAATGTAAACGCCGCCGCCGGACACGATCATCTCAGGGGGACGGCGAAATTAGTCACAGAGTTTGGCGACCGTGTCTTTGTCTATAACGGCGAATGCCTCCATGATAGCACCTTTCAGAGAATCGACCGTGTTGTAAGCGTGCTTGGTGGTCTTGGTCTTCGTCTTGATCACGCCCCAGAAGAAATAGTCATAGTGGGATGCAGTCCGGCGACTAGTGATGAAGTACATTGTTGAACAGCCACGCTTGGATCGTCTTGGCCTTGTTAACAAGAGCCGAGTCCTGCTGGAAGACGTATGGATGTCGGGTGGTGATCTCGTCTACCCGGGCCTTCACGACGCCCCTTAACACTTCCTGGTATTTCGTTTACTTTTTGTCAAGTGTCGGATTTTGCTGCAACACCCTTTTCTATTTGCAGTGACGAGTTTCTTTATCGAAATTACATAAACAACCGATTTTGAATATTTTCTAATTCTTCTCTCCATGTACAGACAGAATGTTAACGAACCTTTCGTTTATAATGAAATCCGGATTTTTTCTGCTGATATTTATTCCGATCTAATTTCCATCATCGATCATTTGCGTTGTCTCATTTTCTGTCTAACGATCAACCTGATTGTTGATTTATTGATAACTAGCATGGCTAACCGGCGTTGCCTGGGCTCTAGAAAAGAAAATCGAACAGTTAAAGAAAAGTGCATGTAACATCTTTCTTTACCTACCTACCTACCTACCTACCTACCTACCTACCTACCTACCTACCTACCTACCTACCTACCTACCTACCTAGTCACCTACCTACCTACCTACCTACCTACCTACCTACCTACCTACCTACCTACCTAGTCACCTACCCACCTACCTACATACCTACCTACCTACCTACCTACCTACCTAGTCACCTACCTACCTACCTACCTACCTACCTACCTACCTAGTCACCTACCTACCTACCTACCTACCTACCTACCTACCTACCTACCTAGTCACCTACCTACCTACCTACCTACCTACCTAGTCACCTACCTACCTACCCACCTAGCTAGCTAACTACTTACCTACCTAGTTACATCTCTCTCTATCTCTCTTTCAGTTGATAAAAAAGAAATTAAAATTAAAACCTGTTAATAACACTTCAAGAAAACATTATACTTCTGTAGTAGTAATAGTAGTATTAGTAGTTGTAGTAGTAGTAGTTGTAGTAGTAGTAGTAGTTGTAGTAGTAGTAGTTGTAGTAGTTGCAGTAATTTTAGTAGTAGTAGTTTTAGTAGTAGTAGTTGTAGTAGTTGTAGTAGTTGTAGTAGTTGTAGTAGTTTTAGTAGTAGTAGTTTTAGTAGTAGTAGTTATAGTAGTAGTAGTTGTAGTAGTTGTAGTAGTTTTAGTAGTAGTAGTTTTAGTAGTAGTAGTTATAGTAGTAGTAGTTGTAGTAGTTGTAGTAATTTTAGTAGTAGTTGTAGTAGTAGTAGTTATAGTAGTAGTAGTAGTAGTTGTAGTAGTAGTAGTTATAGTAGTAGTAGTAGTTGTAGTAGTTTTAGTAGTAGATGTAGTAGTTGTAGTTGTAGTAGTTGTAATAGTAGTAGTAGTAACAGTAGTAGTAGTAGTTGTAGTAGCAGTTGTAGTAGTAGTTGTAGTAGTAGTAGTTGTAGTAGTAGTAGTAGTAGTAGTAGTGTAAATAGCGGGTGGTGAACGTTCTAATACTTTTTTATGTCGTAGTAGAACATATTTAAAAAAAAATTCATTTGGGGTACATATGCACAGGGCGACTCTATAAACAACAAACATTGTCATGAAAGTTGCATTTAAGTATAAAGGTGTTTGTTTATTTTTTTATGTCATCGTTGTAGTGATATATTTTTGTGTTTTCGTTCAGGATATGTAACGTGATATTAAAAGAAAACTGGATGTATTCGTTATATGGCCAGTGCTGCAGTTGTCTGCTCTTACCACTCTTGTATATGCAGAAAGTCTTATGGACCCCGTTGACGTATGGTGATATAATCAATGAGATGCCAATGTTAAGATATTGAGTGCATCCAGGAGTTCATGTTGATATACTTGTGTTTGAAACAAATGTTGGTAATGAATGAATGGTGCATGTAGTTAACCTTCCCAATTCTGTACGTTCAAAGAAGCTTCTACCAAAACAAAACAATACATAATGTGATAATTGATTGTTTTATCCAAGAAATAGTTTAATTATCAACATCCCCTCTTTTTAATATTTATAACCCTTACTTATATTGGCTCGAGATCCAAGTAGCCCTCTTTCAACAAACCAAGGAGTGACGGGCGCGTGATTAAAGGTTAAAAGTCGAAACCGCCAGGATTTGTTGAATTGAGAATAACTACCAGTGACTATTGTCCTCTTTCTTTCTCTTTTTTTTCTGATTGTGTATTCTGTTTTATCCTTTCTCTTGATGAACGTTTTACCCCCCCCCCCGGTCTCTCGTTTTTGTCAGTACGAGGAAAAAACGACAGCAGTTGCTGATTTTTCTTGCACAGGGCGGTCGCGTGCCAAAAGCCAGCTCGCCGACTCGAGAGTTATGTTTTTCGGAAACCGGAATGAATAAATAAAAATCATATATTTTTATATAAAATATTTTTTTGTTCGCTTTTTCTACAAAGCGTTCACCTTTCAGCGGCGATTCCTCCAATAAGCCCAGACAATGACTCAAACCAAACGATCAACAGTGTATTACCCCTTCATTAAGGAAAATGTGTTTATCGTAACTTCAGGATCTTGTGGCGCCGTACCAGAACGATAAGACTACACACAAGAGACGTTTCTACAGGCTACGATAGAATCACAATGGTCCAGTGCCAACAATAGTGTTACAATGGTTCCTAAGACCGAGCATATGACCCAGGGAAACATCCACGGAACAGCCAGGGATATCTCCAGGGCACAATAGTATCACAAATTGAGAAAATTACTTTGTTTTTTTTTCTTTTGAAACTATTAATTAGCTTGGCAAGTCGTTGTTCCATTTTGTTTCCAAGAAAATCACTTTGCTCGAATGACTTGGAATTAAAACTAGTTTCATTACTCAATGTTGGAGAAAGCGGACTTAGATTACTTAAAAGTAAAGAAAAATGAATAAAATTAATGAAACTATATTTGTATTTTATACCAAGGAAACAAGAGCCGATATTCTTAAGATGCGTCCATTCAATGTACGCGTTTAGCAACAAAAATGCTATTTCAAACTGAATCGTGACAGACCGACAAAAATGTTATTTCAAACTGAATCGTGACAACCAACGAACAAAGTATCCAAACAACGAAGAGTTATTCTTATTGGAGGAAAGAATAAAAGAGGAATTATTTTCTGTTTTTTGTTGTCATTAAATGTTCTTATTTATAAATAAATACAAGGGGAGACAATCGATTTTTTGTACGACGGAAAGCTTCCAATTATGTTAAAGGAAATTCGCCCCATTTTATGTTCTCAAAACTTTCGCTTGAAATGGCAACAAGCGAATATCGGAACAATGTCGAGCCGGACAATTGTATAATATCTTAAAAGACTCACGATTACTTTCCGTTTTCGATTGCATTTTTTGAAACCAGGAAGTGATCTTAGAATAAAAAAAACTGTTATTGGAATTCATGTCAGCAGAATATCTTTTACAAAGTGCTCAAATTTCTTTTCGATGTCTAAAGAAAACAAAACATAAAAATTGTAATTAATTTTTTCGATTAAAAACTAATAATAATTCAACATTTTAATTAAATAACGAACTTTTCATATAAAAATGAAACTGAACACGAAAAGACGTTAATTTGTAAAATTATGGAAGAAATATTTTTGTTTGTGTTTGGGAATAAAATCATTTAAAGTTGATATTTTTTCTTTTTGTTTCAACTATGCTTTAATAAATACTATTATGACGTGCTTCATTTATCGGAGATTATCTCCCTTGTTTTAGCGAACTTTGGTGTATAAATATACCGTACTAAGTGTTGATTTGAAAGACGTTTTTTTTCTGGAGGTGTCTCCCCAGCAGGGATGGCAAGTCTTCGAAGCTCAGTAGTAATGCCCCCGTTTTTTTTATATACAGTTGAGAGAGACGGTTTTTTCCCTGCCATTTGGACTTGATCTTGGCGACATCTCTATTTAAAGATTAGTTCGTTATTCTTTTTTTTCCTACAAGATCTACCTGTTCGATCCATTCCACCATCGGTAGGTCAGTAGTAGTTCCACTAAATTCTGGAATCAGGCGAATGTCAAATTGCCTATTAGTCATGTTAAGGCCGAAATAGCTTGTAGGAAAAAAAAAAGAATAACGAACTAATCTTTAAATAGAGATGTCGCCAAGATTAAGTCCAAATGGCAGGGAAAAAACCCGTCTCTCTCAACTGTATATATATAAAAAAACGGGGGCATTACTACTGAGCTTCGAAGACTTGCCCTCCCTGCTGGGGAAACACCTCCAGAAAAAGAAAACGTCTTTCAAATCAACATGAAAGAAAATCCAGCACGTTTTTCTTTTGCTCGCTTTCCAATACGCGTTCAGAACGATATCCACGACAAAACGGACTGACTCTTAACTTTTCGCTCTCTTATTATAACGAAAATCCCACGCATGCAAACAACCTAATTTGCATGAACAAATAAAATAATTAAAATCTTATTTCACTTTCTGACGCCTCTCTCCTCCCACTCCTCTTTCTTTTTATGTCGGCAACGAGGGGTTTCGGGTTCGCCCCACACACACAGCATAGCAGACACTGCCTCTTTGAACGGCGCCGACAAGTGTCTGCATCTACTTCAATTGGCCGCTCTCCGTTACACTAAGATTCCAATCAATGCAGCATTTTACATATATAAAATGTGGCACACGGCTAAAAGAGGGCGTGGAGAGAGGCTGTTTTTTTCTAACTGACGATCGCATCTATCTATCTATCTATCTATCTATCTATCTATCTATCTATCTATCTATTTCCTTCTCTTTCTCTCTATAAATAAATATATATATATATATATATATATATATATATATATATATATATATATATATATATATATATATATATATTTAGCAACGAAGTTTACCTTTCGGTGCCCAAAATTAAAGTGCGTAAACTCGTTTCTGCGCACACAGGTTTGCGCACGCAGCCGCCAAAATCAATTAAAATAAATAATAATATTTTGAACCAATCAGCAGCTCTTTCTACAATTGTCCTTTGGGAGCCACCTCGACCCCATATAAGGTCAGATTGTTCTTTCAACGGGTATTTTTAGCCCAAATCCACTACAGAGCTAACATCGACGTTTCTACAGCCCTCTGTGGGGCCTTAGAACGTTGAGATAGTCTTTTTCTAAACTCACGCGCACATAGCCACACTGACACCAACGCACAAACAGACACAATGCATTAACTCTTTCATACTCTTACGCATACGCACACTAAAAGCGACACACGCACACACTCCTTGAATCCCCTTTCAATGTCGTCTGCTGATTGAAAACAAATGTATAAACTTAACCATTTTAATACTTCATACATTTTTAACTGAACTTTCTAATCTGAAAACAAATGATGATAGACTCTATTTAGTAACTTTTAATGAAATGTAATTTATGTGATTTAGTGAGGAAGTTTTGATTACGATTTTTCAGACCCGTGGACAATTCACAGCTCTTAAATTATCGACTTATAATTCCTCGATATCTCAACTAATGAATCCTCCTCGTTCGGCAAGGACACTCAAATATAAACAATTATACTATGATTTCCTATTTTTGTAGAATTCGATTTTAAACATATAAAATATCTGTTTTGTGAATTTATGCTTTTGAATTCAACATTTTGTTTGTTTATCATATAACAGTTCTCTCGCACATTTTACTTAAAAATGTTTTTCTTTAAAATGTTTCTATAAAACTCGACTCCCCTTCCTCCAAAAATGGAACCCTAAACAGGGTCCTCGAAAAGTATAACATTGAATGTACATCTGAACCACATCTAAACTGTTGAGTATTTTGAGTAGTCCTTTTTTCTAATTATTTTACTTAACAACATTTTTATTGGGGTTGATTGCCCTAATGTAGGATCCTTTTATCCAAAAAACTTTTTTTATACGTATGTATTCATTTTCCAAGTTTAATGTTACCGGTAATATTTACCTTACCGATTTTTATCTTCTGATGAAAATAATTTTTCTTTGACGATCTATGGATTAAAGATTTTTTAGACCTCTCCTTGTTTTTTTAACTTCTGATGATTTAATAAATAGTGTAATTGTACAACTGGTGACTATAAAAAAACGGGCCCCGTGTACACTTTATGTGATATCTCCTTTATTTATTCACCGATTGCCCTTATTTTACAGGACATGGCAGAATCAACGACCGTGAGTACACTAATACCTCAGTGGGAGCTGGGACAAAGAATACACTGTGTTAAATTTTACTACAAGACAGGCTCGTTTAAGAAAACCCAGGACAGTTTTATGCATCAGTTCGGATGTGAAAAGGCTCCACTCAAAAGCAGAATTAAGAACTGGGTGCACCACTTCGAGAAGTATGGGACCGTGGAGAACTTCAACGCTGCCAGTGAGAACCGTTCAAGCCACCCGGCACGTCCCAAGAAGCGGACAGTCGAGCTGGTCGAAAGTGTGAGAGAGTCTCTCCGGGAGAGTCCGAAACGCTCTATGCGTAAGCGAAATCAATCCCTCAGTATCTCCCGTGAGATTTTCAGGAGAGTGCTGGTGAACGATATCAGGGCTTACCCATACAGAATACAGACGCTGCAACCCCTTACAGCCTCAGACAAGAAGCAGAGGAGCGCTATGGCAGTCAAGATGCTCGATAAGATCGAGGAGACACCAGGTTTCCTTAACCTCCTTTGGACCTCAGATGAAGCCCACTTCCATCTTGACGGAAAGGCAAACTCCAAGACAAATGTCTTCTGGGGGTCCTCCAGACCCAATGAAGTAGCCACCAAGCCCCTGCACTCTCCTAATTGCACGGTGTGGGCTGCAATCTCGGTCAGAGGCATCATCGGACCAATCTTCATAGAAGAATCTGGCGCAGCAGTGACAGTTACCAAAGAGTGGTATGTAGAGGTCTTCAAAACCTTCAAGAGTGAGCTCCAGACCCTCTACCCATCGCTCATGAGCAAGTTCTGGTTCCAGCAAGACGGAGCAAGTTCTCACACCTCAAACCTGTCCCGAGGTTGGCTGAAAGAGAACTTCGGAGGCCGAGTGATCAGTCTCAAGACTAATTTTGAGTGGCCACCCCATAGCCCGGACCTAAACCCCCAGATTATTTCCTTTGGGGCTATCTTAAGGACAGAATGTACGCAGGGAAACCCAGAACCATCACGGAACTCAAGGAAACCATTAGGGAGGAGATGAGAGCCATTCCCAATTCAGTCTGTAAGAACGTCATGGACAACTTCGTTCTGCGCCTCAAGAAATGCACGGAGCTAAAAGGAGTCCATCTAGAACACATGCTGTAGAACGGAGAAAAAAGGCCAAAGACCCTAGTGTTTTGATATTATGTTGTGAATATAATAAACTAGTTATGCCCCAAAATTCATTTCATTCGAACGAAACACTAAGAAACGGGGCCTAATTAGATTTGAGGCCCGTTTTTTTGGGTCACCCTATATATATATATATATATATATATATATATATATATATATATATATATATATATATATTCCATGAAAAGGCCAGTATACTGAAATAATATGCCCATAATAGGGTTAAGATGAAAATTCATATACACTAAATGTACAAAAGCAAGGAAATTCCCAAATTTTTATACTTTTATTGTCATTAAGGGTATGCGAGCACAACAGGGCTATGTATTTTACTGGTAGGAATTTTTCTTCAGCGCACCTCACACACTTCATCCACTCATGCATAGAGATTTATACTGTAGTGATGTGATAATGAAATGGTTTGGTTGATATGTAGTCATACCCTTAATGACAATAAAAGTGTAAACATTTGGGAATTTCCTTGCTCTTGTACATTTAGTGTATATGAATTTTCATCTTAACCATATTAAGAGCATATGATTTCAGTATACTGCCAATTTTTCATGGAATGTCACTACTTTTGTAAAGGCTATGCCTCAATACAATGTCTACTCATAACTGATATAGTTGGTAGTTTGACTAATCAAGGTATATGGTAAACTGAAATCAAAATTCCATCAACTAGACACTAGAACCTCTATCTTTGCTAGAAATCAGCTGAATCCATCAAATGGTCGATAAGATATAGAATAAAGTATATGAATACTGGTCATTTTAAAGGTTTTTTGGAATTTTCTGGAAAACTAAGGTATATGGTAAACTGAAATTAAAATGCCATCAACTAGACCCTAGAACCTCTATCTCTGCCAAAAATCAGCTGAATCCATCAAATAGTTGATGAGATACAGGGTGGCACATACGTACATGATTGAACTTTCTGGATCTCTGGGTTGCCTTGACTAATAATGCTGAAATTCTACACACTTATAGAACCTATCAAATAAAAAAAATTGTGCAAAGTTTTAACTAATTTGGTTTATTGTGTTTTGAGTTATGATTGATCAAAGAAATGAGATTTCTAGCATAGGCTATTCGTGCGTCTATTAAGGGATAGAGCGCACTTGCGCCTCCCTTGATATATATATATATATATATATATATATATATATATATATATAAAGAAGAAAATATTTAAAATGTAAAAGCACATGTTAGTATTTATCTTCATGTAGCAGGTAAGTAGATTTGCCAGTCAAAAAGTTGATGCAGCCCTTGAAAGCTTTATTCACTTTTTTCTAAATTACGAACGCAGGCCTGCATCTCTGGCAAATCAAGCTACCTGTCTTCTAATTGGTAGAGTGATAGAGCAATTATCAAAATAAAAAGTTAGGGTGAAGAAAAACAACAACAAAAAAACGGGAGGGTTAATATCTTTTATGTATAGATAAATAGTATGCAGCACTTTATAATCGATTTGAGTCTTTCGATGAAGTGGAAGAATCATATCAAGACTTTTTCGTGTTAATATAATTATTTATTATACAAAAATGTATTCAAAAACGAAAGCTATTCTTCAAGATACATATCACCACTGTCCATGACCTTCTGCCAACGATTTGCAATATTTCGGATGTTATCAATGTTGGTAGATAGCTTTTGTCCTTGAATACATTTTTGCATGATAAATAATTTTATTAACATGGCGCAGCAACTTTTTCCTCGAACTCGTATTTAAGAACAAAAGATATAAAGCATTAAAATACCCACGCGAGTATCGATTTTCAACAATAATATTTCCAGATTTTTATTCATGCAATTCTAACAAACGATTAGAAATATTTCGAGTTGATACCAAGAGAACAAGCGATTAATTGGACCAATAATTGATTTATTTAACGAAGAGAACACGAAAAGAGCAGTTCATTAATTAAATTATTATTCATTATACTCGACCCGGGTTTTCGTTGTTCATTAACTCCAAATATTGTTTGCTAACCCACGTCGAGTGAGGAGAGAGAGAGAGAGAGAGAGAGAGAGAGAGAGAGAGAGAGAGAGAGAGAGAGAGAGAGAGAGAGAGAGAGAGATAGGGGTCTCTCTGCTATTGCCGACATCAAAGGTGAAATTGAATTCCACACTTGAAACGTTTCAAGCCCCCAAAATGCTGTTCAAAAGAAAACCTCAAAATGCAAAGTTTCGTTGGCAATTTATTCAAAGGCAGACAACAAAGATTTGTTCACAATTGAATCTACTTTATTTCCCAAGCTAGGAAAATAAAAATACAAAACCAAAAAAATAATGTTGACAAAATATTTTGAAATTTATTCTAATTAAGAGAATGAGTGTGTGAATGAATAAGAAAAAGAGAGAGATAGATAGAGAGAGAGAGAGAGAGAGAGAGAAAGAGAGAGAGAGAAAGAGAGAGAGTAATCCATTATCATATTAAAACTAAGTTAAACAATGTTTGTTTTTCTCAGGCCTTTTTCCTATATACTTAAATCACACAAAATACATAGTAAACCATTCATTGGTTTCGGGATTGAGTTATGTTTAGAAAAAATCTATTTTAATTGTTCTAATTCTAAATCTAATGAGCTGTAATATGCAATTTAGCTACAAGTGACCCATCCCTTACTAAGTTTCTGTCTATCACTCTCTTTCTCTTTCACTCTATGTTATTTGACCCTCCGCTCTTATTATATACAGTCTCTATCACTCTCGCTTCCGTCACTCTTTCTGTTTATTAACGGTGGCAATGACAGCAACAGTCTTCCTGACAAATTATATGGAATGGAGTATTTCATCTCCATATTATTACAGAGTTACGCTATTGTGGTTCGGTCTTGGGTATGACCTTAGTGGATCCATAACTGGTACTACCTGTCTGAGTTGCATATCTAAATATGATTTGTCTCGGGCTTTAAACTAAACTGCATTGGAAATCTTACGGCAAGGAATTCATCTCGAACTTACACCCCACCCCAAACTCCACTTTTCAGCTATTCAAGTTCCCCCTACCCCCAACCGTTCTGGGTATGACACAAAATTGCATCCAATGGTGAGGCTCACATTTAGAAGCTTTGGGGAGCGTGGAGTAAATCATTAGTTGCAATTACTCCCATGCCAACCCTGATCCGGAGTAGTAGTACCTGTTAGGGCTTCATCCACGGGTTAAATAGAAACTATCGTTTGCCGACTATTTGTTTACAAAATATATGCATACAAAACATATTAATCTACAAACCAAACCTCATCCAAAACATATGTCAAACGGTTTTGACCTCTAATGACCCAAACGACGGTTGACATGCGTAAAACGCAACGACAAAAAATATTCTTTTTTTTTTATTTTGAAATGAGAGTTTTATCAGACTTAACACATTTTCAGCCAATATTCTAGACTGACAATTCTCAGCCTTATCTTCGTGGTTCGATTACATTTTTGTCAATACCTATGATAACGTGAATGCGATTTAAATCGGCGCCTGTGTTGGTCTGCATAGGTTTAACTATCCTTTATGGTCGAGTGTACATGGAGTTTAATGTGAGATTGATAGATGGTAGGGCACTAATACGGCAATGAATTCAATCCCCACTGGGCGAATCTGAAAATATTGCCAACACCAACTAAAACCGAACTGAGCCACGCGCAGCAATGGCGAATGAAGTCATTGGCGCTTTTATCGGACAACGGGCGCCATTATGAGAGATATAGAAATGAGGAAAGTAGTGAGACAGAAAGGGAGGTAGAGAGAGAGAGAGAGAGAGAGAGAGAGGGAGTGAGAGGGAGGTAGAGAGAGATAGAGAAGGGAGAAATATAAAGAGAAGAGAGAGAGAGAGAAAGGAGAGAGGGAATGAGAGAGAGAGGGGATGAAAGAGAGAGAGAGAGAGAGAGAGAGAGAGAGAGAGAGAGAGAGAGGGAGAGAGAGACTTATTTTAACATATTTATTCGGATAGTGTTGAAAGTTCCCAAATCTAAAAAGCTTTTCGGCTCTGATGCCACACAAAAAAATCGATACCGACGTAGTTTTAAATCAATATAAAAACCGAGAAAACGGGGCGGGTTATATATTTGGGCGTCGATTCAGCCAGTCTGCAAATTTTCCGTATTTGTCCATTGTCCTCCTGCAAATATTTTTGTTGCACATATAAAACGAGTGCTTTACAAAAAAAAAGAAAGAAAGAAAAATAAACAATGCTTTCATTCAAATTACATCAACTGTAATCTACGTTGGGTCAATCGTCATAGAACTATGAGATTACAATTTCTAAAATGTCTATTTTACTTATCTGTGTAATAATACGTTTGTGCATTTGTTTCTATCAACGTTATTAACCTTTTACGCCGTTGAAAAAATGAGTTCACCCGATCGCCAAAGATTAAATTAAAAGGAAGCAAAAATGTAATTGCGAGGTATCTGGTGTCGCTGTGTGCCAACATATTTTGACTCTACCGATTTCAAAATGTATTGTTCCAAAATCGAATAGGACGTAATAAATAACATATTATCATCGTCGTCGACTTAAAAAATGACAATCTTTGTATTTATTTAAAGACTATTTAACTGGTGACTTTTTTACGGCAAGAAAGAAACTATTTTTAAAAAGATTTCAATGATTGTAATAATGGATAATTTCAATGATTATAATAATGGATAATTTCAATGATTGTAATAATGGATAATTTCAATGATTGTAATAATGGATAATTTCAATGATTGTAATAATGGATAATTTCAATGATTGTAATAATGGATAATTTCAATGATTGTAATAATGGATAATTTCAATGATTGTAATAATGGATAATTTCAATGATTGTAATAATGGATAATTTCAATGATTGTAATAATGGATAATTTCAATGATTGTAATAATGGATAATTTCAATGATTGTAATAATGGATAATTTCAATGATTGTAATAATGGATAAATACACCGATTAAACGTTCGTTAATTTATTCTAAATTCTATTATTTGGATTATTGGGACTAATCTTCTCATTATGGGTGTTATTCTCATAACAGTTCCACAAGGACATGTGGCGCAACAGATAAAGGTGTTAAGTAATAAGCAGTTTTAAGTTACCCTCCTCTGAGGATTAAAGGTTCAATCCTCAGTACGAGTAGTAGGATGAATACAATTACGAATTACTTCAGACTTTTACCCCGTCATGGCCGACGGCATGAAAGCAAGCTTCGGCCATGGATTAAATAAAGTGTTCCGTTTTGAATTCTTGAGTTCGATAAGACACCCGTGAAGAAAGTCGGGAGAAACATCGGCGCAAACGTTGTGAGAATAACATCCAAGATTAAAACAGTAGTCCGAATAATCCAAATGATACAATTCGAAATATGTTTTCCCCTTTTCAGGGTTCGGACACTCTTTCTTCTCGCTCGTTTCAAACATCGCTATTTATGTTATCAGAATATTCTGAGCTTGGTATGCGCAGTTTTCCTTATTAATTTAAAATTAGAGTTAAAAAGGGTTTTCATGAAATGAAAATAGCCGTTGGTTCGAATTATGTATATTTAAGTATAAGTTTAAAGTAAAACCTTCAGTCGCCGTACTGGAAATCGTGACCTGAACAATGTAACGATCAAAGAGCTTCAACTGTTAGCAGGAATCGTTACTTACTCCTATGCTACGAACAATCTGCTTTTTTTGAATTTCACAGATTAACCACAATTCACATCTGGACAAAACTTTTAAGGTTAGTTATACATTATAAATCTTTTTCCAGATACTCGTCGATGGGGTTAAATCTATCACTCGAAATCCAGACTGAGTTTTTACTTTGACTTCCGGTTTTTCTTAAGACTGATTTTTTAATTTGACTTCCGGTTTTTCTTAAGAATGATTTTTTACTTTGACTTCCGGTTTTTCTTAAGTCTGATTTTTTACTTCGACTTCCGGTTTTTCTTAAGACTGATTTTTTACTTTGACTTCCGGTTTTACCGCTTATGATAAATTAACAATTTTTATAGCGAAACATCCCATATCAAAAAAATTGTTTTAAAATACAATCCAATATTTAAAAAAAATATAAAAAAAATATTTTTGTAAAATATTAAATTTAGTGGCAATAAATAAATATTTGTTTTAATAATATTTTAAATCATTAAATTTTAATTCAATCTCACAATCTCACACGATCAAATTAAATAACGAACAACCCAAAAGTAGAAGCCACAATTTTATGAGCTATTAAAAAAATCTAATCTTTGAAAAAAAAAAAAAGATTCTGTAACAGATAGAGCAATTTTCAAAGATGATGTGTGTCTTTCGATTTAAAAGGCCAATTTATCGGTAATTGAATTGAATGGGTGAACCAGCATTGTCTGCTTGCGAGTGCAATGAAGTTATAAATGTGCGTATACGCTGCATTGCCTTGGTCATCATTCAAACGGAAGTATAAAAAGGTGTGTTAAGGACAAATGTGTCCGCTTAGTCGTTGCCCATTCTACGGTGGCGCAAATCCATATGATCTCGATATTCTATTTTCAAATTAAGCCGGACAGCGGACAGCGGACAGACCAAAGAAAATACTATTTAAAACATAACAGTAACACACCACTGAGTGGAAAAGCTTCTGATCAATATTCGTAGACACATCTAAAAATACTATTTCAAACTTGACTTTGAACTATAAGCGAAACAGACAGAAGGACGGACAA
>OY744520.1:11167490-11222490 GCA_963556195.1 Sepiola atlantica
AGAAACTATCAAAGATACACTTAGAAACCTTACATATTCGGATTCAGTATCACCTCAAGATGGTTATGGTAAAAAATACGCTAATGTTATTTCGCTTTGAGTCACCTTTGACCAAATTACTGTATGAAGGGGAGAGGTCTAAAAATATTTTATTTCCTATTACTAATAGTTGTAAAAACAACATTGAAACTAGGTCAAAGGGTAGGTTGATGATAACTTTTTCTTTGCCTTCTCTTTTTCTTTTTTTCGTTTTATTATATCAAAACAATTGCAAAATTTGCGCATGAATTAGAGAAGGGGAGGAGAAGAGAGAGAGATAGAGATAGATAGATAGATAGATAGATAGAGAGAGAGAGAGAGAGAGAGAGAGAGAGAGAGAGAGAGAGAGAGAGAGAGAGATGTGCAGTCAGAGGAAGATGTACGTTACAAAAGTAACGTGCCCGAGGAAGTTCTAATAGAAAAATGTTACACATATTTTTTCACTCTTCTGTTTCCTTATCCAAAACCCTGGGCAACGCCGGTTGTTCTATTAGTAAAAAATAAAATAAAAATCTAATTTCCAAACAAATTAGAATAACATTTCTCTAAACTGTTCTCTTTTGTCATTATAAAATCTATGCTAATTAATTGTATTGATAATTGTAACCCTTTGCCGTTGTTGGCATTTGAACGAGATTCCCGTGATCTTATCAGACTTTTACCAGTTTTCTTTAGAACTCTTCAGTATAGAAAATCACGTTTAGTTGCTGGCGTTTTCTTTCACTTTGACCGCTAGTTTGGCACCAGTTCGTCTTCTTTCTGCTGAATTGCCAAAGAAAGGTCTGCGAATAACCAACATGGATTCCGACCGAATTCTTTGGAAGGTTCTCATCGATCTTTTGAAACTCAAAGCTCATTTGTAAACGCATCTTACGAATGTGCAGATTAAAAACAATCTTTCGGACGAAATTACATTCAACAAAGCCAGTTGTGCTCCGTTTGAACAACTTCAAATGAAGACTAGTAACTCTTTGTTCTATAAGTTGCGATTCAA
Organism: Sepiola atlantica; assembly: GCA_963556195.1. NCBI lineage: Eukaryota > Metazoa > Mollusca > Cephalopoda > Sepiida > Sepiolidae > Sepiola > Sepiola atlantica. The sequence goes on from OY744520.1 coordinate 11,168,524, forward strand.
AGCAAATGTATCATTACAGACGGACGCTACATTGTTGTGGGAGACAACTATAACAACAACAACGAGTATTCTTAAGATGCGTCCATTCAATCAGCGCGTTTAACGATAAAAATATTATTTTAAACGTATGTGGTACATACCAAAGAAGATACTATTTCAAACTTCAATGTAACAGACTAAAGAAGATGCTATTTAGAACTCAAGAGTAACAGACCAAAATGGAGTCTATTTAGAACTTAAGAGTAACAGACTAACGATAATGCTATTTAGAACTTAAGAGTAACAGACTAACGATAATGCTATTTAGAACTTAAGAGTAACAAACTAACGATAATTCTATTTAGAACTTAAGAGTAACAGAGTAACGATAATGCTATTTAGAACTTAAGAGTAACAGACTAACGATAATGCTATTTAGAACTTAAGAGTAACAGACTAACGATAATGCTATTTAGAACTTAAGAGTAACAGACTAACGATAATGCTATTTAGAACTTAAGAGTAACAGACTAACGATAATGCTATTTAGAACTTAAGAGTAACAGACTAACGATAATGCTATTTAGAACTTAAGAGTAACAGACTAACGATAATGCTATTTAGAACTTAAGAGTAACAGACTAACGATAATGCTATTTAGAACTTAAGAGTAACAGACTAACGATAATGCTATTTAGAACTCAAGAGTAACAGAGTAACGATAATGCTATTTAGAACTTAAGAGTAACAGACTAACGATAATGCTATTTAGAACTTAAGAGTAACAGACTAACGATAATGCTATTTAGAACTTAAGAGTAACAGAGTAACGATAATGCTATTTAGAACTTAAGAGTAACAGACTAACGATAATGCTATTTAGAACTTAAGAGTAACAGAGTAACGATAATGCTATTTAGAACTTAAGAGTAACAGACTAACGATAATGCTATTTAGAACTTAAGAGTAACAGACTAACGATAATGCTATTTAGAACTTAAGAGTAACAGACTAACGATAATGCTATTTAGAACTTAAGAGTAACAGACTAACGATAATGCTATTTAGAACTTAAGAGTAACAGACAAAAGAATGTTCCATTTCTGACTTAATTTAACAGACGAAAAAGATACTACTTCAAATTTAAGCGTAACAGACTAAATGAAATGCTATTTAATACTTAAGCATGACAGATCAACCGATGGACAGAACCTGTTATAGAATTAGATACGTCCATTCAATGTGCGTTTTAGCGGGTAAAATTCTATTATAAACTTTAGTCCGACAAAAATCCTATTTACAACGTAAGCTTGATATACCGACGAAAATGTTACTTCGAACTTAAGCGTGACTGATCACGCGACGAACACAAATTTTTTTATAGAGATGCATGCACCTCTCGAAAATAAGATACGCTCGTTCGATGAGCGTTTTTAGCTATCAAAATATTATTTAAACTAAAGCGTGAAAGACTAACGAGAATGCTATTTCAAAATAAACTATGGCAGACAAATGTAAAAGCTATTTCAAAATTAAGAGTGACAGTCCGACAAACATGCTATTTCAAACACGTGATATATCGATGAAAATGCTACTTCAGATTCAACCGTGACAAATCAACCGACGAACATCACCTGTATAAAAATAAGATACGTCCATTAATTGTGCGCGTTTAGCGACTAAAATCCTATTTCAAACTAGGGTGTGACCTACCGACGTACAAAGGCCCCCATAAAGATGCGTAGACGCGTCTAAAACAACAAGTTACCCAACTTTGATGGAAACCAATTTTTATTGTCCGTATATGCACTTTGTTTTTTTACTGAAGGGTCACCATTCATCAAGGCCGAAAGCCACTCGAGAATAAGGGTTAATGCGGTGGATTGATAGCTAGTTGAGAGGTGAAGAACTCCTATTAGATGAGTGAGGATGACTAATGGAATGAACTAAGTTTGGTTCCTTGTGGGAATGGCATATGATAGAAATCTGTTGATATCGAATTTGAAGATGACTATGTTGTAGTCTGAAGGGAAGCATTTCCGACGAAAAAGCACTGTTAAGGGAAATTTCGCCTGACACTATACATACTGAAGAAAAAAGTTATTTTTAGTTGTGGTAGAAAGCGAGTTCTTGCTGTGAATGTTTTACAAGGGGGTACCAGAGATTGAAGCTCATTAGAGAATTTTCCATGAAAGAAGGAATATTAAAAGATATGATATGGAGAATTGTAGAAAACAAAAACAATCCGCGGGACAGACCGAAATATTGATCAACATATCGACAGAGCCTCTTAAAGAAACGAGTTAATGCATTTAATGAAACGTGTTGATCGATTAAAATGCTATTTCAAGCGTGACAGACTGACATACCGAAAAGATGCTATTTCAAACGTGACAGACTGATGTACCGAAAGATGCTATTTAAAGCGTGACAGACCGATGTAGCAAAAAAGTGCTATTTCAAACGTGAGAGACTGATATATAAAATAAGTTCTATTTCAAGTGTGACAGACCGACGTATCGAAAATATGCTATTTTAAACGTGACAGACTGATATATCAAAGAGATGCTATTTCAAGTGTGACTGACTGACGTACCGAAAATATGTTATTTCAAATGTGACAGACTGACGTACCGAAAAGATGCTATTTCAAATGTGACAGACTGATATATCAAAGAGATGCTATTTCAAGTGTGACAGACTGACGTACCGAAAAGATGTTATTTCAAATGTGACAGACTGATGTACCGAAAAGATGCTATTTCAAGTGTGACAGACTGATATATCAAAGAGATGCTATTTCAAGTGTGACTGACTGACGTACCGAAAATATGTTATTTCAAATGTGACAGACTGACGTACCGAAAAGATGCTATTTCAAATGTGACAGACTGATATATCAAAGAGATGCTATTTCAAGTGTGACAGACTGACGTACCGAAAAGATGTTATTTCAAATGTGACAGACTGATGTACCGAAAAGATGCTATTTCAAGTGTGACAGACTGATGTAGTAAAAAGATGCTATTTCAAACGTGACAGACTGATATATCAAAGAGATGCTATTTCAAACGTGACAAACTGACGTACCGAAAATATGTTATTTCAAGTGTGACAGACTGATATATCAAAGAGATGCTATTTCAAACGTGACATACCGATGTACCGAAAAGATGCTATTTCAAGTGTGACAGACTGACATACCGAAAAGATGCTATTTCAAACGTCACAGACTGAGGTACTAAAATATGCTATTTCAAACGTGACAGACTGACGTACCTAAAATATTCTATTTTAAACGTGACAAACTTATGTAAAAAAGATGCTATTTCAAACGTGACAGGCTGACGTACAAAAATTATGCTATTTCAAACGTGACTGACCGAGTACCGTAAAGGTGCTATTTTAAGCGTGACAGACTCACGTACCGTAAAGATGCTATTTTAAGCGTGACAAACCGACGGACGGAAATTCTTATTGAGATCTGCGGATGCATCTGAAATCTTGTACTTTTGCCATTGAAAGTTTTGATTTTTACTTATGGCGCCTTTGATCTTCTAAAATTATAGTTTTCGACTGATCTTCACTGAAAGGCAAATATAAACAAAAGCATAAACATTGTGATTAAACAAAAATGGCCATCGATTTTCGACCTTTTGTTTTAGTCGCCTTTCGTCCGTCATAAATATATAAGAACCGCTTCAAGTGAAAAACGTTAAAAACGTTTCCCCACTTGAATTCTTTGGATTGAAAAGATCGCTGCTTCAGAATAAAATCTCTCAGAATTTATCGTTCAAGGGTTTCCATACTTAAAAATAATTTTTTCTATTTATAAAACTTTCAAGTATGGCGTCTGTGTGTTAGCAGTTGAGTCTCAAAACAGGTTTTCTTAGAATGAGTCCATTCAATCTGCGCGTTTAGCGATGAAAATTCTATTTCAACGTGAACTCATTTCCGACGATATTATTATGTATCACGATGCTTTTTGTTTGGCACTTTGTTAGCGTGTGTAATGCCCTTTAATAAACGATTAATTTAGTTCCCATGGCTAGGAATAAACATAGAAAATAACAAAGAGAAAAGTGAGACGTGTACAGGATTCCACCATGCGCCCCTGAACGAGGGACTACCTATCACGGTTGTCGCATTAAGCGTTTTTCTAATGAGTCCAGTAAATAGTGAAGCTTACATGTCAGTAGTTTTTCAATTTGCTTGTATTTTCATTTTTTTTTATTGATGGGATCTATTTTTAGTAGGGTCTGATCTGTAAGGTTCGATCGTGATTTTAGTTAATCGATTATATTCCGAATTATTGTAGATATGTTGGATAATGGACCTATAGGAATGGACGTATCTGTTGGGAATCGTTGGTTTGACTTGTGCGAATTAACGCGGGTGCAATCGAGTGCAGATTAGGGCTTGTTCTCACAGTCAGAGCTAACAGACGTGACAAGGTTACCGTGTGACGAGACTCCAGATCAAGGGTCAGTCTGCACCTGTGAGAGGCTCTGTGACGTCGCGGGCCTTGCGTGGGAAAGACCAGATCCGTGACGTCACTCGTTCTCGTGAGAAGCGCGTTTTTAGGCTGTCTGATTCGGAAGGCGAACTGAGAGGACGTGCGATTCACGATGTAAAACTAAGGGAAATATTTCCCTTCAGGGAAGACAGGCGCGAGAAATCCTCCCCCCTCTCTATGAATGGTTAAGAAACATTGTTGACTAACTACGATGGGGTGGGATTTGCTCTCCCCCCTCTCTCTCTCTCTCTCGACGTGGTGAATGACTCCCAGTTGAAATAACAACGCTTGTGATAAAAAGAATTAAATTTAGAAACAGAGTTTGTCTTCGGAGTGCGTCATGGCTTTTGTTGCAGACAACTGACGGCGTGGTTCACGGCAGAGAAGAAAGAATTCATCCACTAGACCGCCCTTTACAAGCGAGTGAGAAATCTAGGGTATGCAACAGATACTGTTTGATGTAACATTTGATTAGATTATCAGGCTGTAACGAAAGTTATGCCCGTTTTTTAAATGCTGGATAAAACAAAAAGAAAAAACACAATATACAATGTATTTAATCGGTAATATAGTCACAGTCCTTCTCTATGGCCTCTTTCCATATACCAATAAGCTTTGTAAGGCTACGTTCGTAAAATTCATACATTGCCTGCTTATCACATTCTCTATCTCTCTCACTCAGCCCCCCTGGCGGTTGTTCTCACTCATTAAGCTATACGACTCCGCTGATGAAGGTCCGATTTTCTCGGATCTGAAACCTTGGTCCGGATGTTGTTGTAACACTTTATTTAATATTAATAAATATCATGCTCTTATTAATTATCTAGTTAATTTTACTTTTGCATTAATAATTGAGCACTCTGCTGAGAAACTCTCCCAATTAAGAAATACGGTATATATATATATATATATATATATATATATATATATATATATATATATATATATATATATATATATATATATATATATATAGTGCTGTAAAACTGGACCCCAACTTCCTTGTAGGCTACGGTTTTTGACACAAAGGCCAAGGGTGAGACAACCCTAACCCTAACCCTAACCCTAACCCTAACCCTAACCCGAACCTCCAAAGGAGCTTAGGCTCTGTCAGCTGAGGCATCCATGATCCACCGGCAAGTAGATCACACTCTGCTGCCCAGCATCCTGATTCCCAGCCATGGGTATATGGCAGTACTACTAAGAAAGATGTTCCTTTAGCCTTTGTTAAAGCAGGCATATAGGAGAAGGAACACACTGATCTAACACCTAAGGTTTAAGTGACTACTGGTCATTTAGCTGTTTATCTGTCACCGGGTTCATAGTCGCCAATACTCAGAGAGTGGTCATCGTGTCGCACAAAAATTGATCACTATAATCCTGGTGTCGTTCTAGTACTTTATGCGTATGTGATTCATATGTAGATACCAACTATGTATCTAGATTAGCGTCATCGACGTAATGAGTAATACGAAATTTAATTTGAAAATAGCTTGTTGGAACATTAGAACCTTACTTGATCGTTATGGTTCTGACTGACCGGAGAGACAAACAGCACTTGTTTAACAAGAACTGTTACATTTCAACCTTGATATAGTAGCTTTCTCTCTCTCTCTCTCTCTCTCTCTCTCTCTCTCTATATATATATATATATATATATATATATATATATATATATATATATATATATATATATTATATATATATGATACAGAGAAAAACTTTCCTCGTTAAAATTCTAAAAATAACTTTTATCCTTTATCCTTTAGTGATTTTTGGTCTTGACAAGCGGTGGCTCAATAGTAAAAAAAAATTCGTAGGTTTTGAACTGAAAAAGGAAACTATTTTTTTTGGATTATTCGGACTCGTGTTATCATATTGGATGTTATTCCTACAATCTTTCGACCGGTGTAATCTCCGAATTTTTCAAGTACGTCTTGTCGAACTCGGGAATCTTTGTGTCGAACTCATGAATCTGTACGGAATCCACAGGGTTAGATGGCTCTTGTCCCATCTTAAGTGATACAAATAATATAAATTACCAGTCCATACCTAAAACCATCCGAAACACAACTCATTCTTGACTTCTTTTTTGAAGTAAGACTTAATCCGTTTAAATCATTTTTCAAACTTTTAAAGAGATCGAAATCCGTTGGTGTGAATTCCGGAGAATATGGTGGGTGATGCATGATTTCCCAGGTATATTTTTCTAGATCTTTGTTCTTGACGTCTAGTGTTATAATGATGAAGGATTCTGCTCGATTTCACCCTGCAGTTCAACACACGCAAAACAAGATACACTCATTAACTGATGGAAAGGGGTCATTAAATAAATCTGATATGTTGTTTTATTGTTTTCATGGAGAGTAGAAAGTGAACATTTGGGTTTACTGTCGCTTCCTCCTAATTTGCCCTTTAGTAATCACGCCGAGCGATGTTTTTGACAAAGGATGAAGAATTGCTTTTTTCTAGGTCGACTGTTGTTTGGAGTGGGTGGTATGTAGAGGGTTTCAATCCTCTCATATTATTCATCATCATTCAACGTTCAATTAACCCATCTTATTGACTCTTATCCTTGAGTGTTTTGTGGCCTTGATAAATGGTGACTCATTCGTAAAAATCTATTGAGTTTTACAAAACGGACATAACTTTCGTTACAACCTGATATCTGATATTATGTTTGATAGCGTTTTGTGCGATATTTGATTATGTAAAACTGAGGGAGGTGACGGTGGTTAAGTGGATAACGACACGGACTAAACACCTGGGTGTTCCAAGTTCGAATCCAGTCGGTTCCAAAGTATCACTTTCACTTAGGGATGTTGGCAACCTTCTCGTGGTCCTTCCCGTAAGTACCCGATGTCTTTCCAGAAAGATCTCTAACTAGAAAAACATCGGGGAAACCAATGCCACCACCAGAATCATCTGATTCACACAAAAGAAGAATAAGATCTAAAACTGAAATTTCCGGTGAAAGTTGGTTCCTTTCCGCTGGTTTTTTTTTCATAGCAAACTATTATAAAGTATTGATCATTGGATAAAACAGACGCAACTGACTCTGGAGGGACACGCGGAGAATTCAGTTGATTTATGTGAACAGCTTTCACGTTGGATACTTGCCAGGAAAAAGAAAGAAACGAAACGAAAGGGTGGGGAACAGTGAAACGGCCGCATGTCAACTCATCTGACCCTTGAACCTTGACACTTGAAACGCGTCGATGATGGCCAGAGAACTGTCAGAAAAAGGTCAAGAAGTCAATTTTAATGATTAAACGAAATTCAGGGTTGAAAAGCGATTATCGTCCTCGATTTTACAAGCAAGTATTCATTAACTGTAAGAATTCTGAAATTAATGTGTGCGTATGTAAACGATCCTCACCAAGCCGGCAAGAGGAAGGAAACCCCAGCGTCCGATGTAATCGAAACCTCGCCATAATGACGTTTACTGATTGAGCTACAAACAGTATTTTTAAATAACAACGTTGAAAATAAAAAAAGTACGGGATTGGAATTTGGAATCGGCTGTGCCGAGCTTTTTTTATACTAATGGTCCACCACTTACTAATGTCAAAAGCCACTCGAGGATAAAAGGTTAGTAAGATTTTCAATTGGATGATGGAACAGTACTCTGAAATGATTGAGAACTATGATTAATCCGCAGGGTGACTTGGCACATATTTATTAACATTGGACTTGAAAACGACCATGTTGTAGACCGAAAACGCGTCCCACAGCTGGGAAGTTCTTGGAAAGGAACTTTATTCATGGAAGGTCCGTTTGATTTTAGAAGTTTTCTCGGGGGCTAACCAGATCTTGAAGATCAGTCGAGTACCTACCAATGAAAATATCGATAGAAGAAAGGACCAGCAAGGAAGAGAAGAGATAATCTCCCACTAGATTGTGAATTCGATTTTTTACTCTGTGCAGGGCAAGAAAGAGTGCGTTGAGCGACACCTGGCCATATGTAGCAACGGTATTTGATTTGTGTGGAATTTGACTCTTATACAGGTAGAAGGCTGCATCAGGAGTCAGGTACTTTCCGGAGCGGTAGAATGATCTAGCCATATTTCCAGCGATTTTAGCAACGGATTTGACGTAAGTCTTCCATTTCAGGTGTGGGGTGAAAGTGAGTCCTTGGAGCTTGTCAAATTCTACCGGATCTATTGAGTTCAATTACGCACCAATGCTGTTGGAACAGGTATGAACCCTCAATTCCCACCGCAGCTATGTGTAAAATAATGAATCGTAGGAAATAATCGTTGAAATTAAATATTGTGTTTCTCGTATCCGAACATATTTAGTACAACCGTATTTTATCCGAGCATTAATCAGTTACACTAATTAATACTAATTATTTAATTATATTAACGAATTATACTTATATTCTTTTTTGAAGTAGCGAACAAGATGGACGCACACGCGCGTGTGCGTTTGATGAAATGTCGGATTTGGCATTTTCTCCTCAAACTGAATTCGTGATGAAAGGCGTCATTATTTTCTTGGCACTCGATGGACGACAAGAAAAGAGCCAAGAAATGTGCCAACACATTCAGAAAATGTCATTGAAATATTTAAGACTAAAATTACGGTTTCATTTTAAAACCACAACTATTTCGTCACTAATTTATTTAGTTATTAGCAAGGATACCCGCCGTTGTCCGAAGGGGTAATTTATTATTTTATCAATAACAATTGATTTCATACTGTTGTCACGCGCGAAGTAAATCTTAATGAAAAAAAACTCCCAACTAATAGAGGTCAAACTTACAATAAACACAAACAAAATATATAAAAAAAACAACAAATACGCGGGTAAAGTTTTACAAAAAAATATATACATACGCGAGATAAGTTTTACTTAAAATAATAAACTAATCGCCCCCATCTCTCTCTTTCTCTCTCTTTCTCTCTCTTTCTCTCTCTCTCTCTTCCTCTCTCTTTTTCTCTCTCTCTTTCTCTCTCTCTTTCCTTCTCTCTTTCTCTCTCTCTTTCTCTTGTTCTCTCTCTCTTTCCTTCTCTCTCTTTCTCTCTCTTTTTCTCTCTCTTTCTCTCTCTCTTTCTCTCTGTGTCTCTCTCTCTGTCTCTCTCTTTTTCTGTCTCTTTTTCTCTCTCCCTTTTTCTTTCTCTCTCTTTCTCTCTCTCTTTTTCTGTCTCTTTTTCTCTCTCTCTTTCTCTCTCTCTTTTTCCTTCTCTCTTTCTCTCTCTTTCTCTTTCTCCTTTTTTCTCTCTCTCTTTCTCTCTCTCTATCCTTCTCTCTCTCTTTCTCTCTCTCTATTTTTCTCCCTCTCTTTTTCTCTCATTCTCTCTCTCTCTCATTCTCTTTCTCTCTCTCTCTCTCTCTCTCTCTCTCTCATTGTTTAATAAACAACTGTGCGCCCGTAATTTAATACATATTTCAGTCACACAAAATTAATAAAAAGAGGATATTTTTTGTTCTATATTAAAAAGTGAAAGAAATTCTTTCCTTTATTTTTATTATCGGTTATCAACATTAAGCCTCCCTTTCTTTGCTCATAAAAATAAATTTGCATGCGTGATTATTCTTTCCTTTCTTTATTATTAGCAGTTATTATTAAGATTGTGATTAAGCCTTCCTCTTTTTCTCATAAAAAATAATTTGCGTACGGGATTATTGTAGCGAGCCGGACACACGTACGTTCACTTTTATAATATAGATTAAATGCGTCTTCAAATCTCTACGAGAATCAGTCAGTCGGTCTGTCACACGTTCATTTCTTTTTTTTTCCAATAAATCTAAATATAAAAACAACAACAACACGGTCAAGCTTGATTGGTGGGTCTATATTTACCTAGACTATGAGTCGTATTGGCTCAATAGTTTTGAAGTTATTAAAAAACTAATTTCTTTGGCTTGTCACGTCTAAGTTAAATATAGCATTGTCTTTAGTCTGTAATCCTTAAGTTTAAAATAGCATTTTTGGTCTGTCAGGTATATGTTTAAACTAGCATTTAATTTGCACTGTCAAGCTTCAGTTTGAACATTAATTTTCATTTGTCTGTCACGCTTACGTTTGAAAAATAATCTTCAGTGCCTTAAGTTTGAAATTGTATTTTCTCTGGTCTGTAACGCTTAAGTTTGAAATTGTATTTTCTCTGGTCTGTAACGCTTAAGTTTGAAATTGTATTTTCTCTGGTCTGTAACGCTTAAGTTTAAAATAGTATTTTCTCTGGTCTGTAACGCTTAAGTTTGAAATTGTATTTTCTCTGGTCTGTAACGCTTAAGTTTGAAATTGTATTTTCTCTGGTCTGTAACGCTTAAGTTTGAAATTGTATTTTCTCTGGTCTGTAACGCTAAAGTTTAAAATTGTATTTTCTCTGGTCTGTAACGCTTAAGTTTGAAATTGTATTTTCTCTGGTCTGTAACGCTAAAGTTTAAAATTGTATTTTCTCTGGTCTGTAACGCTTAAGTTTGAAATTGTATTTTCTCTGGTCTGTAACGCTTAAGTTTAAAATAGTATTTTCTCTGGTCTGTAACGCTTAAGTTTGAAATTGTATTTTCTCTGGTCTGTAACGCTTAAGTTTGAAATTGTATTTTCTCTGGTCTGTAACGCTTAAGTTTGAAATTGTATTTTCTCTGGTCTGTAACGCTTAAGTTTGAAATTGTATTTTCTCTTGTCTGTAACGCTTAAGTTTGAAATTGTATTTTCTCTTGTCTGTAACGCTTAAGTTTGAAATTGTATTTTCTCTTGTCTGTAACGCTTAAGTTTGAAATTGTATTTTCTCTGGTCTGTAACGCTTAAGTTTGAAATTGTATTTTCTCTTGTCTGTAACGCTTAAGTTTGAAATTGTATTTTCTCTGGTCTGTAACGCTTAAGTTTGAAATAGAATTTTCTTTGGTCTGTAACGCTTAAGTTTAAAATAGAATTTTCTTTGGTTTGTTACACTGACATTTTAGATGGAATTTTCTAAGTCTTTCAAGCTTAAGATAAAAATATAATTTTGTTTGATCTGACACATTTAAGTTTTAAACATGATTTTTTTCGTTTTTATAAAGTTTAAGTTTCAAATATTATTTTCTTTGATCTATTACGTTTAAGTTTAAAATAGTATTTTATTGGGTCTGTTACGCTAAAGATAAAAATATAATTTTGTTGAGCAATCTTTAGGTTGATATAGCAATTCCATTTGCATGACATCCTTAATTAAAATTACAATTTTTTTAATCTGACAAGCTTGGATTTTCATGTATTTGGTTTGTCAATAATAAGTTGTAAATATCATTTTATTTGGTCCGTTAAGCTTAAGTTTAAAATATAATTTTGTTTAGTCTGGTACACTTAAGTTTTAAAAATAATTTCTTTTGTTTTACAGGCTTAAGTTTTAAAAAGTATGTTTTTTTGGTCTGACGTCCTTAAGTTTAAAATACAATTTTATTTGTCTGTTTCGTTTAAATTTCTAATAGTATATTATTTGGTCTATTACGTTATAGATTGAAATTTAATTTTTTTTTATCTGACAAGCTATAGATTGGTCTGACATCGTTAAAATCAAAAATATTTTTTAGTCTGAAAAGCTTAAGCTTGAACTCTAATTTATTTGGTTTTCAAGCTTAAGTTTTAAATAGTATTTTATAGTTTGACATGCTTAAGTTTAAAATAGCATTTTATAGTTTGACATGCTTAAGTTTAAAATAGCATTTTATAGTTTGACATGCTTAAGTTTAAAATAGCATTTTATAGTTTGAAATGCTTAACCTTTGAAATAGTATTTTATATAGTTTGAAATGCTTAAGTTTTAAAATAGTATTTTATATAGTTTAAATCTTTAAGTTTTAAATTGTATTTCATATAGTTTAAAATGCTTAAGTTTTAAAATAGTATTTTATATAGTTTCAAATGCTTAAGTTATAAAATAGTATTTTATATAGTTTGAAATCCTTGAGTTTTAAATAGTATTTTATATAGTTTGAAATGCTTAAGTTTAAAGTAGTATTTTATACAGTTTTAAATGCTTAAGTTTTAAAATAGTATTTCATGTAGTTTATAAATCCTTAACTTTTAAATAGTATTTTATATAGTTTGACATCCTTAAGTTTAAAATAGTATTTTATACAGTTTTAAATGCTTAAGTTTTAAAATAGTATTTTATATAGTTTAAAATAGTATTTTATACAGTTTTAAATGCTTAAGTTTTAAAATAGTTTTTTATATAGTTTAAAATAGTATTTTTATAGGTTGACATGATTAAGTTTTAAAATGGTATTTTATATAGTTTAAAATACTATTTTTATAAGTTGACATGCTTAAGTTTTAAAATAGTTTTTTATATAGTTTAAAATAGTATTTTTATAGGTTGACATGATTAAGTTTTAAAATGGTATTTTATATAGTTTAAAATACTATTTTTATAAGTTGACATGATTAAGTTTTAAAATAGTATTTTATATAGTTTAAAATACTATTTTTATAGGTTGACATGATTAAGTTTTAAAATAGTTTTTTATATAGTTTAAAGTAGTATTTTCTATAAGTTGACATGATTAAGTTTTAAAATAGTTTTTTATATAGTTTAAAATAGTATTTTTATAGGTTGACAGGATTAAGTTTTAGAATAGTTTTTTATATAGTTTAAAATACTATTTTTATAGGTTGACATGATTAAGTTTTAAAATAGTTTTTTATATAGTTTAAAGTAGTATTTTCTATAAGTTGACATGATTAAGTTTTAAAATAGTATTTTATATAGTTTAAAATAGTATTTTTATAGGTTGACAGGATTAAGTTTTAGAATAGTTTTTTATATAGTTTAAAATACTATTTTTATAGGTTGACATGATTAAGTTTTAAAATAGTATTTTATATAGTTTAAAGTAGTATTTTCTATAAGTTGACATGATTAAGTTTTAAAATGGTATTTGATATAGTTTAAAATAGTATTTTTATAGGTTGACATGATTAAGTTTTAAAATAGTTTTTTATATTGTTTGAAATGCTTAAGTTTAAAATCGTATTTTGAAATGCTTAACTTTAAAACAGCATTTTATATAGTTTGATATGCTTAAGTTCGAAATTGTATTTCCGTTTGTATGTGAAACCTAAGTTCTCAAATGATATTATTATCGTTGCAAGCCCAGATTGAAATAATCCAACCGTGAAAGAACATACTGTGTGATGCTTAATGTTAGAAGGTTGAATTTCAAACGAGATGTTTGTAGTCTGCATTTTATCGTTCGACTTGAAATCGCTTTCAAATTAATCACATGGATCACACAATCAGTGGCGGCCCGATTTGTAAACGACCTATCAATAAAGATCAAACACAATCGATAAGACGTGATCAGCGATGACAGGAAACCTTATTCGCATTTGGTTTTCACTCAACTGTTTCATTTTGTTCATCTTTCTTGTATCTCCTGTTTGTTGAGTCCTAGCATCTATGGGACCTTGATTAATCAGTCGGTCACGCTTCAGATTAAATGCGTCCAAGCACATTTTAAGAGGCTCTGTCTGTTGGTTAGTCAATTACACTTCTTTTTAAAATCGCATTCTTGTCAGTCTGGCAGGCTTAATTTTGAAATAGCCCTTTCATCGCTGAACGTGCAGATTGAATGGAAGCATCTGAATAATGGATTAAAATCCGATCGTTACCCCAGCGCACGAGGATTCGCGCGCTTTGGCCTACGCAAAATGCTTGAGATGCGCCGTCGGCATTCCCTGATAATGGCACCCCAGGCGATTAGCAACATACTAACCCCTTCTCAAAGAGAAGGAAAAGTATGGGAGCGTGGACCTCTTGAGACTAAACAGAACCATACCTCAATCCGATAGAGTAGAAGAAACCACAACGGCCTACCTACTGTCGGACTGATTGTCGAGGATGTATTTTCGACTAATATATATATATATATATATATATATATATATATATATATATATATATATATATATATATATATATATATATATAAACTTCTTTTGTAATATAGTAGGATAATCCCAGCAGGGTTCTCGATTAATTTAGAATTAAAATTAAAACTAAGAGCATAATATTTACTTTTTGTGCAAAAGCTGAAGAGAGCCGGATTGCTAAGTCCTTCTGAGCTTGAAACCGACGGTACTAATGTTGTACTAATTTTTCTGTACCAATATATATATATATATATATATATATATATATATATATATAAAGTCGACATGGGTATTTTATCACCAAACTGAAGGTATAATAAGCATGTGCTTTGTCATCATTGTTTATGCATGGGCGATTTCAGTGACTTATCGAAAACGTCTCAGGAGACTCAAACGTGTATTTTGGTTATTCGGACTACATTTCTCATCTTGAGTGTTATCATCACAACGTTTCGGCCGCTGTAACCTCCGGCCTTCTTCAGGTATATCTCTTCGAACTTGGTAATATTTCTGTCGAACTCGGGAATCTGGACAGATTTTCGAACGGAACCCTTTATTTAATCCACGAATGTAAATGATGAAACGAAACATTTACTCTGCACATGATTGCAATACACGAGCAGGAGACCCAACCAGCACACGCAGGCACAAACATACACACTTATATGAATGTGTGTCCGGGTACTTTCTGTCTTTTTCAATCGTTTAAATTTTATCGATTTTGTAGCAGATCCAAATTTTGTGGCTGTTTTAAGACCGGCTTCTTTTTAAAAGAAGGGCAATATACATATATATATATATATATATATACATATATATATATATATATATATATATATATATATATATATATATATATATATATATATATATATATATATATATATATATATTGTAAATATTTCACTCTTGGCGAACTGCTGCTCTCATTTTATCCACAGCTGTAGGCAAGTGAGAGTTAATACCTTTTCAACAAATGTAGGCAAGTGAGAGTTAATACCTTTTCAACAAATGTAGGCAAGTGAGAGTTAATACCTTTTCAACAAATGTAGGCAAGTGAGAGTTAATACCTTTTCAACAAATGTAGGCAAGTGAGAGTTAATACCTTTTCAACAAATGTAGGCAAGTGAGAGTTAATACCTTTTCAACAAATGTAGGCAAGTGAGAGTTAATACCTTTTCAACAAATGTAGGCAAGTGAGAGTTAATACCTTTTCAACAAATGTAGGCAAGTGAGAGTTAATACCTTTTCAACAAATGTAGGCAAGTGAGAGTTAACACCTTTTCAACAAATGTAGGCAAGTGAGAGTTAATACCTTTTCAACAAATGTAGGCAAGTGAGAGTTAATACCTTTTCAACAAATGTAGGCAAGTGAGAGATAATACCTTTTCAACAAATGTAGGCAAGTGAGAGTTAATACCTTTTCAACAAATGTAGGCAAGTGAGAGTTAATACCTTTTCAACAAATGTAGGCAAGTGAGAGTTAATACCTTTTCAACAAATGTAGGCAAGTGAGAGTTAATACCTTTTCAACAGCTGTAGCCAAGTGAGAGTTAATACCTTTTCAACAAATGTAGGCAAGTGAGAGTTAATACCTTTTCAACAAATGTAGGCAAGTGAGAGTTAATACCTTTTCAACAAATGTAGGCAAGTGAGAGTTAATACCTTTTCAACAGCTGTAGCCAAGTGAGAGTTAATACCTTTTCAACAAATGTAGGCAAGTGAGAGTTAATACCTTTTCAACAAATGTAGGCAAGTGAGAGTTAATACCTTTTCAACAAATGTAGGCAAGTGAGAGTTAATACCTTTTCAACAAATGTACGCAAGTGAGAGTTAATACCTTTTCAACAAATGTAGGCAAGTGAGAGTTAATACCTTTTCAACAAATGTAGGCAAGTGAGAGTTAATACCTTTTCAACAAATGTAGGCAAGTGAGAGTTAATACCTTTTCAACAAATGTAGGCAAGTGAGAGTTAATACCTTTTCAACAAATGTAGGCAAGTGAGAGTTAATACCTTTTCAACTAATGTAGGCAAGTGAGAGTTAATACCTTTTCAACAAATGTAGGCAAGTGAGAGTTAATACCTTTTCAACAAATGTAGGCAAGTGAGAGTTAATACCTTTTCAACAAATGTAGGCAAGTGAGAGTTAATACCTTTTCAACAAATGTAGGCAAGTGAGAGTTAATACCTTTTCAACAAATGTAGGCAAGTGAGAGTTAATACCTTTTCAACAAATGTAGGCAAGTGAGAGTTAATACCTTTTCAACAGCTGTAGCCAAGTGAGAGTTAATACCTTTTCAACAAATGTAGGCAAGTGAGAGTTAATACCTTTTCAACAAATGTAGGCAAGTGAGAGTTAATACCTTTTCAACAAATGTAGGCAAGTGAGAGTTAATACCTTTTCAACAAATGTAGGCAAGTGAGAGTTAATATCTTTTAAACAAATGTAGGCAAGTGAGAGTTAATACCTTTTCAACAAATGTAGGCAAGTGAGAGTTAATACCTTTTCAACAAATGTAGGCAAGTGAGAGTTAATACCTTTTCAACAAATGTAGGCAAGTGAGAGTTAATACCTTTTCAACAAATGTAGGCAAGTGAGAGTTAATACCTTTTCAACAAATGTAGGCAAGTGAGAGTTAATACCTTTTCAACAAATGTAGGCAAGTGAGAGTTAATACCTTTTCAACAAATGTAGGCAAGTGAGAGTTAATACCTTTTCAACAAATGTAGGCAAGTGAGAGTTAATACCTTTTCAACAAATGTTGGCAAGTGAGAGTTAATACCTTTTCAACAAATGTAGGCAAGTGAGAGTTAATACCTTTTCAACAAATGTAGGCAAGTGAGAGTTAATACCTTTTCAACAAATGTAGGCAAGTGAGAGTTAATACCTTTTCAACAAATGTAGGCAAGTGAGAGTTAATACCTTTTCAACAAATGTAGGCAAGTGAGAGTTAATACCTTTTCAACAAATGTAGGCAAGTGAGAGTTAATACCTTTTCAACAAATGTAGGCAAGTGAGAGTTAATACCTTTTCAACAAATGTAGGCAAGTGAGAGTTAATACCTTTTCAACAAATGTAGGCAAGTGAGAGTTAATACCTTTTCAACAAATGTAGGCAAGTGAGAGTTAATACCTTTTCAACAGCTGTAGCCAAGTGAGAGTTAATACCTTTTCAACAAATGTAGGCAAGTGAGAGTTCATACCTTTTCAACAAATGTAGGCAAGTGAGAGTTAATACCTTTTCAACAAATGTAGGCAAGTGAGAGTTAATACCTTTTCAACAGCTGTAGCCAAGTGAGAGTTAATACCTTTTCAACAAATGTAGGCAAGTGAGAGTTAATACCTTTTCAACAAATGTAGGCAAGTGAGAGTTAATACCTTTTCAACAGCTGTAGCCAAGTGAGAGTTAATACCTTTTCAACAAATGTAGGCAAGTGAGAGTTAATACCTTTTCAACAAATGTAGGCAAGTGAGAGTTAATACCTTTTCAACAAATGTAGGCAAGTGAGAGTTAATACCTTTTCAACAAATGTAGGCAAGTGAGAGTTAATACCTTTTCAACAGCTGTAGCCAAGTGAGAGTTAATACCTTTTCAACAAATGTAGGCAAGTGAGAGTTAATACCTTTTCAACAAATGTAGGCAAGTGAGAGTTAATACCTTTTCAACAAATGTAGGTAAGTGAGAGTTAATACCTTTTCAACAGCTGTAGCCAAGTGAGAGTTAATACCTTTTCAACAAATGTAGGCAAGTGAGAGTTAATACCTTTTCAACAAATGTAGGCAAGTGAGAGTTAATACCTTTTCAACAAATGTAGGCAAGTGAGAGTTAATACCTTTTCAACAAATGTAGGCAAGTGAGAGTTAATACCTTTTCAACAAATGTAGGCAAGTGAGAGTTAATACCTTTTCAACAAATGTAGGCAAGTGAGAGTTAATACCTTTTCAACAAATGTAGGCAAGTGAGAGTTAATACCTTTTCAACAGCTGTAGCCAAGTGAGAGTTAATACCTTTTCAACAAATGTAGGCAAGTGAGAGTTAATACCTTTTCAACAAATGTAGGCAAGTGAGAGTTAATACCTTTTCAACAAATGTAGGCAAGTGAGAGTTAATACCTTTTCAACAGATGTAGGCAAGTGAGCGTTAATACCTTTTCAACAAATGTAGGCAAGTGAGAGTTAATACCTTTTCAACAAATGTAGGCAAGTGAGAGTTAATACCTTTTCAACAAATGTAGGCAAGTGAGAGTTAATACCTTTTCAACAAATGTAGGCAAGTGGAGAGTTAATACCTTTTCAACAAATGTAGGCAAGTGAGAGTTAATACCTTTTCAACAAATGTAGGCAAGTGAGAGTTAATACCTTTTCAACAAATGTAGGCAAGTGAGAGTTAATACCTTTTCAACAAATGTAGGCAAGTGAGAGTTAATACCTTTTCAACAAATGTAGGCAAGTGAGAGTTAATACCTTTTCAACAAATGTAGGCAAGTGAGAGTTAATACCTTTTCAACAAATGTAGGCAAGTGAGAGTTAATACCTTTTCAACAAATGTAGGCAAGTGAGAGTTAATACCTTTTCAACAAATGTAGGCAAGTGAGAGTTAATACCTTTTCAACAAATGTAGGCAAGTGAGAGTTAATACCTTTTCAACAAATGTAGGCAAGTGAGAGTTAATACCTTTTCAACAAATGTAGGCAAGTGAGAGTTAATACCTTTTCAACAAATGTAGGCAAGTGAGAGTTAATACCTTTTCAACAAATGTAGGCAAGTGAGAGTTAATACCTTTTCAACAAATGTAGGCAAGTGAGAGTTAATACCTTTTCAACAAATGTAGGCAAGTGAGAGTTAATACCTTTTCAACAAATGTAGGCAAGTGAGAGTTAATACCTTTTCAACAAATGTAGGCAAGTGAGAGTTAATACCTTTTCAACAAATGTAGGCAAGTGAGAGTTTATACCTTTTCAACAAATGTAGGCAAGTGAGAGTTAATACCTTTTCAACAAATGTAGGCAAGTGAGAGTTAATACCTTTTCAACAAATGTAGGCAAGTGAGAGTTTATACCTTTTCAACAAATGTAGGCAAGTGAGAGTTAATACCTTTTCAACAAATGTAGGCAAGTGAGATTTAATACCTTTTCAACAAATGTAGGCAAGTGAGAGTTTATACCTTTTCAACAAATGTAGGCAAGTGAGAGTTAATACCTTTTCAACAAATGTAGGCAAGTGAGAGTTAATACCTTTTCAACAAATGTAGGCAAGTGAGAGTTAATACCTTTTCAACAAATGTAGGCAAGTGAGAGTTAATACCTTTTCAACAAATGTAGGCAAGTGAAGGTTAATACCTTTTCAACAAATGTAGGCAAGTGAGAGTTAATACCTTTTCAACAAATGTAGGCAAGTGAGAGTTAATACCTTTTCAACAAATGTAGGCAAGTGAGAGTTAATACCTTTTCAACAAATGTAGGCAAGTGAGAGTTAATACCTTTTCAACAAATGTAGGCAAGTGAGAGTTAATACCTTTTCAACAAATGTAGGCAAGTGAGAGTTAATACCTTTTCAACAAATGTAGGCAAGTGAGAGTTAATACCTCTTCAACAAATGTAGGCAAGTGAGAGTTTATACCTTTTCAACAAATGTAGGCAAGTGAGAGTTAATACCTTTTCAACAAATGTAGGCAAGTGAGAGTTAATACGTTTTCAACAAATGTAGGCAAGTGAGAGTTTATACCTTTTCAACAAATGTAGGCAAGTGAGAGTTAATACCTTTTCAACAAATGTAGGCAAGTGAGAGTTAATACCTTTTCAACAAATGTAGGCAAGTGAGAGTTATTAACTTTCTAACAAATGTAGGCAAGTGAGAGTTAATACCTTTTCAACAAATGTAGGCAAGTGAGAGTTAATACCTTTTCAACAAATGTAGGCAAGTGAGAGTTAATACCTTTTCAACAAATGTAGGCAAGTGAGAGTTAATACCTTTTCAACAAATGTAGGCAAGTGAGAGTTAATACCTTTTCAACAAATGTAGGCAAGTGAGAGTTAATACCTTTTCAACAAATGTAAGCAAGTGAGAGTTAATACCTTTTCAACAAATGTAGGCAAGTGAGAGTTAATACCTTTTCAACAAATGTAGGCAAGTGAGAGTTAATACCTTTTCAACAAATGTAGGCAAGTGAGAGTTAATACCTTTTCAACAAATGTAGGCAAGTGAGAGTTAATACCTTTTCAACAAATGTAGGCAAGTGAGAGTTTATACCTTTTCAACAAATGTAGGCAAGTGAGAGTTAATACCTTTTCAACAAATGTAGGCAAGTGAGAGTTAATACCTTTTCAACAAATGTAGGCAAGTGAGAGTTTATACCTTTTCAACAAATGTAGGCAAGTGAGAGTTAATACCTTTTCAACAAATGTAGGCAAGTGAGAGTTAATACCTTTTCAACAAATGTAGGCAAGTGAGAGTTAATACCTTTTCAACAAATGTAGGCAAGTGAGAGTTAATACCTTTTCAACAAATGTAGGTAAGTGAGAGTTAATACCTTTTCAACAAATGTAGGCAAGTGAGAGTTAATACCTTTTCAACAAATGTAGGCAAGTGAGAGTTAATACCTTTTCAACAAATGTAGGCAAGTGAGAGTTAATACCTTTTCAACAAATGTAGGCAAGTGAGAGTTAATACCTTTTCAACAAATGTAGGCAAGTGAGAGTTAATACCTTTTCAACAAATGTAGGCAAGTGAGAGTTAATACCTTTTCAACAAATGTAGGCAAGTGAGAGTTAATACCTTTTCAACAAATGTAGGCAAGTGAGAGTTAATACCTTTTCAACAAATGTAGGCAAGTGAGAGTTAATACCTTTTCAACAAATGTAGGCAAGTGAGAGTTAATACCTTTTCAACAAATGTAGGCAAGTGAGAGTTAATACCTTTTCAACAAATGTAGGCAAGTGAGAGTTAATACCTTTTCAACAAATGTAGGCAAGTGAGAGTTAATACCTTTTCAAAAAATGTAGGCAAGTGAGAGTTAATACCTTTTCAACAAATGTAGGCAAGTGAGAGTTAATACCTTTTCAACAAATGTAGGCAAGTGAGAGTTAATACCTTTTCAACAAATGTAGGCAAGTGAGAGTTAATACCTTTTCAACAAATGTAGGCAAGTGAGAGTTAATACCTTTTCAACAAATGTAGGCAAGTGAGAGTTAATACCTTTTCAACAAATGTAGGCAAGTGAGAGTTAATACCTTTTCAACAAATGTAGGCAAGTGAGAGTTAATACCTTTTCAACAAATGTAGGCAAGTGAGAGTTAATACCTTTTCAACAAATGTAGGCAAGTGAGAGTTAATACCTTTTCAACAAATGTAGGCAAGTGAGAGTTTATACCTTTTCAACAAATGTAGGCAAGTGAGAGTTAATACCTTTTCAACAAATGTAGGCAAGTGAGAGTTAATACCTTTTCAACAAATGTAGGCAAGTGAGAGTTAATACCTTTTCAACAAATGTAGGCAAGTGAGAGTTAATACCTTTTCAACAAATGTAGGCAAGTGAGAGTTAATACCTTTTCAACAAATGTAGGCAAGTGAGAGTTAATACCTTTTCAACAAATGTAGGCAAGTGAGAGTTAATACCTTTTCAACAAATGTAGGCAAGTGAGAGTTAATACCTTTTCAACAAATGTAGGCAAGTGAGAGTTTATACCTTTTCAACAAATGTAGGCAAGTGAGAGTTAATACCTTTTCAACAAATGTAGGCAAGTGAGAGTTAATACCTTTTCAACAAATATAGGCAAGTGAGAGTTAATACCTTTTCAACAAATATAGGCAAGTGAGAGTTAATACCTTTTCAACAAATGTAGGCAAGTGAGAGTTAATACATTTTCAACAAATGACGAAACTTGAAACGCGTCGATGACCGTAACTCGTCTCGGACTCCCTCGCTCTGTTATTTTTGGGTTCATTTTTGCGTGAAAGCCAACGAATCTGATTTATTTAGTCGAGATAAAATCCGGATAGAAAGGAAGGAACGCATTGGAATCTAATCCCTTATTTCCCGTGCAGCGTGTTAACCACAAGACAATGACAGAATGGACGAAATGACACAGAGCAATTTATGATGATAATGACGATGACGATGATATTGCTACTGCTACAGATGATGACGATGATGCTGTGGTGGTGCTGCTGCTATTGATGATGATAGTGATGATAACGATGATGATGGTGATGATGACGATGATGATGATGATGATGATGATGGTGATGATGATGACGATGATCAGAATGATGATGATGATGATGGTGATGATAGTGATGATGATGATGATGATGATGGCGATGATTACGATGATGATGAAGATGATGATGATGATGATGACGATGATGATATTGTTGCTACTGGTGATGACGATGATACTGTAGTGGTGCTGCTGCTATTGATGATGATAATGATAAAGATAATGATGATGATGATGATGGAAGTAAAAATTAAAAAAACAAAATTAATAAATGGATCGCCGCTGTGCTTCTCTCGTTCGCCTTCGTCTTATGATTACTGAGGAAAGTAAATGTGACAGTCATTACGACAAGTGTTAATCAAACCATGATGACAGAATGGTAAATTATTCGGACCGTCTTTGACTAATGTTCTCTAACTGACAGCAAGAGAAACAGGAGACACAGGAATGAAGTAAGCGGCCCCAAATAAGTGAAATAGATAAATAATATTGAAGAAAATGTTCATGCCGCAATAGAATTTAATGGAGACGCCGTTTATTGCTTCCAATACAAACTATTTCTATATTAACGCAATTCCGAAAACGATACACAGATGTTTTATACCAACAAAACTGCCATTCCTATCAGTACAATAGTAATATGTTAAGAAGGCTGAGAGCAATGCAGAGTGCCGGGTAGGTTGTAAGCTGGAAGGAACCAAAATAAAAAAAAACGAAGTGGGGGGACTTACCATATATTTTTTCGTAAAATCTTACATAACAGCAGATGTAGTGTCGGCTGTTTGTGTGTTGTCCGGATGATTATTAAAACATCATTTATTTAATATTTCGGGAAAATATTCCCTTTGTCAAAAATAATAAACACCAAAGAAAAAATACGTCTGTAGAGATTTCACCAGAATAGAAAAAATAAATAGTAAGTCCCCCACTTAAATTTATTATTTTTTGTTCCTTCCAGCTTACAACCTACTAGCCACTCTGCATATTACTACTATTCCCAGCAATGCTTTAAGCAAACTACCATTCTCTATCAGATATATATATATATATATATATATATGTGTGTGTGTATATATGTGTGTATATATATGTGTATATATATGTGTATATATATATGTATATATATATATATATATATATACATATATATATATATATATATATATATATATATATATATATATATATATATATATATATATGTATTTTATAATCTTTTATCATCCATCTACTGATTTTCAGAATAGGGAGCTATTTTCGCTGTGTAGAAATTCCGCATATATAGTTTTTGATCTTTTGCGTTTGCAAAACTCAATCCTTTTCTGCAAATCCCCAAACAAAAACAAACAAGTTTTTCTACAAAACAACCAAACCAAACAATAAATATTCGAAAATATATATATATATATATATATATATATATATATATATATATATATATATATATGAAAATCGTGAATGACTTTATATTTTGCATTACATTTTCAGATATTTTTCTATCAATTTCTATTCACCGTGACATGAAAAAGTAAAACGTGATTTGAAATATTCGAGACGTTAACTGCGAAGCAGAGCTGTCACTTTCTCCATTTAGTCGAATTAACGCGTGACTTGATAATGAGATGCCTCCATGGCAACGAGTGTGTACCACCTGTTTCCAATTCATTATTTCCGTTTCTGTCTTTATTATCGGAAACAGCTTTTGAAGTCGTGTCAAAGGAATTTCCGTTGTTGTCCAAACACAAGAATATGCAGAACAGTGAATATTAAATTGGTTTTGGGAAACGGATACTGTCTTTTATTCCGGATTGGAATGGTCATCATGTTAAGGAACAAAAACAAATGCAGTTGAGAGAAAATTCCCCGCCTTTTTAACATCTGGTTGGTTGGAATTCGCGTTTTTGAGAACGGAAATGTCGCATCATTTCATATTTTCTAATGAACAAAACGCGTCTTTTTGTATGTTAAACGGCACATCGACACTTACTGGGGCTTATTTAATATTGAGCATATTTCATAGTCCGCAACCGTGTCCATTAGGCCACACACACACCCATAAACAAAACAATATAAAATAACGATTCGAAAGAGCGAAATCCAACGACATTTTTCAAAGTGGCCCAGTTGAAATTAATGTATCATTTTTTGAGGAAGCCTTTTGTTTTCGTACGCTCGTAGGACGGACTTCCACTCCAGATTTTAAAAGGAAAACTTATATCTAATCTGTTTCTAAGGTTGCTAGAAGAATACTTGAGCCATTCTACCGCTCCAGAAAGTAATTGACACCTGCTGTAACCCTCTACTTATACGAGTGAGATACGTCCTAAAATAGAATAGTGGTGCCACATCTTGGGAGGTGCCGTTCAAAGCACAATTTCTTGCCTTGACAGAGCACAAAATCGACTTCGCAATGTAGTGGATGATCATCTCTTCTGTTCTCTACAGTCAATTTCAGAAGAGACATCACAAGCCTTTCTCTATTCTATCGATATCTTCATGGAAGCTGTTCGACTCAGCTCCAATCTTTCGTTCCTCCTTGTAAGACATTCACAGCAAGAACGCGTCTTCCGTGTAACGAGCGCCAAACAAAACTATCATTAACGCAGTTTCTTTCCAAGAACTCCCCATCCGTAAAACACATTGCTACGAGACTGCTTCACTGCAGACGATAACATGGTCGTCTTCAAATCCAATGTAAAACAAATACTTGCCAAACGTCCTCATTGGTAATCTAATTTGGTAAATGGCATTATTCTGCTTCAATCCTCTCGTCATATTCTTCATCATACAACTGGCAATCCATCCATCTGATTAACCATTACCCTCGCGTGGCTTTTGGCCTTGATAAGCGGGGTCTTATTAGTAAAAAAAGCATAACTAATATTCCTGGGAGAAAATAGAAATTCGAAGCGTGAGAAACAAACAAAAATAGAATTAACTTTTGGAATCTTTAACAAGATACATCGTCATAACCCTATATATATATATATATATATATATATATATATATATATATATATATATATATATATATATATATATATATATATATATATATATATATATATATATTATATAAATATATATATATATTATCAATATATATATATAAATATATATATATATATATTGTTTTTTTTAAACATGAAGGTGTTTCGGGTTCTCTTACGCTCATCAGTGTAGGAGTGGCGGTTGCAGGCGGCCGCATGGGCTTGAACGCAGTTCAAAGATTCAGCCTAGAATCACAAGAAAAACGCCCAAGACCACACGACCGCGAGAAATCGACACAGACAGTAATTGAAATTAAGGTACACTTACCCGGGAGGCGGGGGTAGCAAGGTTACTTTGTTCAAAAGTTATCACAACATTATTGTGGGGTATGCGTTCGCGCTTGACATCCCTAAAAAGGAAACGTTTTGATTTATTTGATTTATAACTTGACAATTACAGAAATTCAAAAATAAGAATAGAAATTGTAATATGGCGTTCAGGGCTTGAAGCAGGTGGACACAAAAGCCCCCAACCATTCCCGATTGGTACTGTGTGTTTGTCTGGAAGGGGTACAGACAATAAGACAAAACTTATTTTAATAAATGTTACTTTACATACACAAACTCATATCCAATAAATGTTGAGTATAGCGTTTGGCCTCACACCTCAATTAAATGTTGGAAATGTCAAATATGAGAATCAAATGGGGAATGTGATCGGCTGGGCGCTGGAGGGGAATTACATTACATTATATATATATATATATATATATATATATATATATATATATATATATATATGAGAAAGGAAGGATGAGAGTAATCCGACGTAATGGGAAATGAAAAAAGAAAAACCAATACATGTTTCTTTTTATGTATTCATCAACGTTTCGTCTTTATTTGTAAGACTTCCTCAGGATGATAATTTTAAGAAAAATGTCATGCAAGTACATAGAAATATTGGGTTCTCATCAACCCATCATGTCAACCCAATATTTCTATGTACTTGCATGACATTTTTCTTAAAATTATCATCCTGAGGAAGTCTTACAAATAAAGGCGAAACGTTGATGAATACATAAAAAATCAACATCTTTTGTTTTTTCCTTTTTCATTTCCCATATATATATATATATATATATATATATATATATATATATATATATATATATATATATAAAGAAATAATTCACATACACATTGTAACTGTCAGCATTATAATTTATTTCAACCTCCTGGCCTCTTCAGCTACATATTGGACATTACGGGAAAAAAATATTCACCAGCCAAAAAGAAATAGTATAAGCAGAGAGAGGGGGAATAAACAAGGGGGAAGAGCAACAAACTTAAGTTAAAATCATCAAAAAGAGAAGGGTAGTGAAATATAAAGAGGTCAGATAATACGTATCTCCAGTTGGAACGAAAAATAAATATGTCTTTTTTCCGTCATGTCCAATATGTAGCTGTCCCGTTAGCATGCTGAAAAGGCCAGGAGATCGAAATAAATTATAATGTCGACAGTTACAATGTGTATGTGAATTTTTTCTTTCTGTATTCTATTCTTGCTCTGTTTTCTACATTGAACTCTCTTACTCGGATTTCTTACCGAAATTATTCACTTTAACACACACATATATATATATATATATATATATATATATATATATATATATATATATATATATATATATATATATATATGTATCCTCTACTCTATAATAAAGATCAATGTGTATTTATTTGTATGTAAATAGATATAAATCCGTCTCGTAACATAAAAGTTAACGAGTAAGGACGTGCCTCTTTCTAGACTCAGGACGAAACCATATCAAGTGGGGGGGATAGCGAGAAAGTAAACAGCAAGTCAGACAAGCCTGAAATAAATTTGGAAATAAATTCGTCCGTCTAAATGAAAAGTCAACGATGTGTATTTTTTCTGAAGCTAATCAGAAATGATAATAATCTCTGGATATAAAACTCAATGTTTGTGTATATGTGTCTGATGTTCGCGTGTTCTCTAAAGAATGAAAGGTTAGAGAATCTACATACAATCTAAATGTAATATTTACTGAGGAAGACAATGTAAAATGTTGCCAAATCTCTCAGCGCACTCGTAAGGGAGTTGCGAGGGAATAACCGTATTAACCGGCAAATGTATCTTATTTTCATGAAAGTTATACCATATGTATACGATTCTCAATAGAAGTGCCCCCGAATCTCTATATTAACCTCTATGTACCGAATATCTACGTGACCCATGTGGACAGAAGACCCTTTAAAACTTCAAATACGTATATCCGATTTTAATGAGATTCAAACCATATCTATAAGACACTAATTCAGAGAGTTTTCCAACATTTCAGCTTTTTCTGACTCTATCATGAGTCGAAACGGGAAGAGGGAATAGTAAAAACAACGAAAGTAGATAGTAGTTATCCTTATCCAGAGCAACGTCGGCTCAACCGGTTAATAATTCATATAAGGAAAATTAAATTACTTATGTAATAATATGATTTCATATGAATATTGGTGCGAACACTGGCGAAGTATAATCATTTTCGTCATTTTTGATGAAAGGTGTATACATTCGTATATCGATTTCCTCTTTTCTTCTCTTCAGCCACTTTCTCACAGAAGAGATGGTGCTAGTCTCTGCTCTGTCATTATTTTCATGGTATGTGCTCGACTGACCTGAAATCTATGGTTCAACGTTGTAAAATATTTACAACAAAAACTCGTCTAAACAACAATCGCTGTCAATAATTCCCCTTTCTCCCTCTGTGTACCTGAAACTCACCGTCTCTGCCTGTCACACTCATCAACCCTTATCCTCAAGTGGCCTTTGGGCCTTGATAAGCAGTGACTCTTTAGTATATATATATATATATATATATATATATATATATATATATATATATATATATATATATGTGTGTATCTTGGCAGCATCTTTTCTTTTATACAAGTATCATTAAAAATAACGGACATGATTATTTTTTCTAAGATCCTTTTCGTTTTTCTGATTAGGTTCTTAGTTTCAGACGGAAACTGGCTGATAAAATTGCCATAGCTTCCCAAAATACTAATACACTTAAACTCCACATACTCGAAGCCCTATACATTAAAACAGAAAAATCAGCTATTAACAAGATTAACTATACTATTAGTACTAATATACTCAAATGCCTGTAAATAAAAATTTACATAAAACACTGTCCTTTATTTTCCCGCCTAAATAGAATATATATTCACTCATAGGTCTATGCCTGGTTAACATTGCTCCACTGACGATGGACCTGGAAGGGTCCGAAAGCGCTTTGGGAAGCTATGGCAATTTTATCAGCCAGTTTCTGTCTGAAACTAAGAACCTAATCAGAAAAAAACGGAAAGGATCTTAGAAAAAAATAAATAAATAAATAACCAGACACAAGATGTCCGTTATTTTTAATGATACTTATATATATATATATATATATATATATATATATATATATATATTCCTTTAAGAATAAATAAAGACATGGACACTGGAATCTAATTTTCTATTGTTTATGCATCGTTCCTTTCATTAAGTAGAACACTCTCTTGACGCCAAGCCGCCGAAATAAGTGTTAAAATTATCACTGTTTATTTAGATGTTCCGTGGTGGCCGAGTGGCTCTAGATGTCAGGATATAAATTGTAAAATACTTACAGCCCGGGGTTTCGAATCGCACGACCGGTAGTGAATATTCATATCTCTATGCTGATGAGTCCCGATTCTAAATGACCATAGATAATAAACAGAAACAAATATTTATTATATATATATATTCTTTTATAAATTAAAACATGGACGTGTTTTTAGCTATGAGTCGTCATCAGCATGACTACCCAGGCAGGGATCGAACCCTCCATGCAAGTATCTGTAGTCTAGTATGTTACCACTAAACCAGAACACCCTGCCACATTTTGTACACGACTTTTTATCGCCTATAATGTTACTCATTAATTTATAAACATTAATTAAAAAATTTATATATATATATATATATATATATATATTCATATGTATATATATTCATATATATATATATATATATATATATATATATATATATATATATATATATATATATATATATCAAATTGATGACACGTGCGATTAAGAGCGATTGAATGCAGTGTTTTCCATATTCTTAAAATAAAAACGCTCAGGGAGCGAAAATAATAAACGCACCGGTACAACACACCGTGCTCTAGTTAAAACAAAAAAAATCTGCGTATATGTATATATATGTATATATATATATATATATATATATATATATATATATATATACATATATATATATATATGTACATATATATGTATACATATATATATATATGTACATATATATATACATATATATATATATACATATACATATATACATATATATATACATATACATATATACATATACATATACATATATATATATATATATATATAGTGTAGGTACGTGAACATGGATGTCAAAATAAATTAATTTTATGAAACAGTATCGACACATACTAATGCCAATACAAATTTGAGCATGGACACACACGCATACACACTCATATAAACACATATATATTCATATGCATACAGGATTGAATAGGTACGCATTAATGTCCGTGTAGCACCAAAATCAATTTAGTAGATCTCACTTGTTGGGAAAAGGAAATGATACGAGAATTGTTCGAAGAGAATTTCGATATTCAAGCATCAAAGAAAATGTCTTCAATTCGATTCCACTTACAATACTAAACAAGAAAGAACAAAAAAAAAAAAAAAAAAATGGCGCAGCCAATCAAGAAGAAATCCGGCGCTGGAAAAAAATAGGTAGAAAGGAAATTCTCTTTTTAAGTAACAGAAGGAATTTTTCAAAAAATAATACATTAAAGCTGAAAGAATCTTTCAAGAATAATAAATGATACTAGTTTTTTTTTTTTTTGCCCAGGAATGTTTTGCAGAAATTCATGGCACGATATATGAAAATCTAAACATTTTCAAGTTAAGATGCTAGATTTTTTTTTTTTTTTGGGGGGGGGGGGGTTGTGATGGAAAATTATGCATAGACGAATTTACCCGTTGCCGGGTACTTTTCCCAGTTTAAAAAAAAAATAAATGAATCACCACTTATCAAGGCCCGGGGGCCACTCGTGGATAAGGGTTAAAGAGATCATAATTTGGACGATGATCGCATCGACAAGAGGACCGGAAACAGTGGATGAGATGGACAGAAGATCACTTAAAATGAATCGATTATCCAAGGGGACGGCTCAGCAAGTATTTGTTCACATTAGATTTGAAGACGACCATGCTGTAGTCGGTTGGGAAGCAGACTCGTGGTATCTTGTTTCTATAGATTGGATGTTATAAGAAATACACTTTCTCATGGAAGTTTTGTTTGGTTTTGGGTAAAAAGAGAGAAAAAGAAATGTGGTTGTAGATAGACGAATTCTTGCTGTGAATGTTTTACAGAGAGGTATTAGGGATAGGAGCTCAGTCGAGCCATAACCGTGAACATAACCGTGAACATAACGATGCAGTAGGGCGAGGCTGGCAGCATCTTTTCTGTGTTAAAGAGGCTGTAGGGACGAGAAGATATTCCTCCACGAGATTGCGAAGTCAATTTTGTCAACACAGGTTCCCCTACTTTCTTGCATACGTAAAAATATAAACCGGGTATCTACAGGGTGGTAGGTGATAGAGGGACAATCACGAAAACACGGTTTCGTAAAATATCACACAGGTCATGACGTAGCATCTTTAAATGTGATATGTCAATGGAAGTGAATAAACTGAATTCATTACACGTTCCTCTCGACTTATTAATTATTTTTTTTATATTGTTTTCGTGTTATTATTTTATTTTACTGTACTTAAAACGAATACACCGAATCCAGAAAACATGTTTTGTATTGCTGTATTATTTATTCCTCGGGTGGTGACGGTTGATAAGTGGTTAACGACACGAACTGACAACCTGGGTATGCCAAGTTCGAACCCGGTTCGTTCCACAGAAATACTTTCACCTAGGATGTTGGCAACCTCCACGTGGTCCCTCCTGTAAGTACCCGATGTATTTCTAGAAATAATTCTAACTAGAAAAATATCGTGGAAACCAATGCCAACAATAGAATCATTTGATTCATACGAAATGAATGAATCAATGACGCATTCCTATATTTCTGTTACTTTGCTGATAGCAGTAGCAAGACTTTCAAACTACTCTGTACAATATAAATTGAACATCTACCCTGTCCTTGTAAAGCCATTATGTTCTTCCAAAATGAAAACATAAGTATAACTGTCTAAATAATTGGACCGTTTTATTCGAATTCAAAAATTGGAATTGGTTGTTCGAAAGTATTTGAAATATTTAAAATGTAGAGAAATGAAGTTTCTTTAGATTTCAAATGTTATGATTTTTCTTCCTCTTGTTCTTGGTGCTCCAATGGGAACCCAGCGCGCAGAGTGTGGTCGGGTGTAGCGGGACAAGACGAGCTATCCGTCTATCTAACCGTCTGTCTCTCTCGATTTCATGCGTACGCAATTGGCTTGCCGTTCGGATGTTTTATGTGACCGTCTCTTGTTTTAAATAAACCTTTTTATAAACTTTGCCGTCCGAATGAATTTGTCAGCAGACGAAAAGAACCCGGGTCCACGGCGTATCAGGGTTTATATACCCGTCAGTAAGTGAAAGTGTAATTCTTCTACTTCATTGTAATCTTTCGTTCTTCTTAAGTAGCATTTTTTTTTACTCATCGGTAGGTACTTAGCAAGGCCAAAAGCCACTCGAAACTAAAAGATTATGATTTTAGCTGGATGATGAACAATACTATAAAGAGGATTGCAAACGATTGGTAGAATGGACAGAATTTCATTACTTAAGATGCTAACTCGACAATTATTTGTTGGCATTGGACTTGAAGGCGACCATGTGGTTGTCAACAGGAAGCAATTCCATGTTAAAGTGTTTCTAAACTCCACTCAGGGATGTTCTGTTTGGTTTGATATATTTCGTTTGGTTTGATATATTTCGTTTGGTTTGATATATTTCGTTTGGTTTGATATATTTCGTTTGGTTTGATATATTTTGTTTGGTTTGATATATTTCGTTTGGTTTGATATATTCCGTTTGGTTTGATATATTTTGTTTGGTTTGATATATTTCGTTTGGTTTGATATATTTCGTTTGGTTTGATATATTTCGCTTGGTTTGATATATTTCGTTTGGTTTGATATATTTCGTTTGGTTTGATATATTCCGTTTGGTTTGATATATTTCGTTTGGTTTGATATATTTCGCTTGGTTTGATATATTTCGTTTGGTTTGATATATTTCGCTTGGTTTGATATATTTCGTTTGGTTTGATATATTTCGCTTGGTTTGATATATTTCGTTTGGTTTGATATATTTCGCTTGGTTTGATATATTTCGTTTGATTTGATATATTTCGTTAGGTTTGATATATTTCGTTTGGTTTGATATACACAGCGGAAGAAACGAGGATCCCAGCGTTCATGGTGAAAGAAGAGAAGCTGGGTTTTAGAGATGTGAAAAATAACAAATCGCTGTTTTCCGCATTAAACCACATGATCCAGGTCTCAAGGAGAGACAATCAGAATGATCTTGATCACCAATGCTCTTCAAAGTGCTGCCATAGACAGTTGTGTCGTCTGCATAGATAGCCTCGAATGATCTCAGAATATTCTTTGAAAGATCATTGATAAAAATCAGGAAGAGGTTTGGGGCGAGAAAGGATTCCCGAGGCACGCCGTTGTTGATAGTATGTGCTTCAGATTTCTTCCCACCAACAACTATTTTTATAGAGTTATCAGAAAGTCCTGGATGTGAGGACTAAAGGTAATCTGAGGAGAGTCTATTATCTGCATTAATAATTCCAAATTCTTTCATTTGTTTGGGGATGCGGCAGTGGCGTTCAGAGGCCTGGCGATGCTCGGACCAACTCATTGATTTTATGCTCCAAAGACTCAAATATAAATTCTAGTACTGAGAAATATTATGAGAAAAGAGAGATAGTTTGAATATTATTTGATGCTCGGGGCCACAACCCCTCTCTCTTCTACACGCCAAATTGCTGAGGTTGTAAGTAAAACACACACATTCATTACATATTAGTTGCAATCTTCGATTATATTGATTTTTGTAGCAGAGAGTCCGTTCTTGATTTTGTTGCTAAGTTTTCCTGATCTTCGATTAGAATAATTCTTCGATTTCGGGCACATGCATAATTGTCTTTGAAATGATTTTCAATTTATATTCTTAACTGTATATTTATTTCTTATTGTTCATGTTTTTCCATACAGATTTAACAAAATTATGGAGGACTGGTTTCCCTGGAGTATGGAGAGAGAGGGCGAGTGAGAGAGAGAGAGAGAGAGAGAGAGAGAGAGAGAGAGGGAGAGAGAGAGAGATCCGCTGGTATACCTAGACAGACTTATTTTCATCACCACGTTTGGCATCGGCAGCTATGCCCAGTCACAGGCTTCCGACTTAGGACGCTTGGTATCTCCACGAAGATGAGGACGACCACATATCTATCTGCCAAATCCCGATATTTTTTTATCATTTAGATACTTTTTTCGCCCTTTTCGGTATCCCTAGCTATAGATCCGAAGTCGATAGCAGAGATGATGATTATGAACTGAAAAGAAATTAAAACATATGGTTCCCCAGATGGTGAACGTTCCTGTTAACGAGGTTGAAGCAACAAAACAAAAAAAGAAGTAATTTAAGTGCATTTTCTTCTCAAATTCATTACATTAGAAAAATCTCTTTTTATAAAAATAATATATTTTTTATCAAAACAAATTAGACAACTTTAGTCCACAGCCTATGTTATATCCGGGAGCGATCGTGAACATTTGGGTATATCGTAACACCAATTGTTCATGTCTGTCATGTTTTGTAATTAATAACTCTGGGCGCGGCTTTACAAGTGTTCAAGATACTAGAAGAAATATTACTCGAATGCATAAAAGAAATTCAGAAAATCTTGCCATTTCTCAATCTGTCCGCCTTCGTGTCTATTCCACATGATTGACACGTGGGCGTGGTCTGAAAGCATTCATGTATCTGACCAATCAAAAACGAGAACGTTTAACATATCTGCGTTCTCACAGAAACATTTCCCAGCATGCAACAATTTACTTTGAATGTGTCATTCTAATATAAGCAGTTGTGTCTTTCCCCTATCCACGGCAACCCCGATCGCTTTCGTATACACACACCCTCTCTTACACGACATCCACCCATTTCGAGGTAGGATAAACTTATCCTCATTTTACGCCCAGTGATCAGTTATTAATGATATGTAAATTGAGAGCTAACATTAGTCAGAGTAAATAGAATGATTCGTTGGGAACGGGAGGTGGCGGCAGTTAAGGGCCGTTGACGGGGGT
Organism: Sepiola atlantica; assembly: GCA_963556195.1. NCBI lineage: Eukaryota > Metazoa > Mollusca > Cephalopoda > Sepiida > Sepiolidae > Sepiola > Sepiola atlantica. The sequence continues at coordinate 11,203,540 of OY744520.1, forward strand.
CACTTTTAAGGGCGGTGGGTCTGTCGGATCCGTTTAGAGTACAAGTAAGGCTCGGTTGTGAGTAGACCTCTGGCGAAATGAACTGAAGCGTTTTCTGTTCTTTTCCAGATGTTTCTCAAGTTGACCTCGGCGAACGTTCAAGACAGACACTAAAAGCAGAAGAGATAACAACAACAACAACAACGACAAAAAAGCTAGCAATAATAACCTGTGACACGAGGCATCTGAAAGTTATGAACAGAGGATATGACCTTCAAATTAGACAACGCACTTCAACTTGTGCCCAAGTCCAGTAAACTATTTGTTAGTGACTATAGGAGCAAAGTGTAGTATCTGTAATACTCTGATGACGGGGCTGCCCAGGCAATTTTTGATGGTCAGAGTGCTCACCTCTCGGGCGCTGGCTTTTCAACCCCCACTTTCCGACCCAACCTTGGGTCACATCTTACTTGTGGGAGTAGGATAAAACTGGCCTTGTGCCTAACTCCTGGAGAGGAGTAAATAATACTCTGATACTACACTTAATCTTTTCTTAGTCAGTGAAAGAGACATCCTTATAGACTGAGGCAATTTAAATTTGTTGTCTCATTCCAGAGTGCCCCATTTGGAGAGCTGGATTTTCCCCATACGAAAAAAGCGATATTGTGTTTAATTCTGCCTTGTGATGATGCAAGTAAATTTGAACTTTCCCATATTTTTGCAGGAGAGAATATCAATTTGTGACAAGTATTTCTGCTTTATTTGATCGCTTTAACCACGTGCCAACTTATTTGGGTTTCTTAATACCGAGACACAAAAGCGAATCACCGTATACGATTAATTTTCTTTTTTCATATACACTTATTCGCCATAAAAAAGGCAGATTGCCACCGAGACGTAAGGGTCTACTGTGAATTAGAGAGCACGCCTACAGGGACACACTAAGTAGGGAGTTGAGCAGTGAGATGTATGTTCGCATTACATTTAAATGTTTGCAGGTTAGTACGGTCAGTGAAGCAGGAAACACGGAACGAATTCCAAAGTCTAACAGTTCGGATGAGCACACTATTAAAATAGATAGCTTGCCGGCATCTAGTGACCCTACAGTAAATGGATGGGATTTTGCTGCTTGTCGGTTTAGTCGGGGTTATTTACGTCAAGGGGCACTAGTGCTACGAGTTCGCCAGAGAATATTTGATTAAAGTATTTACAAAACAAGCACAGATATGCAACATTGCGGCGATGCGACAGTGGTTGGAGCTTGGTTGACAGTACGGGATCTATTAGATTAGAGACTTTTTTTGGACCTTGGAAGATACTAGTTGTAGATGCACCATCCCAGATATGGCAACAATACTCCATGCATTGGCGAATAGTTACTTTGTATAGATATAGAATACTGGCAGGTGTGAGTAATTTTCTAGCTCGGTAGAGGGAACCTACCTTATTTGCAGCAGACTTGGCAATGTCTTCTGTGTATTTGTTTCAATTAGTGTTACCTGTGAATGTTAGGCCGAGGAGTTTGAATGATGAACCCATGGGTAGAGTGCTACAAGCCATGACAATCGGTGGTTGAAAAGATTACTTATAATTGTTTAAGGAAAGTAGTTTTGTCTTAGCAGCATTAAATGTTACTATCCACTTATGTCCCCATTCCACTATAGACTGGAGGTCATTTTCTAAGGTTTCAGACATTGCCTTGAATATGTTTGCATTCGGCTTTTCCACATGTCTTGAATAGAGCGTGGTGTCATCAGAAAATATATCCATCTCGGGCACAATTGCATCAGGGAGGTAGTTTTTCAATATCAGGAATAATAAAGGTCCAAATATCGACCCCTCGGGCACTACCGCATTAATACCATGTTGTTTGCATGTGCGGCCATCGTACGATTTAATTTTCATGAGAAAACCTTCATTCCAGACCTTGTCAAAGGCTTAGGATATATCAAAAACTACCACCTTAGCTTCCTCTGCCCTGTTCAGTACATAGTATCTGTTTTCAGAGATGATCCTTAGAATATCCGCGGTAGAACGGGCTTGTCTAAATCCATACTGTCGGTAGGAAAGAAGTTTAACATTTCCGAGGTGGTGGACTAGCGCTAGATTGATTAACGATTCAAAGCGAAGAGAGACAGAGAGAGAGAGAGAGAGAGAGAGAGAGAGAAAGAGAGAGAGGGGGGGAGATTGATTGGGCGATAATAGAGCGGGTCAATTCTTTCACCAGAATTCTTGAATACTGGTATCACAGAGGTAATGTTCCAAAAACAAGATTCGGCTAGGCATTTTTTTGTAGAGTTTGCAGAGAACAGGGGCTACCTTAGCAGAGCATTTATTTATTAGTATAGCAGGGATAAGATCAGGCTCACAGGCCTTGGAGGTGTCTAGGTTTTTATTATATCCCAGACATGGGAAGAGGTGATGATCAGGTTACCGAGTGTTGCTTCTGTCCGCAAAAAGAAATTTTGGGGTGGGAGTGGTTTGTGGGATCGAAGGTAGACTTGGAGGCGAATCGCTTGGCAAGCATTTCAGTGTTCTCGGTTGCCGTACAAGCCACACCATAGTTGTTGGATAGTGGGGGAATTGTTGATTACCCATTATTCATCACGCTATTATAAATTTTCCAGAAATCGCGAGTTTTTATTTGCTGAGACTGAATGCGTTTTCTGGTCATCTCTGTAAACCTTTTCTTGCCTGCGGCTATTTCACTTTTACAGCGATTTCTAGCTTCTATAAATTTTTGCCTATTTGTGTCTGACTTATGGTGGCTGAATCGGCGGAACGCTTCCTGCTTTTTCGCAATAGCAATTGCACAGGTTGAAGTGAACCATTGGAGAAAGTGGGTCTTGCTACAGAATCTGCGTGGGAACATGTGTAGCAATGCCTGCTTTCCAAGTCACTATTTTAAATATGGTGAGTTCATATTTTGCCCAATAATCACCACAATAGATCTGTGAATATTTGAAATCAACACAGCAGATTTCATAGCCAGCAAGTGTATTCATATCGCCAAACATATCTGGGGAGGTGCTGCTCGTTGCACCATTTCTTGGCTTGACAGAGTACAAATTTGACTCCGCAATTTAGTCGGGATGATCTCTTCTCGTCACTACAACCTCGTTCACACTGACGAGATGTTGCTAGCTTCTATGTATCGCTCTGTTCATGGTAGGTGCTCGACTGAGCTATAATCCCTGGAACATTCACAGCAAGTACTCGTCTAGCTACAACCACAGCAAATAACTTTTCTTTTCTCCATCTTTCCTTACAAAAAAACAAACGGAACTTTCACGAAGAAAGTTTTTTTTCTAGAACATTTCGTCTGTGGAACAAGATAGCGCGAGCCTGCTTCCCAGTCAACTACAACATGGCCGTCTTCAAGTCTAATTAAAACAAATACTTGTTGAGCCGTCATCTTGGATAATCAATTCCTCAGTATTTTTCTATCATTTCTACCGACCGTTTCCAATCCTCTCGTAGCAGTGATCATCGTTTAACTGACAACCTTTTTGAACCCTTATCCTGAAGTGGCCTTCGGGTCTTGATAAACGGTGACCCATTCGTAAAGAAAACACGGACCCCGATGTTTTTGCTTGTTGAGAATCGCTTTTGATGATGGAGATGTGAAACTGATCGATTGTTCTCAATTAAAATAGTGTTTTGAAATGTTCTCCACTTTAAAAGCTCGACCGCAAAACGCGATAAACACCATTTTCAATATTACGAAGCTATCACTAAACAAAGCGTGGCATTTCAACATCACATCACATCACATCACATGACATTTCAACATCACATCACATCACATCACATGACATTTCAACATCACATCACATCACATCACATGACATTTCAACATCACATCACATCACATCACATCACATCACATTTCAACATCACATCACATCACATCACATCACATTTCAACATCACATCACATCACATCACATTTCAACATCACATCACATCACATCACATGACATTTCAACATCACATCACATCACATCACATCACATCACATTTCAACATCACATCACATCACATCACATCACATGACATTTCAACATCACATCATATCACATCACATCACATCACATTTCAACATCACATCACATCACATCACATCACATAGCATCACATGACATTTCAACATCACATAACATCACATGACATTTCAACATCACATCACATCACATCACATTTCAACATCACATCATATCACATCACATCACATCACATTTCAACATCACATCACATAACATCACATCACATTTCAACATCACATCACATCACATCACATCACATAGCATCACATGACATTTCAACATCACATCACATCACATGATATTTCAACATCACATCACATCACATGACATTTCAACATCACATCACATGACATTTCAACATCACATCACATCACATCACATCCGAAAATCTGTTTTCCATGCTGTGATATCGGCAGAACCTTTTTAGCTTTCAATTAAAATAAGCTTTTAATCAAAGTCTAGATTTGATGTGTTCGTCATTTTATTATTTAATTTCTCAAATTAAAGAAATTGGATTATCGCGTTTACATTCGAACTCTTCACTTTGTTAAGTCTTCAAAATGGTTGGAAGTGACAATTGTTTCAGAGTTGATTGGTTCAAAAAATTATACGCATATACATCTTTTTATATAAAGTTAGTTATGTGTACATATTTCTATATTTCAATGTATATTATAATCTCCTAAAGTAATAAACGGATCATTATGAATTTTGGAATATATATTCTAAGCAACACGGTGAGTAACATGGGCACATTCTGTTCTTTTTTGTTGATTTTACAATTTCGTGGGGTGCATCTATATAAATTTAGGTATGTGTATATGTTTAAAGATATATATTTCTTTGTACAAGATAAACCCTTAAACTAATGAACCGATCATTATGAATTTTGGAATATATATTCTCGGCAACCAAGTGAGTAAAGTGGGCACATTATCTTTTTTGTACACTTTACCATTAATATTATAAAAATATAGCTTTTTATTGGGGGGGTATAGTCAAATAAGCAACATACACTCAGCAAGACGGATAGCTTACTATGAGCATAGTTGAAAATGTATTTTTTCCTTTTTAATTTAAAATTGATATCATAAAGTCGTAGATAACTCGGATTCTTTTCCAAATGAATCACGTCATTTGGTTCTTGCTCTAAAAATGTGTACAACAAATAAGTTTATTTTGAGTCATATTACCCTGATTTAATTATGAAAAAAATTAGTAAAGATTGAATCATTTATTTGTTTGGGTTTTGGGTTCAAGTAGGGCCGCAGTTAAAAAAATTTTGTGACTGCGATCCCGCTGTTTACGTTCGATTACATTTCAGGCTAACATTACTTTCGTATTAAGATTTTCTGTAGTATATCATTTTTTAACATCATTATATTTTCAACTGCAGGTTTAACAATATTTTATCAACTGCGATTTTTCAATGTTTTTGTAGAGAGTTTTGTCCATCGGGGTCCTGTTTTGGAGAAAAGTTAGTTGCGACTAGCTCGACTGGTTTTGTATCCTATTTGACGACGTGAAAATCGTTTCAAGTTTCGGGTGTAACGCCTTTTAGGGGTGGGGATTCGAGATATAGGTCAACTTTTGATGTGAGTTTTTTTTATTCCGTTTACTTTGCAGTTGTTGTCTCAAGCTCTATTCTTGGGCTTTCCACATCTTCCATTCTTACGTGTTGAATTGATATATTTTCTATTACTATTTAATGAACAATTTCTCTGATGATCAGCGATGTTAAAATAAAGACTATATATTTTTATTTTTTAATTTTTATTTATTTTTTAATTTTTATTGATTTTTTATTTATTTATTTATTTATTAAAAAAATTTTTTTTTAATTTTTTATTTATTTTTATTTTTTATTTATTTATTAATTTTTTATTTATTTTTTTTTTAATAGGAGTTTCAACTTTTGGATATTTTTAGTTGAATATTTCTTTTTTGAACATCAAGTCAGTTCCCTTGACTTCAGGCATTCAAGCTGTACCTTAACACTTTCGCTGTTCCTAACAGACAAGCCATTTTCAGAATTGGAAAAGAAATTGTCTCGTCAATCTGTTTAAGCCATTTTTGATGTATTTTCGTTTTTGGTTTCAAGCGTTCCAATTACAACGGAAATCAACTTGACTTCTGTACATTTTCAATAGTCTTACTAATTCCCATTTTAGATCTTGATATTTATTTATTTTTGCGTGTTCGTCCCCCCCCACTCTGGTATAGAAGGCGCAGTCTATATCAACGATTAAGCAAGTTCTCTTGTTTTTGTTTATAAAGATTAAGTCGTGTTTAGAATGTTCAAGAACCTTATCAGTCTGTATGCGCATGGTCCAAATAAGTTTAACATTGGCGTTCACCAGTACCACTTCTGGCTTATGTTCATACTACTTCTCATTGTGGTCCAATTCATAAAGTTTGCATATATTTGAGTGTAGTACCTGAGCGACTTTGTCGTGTCTCCATTTTTTATATTGATCCTGTGCTAGCAATCAGATACAATGTGTGCTAAGGTTTCTCCCCTTTCATTACACAATCGACATATCGGTGATTCTGCAGTTTTGTCAATGTAATGTTTGATGGACCTACTGCGAGTGGCTTGTTCCTAGGCTGCTATTAAGGTCCTCTCAGTAGATATTTTGAGATCATCCCTGACCAACCAATTCCAGCTGTGATTATCTCTAAATACAGCATTCTTAAAGAATACACTGTGTAGTTTATTTCCAAATAACTTTAACCATTTCTCTTGTCACTTTTTATGTTTTTTCATCCGAGTCCTTAGTATTTTCTTGCTTTCACTTCACTAAGAAGAATCTCATTACTTTCAGAAATGTATTTAAATATACAAACTTCTATATTCACGACATTTTTAACACTAAGTAAACCTCGACCAATTCTTTTAACGTGTTCTACCACTCCTAAAAAGAGAAGGTACTACCTGGGAAGATGGTCCCATAACAACAGAATAGATACTATAGTATTCCCCAAAAAGAGAGTGTAGTTCGAGGTAGGTTGGTATCATGGCAACAGAACAAATACTACATTACCCCCCCCCCCAAAAAAAAGGAGATTACAATCTTTGGGAGGATGGTATTTACAATAGAACAGATACTACACTATGCCCTTCCAAACAGAGGAGGATATCATGACGAATCAACATATACTACACTAATAACTGCTATTAGTAGTTGTTAGCCACGACTGACTTCCGAAACCACCGGTATAGCACAGTTAATAGATAACTGTATAATAATATTATATAAATATATTATAAAAATATTATATACATTATATAAAAATATTATAAACATATTCTATGCTCTTATTTACTTAATTGGGCACTCTGTCTTTATTTCGTCAAATTTCATTTATACTTCATGTATTAAAAATTCATAATGATATATTGAAACACATTTTAGAGATATTTTCTAGTAATTATTTCAATGCATAATAATAGTAGAACTTTGCAATGACAATACAGCCGTATTTGGCAATTTTACAGAAATACAAGCATATTACATTCATATATTTCCTCAGGCCACTGCTTTCATCGTTAGTTGTTGATAACGTTATGCCACTAAGACCAGTTTTCAATTATACATTTTTAATTAAAATTCAACATCTTTAAAATCACCAATTTAATAAATGTTATTGCAATTGTTTTCCAAAATTAACATCATATTTAACATGTAGGCTTGCAGCCACGAAAGTAGCATGCAAACAAATAAAAATATATACAACATTTTTTATATTTGTAATTCTGACATAGAAAAGAAAACGACACACTTTAATTTTTGTAAAACTTATATAAAACACATTTTATAACCCATGTTTAAAAACCTATATATGTGTTTGTCTTTTAAGGGAAGTGGGGTCTAATAAACTCTGCTGGGAAGCCAAGAAATTAAATACTGTCTTGTTTTTAAATTCCCGAAACAGTTTTTCATGGTAAACAACTGATGATCCTTCTAGCAAACTAATATAATAACTGTAAAAATTAAATTGACTTACATGAGTGATTTTCCACTGAAAGACTTCGGACTTAAGTTTAAAAAATGTTTTTTTTTCCTTATATAGTTTTAATGGTTAAGATACTTCTGAGACTATATATATATATGTATATATATATATATATATATATATATATATATATATATATATATATATATATATATATATATATATATAAGAACAAGGAATAAGGTAAAATAAAATACCTTTTAAAGCAAGTTACAGATGCGATATTTTTTTTCTATTAAAAAAGAAAAATCGATACCGATTTTTTTTCTTTATTTTTATAAACTTTCATTTTTAGTTCATAGTACAGATAAATTTCGCCAAAATAAAATTGGCCTCTTCAGTGTAGTTTGTAGATCCGATCTTATTGGACAACCGGTTTAGTTGTTGCAACCGGTTTATGAGGTATTTTTCCCACTTTCGCTACGAGATTACGCTTGCACGTGGTATATGTATATATTTGAAAAGTTCATACCTTTTTTTAAAGCATCCAAATTAAATTTAAGAACAAGGAATAAGGTAAAATAAACTTTTATTTTTATATAATTGAAAAGTTCATTAATAAAAAAAATATCGCATCTGTAACTTGCTTTAAAAGGTATTTTATTTTACCTTATTATTAATTTTAAAAGAAAAAGAAAAATCGAAACCGATTTTTTTTTTATAAACTTTCATTTTTAGTTTATAGTAATACAAATATTTCGCCAAATAGAAGTGGCTTTTTCAATGTGTCTGTAGATCCTGATCTAATCTGGTTGTCCCGTTCCTGATGGTGCAAACCGGGCGTATGATATATGAAATCGCGCATGCACGCGAGATAGGTATATATTTAAAGTTCATATTTTTTGAAGCATCTAAATGAAACTTAATAATAAGGAATGAGGTAAAATAAAATACCTTCAAACTAAAAATGAAAGTTTATAAAAAAAAATTGGTTTCGATGTTTCTTTTTCTTTTAAAATTAATATATATATATATATATATATATATATATATATATATATATATATATATATATATATATAGTCTCGGAAGTTTTTTTAACCTTCAAAACTGTAAAAAAAAAAGAATTTTTCGTTGAAAGATTTTTGTCTAGTAAGTCAATCACTCTACTGCAATCACTATATTAGTTAACTTCCAAGAATTTACTCTAATATAAATATATTTTTATATATGTTTTATATATAAGGGATCGTCAGTTGTTTACCATGAAAACTGTTTCGGGATTTTAAAAACAAAACAGTATTTCTTTATCATGGCATCCCAGCAGTGTTGATCAGACACCACCTCCCTATTTAATAATTATTTTTTAATTAAAAAGATTATATATATATATATATATATATATATATATATATATATATATATATATATATATATATATATAATTCAGTAGAATACTACATTTATGGTATATTTTATATTTTGTAATGATAATGCTCCGAAAAATCCCAAAACACACAATATTTTTCTATGTGTACACATGTTTCCGAAGGTTTTATTTTATTATCACATCAATAGCAGGTGTAGAAGATTGACTATTATATGAATCACTTCATCGGCACAATATTTCCTTATCAATAGGATACAAGCAATACTTTATTAAAGTGTTCAATAATCATGAAAATAGATAAAAACAAAACTTATTTTTCCAATATGACAAGTCAATTTGGAGTTGTAGCATTTTATTTATAATTTCATTGTTGTTCAACTAAAGTTATAGTTATTGAAGTAAACTTCTCTTCAAATATAGCTATATATACATATATGTATATATATATTTATATATATATATATAGTAATCCAGGTAGGGTAAAAATCAACAGGGTAGAAATCCAAAGGGAATCAAACCGGGTTTATAAAAGAGTGCTCAATAAAAAATATAGAGCTGTATTGTGAATGCTTTTATTCAAACATGTACAAGGTCTGCTACACTGGCATGTCGATGTTATCGATCTACAGCTCTCAAGAGCTGAGGTCTCATCAGGCAGAAAATTATTTTTTGATCCAACCTGGTTGCTGAATTCCAGGGAGAATATATATATATATATATATATATATATATATATATATATATATTATAATTTTCTATATATCAATTTTCAGTATTTACTTCAACAGTGCTCGATACGTGAGTAGAGCTAGGTAGTAAGTTATGAAGACATATTTATGGCAATTAAGCTACAGAGAGGCTTCCGCATTTTAGCCTGACGATTCTTCCCGGGGATAAAACGCGGAAGCCTCTGTGTAGCTTAATTGTCATACATATATTTTCATATCTTACTACTTATTACTATATATATATATATATATATATATATATATATATATATATATATATATATAAAATGAAAATGGAAAAACCAAAAGATATTTTTTTTATGTATTCATCAACGTTTCGAAAATTAATATCACTTTTCTCTATCTCTTTCTTTTTCATTTTCCAGTCTCTCATTGTCATAATCACAGCACATTTCAACACTTTCCTTCTAACTTACTTATATTCACACATTCTTGACATAACCAGCTGGTCAATACTCCTACCCTCCAAAAGTTTCATACCTAACCACAACAAAATCTCCCCTCCCTCCCTCACCCATCTCACCCTTTCGACTACTTCTTTCACACTCTTACCCACCCACCCCGCCCACTTTCAAATTATCTTCTTTTTCTAAAACTATGATACTACCTACACACCAAAGACACAGAACCTCCCCCCTTCCCCCCTCTTTTCCCAGCCCTTCAAAATCCATGCTACACCTCACCACGACAAAAAACCCAGCACCCCACCACCCCTCCCCTCTCTACCACCCTAACACAAATTCACTAACACTCCCACCCTCCCCTTTTTCACTCACAGACATCCACATTCATTTCACTCTCTGCCACCGACTCTTCTCAGCCCGGACCTTGGTCCTGCGCCCCCAGTAGTTGCTACTACTTCTTCTCATCAACTTATCATGTCAAACCAATATTTCTATGTACTTGCATGACATTTTTCTTTAAATTATCATCCTGAAGAAGTCTTACAAATAAAGACGAAACGTTGATGAATACATAAAAAAAACATCTTTGGTTTTTCCTTTTTCATTTCCCATTACGTCGTATTAATCTCATCCTTCCTTTCTCATATATATATATATATATATATATATATATATATATATATATATATATATATATATGTTTAAATCTCTGATGAAGCTTGTGATACCGAGCGAAATTATTAGAAAAAAGTCAAGATGAAAAAAAAAAAAATTTGATTTTAATAAAAATATCTGTTCTAAACATGTTTTTTTGAAGGCATTTTGCCTCTTTCTTTAGGTTTTAAATTTTAAAGATGCTTTAAAAAAATGAACTTTCCCAAATTTATACCTACCAGCGACCATGGGCGATTTAAGTTCAAATTTAAAAGAGACATTTACTCCGTTATGTCCACACAACTTCGGACGTCACTTCTAAAAGACCAGGAAGAATTCTTATAAAAAAAATAAGGTTAATACCTTGTATTGGTTTAAATCTCTGATGAATAAAAAAAGGCAAGATGAAAAAATGTTTTTTGATTTTAATAAACATCTCTGCATCTAACACATGGTTTTTGAAGGCATTTTGCCTCTTTCTTTAAGTTTTATATATATATATATATATATATATATATATATATATATATATATATATATATATATATATATATATATATATGCAGCCATAAAAGTCCATTTTATCTTGAAAAGTACAATAAGATACCTTGGCAGTAAACACTACGGCGTCAGTCTTATTACATCGTATAAAAAACGAGACGATATATTGCGAATACAAACCGACTGCAAATCTAAACTGACAACAGGCATTCGGAATAAAAGTGCATGCGAATCTACGAATCAGTTTCATATTACAAAACAGACCAGAAATAGAGAGAGGGATAGATAGATAGAGAGAGAGAGAGAGAGAGAGAGAGAGAGAGCGAGAGAGAGGGGGAGGAGAGAGAAAGAGGGTGGAGAAGAGAGAGAGAGAGACGGAACACACACGCACAGCTTCTAACTTTCATTTCCATTACATGCATAAATTCATATGAATGAATACCTACGTTTTAACAGCTATTATTTGAGATATCCGGAATTTACGGAAATGGACTGTCTGCTTAGTTTGTTAACATCCGAATGGTAATCGCCTCGTCGTCCGGATACATAACTGGGCAAAATAATTATTAGGAACAAAAATGGCCTGTATGAGTTTTTTTTTTACATTGGATTCCTTAATATATATATATTTATACTAGAAAACGTTCTCGTTCCAGGACGGGTAAAATTAATTCCCCGAATAAAAACAGTTTTGCACCACTTTTATGTCTCCTTACGAAGATTAAAATCAAAATATAATATTACTAAACCTTATGTCTAGAATACTTTTACGAGTTTTTATCGAAACTCATGTCATGATTTTGATTCTAAAAATGTCTAAAATGTAAGGCTTAAGCTTAAGGGGTCTTAAGAAGGAATTGAAATTCAGGGAATCTTGCTTAATTGGTGTTTAATAAATATGAATACAAATTTAATAAAAATCTGAAAAATATAATTTAAAAAAAAATGGGACGTTGTGTCCATATTATGACCTTCACAACCCTTTAAAATACTCCAAATGAAACTGAAATTTGGAGAATACTTATTAATTGGTGTTGAATATTGTTCAAATTTTACACAAATCGGGGGTATCTAAATTTTGACGAAGGGCTTCCACACTCTTTTTGCCCTTTTGTATAGAATTTAATGTAGCTTATAATACCCACTCTTTCGCCTTTTAGTTTCCTGTATAATTAAATTTAACGTAACATGAGATGGAGGTATGTGTGTATTAACCTTTATTTTTTTTTTTGGGGGGGGGGCGAGTTTTTTCCGACAATAAAATGAAGTACGGAAACAATATTCAATGTTTTGGTATACATTTTTATCTGGCCCCACCAATTTTTTTTGTGTAAGTGGGAGGGGGTAAATTTATTAGTGCTTTTTAGGAATAGGTATCCAGAAATTGGCAGTTGTGACGTAAGCAGTTCAGACTTTCCAGAGAAAGCCGAATCAAGTTCCAATGTTTCTACACAATACAAACCAAATAAATCTAAAACTTACGTTAGGGTTAGGGTAGGGTTAGTTTACGGTAAGTTTAGTGCTATTTTAGTGTTAGGTTAGGGTTAGTTTAGGTTATGGTAAAATAAAAAAAAACAGTTTGGTTTGTATTGTTTAGATTATTAATGAAGTTAGTTAACGTTCGTTATCGTTACTTTTACTTAGCCAAACACGGTGTTTTCCGTCATGGTTGATTTTTTGTGTCTATTGGTTGCTAATTTCATGACCCAACACATAAAAATTATGCAAAATTGAAAATGTTTAAAAAGTAATTACCCCCATTTATATTTAAAATAGGAAAAAAAAACTAATTTTGATCACTTAAAAAAAAGATGCCACCGGCCCAAAATGAAGAAACCATCCAGTTATACCGTTAAACCATTCGGATTTACCGCTAACTGGTCAGAATGTGAGTGCCCATTTTACGTTAAATTTATATAGGAAAGTGATCCCCCACGTAAAATCTAATATTTATTAATTTTTTGTTCGTTTTTTTTTCGGATGTATTTTCAGGCTATTTGCATGTAATCACACCAAAAAGTAGAATTTGAAGTATTTGAGGGGTTAAACAACTTATGTTTAGTGTAAACCTGGGTGAAATGAGCCACTTTTTGAGTGTTATTTCTTTGACATCAGATAACTTCTCCAAAATTGCATGTAGGGGGGAATGTGCTCAGAGTAGCAAATGGGTTTGGTAGTTTGGTTTGGTAGTTTTGTTTTACGGCATATCAACCCTTTTTGGGTTATTTAATGCCGAATCTGGTCTTGTTTTCTTCTCTTTCTTGTTTCTTTCCCCTTTTAATATCTGTTTCTATTTAACCCATAGTTGGGACCCTAACAGGTACTACCACTCCGGGTCAGGGTGGACCTGGGAGCAATGGTAATTAAGAGGAGGCTCCACATTCCCCAAAGTCCGTAAGCCGGATCTCACCATCGGATGTAGTTTAAGGTCATATCCAGGACCGGGAGTAGGGTAGGAAAAATAAAAATAAAAAAGGGGAGGGAGAAAGGGAGAGGGGCTGTTGTTTTTGTTTTTGGTTTTGTAGAACATAATTAAGTTTTACAAAAAAAAAAGTCAATGTAGGTGAATTTCGTCTCAGGGAGCCACAGGGCAGCCTGCTCTGGTATCACCAGGAGTAGCAAATGGGTTCTCAGCAGTCCGTCAAATGAAGATAAGGCATCATAATGTTTCAAATCGTAATCAAATGTCCCAAGTTTTAGGAGATACTGATTGATATTTTGATTAACACCCACCGTTAAATCACCATAAAAAGATGCTACTTTTGTAGGCGATTACGTATAAACACCCTGAAAAATATTAGTTTAGAAGTTAGAGTGGAGAATCAATTTCGTATATAAATTTACCAAATAACTTGTTTAAAATTAGTTAATTAAATATCTTATTTCTAACGCAGGAATTAAAATATTTAAAGTGTGGGTTTTATTATAGATTAATATCCCCAGCCACCCCAAAAGAGATTCTACTTAGACGTTAATCGCAAAAAAAAAAACTGGCGAAAAAACAACAACATAAAAAGTAAATAATTCTAGAATTTAAGTGGGTGGAGGGATCAATTTCGCATATAAATCTTCTATATATAAAGTTAAGACGTTTCCCCCCCCTGTATTTTTGACGAACATAAGAAAATAACCACATGCATCACAGGCTACTAAACTCACCACCACATTAAGCTAATTCACTCGAGCGTGTTATGATACATTTATGATTATTTTCTCCATCTAACACTAAATATTACTATTGGCCCACCATCGTAGACTCTCCCCGTAACATACTCCATAGAGGTGGTAGCAAAAACTTTTCCCCCTTATATTTTACTACTAACACTCTCCCGAATTACACCGGGAACTAATAAACAACGGATACTTTTTACAAATGTAAACCTTTTCATTTTCTAATCATCCGACATTAATTTACTACATAGTACATCACGTACAAATTCAATAGACGCTCCCTCAAATTTCGCTGATTTTCGTAAATATCGCATCACGTTATTTCTAACTATTACGTAAAGACTGATTCTCATTCTTATTTCTAAGGAATAGATTTAACGAACATAATTACTTATTGTGTTCCAATGATTCAAAATGGCGGCTACCATCTCATCAGCAATTCTATTTTAGACATTTCCCTTATCAGTCTTCGTTTTCTTCAGGTCTATTTTCATTTTTTTTATATAAACACTTACACAATTACAAACATAACACTTTTAAGGCTTACAAATCTTTTTTCCAAATACTTACCGAGTAAACCTAACTGCAGTGTTCATTTCGACAACATTCAATTGTTGCTACCAATTCCATGGAAGCACGTAATATCAGTTTCTTTACGAACCTTAAACTACTTTAACTAACAGACAACACAAATTCATTATTTCACTTTAGCCCATCCATACCAAACCTAACATTAATCCAACATTAGTGTTTTCCTTTTCACGTTAGGTATTCTTCTTTTTTTATTTGGGGGGGGGGGTACGTAAGACATTCTCATTCTTTTTTACATTTCCCTATTATAACATTCTCTGTCTGTCTGTCTGTCTGTCTGTCTGTCTGTCTGTCTCTCTCTCTCTCTATCTCTCTCTTTATATATATATATATATATATATATATATATATATATATATATATTTCGTTCGCAAAAAAATTCTAAAAAAAAGTGTTTACATTTTCGTAGCCAATAAACATTACAAATATACGTACATTTCTTTCTCCTCACATACGATTTAAATTAGCATTCGTCGATTTTTTAAAGTATATTTTTATAATGACGAATAACGTCCCATTACTTAACTCATGACAGTTAAACGGAACACAGACCGGCGTCGCTAAAAATGCTACTGATAATGTCACCTATTTTCCTTCTATATGCATTTTAATAATAGATATTTTACACGTGGTTCATAATCATAGTTTCGTCTTTTTACACCCATACTGGCTTCAAACACTGACTGACACCTCAGATTAGTTTTGCATTTCTAGCTCCATGCCAAATTGAGATTTACGTGACTAAAATAGTAATTAATCAGCACCTTAATTTGCGCAATTCAGATCAAAATCGATTTCATTAAAAAAAAAAATTATTACACAATATATATTTATCTTACGTGCCTAAGCTAAATGGTCCACTTTCAGTAACATTTGACTATCCACGAGGGCAGAGTTAGACACAACGTAAGTTCTTACTGGGTCGAAAATGCACCAACATAAAAAACATTTACGCATTCTACAAAGATTTGCTTTCAATGACGGACGAGAGAATAGTTAACAGCCCAGCCCAAAACAAGTAACCTTTCCCATAATCCAGGAGATATCCTTCTACACTGTGACAATTTCTATTTTTGTTCAACTCAGAAATTTAACTCAGAAGTAATTCTTTTTCGCGGGTAAATATTGTCTGATGTGACCTATTTGCGTTCTCTCGGATGTTGACAAATTTTAATTCATTCTTTTATTTTTCTCCCGGGCAACGCCAGGCGCCGGGTCCAGCTAGTTTAACATAAAATGATCCGCCATTACCTGGCCATTTTAGCGTTTTAGGCCAGTAAACCATTTTTTTTTTCTGCTATGGGAGATAAAATATTTACGTTATTTTTTAATTTTGAGGAGGGGTACTTTTTAAGAAACCACGTGTGGTTTTACGACTTTGCATGTCTTACCTAGGGTTAGTGGTAAGAAAACACAGAAATTAGTGAACTGACCTAATAAGTTAGAATGGCCTGAAAATGAAGGGTCAATTTATGTTAAATGAATATACAAACCGGATCCTCATTCTACATTTTAAATTAATTTTTTTTTTTTGTTTACATTTTTCGTAAAAAATGTAGAATCATTTAGCGGAGGGTGTTAACCCACAAATTTTCCAAAGTTATTTGGTAAAATTATTTTCTGAGTAAGAACATTTTTTCTAAACTTCACGCCCTCCCCCTCTTCCGATTAATTGCTGCGCGGAGGGTGGGTAGGTTTTAAAGTTAACTTATAGAAGTGGAGTAAAAGAAAGAAGTGGTATATGAAATAGAAGAAGAAGAAGGCGGGGAGCAGGAACAATGATCAATTGTAGCATAGAGGCTATGGTAATTTTTACCTGTCGCTTTTATTGTCGATCGAAGGCTCGTAAGTTATGACATTGGATTAGTTTTTTTTTCAGCAGTGAACTGTAATGTGTTTGCGCTCTGTTGCGACACTGCATATCATCTGTTCTCTGCTGTGTCAGGGAAGGAGAACTCCTTTTAGACTAAGGCAATTATCAAATAGGTTGTTCTTAATAGTCGAAAAGGCCCCCGAAGTAAATACGTTATATGGTTCGTGAAAGATCCGTCAACGTTAATTCTATGATAAATAATGAAAAGCGTGAATTTTCGATTGGACAAGAAAATAAATGAAAAGCGTCGCCGAAAGTTTGTTACAATAAAACTAAAACTAGTGGCAATTTTAATGGACGTCAAATCATGTGGATTGGTGTCAAGAAGAAAAAAACGTTGACATTTAAAAAAGAATGTTATGAACGTATTTATAATTTTAATCAATTAAAGCCGGTTACCAAATGGAAGAAAAAGGCAGTTATTGTCTACTTTTTTTTGATGCGTTGAATCCGACGAAAATTAATTTACGATAATCCGAGCCAAGGACATTATTGGTCTAGTTATTTGTTTTTGCTATTCTTTAATTTTGGAAAATGATGATATGTATTCTGAATTGTCAGACGGAATTGCTTAAATAAAAACAATGTGAATGCGAGCTGGAATGTAATTGAATTTGAGGTTGCGAGTATAAAGTGATATCATTAAATCCGATGTGTCAGTATTAGTTGGATTTTTTAGATTTACAAATAGATATGTAGTGGTAATGTGTACTAAACTTTATGAGCTGTTTTTCTGGTGCGTTTTACTCAATGGTTGGAAGGAAAACATCGTTTTGTATTTGTTTAAGATTTGTTTTGGAATCGTCCGGGAATTATATTCTATTAATCTTGATAAGGTTTGTAAGCAGCTAATCAAAGGTACAGAAAAATAATATCTGAAGCTGAAGGGAGATATCCTTATTTACTTAAGTAAGTGGTAGTGGCCGAATTATGAAATCACGTGAGGAAAAAATGAAACAATTACTGACGAAGCTGGGTAATGTCGCCGATGAAGAAGATGCCCCGGTGATTGATGGGGGAGTGTTAGTAGTTATTTTTGTGTGAGTAAAAGTAACTACTATCTCTTCTAAATATGTTTGTTTTGCGAGAGTAGGTTTGGTAGGATGTAATGTAGGAAATTATATAATCAGATGAAACTGATTGATAACTTCCGGAAACACACATCAATTAGTGGCATGCAGCCTGAAACTTCGGAGGTTTGCTGGGTAATAACTTCTTGGGCGGTGGCAATTTGTCGCTTAATTAAGTTAAGTCTGAAGTTCCAAGTATCCGTTTCATGTTGTGCGTTATAATTCAAAAATGAGCACAACAGTAAAGTCATAATTTGTAAAGACACTAAAACTAATACCGCCTGAAGATGATTTGACGATTCAAATCGAAAGTACTTGCAAAAAAGAAAAAAGAATGGAACAAGAAACCCATGGATCATATTTACATCAATTTGACCGAAACATTAGATGGACAATTCGGAAAATTGAAAAAATAAAAAAAAGTCGCATCAAACAAAACCACTCCGTGTTATTTAATAATGTTTGCCTATATATATATATATATATATATATATATATATATATATATATATATATATATATTTATTTATTCTGGTACAGAAAAATTAGTACCAGAATAAATAAAT
>OY744520.1:11227490-11269990 GCA_963556195.1 Sepiola atlantica
ATTGTTCTTGTATGTTTGCAATCAGCTTTCAGCTTTCCGGTTTTCAACATCCGGTTGCGCATGCGTAAATAGCATCGTCTTCAATCTGTTATTCCAATTCCGTTATTCTCTATTATGATTAACGAACGCAATAAATTTTTAATTCTGGAAATTTTTAAACAATTTCATTTAATTTCATCAAATAGTTTATTTGTTTTTTTCACGGCTAAAAACATTCAACGGGAGGACTTCGTAAAGTCTGTCGCAGTTTCAAAAAACTCCTCCCTTTTAAAAAACAAAAACAAACAAACAAAAAAACAACACTCATTATTAATATCAGCCATACTAGCAGTCGGTGAACGAAACCACCTCCCACTTTCCCTCTCATAGATTTCACCACTCCTACTCCCTCTGTTTTCGTTACGTACGCGAGAAAGCCTGCTGTACCCCCTTCCTTTCTCAAATCGCCCTAACCAACCACTTATAATTCAGTAACTGTAATTTAAAAAAAAATACAATTATAATAAACAGAACGACTCATAGAAATCTATCTATATTCTTTTTTCATTTTAATATACTTTCATAGAAATGCTTCTGTTATGTAAAAAAAACCTATTTTCTTTATGCCACAAGTGTCACGCTCATACATGAATTCCATAGCTAATATAACAAACTGACCCAACGGGTCACGGGTGGTCTAGTTATATTATAAAAAGTGGAATACGTGGATTTTGTTGAATCGGTCAAATATTTGTAGAAGCGCATTGGCCGTTGAAAAATTTATGGAAGTATAAAGACGTAAGAATAGGCGAAATGATGACATCGGTTGTAAGATGTATTTTTAGTTAATTTTAAAATCAAACTATGGAATATTCGGTATTTGTTTTAAAGTAAGTAATCATTGAAAAAAGCATTATGTATGCATATATGTTAATGTAAGGAAATGAGAAAGATAATTACGGAAATGTCCATCCATATGGATCCGTATCATTCTGTCAATCTTCTATTCTGTTAATATAGGATATGTTGGTATGCACGATTTTAGGAATTACGAAACAAGATATATTTTGTAGTTTAATTACTTAGTATAGTTCTTTAATGTTAAACACATCAGGTAGGGTTAGAATTTTATAAAGTTAAAAAGGAATTGAATACGTGAATTTTGTTAAATTGGTCGGATATTTATTAATAGTATGTAAGGTGCATTTTTTAAATTTAATTTTAAAATCAAGGCGATGAAATGATCGGTAATTGTTTTAAGGTAAGTACTTAGTGACAAAATCCTTCTTTATGTTAATGTGAAGAAATGTGAAAAATTATTATGTAAATGGCCACCCGTAGGATTTTAAACACGTTAATATGGAACGAAATATCTGTTATAAAATTAGTATACAAAGAATCGGGAAGCAGGAAGAGAACTTTGAAGTGATGGAGAGTTTTCTCCTCTGACCCCATCGATGATAATATTAACCAATATAAAAACTGATGATCGAATTAAACATAAAAAGATGAAGACCGATTACAAATTAAATGCTTTCTTTTCCAGAACACGAAACAATACATTAGGAAACTGAATGACGAAAGAAATAATTTTATGCAGTTTTTGTTTATCAAGCTATTCAGGTCAATAAAATAGGGGAACATTTTACTTTAGTTTATATATAAGACAATAGACATAAACACAGGGAAGTTGTTTTCAAGCCTTCAAATGAATTAAAATTGGTAACATTCCAACATTAATTTTTTTCTAATATCGCATTATGTTGAAAGAGGTTGTTCTTATAACAATTAAGGATGGCATTGAAACGCAGCAGTGGAAGTCTTTTATCAATTTTCGAACACCAATTATTAATACCGTTTCCACAGACTCAGCTACCTTAACCACTAAGCAATCTTTAGCAAATATTTTTGCATTTAAAAACAAGGAAACTACAACCTCTCAACAATACCAGAATATGACTCTTTGTTTGTCTGTGTCTCTCTGTGTAATTGGATGATAACGAATGTGTGAGTTAGGGTGAGAACGTGTATGTGTACGTGCACGTCCATCTGTGTAAGTGGATCAGAGCGCGTGTACGATAATGTGTGGCTCCGTCTACGTAAGTCGACGAGAGCGTGTGGGCACGCTTCTCTATATGTAAATTTATGACAGCTTGTGTGTGTGTGTGTGTGTGTGTGTGCGCGCGCTCACAAATGAAGGGGTCATTTCGTGTTGTTATGATAAAATGTTTTAATCGAAACAAAAACAAATGAAAAAAATGTGATATTTTCTTCCGCCCTAAAGACGAAAACAACACAATTCCTAGACAGAAAATTAGACAAAAACAATTTTTTCTGTTCATAAAAAAGGAATGTTTGAGAAACAATCCAGCTGAACTGCATCCGTTTCCGTCTGAGCAAATAAATATTATTTAGAGAGAAGATACACCCAAGCACAATTTACAAAGAAACTTAATTACGTCTTTCTTGGGTTCGAACTCAGTTTATATAACGATCTACAAGTTTTGAAGACTCGTTATAATAAATGAGGGGACATTAAAGGAATATAAATGAGGGGACATTAAAGGAATATGCCGACAAGTCGCTGCAAACAAACTCGATTGAATAAGACTGCACCGAAAAGTTTGTCCCCATAATTTGTTGTCCAGCAGAAAATATTTGTATCCAGACTGGATTATCAGAGAATTTCGCATTATGCCTTGTAGGCTACAAATATACCGTGCTGTCTTAATTTCTTTAACAACTTTTATTACATAAGCACTCGGATGTTGCTTTTCAACAACTTTATTCTGAACTCGCTGTATCTAGTACGGTCACGCTTTGAAATGCGAGAGAAATACGCATTGTATTCTTTCAATGTAAACACAAGTACTGTCATTGTAAAGAAAGTTCTATCCCCCAAGGGAGATAACAATGCAACGTGCCTAATTAATGAACCATCAATTTATTATCTTTAGAAAAGGCTCATCTTTATAAGAGCTTAATAATAATAATTATATATATATATATATATATATATATATATATATATATATATATAAAGAGGTATACTAAAAGCGAACTTTTAGGAAAGGTAAAATCCTATTGTGAAGAGTATACAGCTCAATATCCAGGATAGAGCAGGTAGAAATGAAGGAGAATGGAAAGGAATTAGAGAAAGCAAAAGCCAAATCAAAATTCAATTCAAAAGTTCAAAGCAAGGTATATTCCGCAAAAAGGCAATTTATTCAAGTTAAATTTTCCTTAAGCCAGGCTTTTCAAAGATCAAAATCTTATCATCAGAGGAAGTCGCTGGGATAGATAAGTTGGCATTGGCCAAGATTTAAAATTTGAAAAAATGAAATAAAATAAAAGTTGTAGGGAAAGAAACGTAGGGCAAAACTGTGCCAAGGTGCAAGCAAATGTCCGATTGCCAAAAAGTCCGGTGTCGAAGAGTCCAGCAGAGAGAATACGATGTAGATATGTAGGTCGTTAGAGGCACGAGAAGTAATGAGAGAAGTTTCAAAGTTAAATTCCAAGAAGCCACAACTTCAGGTACGGCGAAAATAGAAAATCCAAAAAGGGTAAAAAGTCCAACAAGAAGTACATTCGATGATGCAGGCAGGCGTCAGAGGAGATTAAGATGTAAAATATTCGCCATTAAAGAAACTTCCCGGGCAGAGATGACAAAGGAAAGTGTTTTAAAGTGGAAAAAAGGGGCAGTGAGAATATTTAAAGTCTGCCCAGTTGAGAAAGCCGGCTATAAATGAAGAAAAGCAAAGACAGTGAAAACAAGAATATAATATGCGACCAGTGGGCAAGGGAGGAAACGGGTAACTGGTGTGTGGGAGGAGAAAGGGACGGGTACGAGGAAAAGGGAGGGGGGAGGAGAAAGGGAGCGATGCGGTGAAGGAATGCGGATAAAACTAAGAGTGTGAAAGTGGGGGGGTGAAACATAAAGTTGAAATTGGAAGTTAGCGCGAATTAGGATTCAACTAGAAAAGGGGAAGAAAGGAGTGGGGGTAAGTTAACGAATGTTAGGATAAGGGGTTAAAATATCAGAATATGTATAAGAACAGAGTTCGGGGTTTAGAAGTTTAATCAAATGACCTTAGATATAAACAATGAGGCAAAATATATAAGAAGGGTAGGACTAGGGAAAAGAGTTAAAATTTAAAAGAGTAAAGATAAAAAATAAAGATGAAAATAGTATAAAAAGTAGAAATAAGCAAATAAAAGAATAAAGAAAGAAAAATAGATAATAAGATTAGTCTTAAGCTAGCAGGGAAAATTGAGGATTGACCGAAAGAATAAAAAATAAAAAATAAAAAAATAAAAAAAATAATAAAAATAAGATACTAATAATAGAATGAGGGAAAAGTCGATAAGATTGAAGCTCAAGAATGAAAATTAGAATAAGGAAAAAGAGAAAGGAAAAGAAGACCTAGAGAGGATATCCGGAATGGGAGTCTCCAAGGTGGAAGAAATTATGGGTTGAAGTAAATAAGCAGTTACGGGATGCTAGTTCAAATAGATATGGGAAAATATAAACTTTGAAATTTTATTCAAAAAAGTTATATGGAGGTTAATTAAGAAAATTGTTAAATAGGTTAGTGAAGGCCGGAAGAAGTAAGAGATATACAAGGTTAAAAAAGTGACAAAGGATTAAGCCAGAGGGAGAGTGGAGATCGCAGTTAAAAGTAAATACTATAGGGGTTAAAAGATGTAGAGCTAGGGCGGGTTGGGGGTTGAGTAGTTTGAGAGAGATGAGGTAAAACAAGGGGGGAATAATCGAGGCTATTAAAAAAGTGAGAAGAATTATATAGAAGTAAAAACAGGAGGGGAAGAATAATTAGAGTGCACAGTGGAAACAGTAAGGAGTTCGATATCGAGGTGTGCAAATGGGATATGGAGTAGATAAGGCTAATCAAACAGTAAATAAAAGGGCTAGGATATAATATGAATAGAGTGGGTTAGTTATCACGTTGAAAGGGAAAAGAATGAAGAATGGAAGTGTTGAAGGGAAGCGGACGAATGCATTAAAAGAAGTTAAACGGGAAAGAAAATGGAAAGCCAAATAAAGTTATACAGTTAAGGAGGTTAAGTAAAAAGATTTAGGGGGTAATGGAAGAAAGGTGTTAAAACTAAGGGAAATGTGAAGCTAACGAAGTTTATGGGTAATTTTATTAAGTTAAGAGAAGGTTAAAGGGATGAGGGAGATATAAGTAGAGATTAAAGAACAACAGGAATTAGAACTATCGGAAAGGGGTTTCGAGATGTAAGGAGGGAAAATCCGAGATGAAGGGAGGGTATTTAATCAAATGGGGGAGGGGTGTCTGGGGGATTATTATGGTTGCTATACCTGAATTTACGTTTATGCCTGCAACTGGAGATAAGTTCATTCTTAGAATTAATAATATTTTTAGATTTAGTTACAGTAGCTATCATAAAGGTTTCCAGAGTACAAAGTTGGCAATGGGATGCTCCAGGGGTATATGATTTGGACTTTTTAAGTATTGACCAGTGAAGTGAATAGGGAGTATTTTTGAGATTGAGGTTTCTAATTAGATTGGAAAGTGAAGTGCCTGTGCTGTTATCGCTGCTATTTTTAAAGGAATATATATGGTTAGAGATCCGGGTCTTAATGGGGAAAGAGGACGCCCCAATATATGTGTGTATCTTGAAGGGTGGTGCTATAGTTGCATTGAGATTACTAATGGTATTAGAAGAGATTTGGGTTTGGAGATCCAAGTCATGCGAGGAAAGTTGTTTGGAGAAGTGGGGTGGAGCGGATATGGGGGAAATGTGAGTTGGCCCATGAGCACTATTTATTATTGGGGGTGCTTGGTTAGAGGTATGGCTGTATAAGCGGGAGTTTAGAGTAGAAGCGGATTGGGGTTGCGGGGAGATCCGGAGTTCGGGTGGAGTATGGGAACTGTGATTACTCACAACATTGGTGGAGCGGGGGAATTGTTTAACAGTACAAGCGTATATTACGTCCTTCTGTACACAGTTGTTGTTAAGGGGACAATCTCTAGGTTTACGGCAGTTACAAGTGGTGAGGGATGTGGTGGGTGGTTGCTGTTGGATATGTTTGATTTTCCTATTGTTAGAGGTTATGATAGGTATATTGGTTTTAACATTACTGCTGAAAGGCGGATTAAACCAAATGTTATTCTTTCTTCTAAGTTTTTTTCTTTGTTTATGCGAATGTGGGTCTACCCGATTATCAATATCTTTAGTTCCTATGTGCTTATTAGAGTGTGTTTTGATTATCTTAGGTGCTGATGAGTTAAACTTTTTATTTCTGTGTGTGGTCATGTTGTGAGTAATAATGCCTGAAGATTTGTTAACTTGAGTAAGGGGGTTGCAGTTATATTTAATTTTGTGATTGTAGCCTGAGTTAAGCAAAACATTATTGTAAAAGCTAGAATGTTGATCGAAGATAGATTTATTCGCAGATAGCTTAGAGATTCTATTAGATACTGAGGGGACTATTGAGTTTATGATGGATTTAGGGTGGTTAGATAGGCTATGTACGTAGAAAAGGGTTAAGTTAGGTTTATGGTATGGGCTGAAGGTTCCCGAGTTAAGATCTAATGTAAGGTCAAGAAAGTTAGATATTCTTTTCTCAGGTTCCACTGTAATGGTCAAACCAAAGTTTTTAAAGAAGTTATGCAGGTTTTTGATAGTGTTGTTATATTGTCTCGATCTCTCCCCAGATACAAACAGGGCATCGTCCCTATACAACCCACCCTGTAAGTGTCCAAAATTAAACCCCAATTCTCTCATCAAGTACAAACCTACCAGGTCAGTGACCTGGGCAGAGTCTGAGGGCCCCAGGGTAATGTCAAAGTTATTGGGGGTGTCTTTCCTAGTCCAAAGCTTATTATCAAATTCTAGTAGGGATCTTCTGGTTAATATTATTAGTTTAATATCTATGTCAGTAATGTCAGAATTATTTTTGGCGAAGATTAATGCTTTGTTAAGTAAGATAGGGGAAATGGATTGGTAATAATTATTAATGTCGAATGTTATGAAGTTCAAGTTAGGTTTAGACTTATCAATGAGGTTAAGGAACCAAGTAGTAACCTCATCTGAGGATTGCCAAAGAGTGTAACGAATTTTTTCTTTCAAGGTAGGGATAATTCTATCCAAGATTTTCTTGCTTATGATGCCTAGGTCGGATTTAGAGGGGCATATTAGTCTGATGGTAGGGTTTTCTTGGAAATTATTTTTGTGGTCCTTCAAAGTAAATCTAGGTATTGCAGGGGTTAAAATTTCTGCGTAGTTAAGGACATTCAAAGATGTTAGTATGGATTTAGCCTCATTGTTTATACTAGCCAGGGTATCGTAAGATGTGCTTTTGTAAGATTTATTTAATTCTTTGTAGATTAAGGATTTGTATTGACTATATTTCAGTTTGTAAAAATTCTTAGTTTTATCCGCTGGGACAATTATATCTGGGTGTTTCTTAATATTGTTAGTAAACTTGTTGATTTTTTTGATGATGGGATTGAGGTGTTTATTGTGTCTTTTGAATTTAATGCGACTAATGAGGTCAAATAGGTCATTTTCGAAATTAAATTTATTCTCACTGCCCTTTTTTTCCACTTTAAAACACTTTCCTTTGTCATCTCTGCCCGGGAAGTTTCTTTAATGGCGAATATTTTACATCTTAATCTCCTCTGACGCCTGCCTGCATCATCGAATGTACTTCTTGTTGGACTTTTTACCCTTTTTGGATTTTCTATTTTCGCCGTACCTGAAGTTGTGGCTTCTTGGAATTTAACTTTGAAACTTCTCTCATTACTTCTCGTGCCTCTAACGACCTACATATCTACATCGTATTCTCTCTGCTGGACTCTTCGACACCGGACTTTTTGGCAATCGGACATTTGCTTGCACCTTGGCACAGTTTTGCCCTACGTTTCTTTCCCTACAACTTTTATTTTATTTCATTTTTTCAAATTTTAAATCTTGGCCAATGCCAACTTATCTATCCCAGCGACTTCCTCTGATGATAAGATTTTGATCTTTGAAAAGCCTGGCTTAAAGAAAATTTAACTTGAATAAATTGCCTTTTTGCGGAATATACCTTGCTTTGAACTTTTGAATTGAATTTTGATTTGGCTTTTGCTTTCTCTAATTCCTTTCCATTCTCCTTCATATATATATATATATATATATATATATATATATATATATATATATATATATATATATAGAGAGAGAGAGAGAGAGAGAGAGAGAGAGTAAGAGATATATACGTCCATGGATTATTTTTATGTACGTATAACATATTAAACCTTCCTTACACTCAATTTAAACACACATATATAACACCATAAACAAATAACGCGCCCAAACGAGAGTGACACGTGACTTCATATTTCCGAAACAGATGACAACAGAAGCTGAAAAAAGCCGGATGGATAAGTCCTTCTGTGCTTAAAACCGACGGAACGAATGTTGTACTAATTTTTCTGTACCAATATATATATATATATATATATATATATATATATATATATATATATATATATATATATTAACAAAGTTCACCCCAAACAAAACAGGACGCCACTGTAGACGTAAGGGGCTACTGAGAAAAAGAGGGGAGAAGGTAGGGGGCAGTCAACCTAGATTGGGATCTGCGCAGCGAGATGTCTGTTTACATTAGTTTTAAACTTCTGCATGTCTGTAGTGTCGGGGAAACAGAGGACAGGGAGGGAGTTCCAGAGGCCAGCAACACGAGGAAAGAAGCTATTTGAGTAGAAAGCTCTCCGACATCTGGGGACCTCCACAGTGAATGAATGAGATTTAGTTGATTGTCGAGCTAGTCTAGTGAATTTACGTCGAGGGGGCACCAGAGTAGCCAGTTCTATCAGAGCATAATCCATTGAAGTATTTGTAAAACAAGCACAAGGATGCTACATTGCGGCGATGGAACAGGGACTGGAGCTTAGTTGACAGTGAGGGACCCATTAGGTTGGCGATTCTTTTTTGGGCCCTGTCAAGGAGGGAGAGACTAGTAGATGATGCACCAGCCCAGATGTGGCAACAATACTCCATGCATGGGCGGATGGTGGCTTTGTAGAGATACAGGATAATGTCAGGTGAGAGGAGTTTACTAGCACGGTAGAGGGAGCCAACCTTCTTTGCGGCAGTCTTGGCAATGTCTTCGATGTATTTGTTCCAATTAACTCTCAGGTAGGATGTTATTTGCCATGACAATCGGTGGTTGGAGAGGTTCTTTGTAGTTATTGAAGGAAAGGAGCTTTGTCTTAGCGGCATTAAAAGTTACCAACCATTTGTGACCCCAATCCACTACAGCCTGGAGGTCATTTTCTAAAGATTCAGCCAATGCCTCGGATATGATCGCGTCGGTTTTGCCAACATAGCGTGGTGTCGTCAGCAAATAAACCAATCTCAGACACTATGTCATCAGGGAGATCGTTTATATAGATTAGGAACAACAGAGGTCCAAGGATAGATCCCTGGGGTACACCAGCATTTATGTCATGTTGCTTAGATGAACGGCCATCGAGGACAACCTGGATTTTTCTTTTGTCACGGAAGGATCTGATTATATCAAGTAATTGTCCAGTAATACCGTATGAGCGTATTTTCAGGATAAGCCCTTTATGCCATACCTTGTCAAAGGCCTTGGATATATCAAGCGCTACTGTCCTAGCTTCCCCTGCCTTGTCAAGTGTATGATACATGCGTTCAGAGATGCCCGTTAGGATGTCCGCAGTAGATCGTGCTCGTCTAAATCCATACTGGCGGTCAGATAGAACTTTGGTATTATCTAAGTGCCTTACTATCGCTAGGTTGATTAAAGATTCGAAGATTTTAGCAAAGATCGGCAGCAGACTGATTGGGCGATAGTTGTGAGGATCGGTTCTATTCCCAGAACTCTTGTAGACTGGTACCACAGAGGCAATTTTCCAGCTGTCGGGGAAGCAAGATTCAGTTAGGCATTTATTGTAGAGTTTGGAGAGGACAGGGGCCAATTCAACAGAGCATTTCTTTATTACTATTACTGCTATAAGATCAGGCCTACAAGCTTTGGAGGTGTCAAGGTTTTTTATGATGTCTCTGACCTGGGATGGGGTGACGACCAGGTTATCAAGTGTGGCTTCGGTCCGCAATGGGAATTTGGGGAGGGGTGGTTATCTGAGTCTAAAGTAGAGTTAGAAGCGAAGCGCTGGGCAAGTAGTTCAGCCTTATCAGTGGCCGTGCAAGCGACATCATTGTGGTTTGATAGTGGAGGAATCGTTGATTGACCATTATTCACTACACTATTGTAGATTTTCCAGAAATCACGAGTACCTAGTTTCTGTGACTGGATGCGTTTTTTAGTTAACTCATTATACCTTCTCTTCGCTTCACCTATCGCGGCCTTGCATTTATTTCTTGACTCTATAAATGTATGTCTATTAATAGCTGACTTATGGCGTCCGAATTTACGGAATGCTTGGTGCCTCCTAGAAATGGCAGCTGCACATTCCGAGGTGAACCATTGAGGAGAGTGGGGCTTGCTAAAGAATTTTCGCATGGGGACATAGGCTTCGATGCCTGCTTTGACCCATTCAGTTAATTCGTTTGCACACTGGTCGGCAGGGAGTCAGAAGGTTTCCCTCCATGGGGCGTCACTGATGTAATCTCTGATTGACTCGAAATCAGCCTGCTTGTAGTATCTTGTTGTTTTGAGCAACGGTTCATCAGCTTTTGGACAACTTTTTAGGGTGATATGTATCATTAGCACAATGTGATCAGCATTCCCGAGTGGGCTATGAGCTTTCGTCACACAAGCCTCGGGCATTGAGGTCAAGAAAAGGTCTAGAAGTGAGGCTTGCTGGTCTACTCGATCGGGGATGTGGGTCGGAAAATCGACAGTCTGAGAGAGGGAGTGAGCTAAGGAGAAATTATACGTAGAGTTGCCGGCTGCGTCAGTAAGGCTGGAGAATCCCAACCAGTCGCGGTGGTGGGCATTAAAATCCCCAAATACATGAATCTGGGCATTTGAGTAAATTAAGAGTGCTCTATCTATGCTTTCAGAGACAGAGTTTAGCAGAGTACAGTCCTGGGTCGACGGGGAGCGGTATAGGAAATATAAGTAACTGACGTGTATATATATATATATATATATATATATATATATATATATATATATATATATATATATATATATACACACAATAATATTTTTATAAATATTAAAATATTTAAAATATTTAAAATATTAAAAATATACATATATATATATATATATATATATATATATATATATATATGTGTGTGTGTGTCATTACCTATCCCGTTTAATATTCATGATGTTTTAAAGTTCGTTTCGGTTAGTATAGGTTTTGTAATGTCGTTTTTCTTGTTTTAAACGTGTTTAAATCTTTCGGAATTAATTAGAAACAGCTCTGATTTTCGTTAATAGACTAATTTAATTAAAGTTTCATACTATATATATATATATTTATATACTTTTGACCATGAACTAATGGCTGTACGTTAAGAATGTCTCTTCCTATTTTTCTTTTTAGAATTTAACATTTTTTTATATATACTTTTGACCATGAACTAATGGCTGTACGTTAAGAATGTCTCTTCCTATTTTTCTTTTTAGAATTTAACATTTGTTTATATATACTTTTGACCATGAACTAATGGCTGTACGTTAAGAATGTTTCTTCCTATTTATTTTTAGAATTTAATTTTTTTTTTATATACTTTGGACCATGAACTAATGGCTGTACGTTAAGAATGTCTCTTCCTATTCTTTTTTTAGAATTTAATATTTTTTATATATACATTTGATCATGAACTAATGGCTATACGTTAAGAATGTCTCTTCCTATTTTATTTTTAGAATTTAATATTTTTTTATATATACTTTTGACCATGAACTAATGGCTGTACGTTAAGAATGTTTCTTCCTATTTTTTTTTAGAATTTAATATTTTTTATATATACATTTGATCATGAACTAATGGCTATACGTTAAGAATGTCTCTTCCTATTTTATTTTTAGAATTTAATATTTTTTTATATATACATTTGATCATGAACTAATGGCTGTACGTTAAGAATGTCTCTTCCTATTTTATTTTTAGAATTTAATATTTTTTTATATATACTTTTGACCATGAACTAATGTCTGTACGTTAAGAATGTCTCTTCCTATTTTTCTTTTTAGAATTTAACATTTGTTTATATATACTTTTGACCATGAACTAATGGCTGTACGTTAAGAATGTTTCTTCCTATTTATTTTTAGAATTTATTTTTTTTTTATATACTTTGGACCATGAACTAATGGCTGTACGTTAAGAATGTCTCTTCCTATTCTTTTTTTAGAATTTAATATTTTTTATATATACATTTGATCATGAACTAATGGCTATACGTTAAGAATGTCTCTTCCTATTTTTCTTTTTAGAATTTAATATTTGTTTATTGTCTTTTGACCATGAACTAATGGCTGTACGTTAAGAATGTTTCTTCCTATTTTTTTTTAGAATTTAATTTTTTTTTATATACTTTGGACCATGAACTAATGGCTGTACGTTAAGAATGTCTCTTTCTATTTTTTTCACGTGCAACACCAACAGGACGGGTATATACTGACTCAAATGAGATAGGTAGGGTCACTTGCATCACGTTTTTTTACTGACTTCCATCTTCACTTTCTCCTCCCCTTACGTGTTCAACCCACTACATAATCTACCCCATCTACCTCTACCCCTTATCACTCTTACAACCGCTCCACTATTTGTTCATCTTCAACGCTTAACTGTATAAAATGTTGAGTTCCATTAAATAAAGCTCATTTTACCAAATGAATATGGTCGAACGAATCGACCGAAATATCTTGGTTCAACTTTAATGATGTGTTTGTGTCCTTATTTTTTCTAGCACGTTACTTTGCTTATGCACTATTCCATAAACTAATTTTCCATTGGCTCTGAAATTTTCATTTCACATTTACACCCTCATATATATATATACAAAAGTAATTCATTTAAAAATTATATGTTACATATTTTAGAGTCGTACCGCTGTTTCATCCAGATGAGCTGACTTTTAAAATTAAAAAAAAAATAATTATAGCCCCTTAAAATGAGATTAAAAACAAGAAGATAAGTCAGACCATCTGAATGAAACCGCGGTACGACTCTGAAAAATTGAACGTATAGTTTTTAAATACATTATTTGTATTTAGCTCTGACTCTTCTACGATCGAGTACTTTATTGCTTTTTTTTCAATATAGCTTGACACATACATACATACACCCCCCTCTCTTTCTCTCTCTGTCTATATATATATATATATATATATATATATATATATATATATATATATATATATAATCTCACTGCTTTATACTGAATTCTGAACACATGGTCGGACATAATATGATATGGTTTCAAAAATAAAATAAATGAGATAATTTTAAATGAAATGTAAAACTACGTAAAACCTATAGAATTTATCCGTGTCACTCTAAGATAGTAATGAGAAAAATAAATCTTTAAATCCATTATATTAGTTTAAAAATCTATTTACTTTATGCCTTGTGTGCATATGCAATTGAAACCAAACGAATATAAACTTCAACGTCAGCCATTTTTATAGAGATCTACTTCCGGTGAAATGGCCATCACCCGCTTTTCGTTGGCTGCCATCATGGAATTTGATCAGCATTTATCTTCAGCTTTTCGAAACATTAAGGCAGGGGAGCAAGTTTTGTAGCGCGAAACCTTGACACTGTCGGTCAAAGGTGTAGCCTGCAAAGTATCCGGGGTGACACCCTGCAGACGATAACCGTAATTCAATCTGTGTTCTCGTTTACACAAGTCGGCATGCCACATGTGATCAATTTATGAGGATTACATCCGCGCCGGTGAAAGCAGTAAACAGCATAAGACAGCATGAGGATTACATAAGCGGACATTTTGAAAAAAATAAAATATCTTCTTACATGAATGTGTTCGGTGACTGAATGCAGTTTATTAGAGGTTTAAAATACGCACTTTTAGAGCGTGAAGATAATTAAATGATCTATCTATCTATCTATCTATCTATCTATCTATCTATCTATCTATCTATCTATCTATCTATCTATCTCTCTCTCTCTCTCTCTCTATATATATATCTCTATATATATCTATATATATATATATATCTATATATATATATATATATCTATATATATATATATATATATATATATATATATATATTTATATATATATACATATCTATCTATCTATATATATGTAAGGTTAGTGGGAGAGAAACCCAGCACAGTGCTCGATTCTTTCGAAAAATTCAAAAATAAGAGCGTAGTATATATTTATATATGTATTACAAAAGATCAGAACAATATTGGTACCGTCGGTTTCAAATTCAAACATAGAAGCCTATTATAAGTCTACCATGCCGGACTTTCCCTGGGGGGGGGACGAACATAAACAGAGGCTAAAGAGAGTCCGTCATCGAAGACCAACTTTAGCTCCCCTTTATTTAGATTTGAAACCGAGATTACCGATGTTGTTCTGATCTTCAGTAGAATACACGATTTATGACATAATCAATACTGTGTGATAATGTTTAAAGAAATTAGCGTCAGAAAATATTTTTTTAAACATTATATATATATATATATACATATATATATATAAAGACAAATATATAGGGGGAATTACATAGATGGACTTACAGAGGAATTACATAGATGGATAAGTTGGCAGTGGAAACGCTAAAATTCAAAATTTGAAAAACTATGGTGAGGTATTTTAATCTTTGAAAAGCTTTGGCTTAAGGAAAGACCATATAAGCAAATTTTTATCTAGTAAACCTTGCATTGAACAATCGAATATGAAATAGATTTGTCATTCGTACATCTAAATCTCTCTTCTTTCATTTATCGTTATAATTGCTCTATCTCGTATATTGAGCTTAAACTATTTCACTATCGGTTCTATCCTCTAAAAGTATACCTTTAGTTTCATATATATATATATATATATATATATATATATATATATATATATATATATATATATATATATATATATATATTAGCGAAACCTACCAGTCCTCCGCGCAGCAATTAAAAAAATGTTTTACAGAGAATTCCATAATTTTAATAAACTTTGGTAAATTTGTAGATTAACATCCTCAGCTAAATTACCCCCTTCAAAATAAGGTCCTTCTTTTTAAGGTCAAGATTTTTAGGGCAGTTAATATGTTTTTAACACTAAGTTTGACTAAACTACCCTAAAACTGGTCCGAAAAATTTAATTTATACACGAAAATCTTTCCCACTTTAAATTATAAAATAATTGTTTTTTTCTTTTAATTTTTCCATCAAGTTAAAAAAGGTAGAAATATTTTAGGGGTGATTTAGCGGAGGATGTTAATCTACAATCATAACCAAACTATAAATCTCTATTTTGTTTTTGTAATCTGGAGAGCTCACAGTGCTACTAAACTTTTGTTTTCATTTGTCAATGAGAATAGTGAAAAGGGCTTTGTAAACATTAAAAATTAAGTTTGTTGTTAAAATTAATAAATTAGACATCAACTTAATTAATAAATAAAGTTATTTATTTATGTAAAATGTAAAAGCTGCAAAAAGAGGTTGAGAGAAAAGGGGGCAGGGAGATAGAGAGAGAGAGAAGGTTAGTGAGAGAACACCCTAGCAGAGTGCTACATTATAAATAAAAATAAAAATAAGAGCGTAATATTTACTTATATATATATTACAGAATGTCAGAACAACATCGGTACCGTCGGTTTATAATCCAAACAAAGGTCTCCTTTACTGAATTGTCATAAGCTACTGCTAATGTCTTCCTCGCTGCCTGGGTAAAGGAGGCCAATTATAGGTACCTTTTATTTAGATTTGAAACCGACAGTATTGATGTTATTTTGATGTTCTATCTATCCTATACTAAACATACACACACACATACACACACACACACACACACACATATATATATATATATATATATATATATATATATATATTTCTTTCAATCGTTTTCTCCAACTTAAACAAATTTTTTCCTTCATATCTCATTCGATTTTCTTAGTTTTTAATGTATCATTCTGACGTTTCCTCTTAGAGGGTCAGACGATAATTTTAGCAATTTCCTTTTTTCCTCCACCCGCCCGTTTCATTGATTTCAAAAATGTTTCCTCTGAAATTTATCCTACGATTTTGTTGTACGCGAAATTTACTTACATATATATATATATATATATATATATATATATATATATATATATATATATATATATATATATATATATATATATATATATCGTAATGTTGTTTTTTCCTGACATTTCGATTATGTATATAAGAGCATACATTTTTTATTTCAAATACCTCTAAAGATTATGTTAGTCGTCTCGGTATCTTTTACCCTACGGACTTAGTTTCCAGTGGTTCGGTGAAACCGCAGGTATCGTTAGACGATAAAACTAATGTATGAAGTTATTTGGAAAAAATATACTCAGGAATATTCTTACCTAATGATCCCCTGAATTATTCACAGAAATAACAAGAAACCTAACCCTACTCAACCAAAACAACAAACTAAACAACATTAAAAACAACGAAAATAATAAAAAACAAACGCTACCCCCCCACCCCCACCCCATTTTTTTAAACCTCATCAAAACTCAACCAACACAATACATGGGGTTACAAAATGCAACAAGGAAAGATGTGAGGGCTGTGACATAGAGGGGAACTTATATATTCAAAAACCCAACACACACATTCACAATAAAAATTCCTTAACTGCACCTCCCAAAACGTTGTAATTGTACTAGAATTTACAACATGCAACGAATCTTACATAGGCGCCACCAAAACATTAAATAATAGAGTATCTTTACATGAAAGCGACATTAAAATCAAAGAAAACCATAATTATTCGTCTCAGAACATGTGCACTCATGCAGCGGAGGGAAATTTAAAATAATGCCAATATTACAAAGCCAAGATTAAACATACTTACTAACACAATAAAAAAACTTTATATTTGAATTCAACCCAGCATTGAACAGATCGTAACTCAAACTACACACCATACAGATCACACACATCTACATACATATGGTGACGGGGGTACACACACATATATGGACGAAACCCACGTACATGCGCACGCATGTGCATATGCACATGCGCGCGTGGGCACCCACATGCATAGAATGTATGGGCGGCACGCGAGTGTGTGTGTGTGTATGTGTGCGCATGTATGCATCAAAAATAGATGTGAGTACACATATATTTCTATATATCCGCCTTTCCTTCTATCCATCTTTCTCTATCTTTCTCTAATCATACACCTATGTATGTGTATACACACACATACACACACTCACACACACATATATATATATGTGTGGGGGGTGTATGTGGGTGTATATTACTGTGTACAAGATTCAGAACCAACCGCACGCGCACAAGCACAGCAGCCAATGCGGCGCCAAGGCAAAAAAGCTTAATAAATTTCAAAAGAAAACCCCGAAACACTTCAAGAAATAGAGATGCCCGATGGGTTAAAGGTCCGAAACACACGTACTTAATAACATCCACGACTTTGACCCAGAGACGCAAAAAATAATAATAAAAACACATACACCCCCTGCAAACCCACACATGCGCAAAAACGCCAAACAATAACACATTTCCTCAAATGAAACAACACTCTTTCAAATCGAAATACATTTCTTCAAATGGATTTACATATC
This sequence comes from Sepiola atlantica, assembly GCA_963556195.1. NCBI lineage: Eukaryota > Metazoa > Mollusca > Cephalopoda > Sepiida > Sepiolidae > Sepiola > Sepiola atlantica. Next base: position 11,245,246 of record OY744520.1, read on the forward strand.
TGACGAGAGCGTACGACGCTTGAAACGCATTATATAAAATTATACACACACACACACACACACACACACACACATATATATATATATATATATATATATATATATATATATATATATATATATATATATGTCAGCTCGACGGTTGCGTTTCGATCCCAGCTTGAGGCACTAACTGGTCTAGCCGCACTGATGAGCTGTGAAACAGCGAAACAATCTGTATGTGGATGACTATATATATATATATATATATAGAGAGAGAGAGAGAGAGAGAGAGAAAGAGAGAGACAGACAGACATACAGACAGATAAATATATATATTTCATTAATTTTTTACGTACATGAAAGCTATCCATGGACACGTGTGTCTGGCTATCAGTAGTCATTAGCATAGCTACCTTGGAGAAAGATCGAACCTACGATTACATTGTCTATAGTCTGAAGTTTACTACCGAACTATGACACCTTGTCTGGAAATATGTATGATCTTTTATCCCCTAAATATTTAAGTTACGTGTTTGTTATTGTTTTTACTGGCGATAATAACAGCGTTTTTCTTTTTTCCACTTCCTAAGTGATAAAAGGTAATACGGAAGATTGCATTTTAGTCGCCTTTAATTTAATAGGACGTATTTTAATTTTTATATATATATAAAAGGAAATGGTAGTTTGCTTGAAGCATTGCTAGTAAACAAGTAAATAGGAAGGTGAGAATTCCGAGGCAGAAGCAATGCAATGTTGAAACACCGGAAGGTGGAATAAGAATGAAAAAAATAAATGACAAGAGACGGTAACTCTCAGATCAATTCATTTATATTTCAAAATTTAAATATAAAGACAGTAAGTTGTAAAATTGGTGAGTTTACTGTTAAATATTTAAAGGTCTGGAATGGTAGAGACTTTTATTATTTCGAGAGTAACAACCTCTCTTTTTCAAAAAGAAAACAAAAATTGGACTGGCTCTCAGTTGAAGAAAGCCAAGTGGACGCTGCTATTCAAAAATAGAAACATGAGATTCGCAGAAAGAAAGATAAGTCCTGCAGAAAATGCAATAATTGAGATATGTAATAGATTACTAAGATTAATAAATTTAGTTAATCGTAAATAATATTTGGATTTAATTTATTTTGTTGTTGTTCTTTTTTATTATTATTATTTTTTTAAAATTTATTATTTATATTTTCTTTATTATTATTATTATTTTTAAAAAATTTATTATTTATTTTTTTTATTATTATTATTATTTTTTATATTTTATTAAAAAAAATTTTTTTTTATTATTATTATTATTTTTTATATTTTATTAAAAAACATTTTTTTTCAGGGGAACTCAGAATTTTTATATCGAACTCAGGAATCTGTACGGAATTTCGGACAGAACCCTTTTGGTTCAATCCACGTGGGTATCTCGCTCTGGTTCCGTCTGCCATGACCGGGTAGAGGTCCTAAGTCATTCGTTATATTCCCGAGTTCGATATAAAGATTCCCGAGTTCGATATAAAGATTCCCGAGTTCAACAAGTCGCACCTGAAAAAAGTCGGAAAAGGTCGGAGATTACATCGGCCGAAACGTCGTGAGAATAACATCCAAGATGAGAACAGTAGTTCAAATAATCAAAATAATACAGAATAAAATATTCGTTTGGCATTTTCTTCGTTTCACCGACAAGAGAAAATAAATGGCAGAATCAGAAAAATAAATAGTTTTTTGTCGGTATTATAGTAATAGGTCACCAGTTACAAAGGTCAAAAGCCACTCGAGGATAAGGTTTAATTAAATTGTCAGTTGGATGATGAATAATACTATGAGGGGATTGGAAACGATTGCTGGAATAGGCAGAATTTGATTACCTAAGAAGACGGTTCGACAAGTATTTGTTAACATGTGACTTGAAGACGCCCATGTTTTAGTCATCAGGAAAGCAGTCCCGTTGTATTGTGTTCCACAGATGGGGATTTCTCGGAAAGAAACTCTACTCATTGAAGTTTCGTTTTGTTTTAGGTACACAGATGACGAAAGGAAACTTCCCTGAAATGCTGATAGCGAGGCGAGATCTTGCTATGACTGTTTTAGAGCGGAACAAATGCCTACATTTAAAACATTCAAATAAAAACAAATATCTGCTGCAATCTTCTCTCTCGGTTGCGGAATCGTTGGTTTGAACTTCGGCTTTTGGTTCAGCAATAATTACCATTTTTACTGACTTTTTCGCAACCTTTGTTTTTTTTTTAATGCTTTCGATTTCCAGGAAGAAATCTAGCAATCCCAATTTGCAATCCGTGGCAAAAATAAATAAATAAATAAACAAATAGAAACAAAAAACACTACGAACAATAAAAATAAAATACCCTCCACTCCCCCCCCCCCCCTCAAACAAAAAGACGAAAAAGAAATTTGATTCCCCGCAAATTGCATCGTGTACTGGTACCTTCGAAATCAATTAGACCAACGTTTTCCAGAGAAAACACAAACAAATGCCAACCGTTTACAAAGAGCTAAAAATGTTCATCATTAAATGACAACGGCCCGTCTGCTATATACCCAGGTTGTCGGTAAGGAAGAAAAAACACGTGACAGCTTTATGAAGCTGTCACGTGTTTTTTCTAATGTTTATTCTATATAAGGCTTTCCTTATTAGATATCTCTGCACATTTAGACAGCAAAGTTATTTCCTATGTTTGTAATCTCTCTCTATTTCTCTCTATATGAATGCCAGTTTTTTGTGTGTGTTCCCTATATAAGGAAGGTTACAGAATATACGTACAAACTAAAAGTGTATTTATATGTAAACATTTCTGGGGATGACAATGGAAGTGGTCGCAAATCTCTAAGCCCATCCATTAAGGAGCTATGGGGGCAGACCCACTTATTAAAACTATTATTTTTCGGGGAAGACAATTAAAGTGGATACGAATCTCTACGTGCTCCCTAATGTGCCGAATCTCTATATGCCATCTCTAAGAGAGTTATGGAGCCGAATCTTTTAAACTTCAAATACGTATATCCGATTTTAATGAAATTTAAACTAATGAATGAGACACTAATTCAGAGAGTTTTCCAAAGTTTCAATTTCTTCCGATTATATTAGAAGGCAAAAGGGGGAGAGGTGATATATATATATATATATATATATATATATATATATATATATATATATATATATATATATATATATATATAAGTAATATGGTTTTATGAACACAGTTAGTAAGGACATAGTAGTAATGCTCATTAAATCTCCAGAACCGTCTGTACTTCCTGCTAGTTTACTCGTTAGGTTTACAGACGAAGACTTGAAGCAATAAAATTATGGGGAAAATTCAAAGCACAACAAATTCAAACAGATAGAAGTTAAAAGGAATCTTTATAAAAATGCAGTTGTGGGAGGAATTTTGAAAAAAAAACGATGAAGACTTGGGTTAGGAATGTTTAATGATGTCAATCGTTACATAAGCAAAACTATTCGATAGATATAAATAGACGGATGGGTAGAAAGAGAAGTGGGTGACAGACATATATGCAAGCCTTCACAGAGGTTTTAGTTATAGTCTATCTACTAAAACAACGATTAACTAATAATAAAACTTTTTTATCGTGTTACTCGATTATTAATAAGACAAGAAAAACTATTAAAAGCAAAAAGATAATAATTGTACGTGTTTTCTTTTGTGGCCTGTGTGAACTAGTAACATCAATAACAAACAACCATAGCGTACAATACAAAACAACAAGGAAACACTACACAGATAGTCTTGCTGATGTCGATTACCCTTAAGAAAGTTAAGGAGCTATGTTGCATGTTTATTACAAAGTCTAAGGCCGGGTAGAAACGGTGAGGAAAAAGTAATGCATGACGCTTGGCTGTTTCGCTTCTCGCAGCATTTGCCTTCCGCTGCCCGTTATTTTTATAAACACGGGATACCCGTGCTCACGTGAGACTCTGAGTCTGCTAAGACCCATTAGAAATAGTATCTTACTTCCTGAAATAATATCCGATGTTGTAATCCGATTATGCTGAAATATATCAATTTCCTATAGATCATTCAACATTCGAATCAATCCAGTCTGGAACAAGACCCTTAAAAATGCTGTATGATTTTCGTCGATGTTAACAGAGCGACCCCGGAAACATTTGAGCCTCCAAAATAGTTTAAAACTGCCATGTTTCATCCAAATTCACTAAATCGGCACCTCTGCTTCCTGTTTAAATAGCGCCATGTAATCTATTTTTCGACATATAAAACTAAATTTCTCAAAGTTTCTTCCTAAATGACTTTTTGTTAAAACTGAGTTTGATCATCATAGATCCCGACCACTTTTGACTTCGCAAGAGACTTCAAGAAGTTTCAACTCCAACTTTTCTATCGACACCAGCACTTCTTTGTTACTTTAGATCAACAACAGTTAAGTTACGCAACAAGAAATGGGGTAGACAAGACGTCAACAACGGTTAAGTTACGCAACAAGAAATGGGGTAGACAAGACGTCAACAACGGTTAAGTTACGTAACAAGAAATGGGGTAGACAAGAGGTCAACAACGGTTAAGTTACGTAACAAGAAATGGAGTAGACAAGAGGTCAACAACGGTTAAGTTACGTAACAAGAAATAGGGTAGACAAGGGGTCAACAACGGTTAAGTTACGCAACAAGAAATGGGGTAGACAAGAGGTTAACAACGGTTAAGTTACGCAACAAGAAATGGGGTAGACAAGAGGTCCATAACGGTTAAGTTACGCAACAAGAAATGGGGTAGACAAGAGGTCAACAACGGTTAAGTTACGCAACAAGAAATGGGGTAGACAAGAGATCAACAACGGTTAAGTTACGTAACAAGAAATGGGGTAGACAAGAGGTCAACAACGGTTAAGTAACGTAACAAGAAATGGGGTAGACAAGAGGTCAACAACGGTTAAGTTACGTAACAAGAAATGGGGTAGACAAGAGGTCAACAACGGTTAAGTTACGTAACAAGAAATGGGGTAGACAAGAGATCAACAACGGTTAAGTTACGTAACAAGAAATGGGGTAGACAAGAGATCAACAACGGTTAAGTTACGTAACAAGAAATGGGGTAGACAAGAGATCAACAACGGTTAAGTTACGTAACAAGAAATGGGGTAGACAAGAGGTCAACAACGGTTAAGTTACGTAACAAGAAATGGAGTAGACAAGAGATCAACAACGGTTAAGTTACGTAACAAGAAATGGGGTAGACAAGAGGTCAACAACGTTTAACTAAGACTGTGAACCCAGATCGTGAGAACAAAAGTTTATTATACGAGTAGGCAGAAGTGATGTTATATATACGAAGGCCATGTAATAGTGTGAGATTAATCTTTATTGTTTTTTTTCATTTCATAGACACACATGTATGTACAATTTTAACTTCTATACTTTTCTTAACATCAGCCATCTTGAAAAGGTCTTTGAACAATAAAGACGAAACGTCGATGAACATATAAACAATTTTTGTTTTTTCCTCATCATTTTTCTATTATGTAAGCTGTTCCATATATATCATTTATTATTTCATGTATATACACATATAATATTATAAGGTTATATAATATATTGTATATATATATATATTCAGTATTTACTTCAACGATGCTCAATACATGAGTAGAACTTAATATAACTCTCTTTCTCTCTTTTTTCATTGTCAATGAAGACTACTCTTAATGCCACAATGAGACAATCACAGCTTCATGTAATTAATTGTAACGTGAAAGCAGTTGCGATTCAATAAACCTAACGTTTTTCGACCATTACCTTTTTCGAATTTATTGCCTTCTATTTTCATAAAAAAACTGTCTATCAACCCTTGATTTCAGCTATACATTTCAGCAATAAATATGGACCAACACACACATCTGCGATGATGCTCAGTCAAGGAGGAGAGAGTTGTCAGTCAATATATAATTGACGGGGGTGAATGCACGACGCTTATGATATGATTGCGTACTAGACAACTATGCTAGAATATCTCTATAGGAAAGATATAACCAGAAGCAATCATTGTAAAGAAAATCAAATATATTGTTAACATTTGAATTGTCTTCGTCGTTCTTTTTTATGAGTTCCAGATGCTTGTCTAATAGACAGTATTTTTGAATTTTTTTAACGATGAATTGAACCTGGGTTTCTTGCTGTTTGTGGTTCAAGTGGGTGACGAAGTTCGAAAATAGTCCATTTTTATTGAAAATAAATGAAAAAATAATCAACTGATGATCCGGATTTTGATTACTGAAAATATTTTATGAATAAAAGTCGAAAGTTGTTTGTATTTCTTAGATTATTCAGACTACGATTCTTATTTTAGTTGTTACTTTCGCAACGTTTCAGCCGATGTAACATCTGACCATCTTCAGGTGCATCTTTCTGAATTTGAGAATCTTTATGTAGAATTCAGGAACCTATACGGAGTTTCAAATTGAACTCTTTATTTAAAGGTAAATCGTTCTCGTTTCGTCATCCATGACCGGATAGAAATGTTAATTGAGGAGAGTAGAAAGTGGATCTTGGGTTCACTTTCGGCAGCCTCGTAGCTTTCACTTCCCTTATTTTGTCTTTTAGTCCTCCCATTCTATGAGCGATGTTTCTGACAAAGAGGGAAGAATTGCCGTTTTCTGGGTCGGAATCTATCCATCTAACATTTATCGTTGACTAGTTTTTGACATTGAAGTGGTATTTTTCTTTTTAGCTCCTTACATCAGGTGGCTTCATGCCTTGTCTGGGGCGATTTCCATAAAAAAATAATTATTGTTTTTCTAAGTTATTATCACCTGTAGTAAGGATTAAACCCCCAACTCTCAGAAGACTGTCATTGAGAACTAAATGTTGATAAATGCATTTATCCGTCGAACTACATGCCCATCAATCCTCAATTCCGAAACATAATAGAAAATCGTTGAAATTAATTCCTTGTTTTTTTTAGATGCGTCCTCGCATCTTCGTAAGAGGCTTAGTCCGTAGGTTGGTCGGTCTGTCACGCATTTTCATTGCTAAACGCACAGATTGATTGGACGCATCTGAAAAGTATCCGTCCTTGTTGTCTTCTGAATATATTTGTCAGCTTCTTTGACTGAACATGAAATCTTTTGCGTTTTGATATTTTGATCTGATTGGCTTTTTCAAATTCTGATCATCACCAGTATGTACTTAATAACTGTAACATGGCTCCTACATCAGTATTCTTACATGACTCGTAGACTTCTTGGGTGTATTCGTTCAATCATATTGTTCTCTGATTGCATTATTCAAGAACACGATCGATACTGATTAAGAACGAGGAAGGATGAAATGGAGGAAGTGGGTGAGGGAGAAAGGAACTTAGGAAAGAAGGAAGAAAGACAGGGAGGAAGGAACGGAGGAAGGAAGATAGAGAGGGAAGGAGGGAGGAAGTGAAGAAGGAATTAATGGAGGGAAAAAGGGAGAAAGGCAGGAATTAAAAGAGGAAGGAAGGAAGGAAGGAAGAAGAGAAGAATGGGGGAAGAAGGTAGGAAGGATGTAGGAAGGAAGGAAAGTAAGGGGGAAGAAAGAAGTAAAGAAGGAAGAAAGGAAAGAAAAAAAGGAAGGGATGAAGGAAGGGAGTGGGGGAGAAAGGTCGGTAGAAAGTAAGTAAGGAAGCAAGGGAGGAAGGAAGCAGGGATGGACAGGATAAATGGACAGAGGAAAGAAGGAAGGAAGGAAATGAGTTAGATAGGGAGGAAATAATCGAATAAGGAAGGGAGGTGGAAAAGATGGAGGTAGAAAGGGAAAGAAGAAGGAAGGGAGGGAAGGAAGAAACGATGAAGAAAGAAGGGGGAGGGAGGAAGGAAGGGAAGAAAGAAGGAGGTAGGAAGGAGGGAAGAAGGAAGATGGGAAAAGGAATGGAAGTAGGAAGGAAGTAGAAAAGAAGTAGGAAGGAAGATAATGAGACAAGAAGGAAGAAAAGAAGGAAGGGAGGAAGGAAACCAAACAAAACATGGTAGAAAGGTAGAAATACCTCCTGCCGACGCCACACAAAAATGAAGAATGGCGGATTATATATTTTACCTGTTAATTATTGTTGCAAAAACGATGAATCCTTTCTGTCGTTCAGAACAAAAGACTTTTTCAATTTCAATTCCGCAAATGCGCTCGCCACCCCAACTCCAAGTTAAGCCAATTAGAAATTCCTTGATTTCAATGTGCAAATAAAAACGAAAACAAAATCTGCTGTTCGATCTCAAACGAATATTTTGCTTTGAAAATTGATTTTCAAACCAAGCTTTGAAGTACTCAATTTTCTTCTCCGAGTTTTTAGTCAAGATAATTAGCACTTCATAATGATTATACTTACTACATGTGTAAACGTGTTGTAGAATTGCACCTTTTTACACTTGACTCTTCTGGTCTCCACAACCCTTTGTTCAGACAAGAAGCGTTGCTAGTCTCTCTCTGCTCTATCGTTATTTCCATGGAAGGTGCTCAACTGAGCTTCAATCTCTTGTTACTTCTTGTAAGATTTCGTAGCAAGAACTCGCCTTTCTGTTAAACCTACAAAGAACTTTCCTTACTTCATGTGTGTGACAAACATAAAACAGAATTTTCATGAGCAAAGTTTGTTTCCAGGAAGTCCCCAACTCTGGAACACAGGATTGCTTCTCCAAGGGCTACAATGTGGTCATCTCCAAATCAAATGTGAACAAACACTTATAACTAATCAAATTTTGTTCATTCAATTCATCATTTGAAATTCTCTCATAATATTCTTAGTCATTCAACTGACAATCCATTCATCTAATGAACCCTTTTCTCAAGTGTCTTAAGAAATAGTGAATTATTAGTATAAAAAAATTAAAATTAAAATTTGAAGAGTTTCAATTCAAATTAAAACAAACTAAACCTCACAATTGAGATTAACACGTGATCGACTTAATTGTATTTAACCTTATCTGTTAAGTAGTTTCTCTCTGTTTTACTTGCATCGTGTGATTAACGGACCATACATTGTATTGAGCATAAATCAGTCAGTCCAGCGTAACATGTAAGCGAAGAATTAAACACGGATCTAGTTCAACTCATCTAGAATGGCTAAAACACATCGTAGAAGGAATCAGTCAGTACAACTGATAGAGAAAAACCAAGGAGAATTACTAAGAAATAATCGGTCATTATTGCCGGGAAAAGCTATATAATAACTCGTCCGGAACTGCAAACAATACCGGAAACTGAATCAACCAGTTCATCCGGAAAAAGGTCGTCGAATAACTTAGCTTGAAAGTCGTAAAGTCAATCAACCAGTGTTGTTTAACAGGCTTTAGAATGCTTGATTTGCAGCAACAACTGGATGAGGACTCAATTAAAACACAGAACTTTCGAAGAAGTCAATAGAATGAATTAACGTGTGTAACCGAAGAAGGTATAAGAAATGAATGAGAGTCATAAGACAGTGGAATACATCGGTCAGCAGAAATCCCCCCTCCCATGGCGAACACACGCATAACACACATTATAAAAGAAAAGGACAAATAAGCCACGCAATTAAGCAAGGTTGTAGAAATAAATCAGCTAAAACATTTTCTGAAAAGACAAGAAAAAAAAGTACCCGAAACACTGTTTGTACTCAATAAATTTCATGGAACATTTTATTTTTGATGACTTGACCTTCTCTTTGTCCGTCTGCTGAGATAGTTTGACTTCTGCTGCTGTTGCTGTCCTCCCGTTTTAATTGGGTTGTGGCACGAAGACCCAAAAGACACGGCGTATCATGCGAATGGAAAATGGCATGGATTTAAGGAATAGAAAATAAGATTTAAGGAAAACAACAAACACGACAATTGAATTTGTTTCGAAAATGTGTAATAATGTGTGAAAAAAAAAGCCATTGAAATGGGATTCGGAGAAAAAATTATTTTCTTGCACAATTTGACAAATATATTTTCTTTTTTGTTCTTGTTCGTAATTTTCTTTCTTCTTCCTCTCCTTTTCTTTCTTTCTCTTCTTTTTTGAATTTTCTTTTTTCTTCTTTATTTCTAAAATTTTGTTTCTTTTTCTACTTCACTAGTTTCTCATTTCCGTCTCTTTCTTCTTCTTCTTCTTCTTCTTCTTCTTCTTCTTCTTCTTCTTCTTCTTCTTATTTTTTCTACTACTATTACTACTACTACTACAATTCCGGCTTCTTATCTAATTGTATTCGAACATTAACTTTCGGCCCTAATTGTACATCGCCCACTCAACACGTTAGCGGGGATTGCCGGCAAAGATGCTAACCAATTGTACCTTTTCATCTGAAGTTCATGAGAATAAAATATCCTACTAAGTTCATATGAAGCACCAAGCAGAGAAGTAAAGAACGAAATACAAGAAAATATGATTGGCATAAAGATCTCTTACATTTAAAGAAAACACCGTGCAGGTTGTAGTAACGGACGAGACGTGAGTTATGTCTCAACCGTTTTCATTTTCATCAATTATTATAACATGTGCGTTTTCTCTATCAATAATCATAGATTTTTATGCGAATCTTTCTAGCTTAGTATAAATAACGATTATCTCTAAAGAGTTGGTATCGTCACGACCATGACATGTCGATGTAAGTCATATCTTATAATATTAATAGTAATTTGATTGGCCCCACCATTTCGTCTTCTCTCACACAGACGTGATGTTGCTAATCTCAGTCTGTTCTATAAGTACTATTATGGCATATGTTATTCAGAATTGTCTGATTTATTCCCTACTTCGTTTGTTCAATCTCGTTTGACTCGTTCGTCTAGTGGTCTCTATCAATTCGCTTTTTTGATACTTCATTGTAATACAGCTTCCTATTCCAGTAGCTTCTTTCCAGGAACTGCAGGCTTGTGGAACTCTCTGACTGCTAACTGTTTTCTTCTTACCTATAGCCTTGGTCTTTTCAAGACTAAGGCCAATAGACATCTTCTGTCTTTGCGACAATCATATTTCGTTCTTGTTAGATTCTTACACCAAGTTGCTTCATGCTTTGTCTTAGGCGATTTCCATTAAAAGAAATACTTTCTTATATACTAGTCTATAATTTTATTCATTTTTTAAAAAGATTTTTGAAAGTTAATTTAAATGCTTCTAAATTTCTTGAACATTCCCAAGGGCCACGAAGTAATTCATTATTTTTGTCAACTATTAAGCAAACTGACTTGTTTACGAATGAGCTAAAATGCATTCTAGTGGTTTTAAATTCGTAAGATTTCATTTTATTTTATGCTATTGTATTTTAATTAAAACATGGATTAAACAATGTTTGGCAAGTAAAGTCACTTCGATGTAAATATATTAAAATGACCGATAAACCGAAATGCATATTGGAGGATTTCATAACTAAATAACTGTTTTAAATAGGATTTACAAATGCATTTTCTTCTACGCTTTTGAATTTTTGATTTCAATAAATATACGATTAGTAGTAAAAAAAAAAACGCATGTCGAAACCCGAGATTGAACTATGGAATTTTTGTTTCTTTGAATCCGGGAACATGTATAGAATTTCGAACTTAACCTTTTATTTAATCCCCCGGGCTCGATTGTTCTCGCCCCACCAGCAATAACAATTTATGTTACTCTTAGTTATCCCCTGTAGAAATGAATTTACATTTAACCTCCAGAAGTCTTCACTTAGAACCGATTGAGAACGAAGGCTTTTAACCATCACACCACGCGATTTAAAAAAAATCTTACAGTTGTTCAATTGTTTTGGTTGAAAAAACTAAACCTATTTATGTGACTAAATGTTCAAGTAGCCGACATCTTGCGTGTGATTATAATCCACGTATCAATTATTTCCCCCTTTCTTTCTTTCTTATTTTTAGATTACTCCACGTATCTGAATAAGAGGCTCGGTCGGTCAGTCGATTTTATAAGACTCAACTTTGGTATTTCACGCTTCTGTTTGAAATGCCATTTTCATCGTTAACCGCACAGATTGAAAGGATGTAGCTTAAGAACGTCACTTCTTTTCTACCTATCAGTCAGTTTGTGGTGGTGGTGGGGTTCAAGGTGCTACATAGTTATTCGATATTAATTATTTATTAAATTAAATCCATATCTTCTATGCTGACCACCGGCGCAATGTGCGCGTGTGTTGCTGCCTTCCACCCAGTACCGAGGATATTTTCGTTAGTTGAAATAAATGGTTACCGGCGTCAAAAGAGAGAAAGGGAACACGAGAAAAAGAGGATTAATCATGTGTTCAGCGCATTGCTAAAATATACTATCATTTCACCAGCCAATTCTCAAACGCCTGCTCTCAGTTTTGCCGCTTCTTCCAAACTGCCGAAAGTTGTGCTTGCCATGTCTTACGTCATATCCGGCTAATTATCATCAGTTTACCTTATCCACGAGTTTAGCTTATACAGGCAGAGTCAACCGCATAATCTTTGCTGACTTTTCCGTCTCCAGCACATCTGACTTAACCGCTGGAAGATATACTACCTAATATATTTATCAGCTGATGTATACCTTAATATTTAAACAGGGGTTGTGAAGTGGATCTCCGTCGCGGATTGATGATTTGACGCGCCGTATTCGAGTCCTATCGATTCTATGGCACCAATTTTATTTAGGGAATATTGGAACCTTCACGTGGTCCCTCACGTGAGTACATGATTATCTTGGTGAAAACTAATACCAACAAAAGAGAATCAAGCCAGTCACAATGTCGTTGCTGGTCGATTCATTCGCATTGCATTTGAATCTGTTTATCCATCAATGTCTGCCAGATTAGCTAGTTCTTTCTATTTTTCCCGTTCCATTTTTAGCTAATCTTCAGTTGTTACCAATTGAGGACAGCTGACGTCGACGGAAGAGACAGACAAACAAAACAGTGAAGAAAAGCAATAAAGCAAAATGCGAAAGTTTGTTTTGTGGCAGACAAAATGAGTTTTATTTCCTTTTTGTTAGTTCCAAAAGTGCTTCACGGTTCGGATCGACAATGCAAAAGTACAAGATTAAAAAAGAAAAGAAATTCTTTTTAGAGAAGCGTAACTTTTTTTCACATTTCATCGTCTGAATTTGATTGGTTAATTAAGATCTATCATCTGTTCGTATCTATCTATCTATCTATCTATCTATCTATCTATCTATCTATCTATCTATCTATCTATCTATCCATCTCTCTTCCCCCCTCTCCCTCTCTCTCTCTCTCTCTCTCTCTCTCTCTCTCTATATATATATATATATATTATAATTAATTATTAAACATTTATATCCACAGACAAGGGCGTATGTCGTCTTATAAAGACTCATAAGTGTGGCTACGTATACAACTGACCCGCCTGCCCCAAGATTGTAACGTTAGACCCCAGTTGTCATAACCCAATATCCATGCGCGCAACGATTCAGTTGTACGAATGAGAAGTATAAATACTGAATTTTACCAGAACTCGAGATTGTTTCTTAAAATCTCAGCTTCTGACGTTATATATATATACTAGCAAATATATGCTCCAGTCATATATTTTTGCTATGCTGGGAGGATGTCATGATGAACGAACTACATTCACTGGCCCTTAAAGGAGGAGGTAATGCGTGGTAGGATGGTATCATTACAACAGAACATATACTACAATACCTCCTCAAAAATAGAGGAGGTAGAAATGGGAGGATCTGTTCCATAAAAAGAGAAGGAGCAACAGTAATAATGGGACATTCAACTCGTCGTGTGTTTCTTTCGAAGGGTAATAAATCAACAATTGAAATAAGACTCTTTGAACTCGGACGAACATTTGTGTTGACTTTTCTTTGTGAGAAGTTGGATTTAGAATTCCCATACTATCATTGGATTGGAATGGTAACTTGTGAGCGGTATCTTGAATGATTTAGTTCTTTTGTTTTCTTGTGGGGGGGGGGATTTATTCATCATTGTACCGGCCGACGTGAAAGTGTATTATCGCACATTGTTCCAGTTTTATGGTTTTATTGAATGTATTTGGGACCGATTATTTGCTTGTTGGCTTGGTGGAAGAAATAATGCACGAGCTACTTTTCTAAGACTTTTCTAGGACTTTCTTTTTTTATCGTTGTTCTTCCTTGCTTTTTAAGTTTGACTTTTATTTTTATTTTTTTCCTCTTCTCTTCTTAAGTGACCTCAACTATTACAACGCCACATTGGGTTTTGTCGGCAGTTGAAACCAGTATTCCAGACATTTAATTTCCCTGATGATCTGCCAAGCAAGTAACTGCTTGGTAGTGAAACACGTGTAGGAAAAAACATTTAATTTGAATAAATAGTATTTGTAAGAAAAAATATCTTTAATGGTGATCATTGGTGTCCTGAAAGAAATGCTTTGGTAAGCCTTCATAAAATCACATATATATATATATATATATATATATATATATATATATATATATATATATATATATATATATTTAATGAATTAATTTATAAACCAATTTATTGTATACAGATTTTTATAATTAATATACAAATTAATTTTTTGCGTGGACAATATATATATATATATATATATATATATATATATATATATATATATATATATATATATATATATATATATATATATATTGTGGATTGATAACATGCCCATAAAGTTGTTTAACTCAAGGTTTTCTGTTGCAAAACCTGGTTAGTAAACTTCAGCTTATTTCTTTTTAATTTATATCTCTGTATTTTATTTTTTATATTCGTTAGTAATTGTTATTTTAAATATAATTTCTAATACGTAATAGACTTAAAGGAGTAGTCCATGCAGTATTATTTGCTATAAAGTTAGAATGAAGTATCAATTTTAACGAAACAGAATATGTGAATTACTACGTACCTACAGATTATTTAATTGGCAGCCATTAAAAATTCGTATTGATAACAAACGGAACAATATCATTAGTGAATCGTATCTGTTGCTTTCCCGGTGAATTTTCAGAAGTTTATGCTAATGAAAGATACATAAGGACGAACAGAATATGTAGTCGATTAAATAGATTGGAATTCTTTTTTCTTTATGTGAATAACACGGATTGTAAAATTCCTTAATTAAGTAGCCAGGCAGAATCAAATATCGATTTGGCAGGTAGAATGCTATCTATGTTTCATCGGAAAAATCCGACAAGATGACTTTTACGTTAAATTTATATATGACAAGAATGTTCGTTAATGGGCAGGGAGACCACTGTGCAATTATCGGTTGAGTCATACCAAATACTTAAATAATGGCACCAGATGCCCCCCCCCCGCCTAAAAAAATCAGCATTATCAAGTGAGAATAAAGGGTTAGTGGAGTAATCATAGGACAGGAATGGTGCCCTCCCTTACACATTGGAATACTTTCGACTAATGTCGACCAGATATCGCCAGTAATCGATTGCAGGTATCATTTTCACTCGCTAATCGATTTATATAAATGTTTTAAATCTCTCTTTTATGTAGCAAAATGTAAATATGTATTTGGTAAAAATCGATCGATTATCAATGGAAAATCAATAAATAAGATCTCAAACGAAAGCTTATTTAATCTCAATAAATCGAATCCCAAATGCCAGAATACTCTTCATTCGCTGTGTTAATAATGGCGCAACGGATAAAAGTGTTAGGTGATAATCATTTCTAAGTGACAATCTTCTGGATGTTGAAGTTTCAATCCTCAGTACGGCCGATACTAATATGATTAGGAATTGCTTAAGACTTCTACACGGTTATGAAGGAGAGAACAAGATGTAAGGGAGGGCGACATTCTCATCCTATTATTACTTCACTTACCCTTGATCCTCAACTCATAATGCTGAATATTTAGCAAGGAGGCATCAAGTACTATTTTTACAGTGTTTGGTATGACTTGACCGAGGATTGCACCCTGATGTCCCGGCTCATTAGCGAAACTATTTTAATATATATATAAATTTAACGTGAAGTGACCACAAACTTTCAAACCAGATAGCGTTTTTGTATTATTTTAGTAACCTTTCTATACAATGTGCTTGTGTTTTAAAAATCGCCTTGGGGTTTTATTATTTCTTTATAGGATACTTTTATACGTATACCCCCTATCCGTTATCCAAACTCACTGCCCTCTCTCTGAGCATTCTTTTCTTATCATTCGCCACGTCAGCTTACTGTTTTCCTGTACCCGTTACGTCACTGCCGGGACGCCTAACTGTTATTCTACTTGTAACTGGAAAATTCTACTCTATTCAGTTTTATCCTTACGTGAAAATGTACTATTCTAACCCTATTTTAAACATCTGCCCCTTATCTTACTACATAAGTAGTAACCAAGACTCTGTGATCTGACAAGAACCGATGTTTTGTCGTTGATTGGCCGTGAGTCCATTCTTCTTAAAGGAGCTCTTCAATTCGATAATGTGACGGCCATTTATTTTCGCTGCGGAGAATTGGCTGTCCTTTTTTTTTTTTACTATAATTTGACAACCATTCTGGTTTGGTTGGTTTGGGATAATTAAATTGACATCGCAATTAACGAGAGGACATGATCAAGTTTTATTAGCCATTTTATGTTTTGCTTGTGTGTGAAATCGCGCGGACGGAATGATCCGACCGATAATTAGGTGTGAAGGAGGAAGAAAACACAAGAACATGGATTCTGAAGATGCGTCCATTCAATGTTCGCGTTTAGCCATGAAAATGCTATTTCAAACATCAGCCGAACAAGCCGAAGAAAATTATATTTCAAACTTAAGCGTGACAGATCAATGAAAATACTATTTATACATCAGCGTGACAAACAGACCGACGAAAATTTAATTTCAAACATCAGCGTGACATATAAAAGGAAAAGTTTTTTTCAAACAATAGTTGTACAAACCAACGAAAATGATATCTCAAACATAAGCGTGACAGATCAATGAAAATACTATTTATACACGAGCGTGACAAACAGACCGACGAAAATTTAATTTCAAACATCAACGTGACATATAAAAGGAAAAGTTTTTTTCAAACAATAGTTGTACAAACCGACGAAAATGATATTTCAAACATCAGCGTGACATATAAAAGGAAAAGTTGGTTTCAAACAATAGTTGTACAAACCGACGAAAATGATATCTCAAACATAAGCGTGACACGACAAGGAAAATGTGACAGAGAAACCGACGGATAGAGCTTTTTATTTTAGATCTAAAGTAAGATGCGCGCATTCAAACTGTTCGTTAAGCGATGCAAGAGCTATTTCAAACTTTTGCGTGACAGACAAACGGACAAAGCATCACATAAAAATGCAAGGACGTATCGAAAAAAAGAAAATTAAAATTAATGAAAGTAAAAAGAAAAAGAAAAAGAAAAAAAGGAATCTCACCAGGACCAGGTCGAAATAAAGCTGAAAGCAGCTCGCTGTTGTGTGACGTCAGAAGGCCCAGGGCTCTTTTCCAGGTGGATGCCATCAAACTGATTGAAGATAATGCATGAAATTGCTTGAAGCCAAACTTATTTACAGAAAAATAATCAAAAATTAATTGAACCAAGAAATCGATTACAAAACAATTTATGTTAAACCAACCGAGATAAATCCGTTTTCTTCTCGCAATTCTGGTCACTCTTATTTTAAAATAACAACCGTCAAAAATATTTTTTAAAGTTCATTAAAAATCAGTAAAAACATCTGGTTGCATTCGAAAAAACAAACAAACAAACAAAACAGCGATTTGGTCCTTCTCGTTGTCGATTTGATAAATTTCATTTTTATTTTTTAATTGAACTTTTTTAGGAAAGAAGAAAACAAAAAAACAACAACTATTATTTTTTAAATTTAGAATAGGAATCAGCTTCGAATATATATTTAACATAAAATGATCCGGGCCATTCTAACTTATTCAAATAGATAAAGCAGCCTCATAAATTCTTACAAGGAAACAATGAATTTTGAATAATTTAGTGATAATTTCGTCATTCTAAAATCACTTCATGTAATTCCATTCCAAATCGATACAAACTTGCGTTACAGAAAAAAAAACAAGCGAATTGCAATTCATTGCAGAATTGTGGAACATATTGACACCTGTCTGTCTCAGGAAAAATGGAGTTCTGCGCCTCAAACTAGTCCGTTTCCAAATTTCAGCATGTGCTGTGACTGTGCATGCCTATCCTGGTTCGGCAGGCTCTGTTGCAGTTGCAACAGATGTAGGTGTCGTCTTGTTCTGAGAGCTCCGTTGCTGTCCTCTGTCGTTTGTGTTCTCTCCTCTCTTTCCACTGATTGTATCTTCTTTCCTCAGTCCTCTTGGAGCACACCTTCACAGCACCTCTTTAGCTACGGACTTCCAGCATGCTGGGTCGATTCAATCTCGCTTGCAAACATCCTTGTAGCGTCGGACTTTCTGTTGTCTGGAGCCGGTCGCGAGCTCGCCGAATAGAATGTCATTGGAAATGCCCCTACCATCTATTAGGCTGGTATGGCAAAGAACATAGTAACAAAGTGACATTGTATAAAAATGAAATCAATGAAATTAATTATCGTTTTATGATCTTTCGTTTCGCACAGTTTTTTTTGTAACTTTCGTGTTCTCACATCAGTTTGCTCATTTTCTTCATCGATAGTTTTGATTCGGATGAATCAAGATTTAATTCTAACTAACCATTCAATTTGTTTAACGTTGGTCCATGTTGTTATAAACTATTGTTACAAACTATATCGAGTTAAAAAAACGTGTGGGTTAGTCGTTCAATTTCAAAGTATTGCAGGGTTAGTTAATAAAATTGAAATATAAGCCATATTAGCAATACAAGATTAATGACTCAACATTGGTCACCCCTGAGGAAGGAATTTTATTCCGAAATTGATTGGATTAATGTAAATAATTTTTTAAAAATTAATCTTGTATTGCTAATATGGCTTATATTTCAATTTTATTAACTAACCCTGCAATACTTTGAAATTGAACGACTAACCCACACGTTTTCATAACAGCGAGCCAACGCTTCTTTCGTTTGACACCGGATTTGAATCATAACCGCCGAAAACATCACTGCGGACACATCGTACCAAAGACGTTTATCAAGCAACAAAGAAATAAGTTTGTTTATTCTTGTTTTTTGATGAAAAAAAAAATACCCAATACTGGTCACCCCTGAGGAAGGAATTTTATTCCGAAATTGATTGGATTAATGTAAAAAAAAAAAAAATTAATCTACTGGCTTATATTTCAATTTTATTAATATCGAGTTAACTTTTGCTAGAAAATTATTTATCCAGTCCGATTTATTTTCGTATAGCTGCCATTTTCTTTTAAGAAGGGGTTTAACTCAGTATTCGTCCATTACAGACTTACTTCCCGTTGCTTATCAAAAAAAAGTAATGTTTTGGAAAAAGGGTAGTAAATTCATATTCGTCTATTACAGACTTACTTTAATTTCGTTTTAAGAAAAATATAAAATCTAAGAAAAAATAAATTGCAAGTAAATAAGTACAGCTACTCTATTATATATACTACGGCGGAATGCCGACGGAGCTGCCCAGGTAATTTTTAAATGGCCAGAGTGCTCACCTCTCGGGCGCTGGCTTTTCAAACCTCACTTTCCTGACCCGACCTTGGTTCACATCTTATTTGTGGGAGTAAGATAAAAACTGGCCTTGTGCCTAACTCCTGGAGAGGAGTAAATCAATACTCTATTATATATATTATATATTATATATATTGGCCTTTTGGCTAAGATCAAAGTGTAGTATCTGTTCCGATGGATACTACACCTCATAAACTGGTATTGTCTTGTCCATCGGGGCTTGATTTACGCCGGTCTATGGGTGCAGTTCTCGGAGGTGCACCCTCCCAGGCTTCGCCTCCCCTCTTTGGGGAGGAGTAAGTTTATTGCTTACTGTCTGAGGCACCTCTACCGGGGAATGCCGACGGGGCTGCTCAAACCCCACTTTCTCGACCCGACCTTGGGTCACATCTTACCTGTGGGAGTATGATAAAAACTTGCCTTGTGCCTAACTCCTGGAGAGGAGTAAATCAATACTCTATTATATAAAGAAACAATCGTAATTATGTCTGTGTGTGTAAAAGTCAGAAATTACACTAGAAATAGACTTTCAAATCTTACATCATATAATTCAGTGTTACCCTGATCTTGTTATGGGCAAGAAAAAATACTGTAATATTCATTCAATTCGGATCACAAGAGACCAGATTAGTGCATAGGGAGGGAGTAAGAATTTACTTTTCCGTTCTTACAAGTAGATGTTTCAAAAACACTGAAACTATGTCAAACATTCAGTCAGCTGTCTTTTTTTACTGCTTTCTTTTTTCTCTTTTCTTTCATATTATATTGAACCAGTTGCCAAAATCAGAGAGAGAGAGACAGAGAGAGAGAAAGGGAGAGAGAGAGAAAGAGAGAGGAAGAGGTAGTCGGAGGGAGAGATAGAAAGAACTTTTAAAAGAAAGACGTTACACACACTTTTGTTTTGTTAAAGTAGCGAAATTTGATTTGTTTAAGCATAAAAATGAAAATGAATTCCCCA
Organism: Sepiola atlantica; assembly: GCA_963556195.1. NCBI lineage: Eukaryota > Metazoa > Mollusca > Cephalopoda > Sepiida > Sepiolidae > Sepiola > Sepiola atlantica. The sequence goes on from OY744520.1 coordinate 11,265,670, forward strand.
TAAAAAATTAGTTATAATTATAAGAAATGAATAAACAAAAGAGTTTAACATCGATTCGTCAATAAAATATTTTTATATTACTGAGTAATTCGAAATGGTTACTCTGTACTTTTCGCCTTTATTATGAACAAGCAAAACCTACTCGCTCTAAGAGCAGCAATTAATTAGAATAGAGGGGGGGGGGCGTGAAGATTCCATAATTTTAACAATAAACTTGTGTAGATAAACACCCTCCGCTAAATGATTCTACATTTTTTTAGGAAAGAAATAAAAAACAACAACTAAAATGATCCTCTATTTCCGAGCCATTCTAACTTATTCGGTCAATTAAATAATTTTTGTTTTTACCACAAACCCTAAGTCCTACTTGCAAGGTCCTAAAAGCACACGTGATTGTCTAAAAAGCAGCCCCTAAAAAATAACGTACAGAACTTATCTCCCATAGCAAAAAAAAAAAGAAAATAGTTAACTATCCTAAAACGCTAAAATTGGCCGGAAATGGAGGAAAAACACAAAAACAACTATTATTTTTAAATTTAGAATGGGATCAGATTCGAATATATATTCAACATAAAATGATCCTTCATTTCCGGGCCATGTGATTGTCTAAAAAGCAGCCCTCTAAAAAATAACGTACAGAATTTATCTTTCATAGCAAAAAAAAAGAAAAGAAAATAGTTAACTACCCTAAAACGCTTAAATTGGCCGGAAATGGCGGATCATTTCATGTTAAATGTATATGCAAAACTAACCCCCCACCCACTTAAATTGTGAAATTATTATTTTTTTAATGTTATTTTTTTTACTTTGTGCCAGGTTATATGCGGTCTTCACCCTGACTAGAATCTCATTTTATTTGGGGGTAGCTAAGGTGTTAGCTTATAATAATACCCAAACTTTTAATATTTTATTTTTTGCCTTAAAATAAGATATTTAATCAGATAATTTTAAAGAAGTTATCCATTATATTTTCACGTGAAAGGTAAACAACTAAATTCAATAGCTTACAGAAAAAAGAAAAAAAGGGACCTATTAATTAAAAGATATAAGATTTTAAAAAATAAAATATGGGGAAATTTACAGGTTAACACCATTCGCTACCCCTAATGAGATTGTGCTTTTTCACTTGTGAACACACTGGAAAACGGAAAGAAAGAAAAAAAAAAACAATTATTTTAGAATTTAAAGTGGCGGATCAGTTTCGTATATAAATTTAACGTAAAATGATCCCCCATTTCCTGGCCATTAAACTTTTTAGAGCAGTCAACCCGAAGTCTGAGTAGCGAAGTCATAAAACCACATGTAATCGCTTACCCCCGCCCCTCCCCCAACGCAGCGGATTTAGCTCCCATAGCAAATAAAGAGAATGGCTTTAAAATGAGGGGAAATCTATTTACATAAAATTTATATACGAAACTAATTCTCCACTCTAAATTGTAAAATAATTGTTTTTCAGTGTGTTCATACGTAATCGCCTTATAAAGTAGAATCTATTTTTTATTGTGGAAGTTTGGGTTATTTAATCAAATTATGAATCTATTTTCTTTTTTTCGTGATTTGATCAGGTCAGTTGAATGATACTACGAAGGGGATTTGTAAACATTAAACAATACGTTTGTTGGTGTCAAACTTTACTGATAAGGCATTTAATTAGCTGATTAAAACATGATTCATTTTTCACGGAAAATGTAAAACGTATAAAAATCAAATGCTTTTAATAAACACATTTTGAAAGCGAAGAAAAAAAGGGTCGTTTAAAGAATAAAACCGAACGTGTAAAATAATAGATACGCAAATCGATGCAAATCAGCTCAACAGTTGAAAATTGCTATTTTACTTCGAATGTGCGTGTTGGAGACCCTCGAAAAGACGTAAGAATAATGTAAGTTATCATTTTAAATGTGGTTGCAGTGCCGACTACATGGGTAGTACGACGTTGAGATTGAATAGTAGAGTCCAACAACACAAACCTAGTAAAATTAGGAATGGTACCTTCCGTTCAACGGAGGTTCTAAATAACACATACGGGTTTCAATTACGGACCATTTGCGTAAAAACCCGCCGTGCGCAAGAAATTTCAGCATTGCCTCCTTTAGAATCTTGAGTCATGCTCACTCATTATATCATCTAAAAATCTTGGAGACGATCCACGTTCGTCTAAAATGTCTCTCTCTTTGTAAACAAAAGGAGTGTCTATTGGGATTAGACGTTATCAGTCTCTAAGATACATCTCACATTGTGCATATACCATAACGCTGTTTTATTTTAAATACATAGAGCTCTCTTTTTTTTTTATCTATTCCCTCTTTTCACCCACCTTTTAAAAATCCCTCGATACATAATTTGTTAAGAGAGGGCGAAACCGGTCGGCTGGCTTTTTTCATTCTTGTCTAACTTTTAATCATGAACGAGAAAACTCGTCTTACTTCATGCTTGCGATAATATATATATATATATATATACATATATATATATATATATATATATATATATATATATATATATATATATATATATATGCCTCTTTCTTGGGTTGAGATGGTGGTAAGTAAAATAGCCAACTGCCATCGGCGTGAATAGAAACGCTCTTTGAATAAACAAATGGAGCACTTCCGACAATTGCAGTGTTTATATAAACATTGGGATTCGCATACTCAGATCAGGTGTACTAAGAGCTGATATCGGCTTGAGGCTCTTGCTTATCTAGTCACAATAAACAGCTGTGATACGGCGAAAGAGTCTGTCTTTGGATGACTATATATATATAAAGTTAGATATGTGTATATGTTTATATATTTTATGTACAGGATTCACGCAACAAAAAACTAATTGATAATCATGTATTTTGGAATACATATAGTAGGCCCAAAGGATCGTAATGTGAACTATATTTAGTTTTGTTTACTTGTATACAAAGGGGGTAAAAAGGGGGTTGGAGTACTTCGTAATAATTCAGATACTTCCGATTTTTTTATGACATTTAAAAAATAAGTATTGACCATCAATTAATAAATACTCCCCAAATGTCAGTTTCTTGTTAGTATTCATTTAGGTTGAAAAAAAAAGAAAGAAAAAAGTTTTCAATCTAAACAACGACTGTTCGTAAAAATGTTTATCACTTATTTGTGTGAATTTTGACCTGTGTTTTATCGACATTTAACGATGATGTATAAACCCGTCAAATAACAGGTCAACACACATGGGAGGGATATACAACGATTTAGACATTCAGCTGAGAAACTAGTCGTGAACATGAATAATATCATGAATAATATCATGAATAATATCATGAATAATATTATCAGCAAATAACAAAATAAATTAATATTGAATGCATTTTTTTCCAGACCAATGGGTGAACGTTTTATCGTCACTGATGAAGCCTCTTCAATAAATTGATATTTTATATATTTTGTACATTCTGTATATTACGAAAATGTATGTGATTGGGAAAAGCCAAAACAATTGTATGCTTGTAAAAACTGTAATTTTAATGAATTTATAGAAATTTGTTTCCTGTATTTACTGAGATTGAAATAACATTAAATTTAATTTAAGCTCTAGTTCTACACTATTAGGCTATTACTTAAACCTTTGTACTATAAAAAAATAATATTTAATATGATGATTACCACTACTTTACAGAAGGAGGCAACCCCTACAAGATTGCAATGCCCGGTTGTGGTCACGCAGATTCATCGGTAGACCACACATATTTTTACAAGTCTTGCTGGTATGAACAGTCGTACGCGTCGTAATTTCTTGATCGCCGTGTGTCTAGTAGAAATATCTGTACATGTAGATGGCCATGCTGTGCGCGTGTACAACGCGCAGAGCACACTCTCTTTCTACAAAGCCTGGTTTCAGTGACAAGCCGAAGCAAGATAACTAAGAGACGATGTAGAGCGCAAGGTTCATATCAGTATTTCCGTCTCCGAGATAGGGCATCTAACAAAATCTACGGGTCCATATCGTCGAGTAGGGTAGCATCGCGCCTGGGTACTATAACAGATATTTCTATACCTCCCTAATATATATATATATATATATATATATATATTATTAAAAATAACCGACAATTTTTGTCTGGTTATTTTAGTGTTGATCCCTTCAATTTTCCGGATTAAAATCTTAATCTCGGAAGGAAATTGGCTGATGAAACTGCCATAGTGTACATGTTGGTCCAGAGTACTTTCTGACCCGTCTGGGTCCATCGTCAGTGGAATAATGACAAACAGGTAAAGACCTGGAGTGAGATTTATAAATAATTATGGCGGGAAAATTTAACTATGTTTATTAGGTATTATAAGCATGCTGCCTC
>OY744520.1:11272490-11372490 GCA_963556195.1 Sepiola atlantica
CGGCATTACTAAATAAATTTAAGCTATTTGTCTTATAAAAAGAAGTGTATTAAAATATATCGGCAGAAATGGTAAAAATAATAAAGTTCACCGTCCAAAAATGGACATGCCTGTCAGCATGGCTGTTTTTTAATGTGTTCGTTTAAATACAATGCAGTTATGGAATAACATGTAATTATCATGCAGCCAGAATGTCAGAATAGAAATTCCACAATCATGGATCGGGTGGTGTGGTGAAACTTTCCCCCTCCATAAACAAAGATCCCGGTGTCGAAGGGTTACGTGTGAGGATTAATTGTTTGGAGAGATAATCGTGGATACCCTTTATTACACGATGTTTTGGAAAAGGTAGAAATCTCAGAATAATTGTAATGTTTTCTGCTCGAAATGAAAATGTAATTTCCTTTTCTTGAAACATGCATTAGGAATTGCTGTTGGTGGTGAGCGGAAATGTGTAGCCTATCATGCATGTGGTTATTTTCTTACTATAGTCAAAGTTGAAGGAAAAATAAGTCTTTACTTTATATATATATATATATATATATATATATATATATAAATTAATGTTATACGCACATAAAAGTAATCCATGGACACGTGTTTCTGGCTAACAGCCGTCATCAGCATTGCTAACTTAGACATAGGATCGAACCTTTGATGTTGATGTCAATAGTCTGGCGTTTTATCCCCAGGCTGTGACTCCTTGCCTGGAAATATGTACGATTTTTATCACATAAATATTTAATATATATTATATGTAATTGTTTTTTATTAGTGATTGCAGCGTTCGTTTTTTTTTTGCTTACTACTATTTCGATTGTTTCACTTCCTAAGTGATTAAGCTATATATATATAGCTACATATGCTTCTGATGTTTAGACATTATAGGCAACGCATGCTTTCCTTATTCGAAAATGACTGTTTGAGAACCATATTCGGCAAAACCTGTCTGAATTGCTGTAAGACAACTCAAATTAAAGAAACGCTTGTGTTTCGAAATAGCACTATCAAGGTTATCAAGAAAAGAAGAATGGACTGGTTTGGCCACGTCCTCAGAAGAAGTCGTGAGAAAAATGTATACCAAGCATTCAAGGAAGAATTTCCCGGTAAAAAATACTTTGTGGTAGTCTTCTAAAGTTCGAGACGATCGAATCGGCAGCGAGGTAGAACTTCCTTTGCCGACGGCGTTAAGATCAGCAAAGTACCGACGCAACCATCCGCAAACGTGGAGAGGACGGCTATACGATGCAACAAAGCCTTGTCTACTTTCTACTGCCCAATTAGTGCTGCTTAAAAGGTCTTGCAGAATACAATAATAATGTAAAGAACTGCGTAAAATAGTGGGAAACTGTCGTATGAAACTTGCTTAAAAAAACGCACAGAAAAAGAATGCAGCAATTTGTCGAAATCTATATGAAGTTGAGTCATTTGTCGTAATGCCAGTAATATAAAAACGCCAAATTCATATTCAAAATATAAAAATAATAGTTTTCTTATATATATATATATATATATATATATATATATATATATATATTTTAAGAAAAGGAAATTACATTTTCATTTCGAGCAGAAAACATTACAATTATTCTGAGATTTCTACCTTTTCCAAAACATTGTGTAATAAAGGGTATCCACGATTATGCAATTATTTAAGATTAAGAAATAATGCTCATGTGTATGTGACCCACAGCATAAGATTGACTAATTTCCATGTTGCTTTGCAAAAAGACATCTCATTAATTCACCATTCGTTCTTATTGTATTCTAATTCAATGATAGTTGCCATTTTATTATATCACATAGTTTTATGTACGCATATCTATATATCGTAGATAGGAACTAAGTAGTAAAAAGAGTTTTACCAGTTTTTTCAGGTCAATATATTTTGAGGAATTGTAAATTAAGAATAATGCTACAAAAGACACAAACACATACACATACACATACACATACACCACGGCCAAGCAAACAAGTCAGTGTGTATCCCCCATTTTAAAATGCATTACAAAATTAAATTCCACCATAGTACATTTCGATTCATTCGTACACAAGTCAGTCATTTAATTCGTTTGTTAAATTGTGAATTAAAAGCAAAACCCCATCCTCTAAAAACACTCATACACACGACGGCCGAGCAAACAAGTCACTTTTTTCAAAAGGAAATTAAATCGTAAGCATTTTGGTTGCAAAGAGTCATTCCGGTTCTTTTTGATCAATTTAATTCTTGGGTTTATGATAGTTAATTTTCTCAATTGACATGGATCCCCGCTAGTACACAGATAAAGTGATATGCTGATCTACCCTATTTCATTACTACATGGAATCTTTCCAACACAATGGTTGTCACAGACAGAGTCGCTATGACCAAGCCAAAAGCAGTCTCTGGCAACACATGTCTTCTGTACTTTCTATAAATACATACTCTTGTTAAATCTACCTCATTGCTGTCTTATTCTTTTCAGCCCTTCGATGCCACAACATAAGGTTTTACTGTTAAATTTTTAGACTGGCCAAAAAGACTTATTAAGTGTTCTTTTTACGTTAAACCTCACTGCTAAAAACGGAACAATTACTATTTAGAATAAAAATGATATCCTCTACATTGGAGGCTTAATCGATAGTACTGCGAAGAATTGAGAAATGACAATAAATTTAGTCAAGCACTGTGATTTGATTGCAAATATTTCATTCAGGTAAACTAAAAATACCCCCCCCCAATGTTTCTCGACCAGAGCATTCAGTCTATCTCGGCATTTATCAACGCTGCAATTGCTCGAATCAGTTTGTCAATATATTTTTCCTATATACTTAACAAGAGCAACAAAGGCTAATGTTATTATTTACAAAAATCGATACGTGATTGTTCTATTGCGTCTCGATATTTTGTTTACACTTACAGAATAAAGGAATCGGTAATCGGTTGTCGAGGTGTAAAGGAGACATTTAAAAGAAAATTAGACCTAATAAAAGCTCGGCTATGATTGGCTGAAAAGAATTGGCTTATTTGATTGGTGGACAAAAAAGAAAATGTTTGGTCGATAGCGATGACAGGAAGATCGGCGAATTAGCTTAGCCGATTCGTTAGATCTTTTTTGTAGATGCGCATCTCGACGAGAGTTTGTTCGTCACGCGCAGATTCAATGGACGTATCTCCAGAACATACGTTCTTGGTTTATACTGAGTTTGGATGAAGAGACACTCATGCGCATAAGTACGTACACGCATCCACGTACACACATATACGCACAGATACATTTGCGCAATACTCATATACACATCTAGTAAATAGACAGAAAAAGAGAGAGAGAGAGAGAGAGAGAGGCAGACAGACAGACAGACAGACAGACAGACAGACAGACAGACAGAGACAGAGATAGAGAGATAGAGAGACAGAGAGATAAATAGATAGCTAGCTAGATAGATAGATAGAGAGAGAGAGAGAGAGAGACAGACAGAGAGATAGAGAGATAGAGAGATAAATAGATAGCTAGATAGCTAGATAGATAAAGATAGAGAGAGATAAAGAGAGAGAGAGAGAGAGAAAAAGAGAGAGACATAGAGACAGAGAGATAGAAAGACAGAGAGATAAATATATATATATATATATATATATATATATATATATAGAGAGAGAGAGAGAGAGAGAGAAATAAATAATGTAAAAAAATGTTTGACGCAAGGAAGTGAAATCGGAGATATTATATTTTACATGGAATAAACGTTTAATTCAATTACCTATACAATTCATTTCTTTTCTTTTTTCCTTATTTTCTTTCTTATTTTCTTTCTTCTTTTTCTTTCTTCCTTCTTTCTTAATTCCTTTCTTCATTCCTTCTTTTTGCTCTTCCCTTTTTTTTCCTTCGTGTCTTCCTTGCAATTTTCCTACTTTCTTTCAAGCTTTCTTAATTGCTGTGTTTCTTTATTCCGTCGTTCTTTTCTTTTTTTTAGCTAAATCTTTTTCTTTGTTTCTTTCCTTTCTTCTTTTATTTCTTCATTTCTCCTCTTTTATTATCTTCTTTTTTCCAGCTTCTCTTTTCTCCTTTCTTTCTTTCTCTCTTTCTTTTTAGCGTCATTCTTTTCTTTCTTTCTTTTTTTTTCTTTCTTCTTTCATCCCCTTCTTTCTTTATTCATCATCATCATCGCCATCATCATCGACAGCGAAGAAATAAACGGTAACCAAGGCAACTAGTACATATTAAACAGTTTTCTTGCAACGAAGTTAGACTTTCTTTAAAAGCGGGTGGATTACAAAACCATTTGAGTGTATCCTGTTTCCATCTGCCAATAGTGATCGACGCTCAATCAATGTCAACAACTTCGAATTGATACTTAATCTTTGCCAAAAATAAAAAAGATCAAGCAGAAAATTGAAGAGATTTGAAGAAATTTTGTTTTATTTTCAGACAAAAACAATCTGCATTATTTACTGTTCTCATCTTGAATGTTATTCTTACAACGTTTCGGCCGATATAGCCTCCGACCTTCTTCGTGTGTATCTTGTCGAACTCGGGAATCTTTACGTCAGAATCAGGAAGGATCTATGGCGTAAAAGATATAAGTACATTTTAGGAGAGTAGAAAGTGACTATCCTTGGTTTACTTTCGACAACCTCAAAACTGTCGCTTCTCTTTTTTTGTCCTTTAGTCTCCACATTCCATGAGCGATGTTTCTGACAAAAGGAGAAGTATTGCTGTTTTCGTGGTTGGAATCTATCCATCTAACACGTATCGTTGGCTAATTTTTTACATTGAAGTGGTAATTTTTAGCTCTTTACATCAAGTGGCTACGTGCATTGTCTGGATCGATTTCCATAAAAATGTATAATCAGTTCTAAGTGACAGTCTTCTGGAGGTTGAAGGTTCAATCCTCAGTACGGGCGATACTAAGAATACAATTACGAATTATTTAAGACTTCTACACGGTCATGGATGTCGGAATGAGAACAAGCTACCCCCGTGGACTAAATAAAGGATTCCAGATGATGATGATGATGATGATGTTGATTATGATGATGATGACGATACGAAGAGATTAAAGGATGAAAACTTACTTGGTCGGTTCGCTAGACTTGTTCTGTTGGATTGATAGATTGTCGATGACAAGGTTGGCAAAATGACATTTGAGGGCAAAAGTTGGTGACAAATGAATTCTGGTCCCCTTTTGAGCTAAAGGATGAAATGCACGCTTTCTGGTACGATTGGAAGAGTTAAACAACAATACCCTCACATTTGTTAAAGTTTACTGATAGTATCAACCTATAAATGTAATATGGCGAGGTGGGTAAGTTAGCTAGTTTTAAGTAACAGTTATTTTGCATTCGTCTGTACTTTGGGAATTGTTCAAGAACGCACTGCCTGACGGGATCAGAAGTCAAACAGCCGAATGTAAGAATGAGAAAAGATAACAAACGTAAACCGGATGTAAAATTACGTCATCAGAGAAGGAAGATGAGGTTTGTGAAATGATAATTCAGCTGGTACCTACGAGCGAAGCCAGACAAACGAATATCGGTACTTAAGATTCTCTCGTTCTTTCTACCTTTCGCCGTTACTGAATAAAAGACTATTGGTTAAAATACTAAAAGCATTGAGTTGGTTTTATTGATTTCACGCAGCCATAAATTGTTTTCGTATCAAATTTAATTTCAGATTTTCCTGTTGAATGTTAGAGTGTACATGAGCTAGTGTTTATTTGGTAGACAAATATTTGCCCGGGGAAATTAACTGAGTAAGTCATAAGCTGTGTGTATCTTAGATAAAGAGTTCAACAGGGTTCAAACGGGTGACCTTCGGCTATATCGTGACAATCGAAACCTGGGAGACTTAGCCGGATGTTACGCCAGGCGGGCGATTGAGAGAGTAGCGGTTGTTATCAAGGACTGATAAAAGCAATGAAGATGACAAATGTATCGTAAAATAATCCGACTCGTTTTATAATAATCAAGCTATTGATTTATAAATATGTATCGCTGTCTGTCTATTTGTCTTTCTGTCTGTCTGTTTGTCTGTCTGTGTGTCCTCACACCCCCTTTTAGAGGTGCAGCCCAGATAGATGATCAACATTTTGGGGCAAATAAATCCCCTTCTTCTCAAGCTCTGTTGTTGATACAATTATAAATGGTGTTATAAGTTTGCTTGTAGCTGGAGAATTGTCCTCGGAATGTGGGGGGGGGGGATGCATGGAGATGCCGACCAGAGAAAACAAGGTATGGTTTTAAATTAAGTTGGAACTGTTCATCTTTAAGTACTATATTAAAAGTAATGTTTTATATGCAACGCGTCAGTAGTCCACCCCACCCGTCACCACTAAACGACCAACAACGGCCACCATCAAAATCAGACGGGAAGTTCCGAAAGGATAAAGACAGTACAACCAGTATATAATATGATGTCACTCAGGTGACATCCGGTTCTCATACGTAAATTGCTACACGAAAAGCTGGAAAATGTTTGTTATATAAGTCAATAACTTTTGACCCGTCTCATTTCGATTTTAGACGCCATACTCACTGATTGGGATTATTTATTGTTCATGGAAATATCTCATCTTTAGATAACTCAGAAGATTCGTTAGGTAAGATTAAAATATCATTGCCGTCATGTTGTAACTAGAGTATCAGAGTTTGTTAAGTCTGATACTCTAGTTACAACATGATACGGAGACACCAAATAAGTATTAAGCTTAGAATAGAATGTTTACTAAACAAACGGTGCAAGGTAAAAACAGTAATTTAGCAATCACTAGGTTAGGCTAGCAAGTTCCAGAGATTTATTTGACTCCCACCAGTCAGAATCTGTCAAGAAGTCGGTTTAAAATGGGAAATTCATCCTCTCCGAAAGGACGGATGAAAAAATAGCTTTTAATGGACCTGTTGAGGGTACTTCAGGCAATCGGCGATAAGCAACCCCCCCTTCCTAAATGAGGAGACGATTTGGGATAACTTCATTACTGTCTCCGAGGAAGGACGTACTGCCTGGGAGAATGGGCATCTGAGACCGAGCATGCAATAGTTACCCTCAACCCAGCCTGAGAGCGAGGCTGTTATTAACTGGACGAGATAACAGGTCCCGTGATATTTTGATAGTTCTCGTTCGTTCTAGCGGAAAATCAGACGACCCTGTTCTCGTTTAGGTACGCTATTGCAATCCAGAAACATTGAAAGGACGCATCTTACGAATATCTGTTCTCGTTTTTAGATGCGTCCAAGCATTTTTATGTTATAAATATCATTTTCGTTGGTTAGTCACGCTGAAGCATTTTTAGATACGTCCAATAATATTTCTACACGTCACTATCTCAAAGATTATACATTTCGTTGATTTGTCTATTAATAATGAACTGTCTGCCATCGAGTACAACGGATTGGCGTCTAATTATCAACAACAACAACAACAACAACCAAGATGAATTCCATTACAAAAAAATGATGTATGTAAAGGTATCCATTACAGTGGATCATGCATTTTTGAGAAAGAATTTCTCACCTGCTCCACCTAAAAAATGATGATGTATGTACAGGTGCACGTATCAAAGAGCTACCTGATCGCAGGTGTTATTTCGGAGTTGTTTTCTCCTAAACCTATTGCTCTACCAAGCTCGAGAGTTTAGTATATCCTACTTTTTCCCCCGGATCTTAGGAGCAGAGAAATGGGTTCATACCTTTCACAAATAAGATAATGAAATTTGTGAAATAGCCACGACACAACTCAGACACTATACCTTGATGAGCTCATAACCCGTGTCGGTATCTGCCACACTATTGTCACTATTGATACTACATCAATTTTTTTTGTCCTCGGTCATTAAAGGCGAAATATTTCTAGCGGTAATTTTATTTTTGTCGCAATCCAAAGTGCCCTTTTTTGGGAGCTTGATTTACCTCATATTGTGTCTAACTTTGCCCTCTTGGGGAGGCAAGTAAATTCTTTTTTGTCACTTCTATATGCTTCATTATTGTATTACATTGCCTTGTTTTTATTATTGTTTGTATTATTGTTCTTTTTATTGTTCTTTTTATTGTTCTTTTAATTGTTCTTTTTATTGCATTGTATCTTATTTGTACTGTAAGTAATGTCTCCTTCCTCAACTTCAAAATTGTTAAGCTGAAACTGTTTACAATAAAAGCTTACATTTTCAAGACGGAATCATCTTAAGAAAGAAGGAAAAAGTGAATTCTAAGATCGGATCAGCAGAATGGCGCCAGAAAGGTGGGAACATTTATCTTAGTTTGACAATTGTAGATTTAGCGAATAATTTGGGAAGAAAAAATAGGAACGGATATTTTACAAATGCGTCTATTCAATCTGCGCGTTTTGCGATGAAAATGCTATTTCAAACGTGTGACAAACCAACAACATGCGATTTTGAATTAGCATGACGAACACATTACTGTTTATAATATAAGTTCGAGATACCGAGTAATAGAACAGAGTCTGAAAGTAAATGTATCAATTAAACTACGCGTTTAGCAACGGAAATACTATTTCAAATTTAAGCGTGACAGACATACGGAAATGATATTATAAATTTAAGCGTGACATACATACGGAAATGTTATTAGAAATTTAAGCGTGACGGACCAATGAAAATGTTATATCAAGCGTGAGAGACCATGCTATTTAAAATTTAAGCGTGACAGATCGAAAAAAATCATATTTAAATTTAACCGAAACATACAAAGATTCTATTTCAAATTTAAGCCTGACAGAACAATTAAAATACTATTTGAAATTTAAGCGTGACACATTGAAGAAAATGCTATTTAAATTTAAGCAAAACATACCAACAATAGTGATTAAAAAAAAAAAATTGAGCTGGGAAGACCAATGAAAATACTATTTACAAATTAAGAGTGACAGACCGACGAAAGTGTTATTTTAAACTTAAACGTGACACCCGAACAAAAATGCTATTTCAAACTTAAGCGTGTCTGAGGAACGAACATACGTTTTCAAACTTAAGCGTGATACACCGACGAAAATGCTATTTTAAATTTAAGCGTGTCGTAGGAATGAAAATACTTTTTCAAACTAAAGCGTGATAACCCGACGAAAATGCTATTTAAATTTAAGCATGATAGGCCGCCGAAAATGCTATTGTATACTTAAGCGTGTCTGAGGAACGAAAATACTTTTTCAAACTTAAGCGTGATACACCGACGAAAATGCTATTTTAAATTTAAGCGTGACAGGCCGCCGAAAATGTTATTTCAAAATTTAGCGTGAAAAACCGCAGAAAATACTATTTAAAAATTAAATATGACAGACCGACGAAAATGCTTTTTCAAACTGACTGTGACCGATTGACAGACAACTCCACTCATAAAAATCCGAGGACGCATCTAAAAATGGTTCCAATTGTACAGCAAACCTTTTCACCCATTGCTGTTTTGTGTGTCAGTTTCGCATTCGCTTTCACGGGCGATTGTCACGATTGTTCACGGTATTATCAGCCGATGGCTGTTCGAAAAGGATTATATTCTATTTCCATGCTTGTTCGCACGCCGTTCGAGTTGTTTCTGAATGTACCCTTGCTTGTCAAAAGTCCATTTAACTGTCACCCGACATTATCCAACACACAGGTGAGACATGCAGTCTGGATTTTTCAGCAAACCGCGCCAGTCATTCGGATGGTGCGAACAGATAGGTACATATGTAAGTAAACTTTTACAAAATGTGTTTTTTTTTTCTTCGAAAGAGTGTATTTTAATAAGACACTTCCTTCCTTTGAAACCATCGATCGATGAAGAAGCTGACGGTCATCTTGAACAAGAGTCAGTGCAAACTAAAATATGAGTTTTGCAAAATAATAAAAATAAAAATAAATAAATTAGAATATTGATCTAGTTTAGTAAGTCATCTGTAAACATGCGTCGGGTTAGGGTTAGGGTTAGGGTTAGGGTTTGGGTTAGGGTTAGGGTTAGGGTTAGGGTTGGGGTTACAGTAATTTTTTTTAAAAGGAAGTCGTTCTAGATAAGGCATGAAGCCAGTTTATCTAAAGGGCTAAAAAGAACGAACGATGATTAACGCAAAGACAAGAGATGCTTATTCACCTTAGTCTTGAAAAGACCAATGCTATAGGTAGAAAGAAAACAGTCAGCAGGAAGAGAGTTCCACAAGCCTGCAGTTCTTGGAAATAAGTTACTAGAATAGAAAGATGTATTATAACGAGGTAGCTGAACAGCGAATACATGAAGACCACTAGACCAACGAACCAAAGAAGCTGGAACAAAAGAATCGAGGAATAAATCAGACAATTATGAAGAAAATATGCCACAATAGTACTTATAAATGAGACTGACACAAGCAGCATCACGTCGGTGATTTACAGAGTGCAGAGAAGAAGAAAGGGTTAAGCTGTACAAAATGCAGAATAAACGCCAATGTGGAACGCATCGCGGAATGGTGGATAGATATATGTGTGAGTTCATTTGGAGGCAGACATTTAAGGAAAACTTTCTTTTTATGCAAATACTCATCGCCATGAATAGATTCCGTCCTCTCGACTAAGTAATGGAAATTTTTTTTTTACTACAACCCGCATTTTGTCCGATTGTTTGAGATGGCAGGTAATTTTTTGGCGGGGCTTTATTCGATCCAAACATACACTCACATATATTATAAATACTAGCAAACATATATATTCCCTCCGGTCGCATATTTTTGCTAGTAAATGTGACGTTTACTTTAAATCTATTAACGATTGAATTGGAACGCAAAAAATAAAATGATTCGTATTCATAAAATGAAAAAAAAAAATCAAACTAAAAACATATCTCGAAGATAGAATATTCAGAAAAATTTTCAGGGCATTTAAAAATTTTTTTCGAAATACTATCAATTAAGAACCACATTTTCAGAATATGATACTTAAAAAAAAATACTTTCACTTTTTAGACGGGGGTTAGGGTTAGGGTTAGGGTTAGGATTAGGGTTAGGGTTAGGGTTAGGGTTAGGATTAGGGTTAGGGTTAGGGTTAGGGTTAGGGTTAGGATTAGGAAAAGGGTTAGGGTTAGGGTTAGGGTTAGGATTAGGAAAAGGGTTAGGGTTAGGGTTTACTATGTAAGTTTAACGTACGTAAACTAATCCCGAGGATTTCCGCAGCGCATTCTAAATTTGGTTGGTTGTTGGGTTTTATGTCATATTAATCGTCGCTGGGTTATTTTATATTTTGTGAACGATTTGTTTGTAGATTTTTTTTTTGTAGATTTTTTTTGTTTTGTAGATTCTTTTTTTAAAATTTTGTTTTATTTGAGTTTATCTTCCTCTCACAGCTGTAAGATGTGACACGAGGCCGGGAAAGTGGGATTTGAAAAGCCAGTGCCCGAGAAGATGAGCACTCTGGCCTACAAAAAATGCCTGGCAGCCACGTCGGCATTTCCCGGTAGGGGCGCCTCAGGCAGTAAACTATAAACTTATTCCACCCTAAAGAGTGGAGGCAAAGCCTGGGAGGGTGGACTTCCTAGAACTGCACAGAACAAACCCACAAACCAGCAGAATCAAGGCCCGAAAGCCAAGACGATACCGATCTATAGGGTTTTCGAAACAGATACTACACTTTGATCTTGGAGTCTCTGTTTAATCAATATGGAGCCTTGGTAGGTACTACCACTTCAGGATCCGAGTGGACCTGAGAGTAGTGGTAACTAAAGGGTTACGCTACGCTCTCCAAAGCTCCCTAATTGAGGCTTTACCACTGAATGCTGTTGTGTGTCTTACCCAGTACGGTTAGGGGAATATTAAGTAGTTTATAGAGGTTTGGAAATACAGTAGGCAGAAAAAAACATAGAAAGGGCTGAGACCGATAAATTTCGGAAATATGTGTGCGGTAGAAGAGACAACCTTGCTCAAGGGTGTCTGATAAAGTTTAGTGTATATACTCTATAAATTTGAATGTAACTTTGTTAATTTTGTATGCGTTGTACTCGATTTTACAAATGCAACAGGAAAATAGTTTAAAAAAAATTCAGACCACTTGAAATCCTACCGAATTAATGTCCACATCAAATAACAGATACCCTCAACAGTAAGTTTCTATGTTGAGTGATAAGACAACTGATCATTCTCAAGTTGTCTTGTTGGGCGGCCTACCCCAAATGACAGCAATATCAATATACATATTCCAACAAAACGGACCGAAGATGTTAGCTTTGTCTCTATTGGTCTAGGAGACAGAGGAGCCTTCGAAGCCATAAGACGAGGGGTTGTTTGTGCTTGGGGGGAAGACATGTTTGTTTAGATTGAAAGTCTGTCGTTTGGTAGAGAAACCAAGTATCATTTACCCTCTAAAAATTGAACGTCGTCACTTGTTTTACACTTAAGTTTTGTTTTTTGTTTGTAAGGGAAATCCTTTTGTTAACAGCAGTGATCGAGACCACATGATTAGCACTACACCCATTGTCGCAATCAACCACCAAATTTGGACGAAGACAAAGAGCCGATGATCACGGCCTGTGCAGTGAACAAACGCAAGTTCACACTACCACTCTGGGTCAGATTAGACCTGGGAGTAGTGGTAGCTAAAGGTCACTCCACTCCCTCCCCAAAGATTTCAAATTGGGGCCTCACCACTGAATGCAGTTGTGTGTCTAACCCAGGACGGTTGGAGACAGATTGATTATTTATTTACCTCCTCTCCAGGAGGTTAGGCACAAGGCCAGCTTTATCTTACTCCCACAAGTAAGATGTGACCCAAGGTCGGGTTGGGAAGGTGGGGGTTGAAAAGCAGCGCCCGAGAAAGTGATCACTCTGGCCATTAAAAATTGCCTGGGCAGTCCCGTCGGCATTTCCCGGTAGGGGCGCCTCAGGCAGTAAGCAATAAACTTACTCCTCCCCAAAGAGGGGAGGCAAAGCCTGGGAGGGTGGACCTCTTAGAACTGCACAGAACTGACCCATAGACCGGCGTAAATCAAGCCCCGAAGGCCAAGACAATACCAGGTTATGGGGTGTAGTATCCATCGGAACAGATACTACACTTTGATCTTTGCCAAAAGGTCAGTAGGTTTGGAAATAGGGTAAGCAGAAAGTGTAGAAATGGTTTAGAAAGATGGATTTCGGGATGAAGTATGGGATAGAAGCGAACATCTTGCCCAAGGGTGTCTGAGGAAGTTTAGTGTTTTTGCTGGGACACTTAAAATTTGTATGTAAATTTTTTAGCTTGATATGCGTTGTACTCGCCTTTACAAATGCAGTCGAAGATTAATATTTTCCGAATGATCTTTGGATTTTCTTTTAGAAGTCTCTATTTCTACATGGTTTTAAATAGATAGAGTAATCCGAAGATCTTTTATATTATGGCTGCCAGACCGTGTTTAAAGTGAGACGTCTACAACCTTGTTTCTGCCTGCTCACTTTATAAGAGATCAAAGGTTGTAACTGGCATCCACTAAACACATCACTAAGACAATCCATCGCAACTACAGAAATAGTGACACGTATTTTACCAAAGGTTTCATACAAGAAATTATTATTGCTTTTGTAATCCGACTCTACCGAAACGACACATACAGGCATTTGTGAACCTATCCCACGGCCCGAATATTATTATTATATCGCCCGCTCATAAGAGCGACGACTTGATAATTAACATATATTGACAAAATACACTCGCTAATTTCCAATGAAAACACCTACAAAGTATCTAATTAATTAAACTACCGTCAACAAAAATATTAAAACTGCTAACAATTCCTTAAAAAACTAGTAAAAACAAAGGCATGAAATCGCACATCAAATACCATCATAGCACACCCACATTATACGGCCCACAAACGAAACAAACGTTTACCACCCATTGGCTCTAGTATAGGGAAAACCATACAAAGAACAACACAAGTCGTCACGAAAATCGTAACTCCCTACTGGACACATTCATCCCCTCATATTTTATTTTATTTTTTATTTTTATTTTTTTAACGTAGTTCACCCCAAACAAGGCAGGCCGCCACTGTAGACGTAAGGGGCTACTGAGAAGAAAGAAAAGGGGACAAGGTTTGGGGAGGGGTCAACCTAAACTGGGATCTGCGCAACGAGATATCTGTTAACATTAATTTTAAATTTCTGCATGTCAGTACTGTCGGGGAAACAGGGGGCAGGGAGGGAGTTCCAGTTTATCGCTTTACTTTTTGTTCACCCCAAACAAAGCGTATTATTACTCAAGCGTAACTGTGATAGGGACCACATTTATAGGGGTACCTGGGTAAGGAGTTGAACAGCAAGATATTTGTTCACATTACATTTAATTTTTTTGCATTTTGTGTACGGTCGGAGAAACAGAGATTAGGAAAGAAATTCAAAAGGCAAATCTATCAGAGTAGAACATTCTGGCGCATCTAGGGACCTTTAAATTGAAGAGGTGTGATTTTGTTGCTAGTCGGGTACATCTAAGAAACTCAGACGATCTTTAAAAAAAAAACAGAAATTTAGATATGCATAACGAAATCGTGAACACAATGGACATAACATCTACATACATTAATATACTAAATAGAAATGCTTACATCTACTTAAAAACGCGTTCAGAATATCAACTCATTTCGTCCCATCAGCACCATAATTGACATATATAAACATATCCGTAAACTTGACTTAGTTTAAATTCAACAATGACTACTACAAATAAAATGTTCGATGTACCAAAAATTTCGACTTTACTTTAGATACATTGATGACATACTTATTTACCTCCTTCAAAATGTAACGGTAGAAGTCATCGGTAAAAAGATTAGACACTATGCAACCTTCAATAAACATTACATACGACTAGGAAGTTGACAATACCAATCCTTTCTAGAAATTATAATAAATAGGTAGGAAAATAGTTTTCATGTCTACCGCAAATCAACTAACAAAAACGAATATATACGTTTTGACTCCCACCATCGCACCACAATTAAAACCTGAGTGGTTTATATTTACGTGCTCTTAGAAAATGCATCCCGAAAAAACTCAATGAATTATATAAGCAAATTGAGAATTCTCTCAAGACTTTGAACTAGACGCAATGTTTTTTTTATTATATGCTAAAAGAAAAACCATTACACACACAACTATTAAACAGGAAAAACACGTCCGCTATTTTCTCATACTGACCGGCCAATCACCCTACGCACAAATATAATCATCAAACTCCTCTACTAAAGAGTAACTAAACAATGAATCTCAATCATAAAACTGCATTACAAACCATACAAACTTTACTAACAACTCAAAATTTAGAAATACCGAACCACAACTGCCTCTGGTAAAGAATGCGACAATAACTACATTGCTGAAACGCAGCAAAACTTTGAGAAAATAATATATGAGCATACAAGAGTCATCAAAATAATTAATCACAAAAAAGCTATTTTCTCTTACATGTTTAATTTAAACCACACATTTAATTTCAGTCAAGATACACTAATTACATCGATCCATAATAAAAATAGCCGCCGACTCACTGAATCAGCTATACATTATCAAACTACTTAATACCAAGTTAGGCTTAACTTAAAATTCAAGAAAACAACATTAAGTTAGACAATGGATAAAAGATAATAAAATATATTTTTGTTTCTAAACCTTGCTAACTTGCAATTTATGCACGCCTCTATATTCGTTCACCTTACTCTTTCCTTCTCCCCGATGTTTGAATCGAATATTAACGAATGTAATGCAACATTTCTATCGATTATATGTATTTTCTTTCTTTCTTTCTTTTCTTCCGCATTGACTTGTCTTCTCTTTACCCGTCAATCTATCTAACCCTCACAATAATGGCGACCGCCATATCGCTTTTCATCCTTCTACTATGATTTTCTTCTTCTTCTTCTTCTTCTTCTTCTTCTTCTTCTTCTTCTTCTTCTTCTTCTTCTTCTTCTTCTCTAGATATTCCAATTAATAACCATTATCTCCACGATTAAAAAAAACACACACACAAAAAAGTCAGAATCACGCCGAATACAAAAGTGAAAGATTAGCCAAATAAAATGATCGGCACACAAAACTACAACGATTCCCGCCCTGTACAAAAAAAGGAACGAACAAACCCGATGACTTATCCAACGATCAATTATTTCGAACGTTCACTAATTATTGCTTCTCCATTTTTGTGGACACTTAAAAAGCAGTTTCCCTTTTTCGAGAAATGATCAGCCAATACATCCGATAAGAGAAGTCGGGTCTTATTATTTTAGATGCAACAAAAAGAAAACCGATAAGAGTCTTTCTCTCTCTCTCTCTCTTTCTTTCTCTTTCTCCCTCTCTCTCTCTCTTTCTCTCTCTCTCTCTCTCTTTCTCTCTCTCTTTCTCTCTCTCTCTCTCTTTCTCTCTTTCTCTCTCTCTTTCTCTCTCTCTCTTTCTCTCTTTCTTTCTCTCTCTCTTTCTCTCTTTATCTCTCTCTCTCTCTCTTTGTCTCTCTCTTTCTCTCTCCCCCCTCTTTCCCTCTCTCTCTCTATGTCAGTAGATCTGTCACGCTTATGTTTGAACTAACATTGTCCTTGTTCTGTCACGCTCAATTTTCAGATTTTTGTAGGTCCGTGACGCTTTATTATTAAATAGCAATAGTCATCTCTTAGTCTCATTTTTATAAAGTTTGAAATGATATTTTCGTTTGTCTGTCATTTTTAATAGAATTGTCGTCAGTCTGTCACGCTTAAGTTTAAAATAACATTTCCATATGTCCCTCAAACTTATGTTTGAAACAATTGTTAACGGAGTTTCAATTATAATATTTATACGATAATTATCGACGCGAAATTATTACCTGCAGAATTGTGACGACAGAAGAATGGTGGCTTTAGCTTTAAAAGGATTTCCCTTAAAATGTGAAGAGTAGGAAAATTGATACAGGAAACATCAACTGACAAGTTGCACGAGTAATGAGATGAAACAGGGGCAGAAAATTGGCAGTAGAAATATTGGGCGCAAAAGAAAGAAGGATTCTTCTTCTTCTATTTTTTCCTTTTTCTTCTTTTTTTCTATTTTTTTTCTTTTTCATCATCTTTCATCATCTATTTCTTATTCTATTTATCTTTTTTCTCGTTCTTTTTTTTCTGTTTCTATTTATCTTCTTTTATTTTCTTTTTCATTTTTTCTATCTTCTTTTTTATACTACATTTTTCGTCTTCTATTTTTTCTTTTTTTCTTTTTCTTCTTCAATATTTATCTTCTTTTATTTTCTTTTTCATTTTTTCTATCTTCTTTTTTATACTCCATTTTTTTATTTTCTTCTAGTTTTTACTTTTTTCTTTTTTTCTTCTTCAATATTTATCTTCTTTTATTTTCTTTTTCATTTTTTCTATCTTCTTTTTTTATACTCCATTTTTTTATTTTCTTCTAGTTTTTACTTTTTTCTTTTTTTCTTCTTCAATATTTATCTTCTTTTCTTTTCTTTTTCTTTTTTCTATGTTCTTTTTTATACTCCATTTTTTCATCTTCTAGTTTTTTTTCTTTTCTTCTTTTTCTTCCTCAATGTTTATCTTCTTTTTCTCTTTTTCTATTTTCTTCTCGTTCTTTTCTCTTTTTTTTCTTTGTTTTACTTCTCGTTTTCTCCTTCTTTTTCTTCTTTTTTTCGTTTTCCAGCTTTTTTTCTTCTCTAGTTTTCATTTTCTGTAACTTGTATCTTCTCCTTTTCTTCTATCTTCTTATTTCTTCCTGTTTTTATTTTCCTGTTCTTCTCCTTTAGTGACACGACCCAGTAATAAAAATGGTCGCGAAGCGAATTTACATTTGAAATTCGATATAAATTTAAATGAATCGCCCGCATCCGATTCTACTGAACGCTCATTAGCCTCTTCGCTTTTCGCAATCTTTTTCATTAAAAATGTGCGTTTCTTTTACAAAAAAACCAAAAAAACACACGACATGAATGCATTTTCGTTTCAATTTTTTTTTTTTTCATGGAATTCTTTCCTTGACATTCAAACCTTCGTCTTTTGATTTATCACTTTGTTCCAGAAGAAATTCAAACTCGATTTAATGCTTTCTCAAATTCCAACATCTTTTATCTTCCCCAATATTTGTTTGTCTTTATTCTTTAACACAAGATTTAGTCAAATCTATTCATTGCCCATTCGTCATTCAATGAAGGTCGACAACGAAATATTGAAATCGTCTCGTTACAAACGGTTGACGTTTATTTTTGCCGCTCTAAAACCATGACCGCTATGTTTTTTGCATTTCTTAATAAAATTGACATTTTTGACATTTTGTTTGTTTTGTTCAATGAACATTTTTTTTATTAACGACAGAACGATTTTGTGACAATCACTTTCTAGTCTTAATGGTGGCAAAAAAATACGTCGCGATACTACCGTCGGGAGACTTTTGAGTTGTTTTTAGAAATACCTTATGCTTTTAGTCAGTTTTGAAATGTTATTGCATTGCTTACACTGCCAAGATATCCCTCGCATTCCTTCAATACCTTGCCATACACAATGTTTGGAAAATCAATGGCATAACTTCGTATGTGTATATAGACCGGAAACGCTTGGGTTCCGAGTTATAGGTCATTAAAACAAATACTGATCAACATTCTTTATTGTAAACATCTAACAAGTACAATGTGTGTGATAGTGCACTACTATTTCTATATATGGGATAGATAAACACTATCCCTGTGACAAGATAACAGGTAAAATAAGTCTGGGCCTGGTGTGCCACATACACTAGCAAAACCATGAAATAAAATGATACCAAACAAATATAAAAGCTGTGAGATTCAGAAGTAAGATCTGCGCTTCATAATCAGCAAAAGCTTCTTTTATAGCTAACAGGAGGACCCGATCTGCATCCTGCGAATGTTGTCTCGGCTTCTTTCAGCTAACAAAATACTACAGGCCAAATACAAGTAAATAAATATGATCAGCATAAACCAAAGATAAAAGAGAAGCAGAAATGGACTACAGAGGAAATTAGACTATTACAAAATGCAATTGAATGCTATTACAAAATGCAATTGAATGCTATTACAAACGCAACTTCAACACAAATCGTTGTACTATCATTTTCTCAAGCAGATTGTATTTAGTCAATATATACGTACTTCTTTATGAGGACTCAATTAGATACAAGGTCGGTTTTTAATGTGAAAAAACCCCAGCTCGCGTCTTAAGAGTCACTCTGGATTGGAACATAATATTTCTTCAGTCTAGAAAAAATTCCCTCCTGACTGAGGACAGAACAGATACTACACTTTGAACTTAGTCGCTGAATGTTTTAATGACGAACCTGCAACACTTTATTTAAAGTCATTTCCTTACATTGTTTATGTATAATCCCCTAGATGTCTTACAAAATTAGTTTATTTAACAATTAAATTATCAGATTAGGAAAAATGACTTATATTCAACAGGTTATTCATAAGAAAATAAGGGTTTAAAAATTACAAACATATGAATATTACATATTTGATTGTAATCCCCCCCCCTATTTCATTTGATGCAACCCGAAGAAAATATATCCGTCAAACGAAATGTTAATATTCTATAAAAGTACTGAGCAAAATCCCGGGTACAACAATAAAAAAAAATAACTTCCCTTTCTCTCTCTCTGCACCAAAAAACGAAACAGAACTTCCATGAACAAAGTTTCTTTCCTAGAACATCCCATCTGTGGAACAAGATACCACGAGACTGCTTCCCAGCCGACTACAACATGGTCGTCTTCAAGTCTAATTTAAACAAATACTTGTTGATTATCTTGGATAATCAATTCTTCTTAAGTAAACTTCCGCCCATTCCACCCATTGTTTCCAATCCTTTTGTGGTGGCGATCATCGTCTGACTGACAATCAAATTGACTCTTATCCACGAGTGGCCCTCGAGCCTTGATAAGTGGTGACACTTTAGTAAAAATGAAGAAGCTAAAAAATCACGTCATTTTATTGTTATTTTTAAGGAACCCTTCTTTGTATAAATCGTCCGTGAAATCTGAAATAAAAAGTGGAGTAGACTAATATTTCCTCAAATAAATTTTACAAAAAACTATTGTAAAATATATTTTACAAAAAACTATTCTAAAAATATATTTTACAAAAAACTATTCTAAAAATATATTTTACAAAAAAACTATTCTAAAAATAAATTTTACAAAAAACTATTCTAAAAATACATTTTACAAAAAAACTATTCTAAAATATATTTTACAAAAAACTATTCTAAAAATAAATTTTACAAAAAAACTATTCTAAAAATATATTTTACAAAAAACTATTCTAAAATATATTTTACAAAAAACTATTCTAAAAATATATTTTACAAAAAACTATTCTAAAAATATATTTTACAAAAAACTATTCTAAAAATATATTTTACAAAAAACTATTCTAAAAATATATTTTACAAAAAACTATTATAAAATATATTTTACAAAAAACTATTCTAAATATATATTTTACAAAAAAACTATTCTAAAAATATATTTTACAAAAAACTATTCTAAAAATAAATTTTACAAAAAAACTTCTAAAATATATTTTACAAAAAAACTATTCTAAAAATAAATTTTACAAAAAACTATTCTAAAATATATTTTACAAAAAACTATTCTAACAATAAATTTTTACTAAAAATTATTCTAAAATATATTTTACAAAAAACTATTCTAAAAATAAATTTTACAAAAAACTATTCTAAAAATAAATTTTACTAAAACCTATTCTAAAAATATATTTTACAAAAAACTATTCCAAAAATATATTTTACAAAAAAACTATTCTAAAAATAAATTTTACAAAAAACTATTCTAAAAATTAATTTTACAAAAAAACTATTCTAAAATATATTTTACAAAAAAATATTCTAAAAATAAATTTTACAAAAAAACTATTCTAAAAATATATTTTACAAAAAACTATTCTAAAAATATATTTTACAAAAAACTATTCTAAAAATATATTTTACAAAAAAACTATTCTAAAAATATATTTTACAAAAAACTATTCTAAAAATATATTTTACAAAAAACTATTCTAAAATATATTTTACAAAAAAACTATTCTAAAAATATATTTTACAAAAAAACTATTATAAAAATATATTTTACAAAAAACTATTCTAAAAATAAATTTTACAAAAAAACTATTCTAAAATATATTTTACAAAAAACTATTCTAACAATAAATTTTTACTAAAAATTATTCTAAAATATATTTTACAAAAAACTATTCTAAAAATAAATTTTACAAAAAACTATTCTAAAAATAAATTTTACTAAAACCTATTCTAAAAATATATTTTACAAAAAACTATTCCAAAAATATATTTTACAAAAAAACTATTCTAAAAATAAATTTTACAAAAAACTATTCTAAAAATTAATTTTACAAAAAAACTATTCTAAAATATATTTTACAAAAAAATATTCTAAAAATAAATTTTACAAAAAAACTATTCTAAAAATATATTTTACAAAAAACTATTCTAAAAATATATTTTACAAAAAACTATTCTAAAAATATATTTTACAAAAAAACTATTCTAAAAATATATTTTACAAAAAACTATTCTAAAAATATATTTTACAAAAAACTATTCTAAAATATATTTTACAAAAAAACTATTCTAAAAATATATTTTACAAAAAAACTATTATAAAAATATATTTTACAAAAAACTATTCTAAAAATAAATTTTACAAAAAAACTATTCTAAAATATATTTTACAAAAAACTATTCTAAAAATCTTCTAAAATATATTTTACAAGAAAACTATTCTAAAAATAAATTTTACAAAAAACTATTCTAGAATATATTTTACAAAAAAACTATTCTAAAAATAAATTTTTACTAAAAACTATTCTAAAATATATTTTACACAAAACTATTCTAAAAATAAATTTTACAAAAAACTATTCTAAAAATAAATTTTACAAAAAACTATTCTAAAATATATTTTACAAAAAACTATTCTTAAAAATAAATTTTACAAAAAAACTATTCTAAAATATATTTTACAAAAAAACTATTCTAAAATAAATTCATCTAAAATGAATAAGTCTTAGACATTGGACGAGTAGACCCACTGGTTAGTTGAGAATAAAAGGAAATGGAGGGTCAGCCGGGGTCAACTTAATAACCCGAAGTGAGGATTGCTAGAAACGGATACGATGTTACGTGGCTCAAAGAGAGAGGGAGAGAGAAAAGGACAGTATGTTTTGAGGCACGCAGAGCGTGGATGTGTAAACACGTATTATTGATCTCTCTCTTTTTCTCTGTCGCCCTACCACTGGTCAGTGATTTTGAACGAAGATCAAGTTACATAAACCTATTCTGTCTTCTATCAGTTTTCTTTCGACTTAGTCTTTTTACAAGTATGAATAAATAGCCTTGACTTCAAGACATGGAAGGATAATCTCGCACAAGTAGAACACGCAGCTACTAAGGTATGAATGCAATTTAAAACTTTCTGTAAGGATTACACAACTTTGTTTTCTGTATGTATGAAACAAGGTTAAAATGCAACAGAACTAGCGAAACGTTTGTGAAAATCTGACAATTCATTGTTCATAGAATCTTTTAACAGATTCGCATAAAATGGCTACGTTAAAAGTGGATTCATTTAATAGTTTCAAAATATAAACATTGTTTTCGTTTCTCATTAAAATTAATTTCAAAGGCTGTAAAGTTTAAATCTTTTTTTTTTAATGTTTCTTCTTTTGAATGCTCCCAAACTGAATGCTCTTAAATGTTATTCGAGTGTCATTGTGTTAGCTATAAGGTTGGTAATTTCAATCATCGGAATGGAGGTCATTAGCGTGCATATATGCATACGTGGACGCGTTTTCCAAATTGTTTCATGAATTTATAACATTTTTATAAATTGCTCAATGCGTTAATAATTTGATAAATCTGTTAACAAAGCAAAAAAGTCTTCATCATTCAATTTTTAGGATATTTTATAAAATCATGACTAATTACATTTTACTTTCAATGGTGCTTATTGGTTTGTGGTTAAGAAAGTCAGTCTTTTGTACGAGTTTAAATTATCTTTTCTCCGTTTATCCTCTTAGTTTACGAGACATCATCATCATCATCATCATCATCATCATCATCATCATCATCATCATCATCATCATCATCATCATCATCACTACTTTTGCTAGAATATCATTACCCCCCCCCCCCCCAAAAGGAGAATGGTATCATGACTACAGAACAGATACTACACTACCCTCCCAAAATAGGAGGACGGAGTGCCTGGTAGGGTAGTATCATGTCGATCGAACATATACAAAAATGCTCGCAAAAAAGCAGCTAATGCCTGAGAGGATGGTCTTATGACAACAGAACAGATACTACACTCTCTCTCCTAAAAGAGGGGTTAATGCCTTGTAAGATGGTATCATGACATACGAACATATACTACAATGTCCGGTAAAGAGTAGGCAATGCCTGGGAGAATACTATCATGAGAAAAAACAGATACTACACTCTATCGCTTGAATTGAGAATTGAAAGATTATACAACATTAGTCTGAAATAGTATTGTAATTTTAATTGACCACTAATAGATAGTACAATACTATATTTAATAGAAATAATTGTATAACTTCAGCTTCAGACAGACAGATACCAAATCTTCATTCGTAATAAATCATCATCATAATCATTATTATTATTATTATTATTATTATTATTATTATTATTATTATTATTATTATTATTATTATTATTATTATTATTATTATTATTATTAACTCACTAGGAGTTATCACACTGGTCATCGTCAGTGATCGCCCACTGCCAACAACCTGTGGTATTCCCTGGAGTCTGAGTGACAACAAGTCTCCTCAGACTTCCAGTATGCTCCACTTCTTTTCGCTCATCACCGCTGATGACCTTGTGGTATCGCAACAGCCACCTACCATCGATTTCCCGCTGATAAGGGCCATTGGTCCCCTCTGGGGCTCGAGTGGCAACAAGCCTCCCAAGGTCCCAGAGCTGTCCGCGCTCTTCCAGTGGAGGTCTGGTTTGCGCTTTCCCTCCTCGACCCTCTGTCCATAATTTTCGTGGTGTCAGCCTATGCTTATTATTATTATTATTATTATTATTATTATTATTATTATTATTATTATTATTATTATTATTATTTGTACTCACTAGGAGTTATCACACAAGTCACCGTCAGTGATTGCTCACTGATAACAACCTATAGTGTTCCTTGGAGTCTGGGTGACAACAAGCCTCTCCAGATTTCCAATACTCTCCACCTCTTTTCGATAACGACCGCAAATGACCTTGCGGTATCGCAACAGCCACATACCATTGATTATTCGCTGGTAACGACCATTGGTCTCCTCTCGGATTTGGGTGGCAATAAGCCTCCCCAAGGTCCCAGTTCTCTCCGCACTCTCCAGTGGAGGTCTGGTTAGTGCCCCTCCCCCACCCTCCTCGGTCTTCCCGATCCTCCTTGACCCTTCAAGACTATTTTGTGTTGTATTAGCCGAGGCCGGTGCCATCACTATTTTGGGGCGCAATGAGTATTTTATGAAATTTCTTGCAATTTCTGTTCCTTGGTTCTTGTGGTTGTGTTCTTTCTGTTCTTGTTTTTTTCCTATTGCAACTTGCATGTGACTGATTAGTCTACGTAGCTTATGTGGGTTGGTTTCCGTATTCAAGGATTTTCCTTAAGATTCTAGCTGTTTTTATCATTGCCGTCCGCTGTATGATCTCAGTCTTCCCTTTGACTCCAATTTCACAGTCTTTTTTCCAGGTTTCGGGACTGTTCCTAGTGTGATTATTAGTATTATTTTGACTTTTTCATGCTCCATATCGCTTTCAATTCTCTGGCAAGTTCTGTGTATTTGCTTCGTTTTTCCGTCTTCTTAATCTTCACTCTGTTGTCTGCTGGAACGGCAAAATCTACGATTTGACAGGATTTTTCCTTCTTGTTGACTATTATGAGACCTGGTCTCTTTGCTTGTATAAGTTTATCTATTTGCACCTCCATGTCCCAGACGATTTTGTGATTTACGTTTATGTTTTTACAATTTGTCCACATGTTCGAAATGCAGTCGTTTGCATAGTTTCTAGTGCACTTCTTTCCCCTTGCAGTCATGTCTGTTTTTGTATACTTTTTTTGGTTAGTTTGCTGCATTCACTTATTATAGGATTTACTATTTCGTTTCGTTGTCTAAACAGTCTGCATTTACTGGTTTCATGGGGTTGATCTATTTTAACTTTACTGTAGTTTGCCCTAATCGCATTGTTCTGTGCAGCCGTCACTAACGATTCCGTTTCTCTGTTCAGGTATCTTTTTCTAAGCCATGCCCAGCTATTTTCGTGTGTTTCTTCTCTTGTCATTGTTATAATTATAATAATAATAATAATAATAATAATAATAATAATAATAATAATAATAATAATAATAATAATAATAATAATTATTATTATTATTATTATTATTATTATTATTATTATTATTATTATTATTATTATTATTATTATTATTATTATTATTGCATTATGAAAGGCCCAGTGTCGAACTAGAGTCCTTCAACTAGTACGAATTCTGACAGGGGTTGAGATTAGTATAGCCCAGTGCATGTCAAGCTGACACA
The DNA here is from genome assembly GCA_963556195.1 of Sepiola atlantica. Lineage (NCBI taxonomy): Eukaryota > Metazoa > Mollusca > Cephalopoda > Sepiida > Sepiolidae > Sepiola > Sepiola atlantica. The sequence goes on from OY744520.1 coordinate 11,298,033, forward strand.
GACCTTGGAGAAATGAATCTCTTTTCTCACGAGTGATCAATCGGACAGGTTGAACTTAAGATTAAAACAGAGCATTTTGAGCAAATGGGGACCAGAAACAAAATCAAATCGGTTGAGATCACAATAGTGTCATTTGTTTGTCGCGAATAAAGAAAGGAGGGTTTCAAAGGAGTTCTGTTTATGGGTCCAAGCGAGAAAAACGTCGAAAATATGCCTTAAAGCTTTGAGCTAAGTCAGAGAGCGTCAAAGGCGAAAATCCCCCCTCTTCTAATACATTAAGATAGAACTTAACAGTTAGAACAAATGTATAAGATAGACAGTAGTTAAGATATAACGGACCTCTTTCCTATGTGCCTGTTTAAAAAATAAGAAAAATCTCTCAAAAAATGTCTTGAAACTTCTTTTGTCGGATGAAAAGTTTTGTTCACTAGACAGACCGAAAATGATACGCAGAGACGGAAGAGGAGAATAAATCAACGCAGCGACGACGCTATACAGAAATGGAAGAGAAGACGAATCACAACAGAGTTGAGGGGAATTGACGGAGAAGAAAAGGGGGAATTTAGTTTTAATGTTAAATAGACAGTTGGTCGCTTGTCGACTGAAAAAATGGAAAGAGGCTAAAAAGCACCGTACACACACATACTCACACACGTATAACGAACACGCACATACGCATCCGTTACAAGTTAGATACGTAACAGATATTACGATGCGCAAATGTATGATTATGTGCTCATTAAAAAGAAACTAATGATTGCACACCCAGCCCACATTATGAATAAGACGGCAACAAAGTAAATGTTGTTATTTTATGGAAATCGCCCCAGACAAGGCATGAATCCACTTCATGTAAAGAGCTAACAAGAACGAAATATTATTATCGCAAAAACAGGATATGCCTATTGTCCTTAGTCTTGAAATGACTAAAGCTATAGGTAGGAGGAAAAAAATCCGCAAGAAGAGAGTTCCACAAACCTGCAGTTCTTGGATAGAAGGTACTAGAATAGGAAGCTGTATTACAATAAGATATCAAAACAGCCGAATAGATGGAGACAGACAAACGAGTCAAACGATCCGGAACAACATCACATCTGTGAGAGAGACGGTGCAGAGAAGAAGAAAGGGTGTAGCCAATCAAATTACAGATATGTTTCTGCACCTTATCAGGAAGCCTCAAATGAGACAGAGATTCACCAGCCCAAATATGACAACAATACTGCATACATGGTCTGATAGTAGATTTGTAGAGATGGATAATAGCCTCAGGCGTGAGAAAGTGTTTGGGGCGATAGAGAGAACCGACTTTACGAGAAGCAGAAAGGGCAATGGATCTAATGTCTAAAAAAGATTTAATGAGAGAGAAAAATAAGCAGTTTCAGAATTTATTTCTCCTCAAGAGCAGAGCCATCAATGAGAATCCCAGAAAGAAAAGTGACACGCCTACGATTGAAATATACAAACTGAGTCTTAACAGGATTAAACGAAACAAGCCATTTCTTACCACAATGCACAACTGAATCCTGGTCAACTTCTAGATCAGCTGCATATTTCGACTGATTCGAGGGAGATGGGTGATAAGCAGCACCAGAATAGAGAGTCGTCTCATCAGCATAGATGTAAATCCTCTGACTAATATTATCAGGAAGATCATTTATATAGAGAAGCACCAGTGTTGGGACTAGAATAGAGCCCTGAGGAACACCAGCATGTCAGAGACACCGTCCAAAGTTAGTCGCAAGCTCCGATCAGAAAGAAAAGACCTAATGATGTCAAGAACCTAACTATCAATACCATAACTCCAAAGTTTGTGTCGGACACCAGAATGCTACACTCTGTCGAACACCTTCGAAATATCAAGCGCAATGGCTCTACCCTCTCCTGAATTATCCATAAATCGACAGATCCGCTCAGTTACGACAGTCAAAAGATCAGCAGTTGAACGCAAATCACACCAACATACTGAACATCATTAAAGAGGCCCAAACTTTCCAGAAAGTGAACAAGTTCGCCGTCGACCAACACCTCAAAAACTTTGTTAATAACAGAGAGGAGACTAACAGGACGATACTTAGTTGGGTCAGACCAATCACCAGCATTTTTTAAGATATGAACAACAGAGGATTCCTTCCAAGAAGAAGGGAAACCTTACTGAGACAAACAAAAGTTGAATAATTTAGAGAGGATAGAAGAAAGTTCAGGAGCACAACGCTTGAAAACAACAACAGGAATTGAATCAGAACCGTAACCCTAACAATCATCTTTAGAGTGATAATAACTGTTGTGGTTGCAAGGTTGAACAATAATTAGTGAGGAATAAAATGAAGACGCAAACAACAAGGAGCATGCAATAATAAGTGTATTAAAGAAAAGGTATGTACAAATGAAGGTGTCGAGTCAGAGAGTCTTGGTGGGAGGAAATGTACGCTCTTCGGCGTCACTTCCGGTGGCATTTAGGTAACACACACTAAGGCCAACCTAGGCTTGTCATTTATAGTGTAACGTTATTCGTATATGCAAATGAGTGGTTGCCACCACAACCCCCCCCCTCTCCCAAGATTTGAAGTCACACAGATTTCAATATCTTTTTCTTTTTGGGTTTACCATCAATGGTTCATTAAATTTTCTTTTCCTACCTGATCTTCGGGGTTCAGGTGTATATTGAGGCGGTTCCAAATTAAAGGATTCGTATATGACATCTATGGTTTCCTCCTCTTCGACTGTTGTCGTATAATCATCATCTTGGATATGACGTTTTTTTTATCTGATTTAGGTGCCTTTTATGTATACTCTGTGGACCTTTAATCATATATGTACAATCACCAATGCGTTTATCCACTACTCCACATTCCCAGTAAGATGTGTTATTCTCGTAGCACTTAAAATATACTCGATCTCCAGAGTTATATTTCTTTCTTCTCGTGTGTGTAGTGTTTTGGATAATTGCCTGTCTTGGCAACAGTTTATCAAACGCTGATTTTACCTTTCTGGCAAACATTAGATCAGCTGGTGATATGTTTGATGGTGTACTAGGATGTGGTGTGATCCTATAAACTTGCAAGAATTGTTGCAAAGCTTTTTCTGTTGGTGTTCCAATGGATTTCTTTAACGCTCGTTTTAGCGTGTCCACGAACCTTTCCGCAAGGCCGTTCGACCTTGGATGATACGGCGGAGTCGTGATGTGCTTCACTCGGAACGTGTCGCAAAATTCCTTAAACTCTGCGGATGTGGACTGCGTTCCGTTGTCAGTGACCAGTGTGTCTGGTACACCGAATCTTGCAAACAACTCGTGTAGGAACCCTATTGAGTTGTTCGTTGTTGGATTCCTGCAACGCATTACCTCCGGCCATTTTGTGTAACTATCCACTACAATTAAATAATAGTTTTCTCCTACTGGACCAGCGAAGTCCATGTGGATTCTCGACCATGGTTGGTCGGTTTTCGGCCAAGGTTTGTGTACTATAGGTGGGGATTTTGCTGCTAACTGGCATCCTTTACATTTATTTATTGTTGCTGCTATGTCAGTGTCCATGTTACGCCAGTACACGTAGCTTCTCATTAACGACTTCATTCGATTTATCCTCGGATGTCCCGTATGGAAATCTCTTAACATCCTATTCTGCAATGTTTTGGGTATTACCACTCTCTCACTGTACAGTAACACATCGTTACATATGGAGAAAACTTCCTGCACCTTTGTGTCCGTTATAATTTTCGCTTTTATGTCCTTTATGTATTCGTCTTTCTCGGCTTCCCTTTTAATGCCCGACAAAGTTACGGGTAGTTCCTTAATGATGTTTGCTACCATATTTTTTACTTCAACATTTGTCCGAATTGCTGCAATGACTGATTCTTCCAGATTGTGTTTCTGTGGTATCAGTCTTGACAGTCCATCCGCATGGCAAATCTTTTTTGATGCTAGATGTTGTAGCTGGAAATCGTAATTAAGTAAGATTGTACCCCAGCGCAGCAATCTATTTGCGGTGTATACCGGCAATCCTTTTTTTGATCCATAGATCGTGACTAACGGTTTATGGTCGGTTTCAAGTAAGAATTGTCTACCATATAAATATCGGTGAAATTTAGTCACGGAAAAGATTATGCTCAATGCTTCTTTTTCGATTTGTGAATATGCCCTCTCGGCTGGTATCAGCGTTCTCGAAGCGTGCGCTATTGGTTTTCTAGACCCATCCGGCATAATATGTTGAATGCATGCTCCTAAGCCGTAGGAACTAGCGTCACTAGCGACGACTATTTTTAATTTTGTGTCAAAGTGCGTTAAGAATAATTCGGATGTTAGTGCGCTTTTTATTTTGTCAAAAGCGGTTTGACATTCTTGCGTCCAGTTCCAAGGTGTATCCTTTTTAAGCAGATTATTTAAGGGGGCTCGCAAGTTATGCATTCCTTCAATAAAAGATTGATAATAATTTGCGAGTCCTAAGAAACTCTGCAAGGTTGTTACGTTATCAGGTGCTGGCATATTTTTTATTGCCGCAGATCTGTCTGGGTCTGGACGTCGTCCATGTTTGTTTATTATGTGTCCAAGATACTTAATCTCGCTCATACAAAAGTCACATTTATTTTCTTTTACTTTAAAGCCGAATTCTTGTATTCGAGTAAATACTTGTTTCAAATTTCCTTATGTTCTTGTAGGGATTTGCTCCTGACAACAATGTCGTCCAGGTATGCACATGCGCACTCAATACCACTTAGCATGGTGTTCATCGCTTGCTGAAAAATGGCAGGCGCTACTTTGATGCCAAAGGGCAATCGGTTGTATTTGTATAATCCCTTATGCGTATTGATGCATAGTATTTTTGAGCAATTTTCCTCGACCGGTATTTGCAAATATGCATCGCTCAAGTCTATCTTGGAGAAGATATTACCACCATTTAACTTCGTGAATATTTCCTCTGGGCTTGGTAGAGGGTAATGGTGTTCTTTTAATAGGGAGTTGACCCCGGTCGAAAAATCTGCGCACACTCTAACTTCGTCATTCTTTTTCTTTACGTATACGGTGGGGGCTGCCCACTCGCTGTGTTCTATTTTTGATAGAATTCCTGTCTGTTCCAATCTATCTAATTCTTTATTAATCTTTTCCAACCCAGCGAACGGAACGTTTCGCTTTTTTCTAAAAATTGGGCTGGCGTTTTCTTTAAGTTCAAACGAGGCCTTGAATTTATTACAGCGACCTAAGTTAGTCGTGAATGCTTCAGGAAATAATTCTTTTAAATCGTCTTTTATATTTACTGTTGTTGGAGAAGAACATTCTATTTTTTTACAGAATGTATTGATTGGCCTATCCCATAGTCCAAATTTCTCAATTAAATCTATTCCAAACAGATTTTCACTATTTTTCAGTACGAATATTTTTAATTTCTTCGTAATCCCTTTTAATTTTATCGGAAGGACAACTTCTCCTTCAAATTTTTATACCACCACCAGTTACCGTCCGGGCTGATTTACTCGTTTTCATCATGGTTGGTTTTTTACCCAACTTTTTCCATGTATTCAGGTTTATAATAGAAATATCGGAGCCGGAGTCGAGTTGTAACTTTATTGGTGTTTTAAATATTTCCACTTTTACGTATTTTCGCCGACCTTTGTCTAATTTTGTATTTGATTTTGTTTGCTGTACTCTCTTTCTGGTGTAATCTTTATATCTGCAGCAATCGCTTTTGTGTCCCACCTTCTTACAAATGTAGCATTTTTTCTTCTTATAAGGACAATCTGATTCCCAATGCTTTTCTGCACATCTCTTACAGTTATATCTAGGAAGAGGCTTGTTATATTCTGTCCTATATTTATGGTTATTAGGATTGTAATATCCCGTTCCATTTCGATTGCTTTTCTTTGTAAAGTTCTTGGTTGGTGTGTATGGTTTTCTAACTTTTCTTACATATGCCACTCCGGATTCTTCTATATTTTTTGAATCCTTTTTTAGTGTAATGGCCCTTTCACAGTCCTCTGCTAGTTTCTGGAGGGTTAAATCTTGCTCAGATTCCAGCTTAGACAACACTGTCTGCGTATTTCTGCATTTTTCGTGGAAACTAACCCTTGTGCGAAGATTAGACATTTAAAATCTTCTACCGTTAGTTCCGCAAGCTTAAAATTATCGCAGTTTTTATTGACAACTGATGCGTATGTCAAATAATCTTGGTTGTCCATCTTTCTTAGATTCATGCACAGCCATCTTTTATGAAAAAGAGATATATTTGGATTAAATAATTCTTTTAATAATTTCACAGCTTCCATGAACTCTAATTCCGCAGTTTTTTTAGGTAATATGTAATCTATGAATTTGCTGTGTTCTGATGTACCCAATTTCCTGAGTAAGAGGCTCACTTTCTGGCTATTTGGCCAATTTTGGCTTTCCAGTTGAAAAACATCCTCGTATCTTGTATAGTATGCTTCAAAAGTCTTTCCTTCCTCCGGCACATAATTAAATGTGTCCATACTATTAAAGATAGTTGTATGGGAGAAATTAACACTGTCGACATTTTCTCGATTACTCTTTAGTAGTTCCAGTGTTTTAGCAAAACGTTCATTTTGTCTTTCCTCGTGGTCAGCTTGTGCCTGTAAAAATTGCATGAACATTTTTGATAAGTCTTCCATTTTTTTTTTTTTTTTTTTCGTGACGTTTTACTGTATTATCCGTTATCCAGTGACAACTTAAAAAAAAATCCTTTCCTTGAGCTTTAATTTCTAGCTATGGTATTTCCTTTTAGTACCGCCGCCAAACAAATTATTAATTAAAAGATTCCTTTAGTTGTTGTTTTGCTAACGGGGAGCAGTAATTAGAATCCACTGGTGAACTTTTTTTTTTCGTAGGTTACTTCCTTGCTTTTCGTAATACGAGTCTGACCTGTCGTTTTGCGACAGAACAAAATCCGCGTTTCGTTTGCAAGTTGGTCTTTTAGTAATACAAAACAGATTTATCGTTTAGCGACAAAACAAAAATTCACTTTTACATTCGTTTGCAAGTCGGATTCCCAGAAAACGGCGTAAATTGTCGCTTTTGCCACGTTCGAGTTTTTTTTTTTTTTTCACTTAAGTTGAAACTTTTCTTTAGCGTAAAATCCGTTTGCTCGTCAACACTTTGCATTGTACTTTTTTTTTTTAATAGTTCTTCGTCAAACTGTTATATTTGACGCTTCATATCTCGTCGCCAACTGTTGTGGTTGCAAGGTTGAACAATAATTAGTGAGGAATACAATGAAGACGCAAACAACAAGGAGAATGCAATAATAAGTGTATTAAAGAAAAGGTATAGTTACAGTATGTACAAATGAAGGTGTCGAGTCAGAGAGTCTTGGTGGGAGGACATGTACGCTCTTCGGCGTCACTTCCGGTGGCATTTAGGTAACACACACTAAGGCCAACCTAGGCTTGCCATTTATAGTGTAACGTTATTCGTATATGCAAATGAGTGGTTGCCACCACAACAATAACAAAATCAAGAGACTCATTAGTGTTCAAAGGAAAATCAGGAGAACAGCACCCGAATGAGCAAGAGAAGAATTGTCAGCAAAAAGACGAGCAAAAAGATCATCCTTATCCGTAGAAGATGAAATAATGTTAAGTCCATTACAAAGATGACGAATAACAGACTTGCTACTATTAATACCACCATTGTAGATTCTCCAAAAATTACGAGAGCAACGAGTTACGAATCTTTTCAGAATAGTTCGACTTAGCCCCAGAGATTGCTGTCTTGCAGGCATTGCTAGCTCTTCTGTAAGATTGTCTAGAAGTCTCAAAACCACCCGGACGATACTGATTAAAGAAATTGTTACGATCGGGCAATGGCAGAAGCACACACAAATCAAAGCCATGGAGAAGAATGAGGTTTACATAATCTTTTAAACGTGTATAACATTGAACTTTTATGTTAAATTTTGATCATTTGTTATTCTTAAATTATTGACTTGTATTAACCTATTTATTTTTATTTAAAATCTTTTAAATTCTGTGATGAAATAAAAAAAATTCATATTTGCTATTTATCTTAAAAATAAGTAGATGATATAAAAACAAACATCCCAGACATTTGATTCGAAGCATGTCTTATTTTTATGATTATTCTTCAAACATTTGAAGCATATCTTATTTTTATGATTATTCTTCAAACATTTGAAGCATATCTTATTTTTATGATTATTCTTCAAAAATTTGAAGCATATTTTATTTTTATGATTATTCTTCAAACATTTGAAGCATGTCTTATTTTTATGATTATTCTTCAAACATTTGAAGCATATCTTATTTTTAAGATTATTCTTCAAACATTTGAAGCATGTCTTATTTTTATGATTATTCTTCAAACATTTGAAGCATATCTTATTTTCATGATTATTCTTCAAACATTTGAAGCATATCTTATTTTTATGATTATTCTTCAAACATTTGAAGCATGTCTTATTTTTATGATTATTCTTCAAATATTTGAAGCATATCTTATTTTTATGATTATTCTTCAAACATTTTCTCTTCTCACTCGATCTCTCACCTAATATGAGTGTAAAAAAATGTTTTAGCTTTGATTTGAAAAAAATGTTTAAATACAAACCAAAATCAAAAGTCGGAAATAAAAAAAAGAAAACAATATTGTTTATCTCTTAATCTCTCAACGAAATCAATAATACACGTTTTGCAATATAATATCCCTAGAGCTCTCGCCAAATTTCCAAAAAAGTACATAAAATATGTCTGTACCTTCCTGTAATATATATCATGGACAACGTATATGCATCGCTGATAAACAGACGTTTATACAAGGTGAATTTTGGTAAGTTCTCTAGTTATTTATCTGTTTCCGTATTGATGAGACGGGGTGCACTTATTATCATTGGGATGGTTATGGTTTTCATGTACCACATTCTATATTCTATCTCTATATCTGAATGGTTATTTTTAATTTGACTGTCAGTCTGTATTGTGAAATCCCATAAAATGGCTATGGCAGTGACATGCGCATAGTTATGTTCATGCTATTCGGTTGTTATTTTCTCATAAACTGGCATATTAACCAGTGGATATATTATGAAACAACGATTATGACCGACGGAGATTGTGCACCTTGGAGCGCATTAGTATGCATCTTGGTGAGGATGCTGGACCCTACGTAGAAATAAGTAGAGATCTAAGGCTAGTACATATCTTCGACTGTCCAAACATTGGCCAGAGTTGGCGACGAAATGTCTGGAAAAAGCGTGTTGGTTGTCAATTGTAATTATCCCCTCCCAAGGAGTCGCTTGCCAGATACCGTCCTCGGAATTTGGTAATGATCCCTTAATCATGCATAGGCTGATAACAGGTCAGCTCTTGGGAGGTCGAGAACCCTTTTGATAAAGACAAAGAAGGCGAAAAATCGTTTTTGTCATGATAAGCAATGAAAGCTAAAACAGAAAACTCTGTTTATCTGAATCGTTGACAGGAGCCACCACGAACCCTACCAACCCGAAAGAGGAAGAAAGACACAGAGAAAGGAGCGGGAGAGAGAGAGAGAGAAAGTAAATCAGTATATACAACACCACCCCCTCCCGAGAGAGGAAGAAAGACCTAAGGAGAAAGTAGGGGTGCTACAATATGCTTTTTGGGAAGAGAAAGGATTTTTGTTTTGATTAGACGAGCAGTGAAAATTGGGATCGCGGCCTGGACGGTCGTCTTAGCCGGAGCTCAGACTCGAGCGGCCACCAAGCGGGAGGTCGCGCGAAAGGCCTCTCGTTTGGATCACGTTGCCCATGGTATCCCCCCACCGTTTTAAGTAGACAAGATTAGTTCAACTTACGATTTTATTAAGAACTTGCGATCGTAAATGGGTTCTCGCGCACAGAGAGAGAAGACGAAATACTTTAGCTAAAATACATTTTATCAAAACAATAGACTTTCAGTTTCAAGTGTAAACCCCATTCTTTCCTTTAATTGTTAATAATTATTTGATACCAAAAGAAACCGCTGAGTTGTTTGAATTATTCCTATTGTCGATTTGTTCTGCTTATGTAACATTGCCTTCACAGAATCACGAAATCATTATCATCGCCGTCATCACGACCTTGGAGGAAATTCGACACATCTCTTTTTTACAGCCACTATTGACGATCATCGGCCAAAAGAGGGTGTTCACAGTCTGGAAAGATTTCTGCGCAGAGAACCAGACGTGTGAGCACAGAGATAGACACACGAGTGGACCACCTATGTTACAAGTGGTTCAGTCACACCGGATCAGAGTGAGGTATCTGTTTTATTCGGCACCGCGACCGGGATATCAAACACCTGTGTGTGAGTAGCCGACAACGATACCCACGGGGTCAGAAAGAAGCGTGTGGGGTCTTGTTCTGTTATAATATTGGCCAAGTTCTATCGTGTCTAATTTTGTATTAAGAAGAGATAATCCTGCGCAACCCGAGATTAAGTGATTTAGTGTAGTTTATCATTAATAACCTTCTCAACAATATTATTCTCAACAATATCTTTCTCAACAATATCTTTCTCAACAATATTCTTCTCAACAATATCCTTCTCAACAATATTCTTCTCAACCATATCTTTCTCAACAATATTCTTCTCAAGCATATCTTTCTCAACAATATCCTTCTAACAATATTTTTCTCAACAATATTCTTCTCGGCAATATCCTACTCAACAATATCCTTCTCAACCATATCCTTCTCAACAATATTCTTCTCAACAATATAAATATTTCGGACCATATGTATTGCTCTGGTGTATACCTGATAGTTTTTTGTATACGGACATTGATCATTCCCAGGAATGATGCAACCATCTATTCCGGCTTTCTTGAGTCTTGAACGAGGGAAAACAACAAGAGCTAATCCCGCACAACATGAGATTAAGTGATTAAGTGTAGTTTATCAACAATATCTTTCTCGACAATATCTTTCTCGACAATATCCTTGATCATGCCCGGGGATGATGTAACCATTCGTTCCGACTTTTTTGAGTCTTCAACTACGTAAACCCGGTGGTGTTCTCTGGAGTCTGAGTGACAACAAGTCTCCCCAAATTTAGAATTTTTTATGCCGTCAATTCTCCATTTGATTCCAATTTCTCATAGTTTTTTTCCAGTTTGTTTCGAAAATGTTCCTAGTACTCCTGAGATTATTGTTATTACAATAGCTTTCTTCATGTGTCATATCCCTTTAGCTACCTAGTAATCTCGATGTATTTGCTTAGCTTTTCTATCTCCTTCATCCGTACTCTGTGACTTGCTGGGGCGACGAAATTTACGATTTGTGAGTTTCCGTTCCTTCTTGTTCAATATTACCAAGTTCGTACTTCTTACTTTGATGAATTTGCTCATTGGTATTTCCATGTCTAAGAAAATGTTATGATTTTCATTGTTAGGCCTTCATGCAGTCTAGTTAAGTCGAGAAATGGAAAACGAATGAAATATACAACAAATAACTTTTACTAAAAGCATTAAAATTAATTTTCTACCGACCTGTATAGTTTTAAAGTTCTAAAACTGTTTGTAAATTTTGTGATTTCAAAATTTGTTACGTTACTTTCACGTAGCCAAACACAATCCAATAAAAATGGAGGTCGATTTTTTTAGGTTGTTGTTAATTTGAGGAAAAAAAGATATTAAAAACGGCTTACTCTAATCCGAGTGACAATGTCCCCGGACTTGGGGTTAGCACCTTTTTACTTCCTTTTAGGCCTGAAATTAGCGACAATCGCCAGCAAAAATAGACCGCCGCTTTTGCTTGCTACGTGCTTGGCTGAGTAGAAAATTTAATTTTAATGCGTTTGATTAAAGTTATTTATTGTATATTTTTGTTTATTTTCGATTTCTTGACTTTTAACAATACTGCATGATTGCCTATTGTTCATTAATGGCTCCGGATTGTGTCTGTGCTATTTGTCTGCATGTTCTAAATGCAGTCGTTTGCTCAGTTCGCAGTGGATAACTTTCCCGACCAATTCATATATTTTCTATATTCCTTTTGGGCTAGAAATTGTTCCTAGTGCTCCTACAATTATTGCTATTACATCTCTCTGGCAAGTTCCTAGTATTTACTTATTGTGTCTACCCTCTAGAAGTCGCATATATTGGATAGTCGCGTTTATAGATTCTAGTTTATTTTCCACCTGAGTGAAATGAATAGTAAGACAATTTATACGGACCAATGATATAGTTTATCCCATTCGTTCTCTTTTTCACTCGCATTTTCTATTCTCTTGCCCCCTTATATATCTTCATCCAATCTCTCCCCCTCTCTATACTTCTCATCCTTTCTCTATTTACCATATCTCCCTCCCCTTCCATTTCAACCTTTCTCGCTCTTTCTTCTCAAAATCAATCGTCCTTAAAATATATATAGTTTTAGCTGCGTCAAAGAATCTCTATTAGAAGCTAAGTCTGTCGATCTATAAAAGTGTAAAATAGCATTTTAGGTGATCTGATAAGTTTTAATTTAAAAAACAACATTTTCGTTCTATAGTTTGAAATAGTTCGTTTATCCGTTACGCTTAAGTTTGAAATAGCATTTTTAGATGTGTCTACGCATCTATTTAAGAGGTTATGTCCGTCCATTGGTTGGTTGGTCTGTCTGTAATGCTTAACAGTATTTCCTCGGTAAACGCCCAGATTGAATGGACGCATCTTAAGAATATATGTTGGGTCTTTCCTAGAAGAACCCCGCCACTAATAGCAAAAATGAGTTTTGCAAAAAAATTTTAAAAATCGCCGCTAGTCATGCGCGTACACACCATTGCCCTACATTTATGAGTCCTGTCTTGATATGGGTTGGGTTAGAGTTAGGGTTGGGTAAGGGTTAGGGTTGGGTTAGGGTTAGGGTTAGGGTTAGGGTTGGGTAGGGGTTAGGGTTGGGTTACGGTTAGGGTTAGGGTTGGGTAGGGTTAGGGTTGGGTTAGGGTTAGGGTTAGGGTTAGAGTTAGCGTTATTCTGTACAAAATGCAAAATATACGCCATGCGCGCACATCACATTGACCTACTTTTATAAGTGCTCTCTAAACAGGATGGTTAAAGGTAAAAGTTAAGTTATCCTTGCGTTAGGGTTAGGGTAAGGGTTAAGTTGGGATAAGATTATATTAGAATTTGGGTTAAGTTAAGTAAAGCTTAGAGTTAGAAGTAGGATAATGGTTAGTTTAAGTGTTAGGTTCTAGAAGACGCATAATAAACGACACTGGAGAACGCATGAAACAGTTTTTCATGGTAAACAACTGATGGTCCCTTAACATAGTGTTAGAAACAAACTAATATAATAACTGTAAAAAATAAATTGACTTACATAAGTGATTTTCCACGTAAAGACTTGGGACTATAAGTTGTTTTTTTGTTGTTTTTTTTAAATATAGTTTTAATGGTTGAGAAACTTCCGAGACTATAATATATATATATATATATATATATATATATATATATATATATATATTTAAATGTTGAATGAAATTAACGATAATTGAATTATTGTTTAATAATCTATCGTGATAATATAAAGCTCAATATATTGAATAGAGCAATCAATTTTAGAGATGAAAGATAAGAATAAAAAATTGTAAAGATACAATATTTATTAGAACATCAAAAGTTCAGAGCAAGGAGCTTCATATCCTTAATCCATGGATTTTCAAAGATAAACTCTTCTCATCAGAGGATAGGGAATCTTAGAAAATCCATGGATTAAGGATATGAAGCTCCTTGCTCTGAACTTTTGATGTTCTAATAAATATTGTATCTTTACAATTTTTTATTCTCATCTTTCATCTCTAATATATATATATATATATATATATATATATATATATATATATATATAATGGATAATAAGGAAGGCGATCTTTTATGCAAATACACAATTACATGAATAGATTCAATCATTTTCAGTAAGCAATAAAAGGTTTTTGACTACAACACAAAATTTGTCTGTTTTTTCATGACGATGGTATTTTGGGGGTTATAGGATCCTCTACAAAATATTCCGTCTGTTTTCGTTAATTTCAATAACGAGGCTATTGTTCCTTTCGTCATGATAATTTCTAGTTCACCATATCTATTTCTGTCCAGATTTGCACGCTAAAACAGTACACCTCCTCAAAGCAAACCCAATTGCGTCACTACATGGACTCTTGCCGACACAATCAATAGTGATAATAGTGGTAACAGAGATCGTCTCTATGACCAAGCCAGAGGAAGTCTTTTGAAACGCATGAATTCTGTACTTACTATAAATACATACTATTGTTAACCCTACCTTCAGGTTGTCTTATTTCTTGTCGGCATTTTAGGTCACAACAACAACAACAACAAACACAACAACAAAAAGAACAACAACAGAAAGAACACATTTGTCTACTTTAAAATTTTGAATTTTTATTTTAATCTGATTTACGACAATTTCGGTAGAATTTTTCACGTATGCAAAATCTACTGAGAACGATTTTCCGAACCTATTAAATGCATACTGTTGCGAAATCCCATGTAAGACAAACCGATTCGTCATGGGTTAACTCTATATTCGCTTACCCCTACACACCCTGCGGAACTTTGTTCGCTAAATAAACCGTTTTAGTGTCTTCAATTGCCTGCCATTCATCTGTTCCAATTGTGTGGAGGACATGCCGACGGCGAAACGTGATTCGCACGCGAAGCACATTGCGTTTCTCTTCTTTTCTTTTTCTTCTTTTTCGTTTCTCAACTCCAACAAATTAAATTTATTATTCCTTTTCGAATTTTACATTTTCTTATTCACCCCCACACCACACCCCACGTTTCTTCTTTGTGAAAGTCTTTCTGTCCTTTTTAAACAATCTTTTATTAAATATCTATTTTTCTTCTTTTTATTATATTTGTTGTTGATAAGGAAGGAAATGTATTTATTTCATTTAATTTTAATTGATTTCGCAATCTTAGAAACGGCCAAGAATCTAAAACAGAACAGGTGTCCGTCGGTGAGTCTATCAGTCTTATAAGTCTGAAAAAGTATTTTCGTCAGTTGGTCATGCTTAAATCAAGAATAACATTTTTGTCTATCTGTCACGCATTTTTGAAATAGCATTTTCGCTTACCTGTCACGCTTAAGTCTAAAATAGCTTTTTAATTTATCTTTCACGCTTAAGTTTTAAACATCATTTTTCTTTGTCTGTCGCGTTCAAGTTTGAAATATTATTTTCGTCTGTCTGTCACGCTTAAGTTTGAAATAACATTTCCGTTGGTCTGTCACGCTTAAGTTTAAAATAGTATTTTCTTCGGTCTGTCATACTTAAGTTTAAAATAGCAGTTTCGTCGGTCTGTCACACGTAAGTTTAAAACAGTATTTTTGTTGATCTGTCACGCTTAAGTTTAAAATAGAATTTTCGTTGTTCTGTCACGCTTAAGTTTAAAATAGCATTTTCGTTGGTCTGTCACACGTAAGTTTAAAACATCATTTTTGTTGGTCTGTCACGCTTAAGTTTAAAATAGTATTGTCGTTGTTCTGTCACGCTTAAGTTTAAAATAGCATTTTTGTTGGTCTGTCACACGTAAGTTTAAAACAGCATTTTTGTTGGTCTGTCACGCTTAAGTTTAAAATAGCATTTTCGTTGGTCTGCCAAAAATAAGTTTAAAACAGCATTTTCGTTGGTCTGTCACGCTTAAGTTTAAAATAGCATTTTCGTTGGTCTGTCACACGTAAGTTTAAAAACGCATTTTTGTTGGTCTGTCACGCTTAAGTTTAAAATAGCATTTTCGATGGTCTGTCACGCTTAAGTTTAAAATAGCATTTTCGTTGTTCTGTCACACGTAAGTTTAAAACAGCATTTTTGTTGGTCTGTCACACGTAAGTTTAAAACAGCATTTTCATTGTTCTGTCACGCTTAAGTTTTAAATAGCATTTTCGTTGTTCTGTCACGCTTAAGTTTTAAATAGCATTTTTGTTGGTCTGTATCACGTAAGTTTAAAACAGCATTTTCGTTGATCTGTCACGCTTAAGTTTAAAATAGCATTTTCGTCGGTCTGTCACACTTAAGTTTAAAATAGCATTTTCGTTGTTCTGTCACGCTTAAGTTTAAAATAGCATTTTCCTCGGTCTGTCACACTTAAGTTTAAAATAGCATTTTCGTTGGTCTGTCACACTTAAGTTTAAAATAGCATTTTCGTCGGTCTGTCACACTTAAGTTTAAAATAGCATTTTCGTTGGTCTGTCACGCTTAAGTTTGAAATAGCATTTTCGTCGGTCTGTCACACTTAAGTTTAAAATAGCATTTACGTTGGTCTGTCACGCTTCAATTTAAAAACGCGCAGATTTAATGGATGCATCTTCAGAAAATTCGCATTTGCTAAATTTCATTTCATCTTGAAATAGAAATTAATTCGTCTCCTTTCATTGCATTTAATCTTAATTAATTTGCCATTTTTGTTTTTTTCTTAACAATGGTTGATTACTCTAAAGCGAGCAAAGACACACGAATCGATACTCACTAACACACCGACTCTCATGCATTCTAACCATTGCTTTACTATACTCATTGGCATCGAATATCGATGGGTTACCCTAAGATTTTTTTTTACTGGTTCCTCACTTGACAACGACGACAATATATACGTAATTTATTGGCTTTTATTAGCAAATAATAGTTTGACACTGTTTAGACGATGTAATCTAATTGATATAAATGTGCCCAGGCATCTTGAGCCAATACGCCTGCATGCCTCATTCCTAACAATCGCATAAAAGACCTAACGACAACATAAAGCATAATACTTTCTGATGGAATCGACAAACAACAGTACGCGACCTTGTACGACGATATCATTGTGTTGATCTATCCTGAAAAAGGCTTCCTCCATCAACAACTATATATATATATATATATATATATAT
This sequence comes from Sepiola atlantica, assembly GCA_963556195.1. Taxonomy (NCBI): domain Eukaryota; kingdom Metazoa; phylum Mollusca; class Cephalopoda; order Sepiida; family Sepiolidae; genus Sepiola; species Sepiola atlantica. The sequence continues at coordinate 11,314,880 of OY744520.1, forward strand.
ATATATATATATATATATATATATATATATATATATATAGAGAGAGAGAGAGAGAGAGAGAGAGAGAGATAGAAGAAAAAAGAGTGATAAATATGCGACGATTGTCAAAATTTATTTCAAATTTCAATTATTCAATGCAAGGTGTATTCTGTAATAAACTAGTGTTTATTATTCTTTCCTTAAGCCAAGGATTGTCAAAGATCGAGATCTTATCATCAGAGGAGAAATACAGATAGATAAGTTGGCTGTAGAAAAAGTCAAAGTTCAAATATTTAAAAAATATTATTAAAATGTAGTGAAAGAAAAGTTCAGTAAAAAAGATATGTTGTTTGTCCGGGTGGTAAATGTCCGTTAATTAAGTCTGTCGGATTTTAAAAACTTGGACCTACATAGTATTTAAGCTAACAAATCAAACCTAGATTCTGTCAGTTTTCATTTGTTATTTTCGTACTATGTTATTAACAATTACATTGTTAAAGATGATTACATTGGAGGCATTACCCGTTTAGAGAAAAAGAGAGAGAGGGAGAGGGATTTTGACAGTTATTTTGTAAAAGTAAACATCTGTAATCAACAAAGAACCAATTTAGCTGATTTATAAATAGTTTTTACAAATAGTTTTATATTACAATGTAAGGAAAAATTCAGTTTGACTTTTTACTTTTCATAACACTTCGTAATTACGACATTATCTTATTACAAATGATATATATATATGTATATATATATATTTATATATATATATATATTTATATATATATTTATATATATATATATATATTTATATATATATATTTATATATGTGTATATATTAATATATATTTATATATATATTTATATTTATATATATATATTTATATATATATATATATATATATGATAGTTTTATTTACACAGACATGTACAAAATCTGCGACACTGGCATGTCGATGTTATCGATCAACAGTTACTATAAACTGAGATCTCATCAGGCAGAGTTAGAATCCGATCTTAACCTCAGATCATATTTGGAGAGAATGAAGTGGAGGGGTAGAGACAGAGAAGAAGAAGGAAAGAAATTTAACATTTCAAAAATTAAAGGCGTTAAAAAATTAAAATTAAAATTAAAAATTAAAAAATCTAAAAATCTAAGGTCTAGAATCTGAAACAGACAGGGCAAATAAATAAATAAATAAATAAATAAATAAAAAAAATAAGAATATATGGTGGAAAGAGGAACAAATAATGATGAGGGGAGAGACACATAGAGGAAAAAAAGAAAAAGAAGAAGAAGAAGGAGAGAGAGAGGGCGTCTGTTGATTTAGGTCGGGAGGGAAGGAGGGGGGTAGTAGACATGCACGAATTAGGTGTCAAAAAACCGTCGAGTTTATAAATGTCTTTTTCCAAGTGAACTGTAGTATGCGTGCGTGCAAACTGGGCTGATTGTTATATTGGTTGGGGCGGTGATAAAATGTGTCTCGGTTCCGGGTTTATATTGTCTTTATAATTTGTCTGGAGTTAATTTGAATAAATAAGTATATTCGTTAAATGTAACAGGAATAGTAGTAGTAGTAATAATAATAATAATAATAATAATAATAATAATAATAATAATAATAATAATAATAATAATAATAATAATAATAATAATAATAATAATAATAGTAGATACCATTAATAATTTGGGTGAAATAATGAAAATAATAATAAATGAAGTATAATAAAAATACTAAAAAATACCAAAAAATATTAAAAAATATAACTAAAAGAATGACTGGAAAATGCTGGCGTTATTAATTATTAATAATAATAGTAATAATAATAATAATAATAATAATAATAATAATAATAATAATAATAATAATAATAATAATAATAATAAAAATAATAATAATAATGGTAATAATAATAATAATAAAAATAATAATAGTGGTCAATAATATTTTAGAGTTTATAAAAATAATAGTTTAGGAAAGAAATAGAATAATTAAGGAATATTAGGAATCCTAGGGGGTAGTGATTATCATAATAATATTAAATAATGATAATGATAAGATAATGTTTGCCGATATTATGATATGGGTTAATGGTTGCAATAATGCTGATCATATAAAAATAGTGGTTTAACAGACAACAGTAATCAGAGTGGTAATCCCAGAAATCTTAACAATAGTAGTGATGATTGTGAAAAATTATAGAAGTAGTCATAATGGTGGCAATAACAGTAGTAGTAGTAATAATAATAATAAAAATAGATACCACTAATAATTGAGGTGAAATAATGAAAATAATAATAAATGAAGTATAATAAAAATACTAAAAAATACTAAAAAATATTAAAAAATATTAAAAATATATAACTAAAAGAATAACTGGAAAATGCTGGCGTTATTAATTATTAATAATAATAGTAATAATAATAATAATAATAATAATAATAATAATAATAATAATGATAATAATAATAATGGTAATGATAATAATAATAAAAATAATAGTTTAGGAAAGAAATAGAATAATTAAGGAATATTAGGAATCCTAGGGGGTAGTGATTATCATAATAATATTAGATAATGATAAGATAATGTTTGCCGATATTATGGTATGGGTTAATGGTTGCAATAATGCTGATCATATAAAAATAGTGGTTTAACGGACAACAGTAATCAGAGTGGTAATCCCAGTAATCTTAACAATAGTAATGATGATAGTGAAAAATTATAGAAGTAGTCATAATGGTGGCAATAACAACAATAATAATAATAATAATAATAATAATAATAATAATAATAATAATAATAATAATAATAATAATAATAATAATGATAATAAAGATAATAAAAATGGCAGTGGAGGCAAAAGTAAGGTAACGGTAAAACATGGCAATATTATTAATAATAGTGCTACTGTTAATTTCATTGCTGCAAATAACAATAACTATGATAGTAACGTCGAACATGGTGTCACCACTGATAACAATAATTATCTTGATAAAAAGTACAGAAATGAAAAAAAGGAAAAAATGAAAAAATGAAAAAAATGAAAAAATGAAAAAATGAAAAAAATGAAAAAAATGAAAAAAAATGAAAAAAAATGAAAAAAAAATGAAAAAAAATGAAAAAAAAATGAAAAAAAAATGAAAAAAAAAAAAAAAAAAAAAAAAATGAAAAAATGAAAAAATGAAAAGAATGAAGAAAATGATTCAATGACAAATAGTTAAGTTTAAGATATTAATAATAGTAGTAATAAATAATTGATAATGATAATCTAAAAAATATATAATCTAAAAAATAATCTAAGAAATATAGAAATATTAATCAAAGAATGGATAAGCATAAAAGGGGGGTATTTAAGAGTAAAGAAAAATACAGAAGATGACCATTAGTGTTAATCGTTGTGGGTATGATAATAATAATAATAATAATAATAATAATAATAATAATGATAATAATAATAATAATAATAACAACAATAATAATACCAACCAATACTACCGCTTACAGTACTACTACAAATAATACTACAAACAAAAAAGCTACTACTAATAGAGATAAAAATAATAATAATTAATAAAGGTATAAGATGATAGTTGTGTTGACAAAATTTTCAGTTGGTGGGGAGGTGGTTTTTTTTTATTTTTTTATTTTTAAAAAATTTTTTTTTTATATATAATAGCAGCCTAAGGGGTTATTAGTGGATTACTAAGAAGGTGTAATCTGTTATGCCTACAGTTAATTGATGTTTCTTGTTTTTTGTTTAGAAGTTTGCCCCTATCGCTGAATTTAATTATTTCAAGTTTTTCTGTTAGGCAAAGGTAGCAAGGTGAGTTTAGGGAACCACAGGTGCTAGTTCTTCTAATTGTGTTCCAAGTTACTGTTGGTGATAGGTTATTGTTGTATAGTTCCCAGTAATATATAGAAAGTGAGGTTCTTTTTTGATATGTAGGGTTATTAAAAGAACACTTATGTCCAGTATATCTTTCTTTGAAGGTATTACCAGCCATACCTATGTAGAATTTTTTCAGGGTTGGGTTTTCTTTAGTAGAGATGGTTGCTTGATATACTGATTGGGTTATTTGGCAATTATGTTGTAATGGGCATTCTTTTTTGTTTGTGCAGTTACAGGCCTTGGTATTTGCTGTTTTAGTTGCGGTAGTTTTTTCATTTAGAATTTTGTTGTTATGTTTTTTTATTATTTTTTCTAAATTTTCACCACAGCTATAGCTTAATTTGAGGGTGTTTTTATTAAAGATTTTGTGCAGTATATTGTTGGGAGGGAAGTGTAGATTGATTAAGTCTAAGAATCTTTTACCGAGTTTGGTTTTAACCATGTTGTTATATGGGGGTGTGAACCAGATAATTTTTCTACCCCTATTTTTGCGTCTGTTGTTGGGAGGTGTAGGTTTGGTGAATTTAATTTGGGTGTTTTTGTATCCACTTTGCTTTAACGCTTTATTGTAAAAGTCCTTGTGTTTGTTAAAAATTTCTTCATTAGAGGAGTTATCACTAATTCTTTTTTCGATTGATCTGGGGATGTGTTTAATAATGGTTTTTGGGTGGTTAGAGAGTGGGTGGACATAGATCGGGTTGGCATTGTCTTTAGTATACGGTTCATAAGTTTCTTTATCTAAGTTAAATGTTACGTCTAGAAAATTAACTATTTTAATGTTAGATGTTATTTCTACTTTGAGATCTAATCTTTTCATTTCTCTAAGGATAATTTTTTTTACTCTTTCACATTTTTGTCCATTTGAGTTCTTTACTATTAGTAATCCGTCATCCCTATATTGGCCTATATCTTCAATGCTAATGTTTTTTGTGAGATTATATAGTATGTAAAGACCAACCAGATCAGTGACTTCTGCTGAGTCCAGGGAACCCATAGAAACATCAAAAGATCCAAATTGATTACTTTTAGTCCATTGTTCATGTTTACAGATTAGTACTGTATTTCTGCATTTTCGAATTATATTGATTTCATCTACAGAAATATCAGATAGAAGTGTGGCAAAATCGATAACGTTTTCAAAGAGTTCTTTAGAAATAGATGGGTAGTAGTTAATAATATCAAACTGGATGAATGAGCAATCAGTTTTATTTACTATTTTAAGGAACCAGTTTATTGTATCTGCAGTGTTTATCCATTGATTAAGTTTATAGAATGTTTTTATCTGCTTATTTATTCTTTCTAAAAATTTTTTACTAATTTTCCCTATTTCCTGTCTTGTGGGGTTAATAAGTCTAGTGGTTGGTTTAGTTTGGATTAGATCGGATTCTAACTCTGCCTGATGAGATCTCAGTTTATAGTAACTGTTGATCGATAACATCGACATGCCAGTGTCGCAGATTTTGTACATGTCTGTGTAAATAAAACTATCATATATAAAGCTCTATTTTGATATTGAGCACTTTTTATAAACCCGGTTAAAATTCTCTGGATTACCACCCTGTGGATATTTTTCACCTGGATTATTACCATTATTATATATATATATATATATATATATATATTTGTGTTATAGTGGAATAATTCCAGGAGGAAATCCGGGTATGAGAGCTCAATGTAGTAAACAGAGCAATAATAAAATATAATAACACGAAATCACATAATTGTCGATGCAATAATTTATTTCAACCGTTCGGTTTTTTCAAGCATCACTCAGACAATTACATTTAAAAATGTAATTGTCTGAGTGATGCTTGAAAAAACCGAACGGTTGAAATAAATTATTGCATCGACAATTATGTGATTTCGTGTTATTATATTTTATATATATATATATATATATATATATATATATATATATATATATATATATATATATATATAATTAACTTGTTACAAATATCCAGGGGGTATGAATCCGAAGGAAGTTGAAACCGGGTTTATGAGAGTGCTCAATGAAAATTCAGAGCAATATATATATATTTTGTTGATTTTATTCCATTAGTTGCGACAAAACAAGTTCTGTTTCGTTGACGCTTGCAAATATTGAATGCTATTTGCAAGCGTCAACGAAACAGAACTTGTTTTGTCGCAACTAATGGAATAAAATCAACAACAAATATATATATATATATATATATATATATATATATAAATAGCGAGAGAGAGAGAGAGAGAGAGAGAGAGAGAGAGACAGACAGACAGACAGACAGACAGACAGACAGACAGACATAGAGACAGACTGACAGACAGACAGATATACCAACGGAACCGTGATTTCTACGTTCGTTTTCTTATCACGAAAATTTTTCTTTTCACATTACAGATCAACAAAAAACGCACGTAAAATAATTCTGATATGTTGTAAGCGGCCTTCAGTTTCGGAACCCGATCTAAAAAGCGTTAGACGTTTAGGATCTTTCAATACAGAAATATCTACATGACGCTATATCGATAAATAAATAGATGAACAGCTAATGCGAGAGAGAGAGAGAGAGAGAGAGAGAGAAAGAAATACAGAAACAGAGACATAGAGACAGCGAGATAGATAGATAGATAGATAGAGAGAGAGAGAGAGAGAGAGAGAGAGATAGAGAAAGAAAGAAAGAGAGAGATAGAGAGAGAGAGAGAGGGAGAGAGAGAGCAATAAAGATATACAGAAACAGAGACAGAGAGACAGCGAGATAGATAGATAGATAGAGAGAAAGAAAGAGAGAGATAGATAGATAGAGAGAGAGAGAGAGAGAGAGAGGGGGATAGAGAAATAGAGAGATATATGATTACTATGTTCATTTTCTTATTACGAATTCTTACATTACAGATAAACAAACAAAACATACACGTAGGTAATTCGTAATAGCAACATTTATATAATTTTGCGTCTGTTACTTATTGTTTAAGTCTTATTTAAAAATTTTAAACCCCACTTTCCCGACCCAACCTTGGGTCACATCTTACTTGTGGGAGTAAGATAAAAACTGGTCTTGTGCCTAACTCCTGGAGAGTAGTAAATCAATACTCGCCTAAGAAGACTCTGCCGTCGTAATGTGTACATTCGTTTCAAAGCAGAATTAACCCCCGTAACTGCTTACCTCTATTGATCTGTCTACCACTAAACATCGATAGCCGTGTATGTTTGCTTGAAAATAGCAACAGAAAACGTAACTTGGATTTTTCAAATATTTATGACACATACTGACTCACCTGGTCACGGGTTCTCTTGTATAGCTTAAAAATAAATATTTATTTTCGTATTATACGCAGTATTTGCATACGTAATCTCTCTCTCTCTCCCATTCTGTTTGGTGACTGAAGACGTTGCATATGTCACATTGACGACTATAGTTTGATACTTAAGCTTCTCAATGTGTTGTATATGAAACTATATTTGCATACACGATGTTTGTTTGAGTGTATGTATGGATGCCCAGAAGGTAATTTCGGTAATTTAAAAACAGACACGATTTCCGCCTCCATTCCGTCCCCTCTTGCCTCTAACGAAATTATATTCTCCTTGAGGAAAAGTTATTCTGAAGAAAAATATTTCACATATAAAAAGACAAATATAGAAAAGTGGTTTCCATTATGAATTCATGGCGACGACAGTTCTTGCATAGAGATGAAGTTAATGCGTGCCTACAATATTACTCCCCCCTCTCTCTCTCTCTCTGTCTCTCTCTCTCTCTCTATATATATATATATATATACATACACATCCTTCTCTCTCTATCTTTTTCTCGCTGTCTCTAACTGTTAACTTCTAAAAGAAACAGCATAACATCCATACAAAAACACATTGATTATATAAGATTATTTTTATTTACACAGACATGTACAAAATCCGCGACACTGGTTCTGTCCAATCTTCAGTGTATGAACTAATTCTCAACGGTCGGTGGGCGCGAACCCCGATCACAAATATATATATATATATATATATATATATATATATATATATATATATATATATATATATATATATATATATATATATATATATATATATATATATATATATATATATATATATATATATATATATATATATATATATATATATATATATATATATATATATATATATATATATATGTATATATATGTATATATATGTATATGTATGTATATGTATATATATGTATATATATATATATATATATATATATATATATATATATATATATATATATATATATATATACATATATACATACATACATATACATATATATATATATATATATATATATATATATATATATATACATATACATATATATATATATATATATATATACATATACATATACATATACATATACATATACATATACATATACATATATATATATATATATATATATATATATATATATATATATATATGTATATGTATATGTATATGTATATATATATATATATATATATATATATGTATATATATATATATATATATATATATATATATATATATATGTATATGTATGTATGTATATATGTATATATATATATATATATATATATATATATATATATATATATATATATATATGCCTCATTTTACTTTAGCTTGTGTCTAGTTGTTAAATTGCTGTATTGTATTGCCTTCTATGAACCAGCGTTATATATATTTATATATGTGTACGATAGTTTAAGAGGAATTAAATCCGGCAAAATGTATAAGCAAGATTAACATGGAGTAAAAGTATTAAGCGAATACATCTATATGTAACGAAATAAAAGCAACACAAGGATTGCTGTGAGAGATCGATATTTCGCATGAGAAATCTATTCAGGCTTTCTAAAGATAAAAAGCATGTTTGAGGAAAAACGAAGTATTTATGCATATAGATATTAGTGGTAGGAGAAAATGTCCAAATGGCACAGGTGCTAGTAAGAACGTTTGTAGTAGTAGAATACAGGAGTTTATGTGGCGGGGAGATAATCCGAAGGGGAGATAATCCGAAGGGGAGATAAGCAGTAGGAGGAAAGCAAGAGAAGGCATAATAGGACAGGAAAAATATGAAATGGTAGGTATAAACAGGGACAGGGGTAAGATTCGTATGATAATTTAATTTGATAATTAAGTAAGCTATGTCGAAGGTGATAGGTTGCTGATGTTCGGGTAAGAAGAGAAGACTACTGAAGTGAGTGTAGGAGGTAGGGTAGGTATAATTAGAGTATAACTTATGAAAAAGAAATCAGAAAAGAACTCATTTCACTGAAAGTAATTTAGGTGATTAAAATAGGATGTTTTAAATAAGTATTTATTGTTTTAAATCAAACAAAATTAAGAAATAAGTTTATCGCTAACTAACCAAGAAGTGGGTGCTCATTTTACGTTAAATGTATATAAGAAAGTGATTTCCACTCTATAATAATAAAAAATATTTCTTTGCGGATATTTTTAAAGGCTGTTTATATGTAATCGATTAAATTGAGTAGAATCTGATTCTTAGAGTTAAGGGTTAGGGTTAGGGATATGAAATTGTGAACAAATGTTTGCAAACAACAAAATAATTCTTACAAACAAATTTGTTTGCGCTTCTTCGTAACTCCATACCTCCGTATTTGTGACCTATTTGTGTTAATAAAAAACAAAGTATATAAGAAACAATTGTTAGAAACCAACTTGTTGTCGCTTCGGCGTAACCTTATACCTACTTATTTTGTTACCTATTAGTGTTAAGGAAACAGTTTATACATTTGCAAACAACAAAATAATTCTTTAGAACCCAACTGGTTTTAGCTTCCTCGTAAGCTTTTACCTACTTATCTGTGATATATTTATGTTAATAAAAACAAATTTTATTACAAAATAACAGCACCCGTGCCCCAGAGATGAGAGTAGATTAATAGTAGCAAGTAACAATGGATGCGTACTTCTCTTTGGAAGCTTTATTTCGGAGAGTCCGGTAATCCGGAAAAATATAATAAATATTAAATGAAGAAATGAAAGCATAAGTTTTGTAAACACGCATAATAGTTTACGCTAATTGGATTGCGGAACAGTTTCGCATATGAAGGTTTTGGTTATTATTCAATTATGTTTGAATGCAGGAAGTCGACTTTACTTTATTATATAGAAGATAATAAAGTTTCTCAGCTAAAATAATCATTTTCGTAAAATTTGATGAATAAATAATAGGCTTATGGAAAACACAAACGTGTGCAATTTATAGGTGTGACTATATTTCATTATTGTATATTATTATTATTTTTAAATTTAATATTTAGTCCTCTATTCATCATTAAAGCATATATTCTTTATAACAATTGAATGATTATAAAAGTTTTATGAAACTTGACATTTTCAACTTTGTACAACGTTTATTTTAACTGTTCTTCAATACAGTTTCATTCTCTTACCATCTATGTTATTCCGCATGAAATATCTCTTTAGAATGGCAAACAAAACATTTACTGGGTTTTATCAATGTTAAGTATAAATAATTCCTTCAATCAACACTACTGTCAAAACGCGATCTTTCTTCTCAGTCTGTACAAAAACTTATACATATTTAACACATTTGATCGATTGGTGACAGTTATGAGTTGTATTTTTATTTTAATTTCCCATTTTTCATTTGTTAAACATAGAACATCGAATCTCTACATCAACTAAAGAAACGACGCCATTTTGAATATCATTTTTTGAGTCCTGTAAATAGCGATAGAAAATCAGAAGATACAAACACTAAAAAAACAGTTCTAAAACTTAAAAGCTATGCAGATCGTTCGAAGATTAATTTTTCTTTCGTTTGGTAACAGTTATTTGTTAACTAATTGTTTTTTCACCTATTTTTTCTGTTGGAAATTGTTGACAATCGCCGGGAAATGGAAATGAATGTAAAGTCATTTTCTCCCATTAAAAATATCTAGTATGAATGAGCTTTATTTAGATGTTGGCATTCGCCAATTGAAGGTCGCTAACATCCCAGCGTGAACACACACACATCGGTGTTCGCAAAGGTTTTGTGTGTGTTTATTTTAAAAAATCCATTTTGTTTATTTTTGTTTGTCTACATATGTGTACGGGAATTTGGTGTCTATTAAAATGCATTTGATGTTGTCTAGTGTATGTTTGGTAGAAATGTTTGACTATTTCGGAGGAGAAGGTGTTTTTGTCTGATACTAAGTATGGAGTTATTACATCTAAGTCTAAAACCTAATTTTGTTTTGTCTATATATCCGCTTTTTTAGACATTTTGTACAAAAAATGTAATATATAACATTAGAACGATTGTATTTGTATGGACCCATTTTGGACTGGAGGAAAAGAAATCTATCACTAGATGTGGTACTATCGCTTGCTGGGAAGTGTGCACTCCGTGATCCGCACCGTGGGGACGTCTTTGGAAGGACTGTTAATATCTTGGTCAAGGCACGCCGCTCTCCGGGCTAAATGATAGACACAACCCTTTAATGAAAGGTTTAAACATTTTAAAAAAAAACATAGTTCACCCCAAACAAGGCAGGCCGCCACTGTAGACGTAAGGGACTACTGAGAAAAAAGAAAAAAGAGAAAGTTGAGAGAGTCAACCTATATTGGGATCTGCGCAGCGAGATGTCTGTTTACATTAGTTTTAAATTTCTTCATGTCTGTACTGTCGGGGAAACAGGGGGCAGAGAGGGAGTTCCAGAGGCCAGCAGCACGAGGAAAGAAGCTATTTGAGTAGAAAGCTCTCCGACATCTGGGGACTTCCTCAGTGAATGAATGAGATTTAGTTGATTGTCGAGTTAGTCTAGTGAATTTACGTCGAGGGTGCACCAGAGTACCCAATTCATCCGAACATAATCCATTGAAGTATTTGTAAAACAAGCACAAGGATGCTACATTGCGGCGATGGGACAGGAACTGGAGCTTGGTTGACATGGGACAGGGACTGGAGCTTCGTTCCCGTTTGTAGAGTATTTAGTTTGGATACACGGTGGCGTCATTACTTCTGGCTTCATTAATTCTCTCCTGAGGATTAATAATCTGCTGGGACCGTTGTGGAAATGAAGGCTTGTAATAAAAGGAAAAGACAAGCATACTTTATATAAAAAAATATAATTATTTATTTTTACCGAAGAATTAAAACTCCAGATCGTTGAGTTTGGCCGCATGCGACCGAAGTGCACAAAGTTGTCAACCAAACTGAAAATATTTCGCCGCAATAAATCGAAATGGAGAGAGAGAGAGGGAGGAAAAGAGAGAGAGAAAAAAGGAAAGAGAAAGAGAAAATACAGTCACCAATATTCTTCAGTCTACAAGTCACTACGACAGTTGATTTGACCTTTCGAACCCTTCCGATGTACATGTCACTGTATTGCTTCGATCTCGACCTTTCATTTTGAAGTACAACAATATTGACCTAGCGTGTCTCATTTAGAGGGCAATAATCTCTGGCGCAAGGCTGTTAACTGTGGGGAACTCTTGATCACACAAAAGTGTCACTATCCTTTTTTGTGTGACCTTTTCCCCAATTGGCAAACGTCAACTATTTTCCATCTTATACAAAGATAGTGATGATGGAGTTTTTCTTTTGTTTGTTTTTATCACAAGTAATTGTCGCTTTAAGTCTCGACTGTATGTATTTATTTACCCCCTCCCCTCTCTTGTTCTCTCCTGAAACATAAGCTTGTGAGTTATTTTTTCTTTTTCGAAAAAAACATTAATTTGCCCCTTTTTCTGTAATAGTCAATCTACTTTGACTTTATTATTTCATTTGTTTTGTTGACCTTACAGAATGGTTAGTTTGTGACCTCTTTCACGAATTGTTCGGCTATCTTAAGAAGTTTAATCTCATCCTCATCTGCAACTGCTAATCTAATATTGTGGTGGGGTAATTCCGAGAATTTTGTTTAACTGTGGTTTTCCCAGATATTGAATCCTGGTTTGGATGTGATTGACCTTTAAAGGTTTTTTGGTCATTTTAAGCCCCTTTTTGGTGTGATAGTCCGGTTGAAAGGTAACAGTTTTTGAGACTCCTACGACCCACAGGCACCTCTGAGGTGGGTAGGTGGGAGAACACTTTCATTGCCTCTATTTCCTTTTTGGACAGAGGTCTTGAACCGACGGCGGGGGGTCTTTCTCAGCGGTTTGCTAGGAACCGTTTTAACAGTGTATGAAGTTGCAATGCGTGGCGCCAACTCCACTTTCTCCCTTGAGGATTCGTTGATTTTACCACTGGTATTGAAACCAAGTTGTATATTCACCCCTTTTACCTTTAATTGATAAGGTTGAAAGATTAGTATTCGATTCTTTTTCAACCAGTCTGCGCCCAGTATCAACTTCCGATCCAAGTCTTTATTGATATACAACCTCGACCGAGCTTTTAATTTTCTCACTTTAATGGGTAGATGTACCATACTATCTAGTACCATATTTTGCCCGTTTTCCAGAGTAACTGTTAGATTAGAATTCATGAGTTTCTTTTCTTTTGTTTTTAACTAGTCAAAATCTGATGTTATGCGGAGCAAGACATCTGGTCCAGTGTCGATCAGCGCTTCTATCGGTCAATTCCTTATTTCAATGAAAAACCCCATTTCGGAGCCCTGGTTGGAGAGTTTGTGGCGCTGGACTCCTCTACTTTTTCGAGTTCTGTTTCCCTATTTATTTTGTCTTCGGTGAGCCCGTTTTGAACCACTTTTACTACCTCCATGACATCAATGTCCTTCCGGGTTCATATTTCGTTCTATTAGGACTTGGCATGGTTACATGTCTGGGTACGCAGGGTCTGATCAAGCCGGTCGTAGTGAGTGGGTTTCGAGGGTACCCAATCTTTCATTTTCCTGGGGTGAAGTCATCTACTTCTTCCTCAGGTGACCATAGTGACTTATGGCTAAAATGCCCTTGCTTAAGTCTCTTAGATTTTTCGGAAGTGTACGGGTGCTTTACTACAGCTGTAGCAACCATGATGGTCTTTCTCCGACCATTTCCCGCTGTAAAATTCAGTTTTTGGTACCCTAAACCTATTATCCTTCCACCTAGGTCCCTGCTCCCAGTGGACGCCGTTTAATAAGCTATCATTTAGGATAGCTTGTTTCCTTTCGTAGTCACCCCGGAGTCGCTCATGGAGCTTTTCTTCGATAAAGTTGGCGGATAGGATCTATCCACACCCTCCTTAATTATAGCATTTATGAAGAAATCAGCTAACTGCACTTGCACAGCTGAACTTTCCCTTTTCTCGGAATCCTGTATACTAACTTAGAAAGTCGATTCATCCTATTTGCTAAGCAAGTGAATCCCTCACTTCGAGTCTACTTTATTTTAATTAAAGCCCTAACGGCATCGGCGCCATTTATAAACTCGCCGTAATGCCCGCTAATTGATTAAGCAAGTATTTACTGGTGCTATCTAGATGGTCGTCGAGATATTCTCCGATCCGTAGATCGTCCGAAAAGTCATACGCCAGGTTTACTAGCTCTGGTTCTTTTACGTTGTAGACACGCTCTTTTCAGAGCAGCTAGCCATGGCCTAAGGTCAGTAAATATTGGGATCTTCGATCCACCTGTAGGAACTCTATTTAAGGGGGTTGGGTTTGTGTTAGCCATTTTGTCTATTTCTTTTTTCAGTAGCAGCCATCAAACAAAAAAACTCTATCCACTAATCATTTTTATAAATTATTTAAACAAAATTTGAAGAGTAAAGAGAGTAGACGAAAATGGTCACCTACCTGAGCTTGTGCCGTTTTACGATGTGTTCTGTTTTTGTTTGTTTTGTCTTCTGTTGCTGCTTTTGGTGTTCGTTCCGGGTCGAAATGGCTGTGTTTGGATGACTGTGGATTCTCCCGTGGATGATTTCTTGATACAAAATGTGGCTGTGATCGTCTAGTTGTTGTGTCCGTGGATTTTGTCAGCTTATGTCCGTAGTAATTTTGGGTCTATCTTAGTACGAGCGTTTGCCTAAGTTTATTGTAGATATAGCTGCCTTATTGTGCGATGTTGTGCAAGTGTTTTCTTTTGATGTGGTGAGCAGAGTTAATTAATTATATATGTCTGTGATGGGATATTAATTATGTGTGTGTGCGATGCGTGATTAATTATATATGTGTGTGATGGGTGATTAATTATATGTGTCTGTGATGGGTGAGTAATTATATATATGTGTGATGGGTGATTAATGATATATGTGTGTTATGGGTAATTAATTATATATGTGTGTGATGGGTGATTAATTATATATGTGTGTGATGCGTGATTAATTATATATGTCTGTGATGAGATATTAATAATATATATGTGTGATGGGTAATTAATTATATGTGTCTGTGATGGGTGAGTAATTATATATGTGTGTGATGGGTGATTAATTATATATGTCTGTGATGAGATATTAATAATATATATGTGTGATGGGTGATTAATTATATGTGTCTGTGATGGGTGATTAATTATATATGTGTGTGATGGGTGATTAATTATATGTGTCTGTGATGGGTAATTAATTATATATGTCTGTGATGGGTGATTAATTATATATGTCTGTGATGGGTGATTAATTATATATGTGTGTGATGGGTGATTAATTATATATGTCAGTGATGGGTGATTAATTATATATGTGTGTGATCATTATACATTTGTTATTACCATTAAACACAAATAATTGTTTCATCCAAAAAACGCTCATGTTAAAATGAGTTAATTTCTCAGCCTATAAGAAAATGATACATATCAAAACCTGTGACGTCAGAGTTCAGATATGATTTCTGTGTTTTGTTTCTTTTTGTTTACGTGCATATGTAGACGAGAATTTGGTGTTGATTAAAATGCATTTAATGTTTTCTAGTGTATGTTCTGTTTGGTTGAAATGTCTAACTATTTGGGAGTAGGGTGTTTTGTCTGATTCTGATATATATATATATATATATATATATATATATATATATATATATATATATATATATATATATATATATATATATGTATATATGTATATATGTATATGTATATATGTATATATATGTATATCTATATGTATATATGTATATATATATATATATATATATATATATATATATATATATATATATATATATATATATATATACATGGGAAATGAAAGAGGACAAACCAAGAGATCATTTTTTTTATATATCTATCAACGTTTCGTCTTTATTGTAAGACTTCTTCAGGCTGATCATTTTAAGAAAAATATCCTGCAAGTACATCGAAATATTGGGTTAACATGATGGGTTGATGAGGAAAAGTAGCAGCCGTGGCTACTAAGAGCGCTGGACCAGGGTCCGGGCTGCGAGAAGTCAGTCAGTAGCAGAGAGTGAAATGAATATGGAAGGCTGGGAAGTGGGTACATTAAGCCAGCTAACACTGCAATACCCCACACATTTTATACTAAATGCCAAGAAGAAATCCTTTACAACATTCTCTAAAAACAACACACAAAAACATCAAATATCAAACACCTCTCTCATAGACAGACTCCTATCTGTTGGTTTTTCCTCTTTCATTTCGCATTACGTCGGATTACTCTCATCCTTCCTTTCTTATATATATATATATATATATATATATATATATATATATATATATATATATATATATATATATATATATATATATATATATATATATATAAAGGGAGAGAGAGATGGCTTCACCGCCTAAATTACAGATTTATCATCGGAAATAACCAATAATTATTTGATGATTGATTAGCTAATTTCCGATTATCAGATGGAAGATCTGCGAAGAGGATTTCATGGCCAGAATGCGGGAAAGGTAAGAGATAAACGCTGAACCGGTTAGCCCTCTTCCCTTCTTGTAAGTAACAATCCGCTAGATTACGCTCATTAAATAGCACTTTCTTGATTGCTTTACCGTCAACAACTGTTATTATTACTACGTTGTGGTAATCAAACATGGCTCGGTGGTGAGACAAGTAGACTGAGGGTTTAGAGGTGTGAAGGTTAGTCTCTATTTTCTTGTCGCTCATCAGTGGTTATATCTTGTCACTTCTCTTAAGCTTGCTTGTTTTATATAGTTGGGCGTGGAAGGCAAAAGGCGCCCTGTTTGATATTGGTTGTTTTGCTGATGTTTCCCAAATTTTGAGATGAGGGTTAATAATTTGTATTATTTGGATTATTCGAATTACTTTTCTCATCTCGGAAGTTATTATTACGACGTTTCGGTCGATGTAACCTCCGACTGTCTTCAGGTGTGTTTTGTCGAAATCGGGAATTTTTATGTCAAACTCAGAAATCTGTACGGAATTTCGAACGGAACTCTTTTATTTAATCCACAGGGGTAGCTTGTTTTTGTTATGCAGTCGAGCGATACTAAGAATACAATTAACATCTTAAAAGACGATTTTCACCTCGGCTGCTTCCCCGAACTCCCACACCTTAAACTTCTCAAATCAATCGTCGACGTAACTTCCGCTAAACGTGTAGTTTTCACGCAGAGCCGATTTTTCCGAAAGATCATTCGCCTGATCCTTACTGAACCTCCTGTCTAAAACACACCGAGTTTACGGCCCATACATGCCTACTATATTTTAACCAATATATCTACTAGCTGGCATACCTACTAATATTCAACAGGTTGAACACTGCCTAGCTAACTTAAAACGGATAATGTAACAACGTAGGAAGACGGAATCACTAAAACAAGGTGATAGTAGATAATTTGGTTATGAACAATTCAAAACTATTGCATATTATTTAGCAGTACTATTCTTTTAGAGTTAAGTGTAGATATAGAGTGCATAGGTATGCTTTATAAGGTTTGGTTTCAGGTTTACGTGACTTTCATTTCGAGGGTGCATATCGAATTGATTAGTATAATCATGTGACACTTGAAGCCCCTTTTCTCTCTTTGACCATTTTGAGCAAAAAAGCTTATAATCACAACATATTCAAAATAACGGACATATACCGTGTATTTGGTAGCATATACCGGCAGAAACACGTAACAGTAATTAGCATAAAGAAATTCCTGCATAAGGAACCTTATTAAATGAATGTTAAAGATACTTTAGTAGCATGGAAAGACGATAAATAGGGCAATGCGTGTAATCTCGATTTAACATTTTTTTATATTTTTTATACGATACCTCGATATTTGGCTCTGTTGAGCGAGGTACGAAACCGGTTAGCTGCCCTTTCATCTTCAATGCGTGTAATCTTCATCATCAATGCGTGTAATCTCCACAGATTCTTTAGTGCATAAAAGTCTCTTGAAAATTTAATTAAAAAAATCAGTATCTATTACATAAAAGCCGATTAAATGTTCCTAAAAGGGAAATCGAAACAACGTACTATTTATAAAGCAGAGAAAGCACGGAGCCAATAATCATTCCAGAGTGCAAAGTCCTTATTTGTTGTACCCCACAGGAGATGAATGTGATATAAGGTCGATTTACTGTAAGGTTATCAATTTCTCCCAAACGGGGCACTGTAGATTAGACAACAATAAAAACTTGCCCTAGTTGAGCAGGATTTCTTCTCCTCCGAGAAAATAGATAATAAATTTTGATTCTAGCCCGAAGGCTGGATAAACATGCAATGATAATAATAATAATTATAATTATTTATTATTTACTCATTAGGAGTTATCACACTGGTCATCGTCAGTGATCGCCCACTGCCAACAACCTGTGGTATTCCCTGGAGTCTGAGTGACAACAAGTCTCCTCAGACTTCCAGTATGCTCCACCTCTTTTCGTTCATCACTGCTGATGACCTTGCGGTATCGCAACAGCCAACTACCACCGATTTCCCGCTGATAAGGGCCATTGGTCCCCTCTGGGGCCCGAGTGGCAACAAGCCTCCCCAAGGTCCCAGAGCTGTCCGCGCTCTTCCAGTGGAGTTCTGGTTTGCGCTTTCCCTCCTCGACCCTCTGTCCATAATTTTCGTGGTGTCAGCCTATGTTTGCGGCCCTCTCGTGCGGTTGTATTTTCCCCGGTTCTGTTGTCTTGTGCTTCCATGTGTTTGTTCTCCATTCGTTGCTTATTGGGTTGGTTTCCGCATTCGAGGACATTTCTCAGGATTGTAGCTGTTTTGATCATTACTGTCCTTTGTATGGTCTCAGTTATCCCTTTGATTCCTATTTCTCCTAGTCTTTTCTCCATGTTTTTGGGGACTGTGCCTAGTGCTCTTATGATTATTGGTGTTATACTGACTTTCTTCATGTTCCATATTCCTTTCAGTTCTCTGGCAAGTTCAGTATATTTGCTTCTTTTTTCCGTCTCTTTGATCTTCACTCTGTGGTCCGCTGGAACGGCAAAGTCTACGATTTTGCAGGATTTTTCTTTCTTGTTGATTATTATCATATCCAGTCTCCTTGCTGTTATGGGTTTGTCTGTTTGTACATTCATATCCCATATGATTTTGTGTTTTTCGTTTTCTAGTACAGTTTCTGGTTTGTGTTTGTACCGTTTTTTTGCATATTCGAAATTCAGTTGTTTGCACATTTCCCGGTGTACTTCTTTCCCCACGCTGTCATGTTTGTTCTTGTATCATCATCATCATCATCATCATCATCATCATCATCATCATCATCATCATCATCATCATCATCATCATCATCATCATCATCATCATCATCATCATCATCACCACCACCACCACCACCATCACCATCACCATCATCATCATCATCATCATCATCATCATCATCATCATCATCACCACCACCACCACCACCACCACCATCATCATCATCATCATCATCATCATCATCATCATCATCATCATCATCATCATCATAATCATCATCATCATCATCACCATCACCACCACCGCCACCACCACCACCACCACCACCACCATCATCATCATCATCATCATCATCATCACCACCACCACCTGTTGTTGTCTTGCTTGTTCTTGTATCATCATCATCATCATCATCATCATCATCATCATCATCATCATCATCATCATCATCATCATCATCATCATCATCATCATCATCATCACCACCGCCGCCACCACCACCACCACCATCATCATCATCATCATCATCATCATCATCATCATCATCATCATCATCATCATCATCATCATCATCAAGAGTTCTCACACAAGTCATCGTCAGTGATTGCTAACTGATAATAACCGGTGATGTTCGCAGGAGTCTGCGTGACAACAAGCCTCTCCAGATTTCCAGTACTTTCCACCTCTTTTCGACAACGACTGCAAATGACTTTGCAGTATCGCAGCAGCCGCTTACTATTGATTTCTCGTTTGTAACGACTATTGGTTTCTCTTGGGATTCAAGTGACAATGAGCCTCTCCATGATCTTAGCACTATCCGCACTCTTCCAGTGGAGAGCTGGTTAGGTGTTCTCCCTCCTCGGTCTTCCCACCCTCTTTGACCGTTGATGACCATTTAGTGAGTTATCAGCCGAGGCTGGTGCCATCACTTTTATTGGGGGGGGGGGGCAGTCACTCTATAAAGTTTATTGCACTTTTTGTTCCTTGGGTTTATATGGTAATGTTCTTCCTGTGCTTTTGTTTTGTTCCTGTTGTAACGTCTATATGACTGGTTACCATTCGTAGCTTATGCGGGTTAGTTGTAGTTGTGTTTTATAATTGCCGTCCTCAGTCATCCATTCGATTCCAATTTCTCCCAGTCGTTTTTCCAGTTTTTAGGGGAACTGTTCCTAGTGCACCCACGATTATTGGTATTAAAATGACTTTCTTCATTGTCCATACCCCTTTCAATTCTCTGGCAAGTTCTGTGTACTTGCTTCGTTTTTCTGTCTCCTTGATCTTCACTCTGTGTCTGCTGGGACGGCAAAATCTACGACTTGGCAGGATTTTTCTTCTTGTTTATTATGATGATATCCGGTCTCCTTGCTTGTATGAGTTTATCTATTTGCACCGCCATGTCCCAGACAATTTTGTGATTTTCGTTTTCCAGAACTGTTTCTAGTTTATGTTTGTACCTTTGTCTGCGTGTTCGAAATGCAGTCGTTTGCATAGTTTCCAGTGTACTACTTCCCCCCACGCAGTCGTGTCTGTTCTTGTATTCTCTTTCGGCTAGTTAAATTGCATTCACTTATTATATGATTTACTGTTTCGTCTTTTTGTCCGCACAATCTGCATTTACTGTTTTCTTGGGTTTTATCTATTTTAGCTTTAATGTAGTTTATCCTAATCGCATTGTTCTGTGCAGCTGTCAGTAGAGATTTCGTTTCCCTGTTTAAGTGTCCTTTTCTTAGCCATGCCCGTAATTTTTGGTGGGTCTCTTCTTTTGTCATTATAAAACGTTCATGTAGCTGTTTTTCCTTCCACTTCTTTTCTCGTCTTTTTGTTACTAGTTTAAGTGCTTCCGGAGTTTTTCAATGGTGTTTCTTGCTGCGGTGATCTGCCTTTTTGTGTTCTGGGTTATGTATTTCTCCAGCTTTTTGTGTGTCTTCCACACAGTCTTCTATATATACCAGTCCTCTTTCCCCTTCGTTTTATTTCACGTAGAGTGTTCCGTATCGTTTTTTGGGTGTAGTGCGTTGTACATGGTTATTAATTTTCTGATTTTCTGGTCAATGTGCCTGAGTCTCCAGTTTTCCCCTTTTTGTCTTTAACAGTATACATATCTCCATTCCAAATTCGATTTGAACGTTCTGGCTGAAGATTCTGGTTGTATTAATCAGCTTTTTCAGTTTTCTGTTATTTTTGCAAATAGCTTCAAGTAGTCCATGTACATGAGATTGTTTATTCTTTGTTCTGTGTCTGTAAACTTGTATCCGGTATCATATTCCCCGTGTATGCACTTAAATGGCAGCATGGCTATGATAAGTAGTAGTGGTGATAGGGAGTCTCCTTGGAAAAGGCCTCTCTATATATTTATTTCAGTACGGTATTGTCCTGCAGTTATCAGTTCTAGTCTCCATGTCCCCATTGCTTTCTTAATGAGATTAATAATCCTGTCGCCTATCTTGTACATTTTTAAGCATTCAATTATCCATGCTTGAGGAATTATGTCGTATGCTTTCTTGTGGCCAATTACTGCCATGGATATGTTCTTTCTCATGCTTTTTACCGCCTTCAGAATATTTTGGTTTATATGTAGCAGGTCATGCTCCCTCTTTTTTCTTTCCGACATCCTTTTTGTTCTTCGGGGGGGGGGGTAGTCCACGATTGTTCAGGAAGTGGTAGATTTGTTCTCTCAGTTAGGATTTCCACATTGTTGGTAAACAGGTTATCGGTCTGTAGTTGCTTAGGATCGTTCCAGTTTTGCGTCTTTTTGTATTAGAGTTGTCGTTCCTTTAGCCATCTACTCTGATAGTCTGTTTTGTGGATATATCCTCTAAGTTTCTGCGTTAGCTTTTAATGTAGGGTTGTGATATTTTAAACCAGTATACATGTATTCAAGAGTTAATTGATGCTTTCCAATTTGCCATTTTTCTTAGGATTATCTTAATCGTTTCTCTATTAATTTATATTTCTGTTCCATTCTTAAATTTACTGTAGTTCATCTTTCATGGTTTTCAGCCATATGACACTTTTTTTGTGTTTTTTTAGGCTTTTCCCATACCTTGCCCCAGAAGTGTTTTGTTTCTGTCGGGCCCGGTTGTTCTGCTGTTCGTTCTCCGTTTACGTTTTTGTAAAACTGGCTTTCATTGTTTTCAAAGGTCCTATCCTGCTTATTGTATCTTCCTTCTTTTTGTTTTAGTTTTTCGTGTTTTTTTTAAATATTTAGCCTTTCCTTGCTATTCAGATTTCCACTCTTCCATCGTTTCCTGTTCTCTTTCACCCTGTTTACGGTTTTAGCTGCTTTTTTGAAGTTTGGTGATCTGGGATTCCAGTCTGAATTAGAATCCAGGTTTTGTCAGTCCAATCTTTTGACCATTCTTTTTCTCTTTTTATTTTCATACTTATTGATTTTGCCCCAGCATATATCAAGTTGTTAGGTCTGTAATAGTATCTGTTGGGATGTACGCGATGAGTCTTTTTACTTTCTATTTGTTTCTAATTTTATTTTTTCTAATCTTTGTTCCTTAGGGATGAGAGTTTTGTTTTGTTCTCGGCCATGAAATGTTTGATGTTTCCATTTCTCTTGCTACTTCCTTGGTGACTTCTGTGATTTCGCAGTCTTCGACCTCCTCAGTTTCACTGTTTACGTTTTGCCAGTCTTCTACCTGTGGCTTTTCGCCAAGTGGTGTTTCTTGATATGTTACCCCATTTACCTTTTATTTGATTTCCATTGATTCCAGATCCGAGAACAACCCTCTCTTGAGGATCTGTCTTGATTGGTCTGCTATCCGTTGTATGGTGGTCAGTAGAAATCTCCCATAGATTTTTCATTCGTTTCCGATTACCTCTTTCTGTGGGTGGTGACTTCTGTAGTAGAATTCCATTACCATATTTTCCATATTTTCTTGTGTGGTATTTTACTTCCTATAGCTTTTTAGTTTGTTCTTTTGATCCTTGCTTTCTTTGTGTTTGGTCTGTGTCCTTGTCATACCTGGAATTAGAGAGGTTCCTACCTGTTTTTGGTTCGTTATTTTATTCCTGAAATTAAAGGAGCCGACATTCTCACGATCCAGACCGGGTCCCCCATATTGTCCATCTAGGGAGCACCTGCCCATCATGACACTCAGATTTTTCTTCTTAGTCCCACGGCGTTCATTTGTATTTTCAGACATTTGTAATGGTTAAGTGTTTGTGGAAACATCAGGCCCACGCTTAGGTTACCTGTGATCCTGTGTCATGGATAGTGTTTACCTCTCATTTTCATGAGGGACAAATTGAACTATCACACACATTGTACATGAAACGACATTTATCATAGAAAGGGCAGTTACAAAAGGTTGATGCATATATATATATATATATATATATATATATATATATATATATATATATATATATATATATATATATATATATATATACTAGCTGTACCCGGCCACGCGTTGCTGTGGCTGTTAGTTGAAATGAAGAGGTGGCCTTTTGGAGTTCATTTTGATCCAGTTCCATAAGTTGCCATTTAATATGAATGGTTTAATTTTCCAATACTTGTGGATACACAATATTCTTAGTGGTTACCGTTTCAGTGTAGATGAAGAGATTGTCCGGTTTGCCGACTCTAGAACATGTAACGTATAATTGCCCATGTGAGAAGCAATCAGTATGTAAATATAAGCCACAAAATTGTAAAGATTGTCCCTGTGCTTTGTTGATTGTGATAGCAAATGTCAATTGAATTGGGAATTGTAATCTCTTAAATTGAAAGGGCAGATCTGTTGGAATCATGGGAATGCGCGGAATTAGGACATCTTCACCTTTGAAAGGCCCTGTAAGAATTGTTGCTTCAATGATGTTGGTCATTAATTTTTTTACTGAAAGACGTGTGCCATTACAAAGCTTAGGCTGGTTAATATTTCGCAGCATGATAATTGGTACACCAATTTTTAATTGCAGTACATGTGGTGGAATCCCTGGCAAATCCAGCGAATTCAAAAACTCTGAGGGATAATTGACTGCTTCATCTGCTTCAACAACAGTGTCGACTGACTTGTATGTGACTAACTCACCATGAATGTTCAACTGAATATTATTGTTGAGTTCGTGGACATCTTTGTTCTTCGGTGCAAGAATGGCTCGTTCACTCAGCCAACTGTGATTCTTAAAATGAATGTGGATGTCCGGGAATACTTTTGTAATTAATTCGTCTTTTGATGTAACTAAATTACAGAAGTTGTGTGGCAATGAAATTCGCCCTGAAGTGAGATTAGGCGGCACTTTTCCATTCCCAATTTCCAACAATTGTTTTGAAAAGAATTCTGGTGATAGATTATTTTGCTGCTGGACACGCATATTTATAGTCAAATTTAATGTCTTAACATGTCGCCAAAAAGTGGAGTATTTGAGGCAAGCATTTATTTCATCTGCTGGTGTTAATCGAGGAATTATAGGTAATGTTTGCCTGAAATCTCCAGCTAGCAATATCACTGCATTCCCAAATAATCTACCATTTCCACGCAAATCTTGCAATGACCGATCAAGAGGGTCCAGTGATTTTTTGTGTGCCATTGTGCATTCATCCCAAACAATAAGTTTACATTTTTGTAATACCTTTCCCATACCTGATGTTTTGGAAATATTGCACATGGGAGTTTCAATAAATTGCATGTTTAAAGGTAGTTTCAAAGCTGAATGAGCAGTTCGTCCACCTGGTAGCAATGTTGCAGCTATTCTTGAAGATGCAAGAGCTAAGCCTATGCCGTTTTGTGATCGAATGGCTGCCAAAATAAATTTAATTAAGAAGGTTTTACCAGTTCCTCCTGGCGCATCTAAGAAAAATATATTTCCCACTCCATTATTTACAGTCTGCATTATTTTGTTGTAAATGGCTTTTTGCTCAGGTGTTAGTTTGTGAATATTTTCTTGCACATACAACAAAAGATCATCTGTGTTGTAATTTTGTTCCCTATGTAATTCTACATCAAACAAAGCAGCAGCAGGTCGTGTCGGCGAGGTAATTCCTAATTGATTGAGAACTTTGTTTGCAATTTCTAAGCACAAATTTTCAATTCTTATCAATGCCTCATTATAGATTTCTGATGTAAAATCCAGGTAGGTATTTGGATTTTCATCGCGTATTTGATGGAAAATGTCTTCGGCCATGTGTGATTTATATTTCTCCCATAACTCTATTGGAGATGAAGGGGAGCAATTGGTCAAGATGATTGCAAACAATGCACGAATATTATTAGGATGGGATGTGTTGCACGCATCATTAATGCATTCATCCCAGTGTCTGTCATTTTCCAATAAATTCAGAGCTTGACATGCACTGCGAAAAGTGGCATGTGTAATGCTATTGACAATTTTTAATTGCTGGAATGATGTTGGACCAGGCACATTTACCAACAACATGCGAAGAAAGAAACATTCATCTTGTTTGGGATGGATAGTATACAGTCTGCCTATTGTGTTTTCATTGAATATTCCAGGTTGTCCTTCAACTTGCTGTCCTCGTTTGCGTCGTTCAAATGAATGTCTACTCCTATTCCATGTGTAATACTGAGGCACTTCCGAATAGAGGAGTGTTTTTGCAAATGTGTCAGTTTGACATAATATGAAGAAAGCCGTTAATGTTGTAGCCGGTGGATTCAAAGCTATTTGTTCCACATTCGAAGCTGTAAAGTAAACACGTTGTCCATTTTCTAGATGTACCGCTAAGTGCACAATAGCCGGACTTCGTTCATGTATGGGAAAAGAAAGAATTCGCCATACCGCTTCATTGCTGCTTATGTATCTTCCAGCTTGATACTGTGTGATTTCATCAATATGTAGGCTTTCATTCAGATCATTTCTACGTGTTTGCACGGCAAAAACTGCTATATCGCTGCCTTTATTCACATACTTACAAATGTATTTGATGGACTTAACAGAGTTACAGTATTCCACATTGATGTGTGATTTGTAGGTTTTTGATAGCAAAGGTGAATATGGAACAACCCATCGGTTATCAACTTCTATATTGCCATTTCGCATTTGTAAAGTTGCTAATTTACCGCCATCTTCTACCGACCTTCTTTTGTATAAAGGGTATCCATCATTTCCGGTAACTGTGTTGGGTAGTAATGCTCGGGGATATCGCTTTGAGCATTTTCCATCAAGCATGCATGGTGAATTTGGATTAATTATACCGCAAGGTCCGTGTATCATATGTTTAATTACAATTTCATGCAAATCCTTGTCAATGTCAGCATCAGGTAATTCAGCAGATATTACATTGTCGATTTCGTTTGGACTGATTTTGTTGTAGAGCCAGATTAGGATATGGGAGTGTGGCAATCCTCTCTTTTGCCATTCCACTGAATACATCCAGCAGCACACAGAACCAAATACTTTATGTTTTACAATGAAATTTATTAGCGATTTAAGCTTTTGTCTGAATACACGCGCTGTAATATCATGTCTATCTACTGATGATTGGCCAGGAAGTAAAAGTTGTTTTATATCATTCCAAGCTGGGTTGCATGTAAAAGTAATGAAGAGGTCAGGACGCCCATAGAGACGAACATATGCAAATGCATCTTGAGTGTACTCATGCATATGACGTGGACTGCCTAAATATGAAGATGGTAAAATTGTTAGTCTTCCAACATTAGTTGTATTACCATCATTTACAACTGCATCTCGCAAATGAACATATTCTTCAGAACGAAGTTTGGACTGATTCAAACGGATGAATAGCAGACGTTCAGTTTCAATTTTTGCATACATGTCTACAATGTATTGGTGGAACAATTGGCGGCATTTCAGAATGTGATTGTTTTCGTTCTCTCGAATCATAATTCGGTATGAGTAATAATTCATTGCGCTGCATTTCTTATCCGTTTCTTCGCCACTAACTGGATTTATCATGGTAACATTGAAATGATATCCATCAGCACCATCCCAAAAAAGGAGTGGATATTGCAGAGCATCGTAGCATCGATGAGTTGCAGCAATGTTTGTTAATTGGTCATTCCTCCTATGAAGAACAATATCCCTAGGTTGAAATTGATCTCCAACTATAACAATTGCCACTTCATCTATACTTGGAGCATTGAATCTTCGCACATGTTCTCCAGCAGGCGTTTTGTCAGCATGAATAACAATTTTGTGTGTATCAGATGGCATCATTTCAATGGCAGTTTTGAATAAAAGAACTAAATTGTTTTTATTATGGAGCATATCTTGCAGTTGGGAAACAATGGACCTTTTTATACTGGTTGAAATTCCACAGCGTGCATTCAGTTCATCATTGTTATCACCGATAAAATACATTTGTAGAAATTTATGTTGAGCATCTGGATATGGAAGCAGAGATCCAACTTTATGGTAAATTTGTCCTTTTACTTTAAAAGTTGGCATGAATTGAGCTGTAATAGTTTCTGCAGCGAACGACGTCATTTGGAAGCATGAGTTGTAGTTCCTGATGTTTGATAAAAAATGCTTTGATTCAGCCGTATGACCAGCAAGCAAAGTTTTTAATGGTTCTGGTGGATCTGCCAGTTGGGGTAGTTTAATTTTCCCTGCGGCACAACACAATCCTTTAGTTTCTCCCTTAAATTTCAGAGCTTTGCAATAGGGACACACTTCAGTCATAGTGCCTATGTGAACATGGTGGCTTAAACTATAATCCTCATGAGGGTTGTAATGAAATGCTAGGCGATCCCAATCCAGGGATTGTTGAGCATGAAGCCTTGTTTGACGCCGATCTGCTAGTCTCAGCCTCTCGCGTTCGTTACGTTGTGAACGAAGCAGATCTGAAGATGCCTGACGGGATTGTTGTACCCGCAACCGTTCCTCTTCAAGTCTGGCTGCACGTCGCTGTGCTGATTCATTCGCACGTACTTGAATCATCCTTTGTCTAGCTTGTTGGTTTGCAGATGCCAGTTGTTCATGAGTTTGATTTGCAAGTAATCGACGCCTTGTTTCTGCACGGCGAGTATGACGACCTAAGTTTGATCTTCGGGGGGGGGGGCATGGATAAAAAAAAACAATCAATTATAACCCGCTTCAGGGTTGTCGAAGAAATGCAAGTATGTTTTTTTTTTATAGATGAAGCATGTTAAAAGTAAGAAAATGAGGAAGAAGGCAGGTTTAAAAAACAACGAAGTAGATACGAAATGAAATTAAAGCACGTCTGTTAAGTATTAAATCGTACCTGAAGGATGGTTAAAGTCTAAAAAATGAGTAGATGCGAAATGAACTTAAAGCACGTGCGTTATGTATTAAATCTTACCTGTAAAAATATAACAGTAGGAATGAATAATTTTATAAAGATAACTGGTTTTAAAATAAACAATCAATTATAACGCGCGAGTAAGGGTTGTGTAAGAAATGCAAGTAGTGTTGTTTTTTTTTTTAGAGATGAAGCATGATTAAAGGGAAGAAAATGAGGAATGAAGCAGGTTTTAAAAACATCGAAGTAGAGAGGAAATGAAATTAACGCACGTTTGTTAGGTAAGTATTAGTGTAAACATTTGTTTAGGGAAACACACAACGAATAAGGAAAACACTTTTTACGTATGAAGTAAATACGTGACAGCGGGAGGAGGAAGGTCAATCCGGAAGTGAAGTTGGACATGCAGGTTCGCAGAAACGGATTGTAAACCGGAAGTGCAACTTAGTAGGAACGAATTGTAATAAAAAGTGTTTTTTTATGTGTAAAGTGAAAATTATGTTAATAACATAAAAACATAGCTCGGATGTAAGGATTTGCTATAAAAAAATTTCAGTGGTAATGGTATAATGGAAGTATATTTTCATGGGAAACGAACAAACCAACTTTACATTTTTATATATATAGATATATATATATATATATATAAATATATGTAAAGAAGTAAGGCTACCAACATTTGTAAAAAATTTTTTTCAACATTTATTTATTATTTTGTTATTTTATCATATTATAATTTTATATAACGCGTTTCAAGCGATGGTCCGTTATCATCAGATATGTAAATCCATTTGAAGAAATGTCTTTCGATTTGAAAGAGTGTTGTTTCATTTTGTTTGTTTTTGTTTCATATATATATATATATATATATATATATATATATATATATATATATATATATATATATATATACATACATATGTTACCTAACTACTTAGTATAAGTTTTCTTGGCTACTCCTGAAAATAAAATAGGAAAAAGACGATAAGTTCCCCTCCCATATTTAGATGACAAATTTAAGCAAAGGGTCAACAGGAGACTATTTTATTTTATTTTAACTCATTTATTCTTATACAGGGTGGCGCAAAAGTCGCGCATTGGTTTGTTTAGGTGATAGAAAATACAACATTTAAAGTAATTTACTAGGCTTTTCTGATAAATAATACATTTACTTGGTAATTTTGTTGCAGTAGTTGTTAAAAATAATATCCTTTAAATAGCCACCATTTTCGGCCTCACAAAGACGGGGTCTAGTTAGGGCATTTTCCATTACACTACTTAGAATAACTGGCTCTAGTTCTTGGATTTCATGTCTGATATTGTTTTTAAGCTCTTGAATCGTTGTAGGCTTGTTCACATATACCCTTTCCTTAAGATAACCCCAAAGGAAAAGGTATGGGGCTGTTAAATCCGGTGAACGTGAAGGCCAGTTAAAATCAGAAAATCTGCTAATTAAGCGCTCGCCAAACAATCCCCTTAAGAGCGCCATACTTTGTCGGGCAGTGTGGGCAGTAGCTCCATCTTGTTGGAACCACATTTCTGGGTTGTCCTGAACAGCTGGCCTTAAAAATATTCAATCATTTGTTGATTTCGCCGTGCAGTTATCGTCACCGCGACACCTTCTCCGTCTTCAAAGAAATATGGACCGATCACTCTTTCCGAGGTAACACCACACCATACGGTATATTTTAGTGGATGTAATTCACGCTGATGAACGGTCCTTGAATTTTCAATGGCCCATATTCTGCAGTTTTGCTTATTTACGAACCCGTTCAGATGAAAATGGCCTTCGTCGCTCATTATCAGCTTATGGATCAACTCATTTTGTTCTCTGGCTAATTGCTGAATGTGATTCACTTTTTGGTTCCCTTGCCATTTTGTTTTGCTCAGTTCTGTACTCTGTCAGTGGATAGGTTGTTTGTTGTTTTCTTGTTTCAACTTTGCACGAAGTTGACGATTAGTTTTGTTAAGAGGGTGATAGATAGAACATCAGAAGAATGGGATCCGAGGAAGATATTGCTGGGGGTTTAGCCGAGGAGGGGGCAGAACATAGAACCTTTGAGGTAGCAATGGAAATGGAAAGACCTATAGGGGAATACGGATAAGGGAAATGCTGCCGGACTACAAGATTGGATGGCGGTAATCCAAAAGAATAGGGTGGTCTATAGCAGAGGTCTTCAAAGTGGGGGTCGCGATCCCCAGGGGAGTCGCGTAACCATAGAAAGGGGGTCGCCAAAATTATAACTATGGAATTTTTAAAATAATATTCAAACTTATTTTTTATTTATAAAAAATTTTGGTGGGTCACGAAAAAATTTTTTTTCCAAAAAGGGGTCGCGACAAAAAAAGTTTGAAGAGCACTGGTCTATAGTATGAGATGGTACTGCTGTCTTTTGATGGAGCGGCAGGTCCAGTCTCAAAGTTCATTTACGGAGATAACCCGGATATACCTTTGACGGAGCTCTGTGAGTGGCTCGTAAAACATTACGCCAGCGAGCGGACCGCGATTGAGCCCGTACGCAAGCTTACGGCTGAAGGAAAGGGACTCGACCAGCTGGTCGAGCGTATCCAGGGGTTGGCAGCTCTGGCCTTTCCGGATGAGGCGATCCAAAATACAATTCCCATCAAGGCTATCCTGGTGGATACCTTTGTGGACAGGTTGGGTGACAAGGAGACCCGGAGAGAGGTACTACGAGGTAAACCGCTCATCCCACTGAGATCCCAGGAGTTTACAAGAGACAGCATAAGACGCGGGGAACGCGTGTAGGGGAGAGAAAATGAAAAGAAAGTTAAAGGTACAGAGAGAATGGTGGGGTGCAGAGCGAGTCCGGGGTTCCTAACGGGAACAGGGGGTGTAGAGGATTGGGAGGCAGAGTCCGATCCTGGAAGGAAGGCATGGGACCTTCGACATGGATTCTATAGGCCAACTCCGGGCAGATAAGGGTTGATGCGCTGGACCTGCAAAAATAAAGGGCATCGGACGGAAGAGTGTCCCACAAATTATGGGCGCCCACCCCGCCTGTTTGGGTCGAGCTGCACCAAGTGTGGTCAGTTCGGACATGAGGGTCGGTGGTGCACAGTAGCAAGAGATCATAGGTTAAGATTAGGATGCCGAACCTGAGCGTACCACCTGACGCTGAGGCAAGGAATCAGGGAAACGCCCAGAGGTAACCCTGCCGGAAATAAAAAGCATGGTGACCCCCAAGAATGACAAGTTTAGTGAAGGGTAGTAAATCTGAATGGGAAGAAGACCAGCTTACGTTTTGCTCTCCAGTTTATTAGAGACCGCAAGAGGCAATTAACCCTCCGTGGTAAGAGAGTTCGAATTAAACCCGACTGCCGAGTCGGTTGATGAGCCTAGTTAGTGGGAGGAGAAGGATGACATACCTCTGGCCCAAATCCAGAACAGACTGAGAGAGAATAAGTTTACTAAATATGTGTAAGAATTGCCCATGAAGTTACGATTGAGGGGAGCAAAGCGTCCCACAACAGAATAGTAGGAAGACCAAGTATAAGATAGTCAAGGATTTAGGGACAGCCGGGGTTGAGCTATATCGCATCTGTTGCCTCCGCCGTGTACAGGAAAGGCCCCTTGCATATGTGGTGCTGGTGGTTGTGGCGCGGACCTTTCCCTTGGATGTCACCATGGAGATAAACGGATATATAAGGATAGAGAGAGATGCATAACTTGGAGCGATAGGGGTCGTCGTGGCTAGATCCAAATGGTTGATCACGTTAGTGATAGATCTACTGCCGTGCGGGTTGTTGCGGAAACGACCGGACAGGGATGTAGTGAGTTTAAAAAGGAGTTGAAGGACAGATTATCGATAAATATTCGCACAACCCAAAATATGTTCGATTGTGGTGCTCTTTACGAAAGGGCACGGAGGTAATGATAAACGAAGAGAGAGATATGAGATACTATCTAAGAGGAATAGAAGTAATGCAGACGAGGCAGAAGATATCAGTGTTACCGATAGTGGGAAAGACAGTCGGTGTGTTGTTTGGGATGGTGTCGGAAAGCAATGTTAGAATAATCAGGAAGAAATTGGAGGCGATAGAGAAGAACCAAAAGGTTACGGTCGCATGCAGCAAGAGAGAGCGTATCGATATCTTGGAGTTAGCCAAGAATAGGCCTAGTCTGAGGGAATTGTTTTCCCAGGTACGGGCATTTAGAGAAGAGGTGACCGACGCAATGACAGCAGAGATACGTGAACTAGACGGGTTCGTACAGAGATAATTTCAGTTGTTGACACCGACGAATAGGATACACCAGACAGGACAGACGTTAAGGATGCCATTAAAGCATGTGCGTGTACAGTTGAATATGTAGTACCCCCGGGAGGGTTTAGAAACAGGTGATGTTAAGGATACAGAGTGAGTTATTCCTTCCTTTGACTCCACTGAACAGGGGTGGAAGCATTATAAGGCGTTAGGATGTGTTACATAATTGGAAGATAGAAAGCTATTAGCTTTGTAGAAAAAGAAAATTCACGTTGGAAAGAGAATATTTGTACGATAATAGCTTGCCGGTGGTAGTGATAATTTAAAAAGAAATGATAGGGTTAGCATTTGCATGGGTACAGGAAAGACGTAGGAAGAGGTTAGGTAACCTAGGAACACTGACAACAGAGTACCTGGGCGAAGCATGGACACCATGAAGTGCACTTTACCGAAATCGTGATCGATTGCATGAATTTCAGCTCTGGACGAAAATCCAGGTGGAAACCCTACCTGCAGAGAGTTAGCCAAAAGGGACAGGCGAGACACCAAGGCCTGTCCTTAAAGCAAGAAAACTATTCGAGAATGGTGTAGTAACTGTAAAGGGCGCTGAGAGCCATAATTTCTTAGTGACGAACTCTTCATTGCATGCCTAAATCATTGGTTTTATAGCTATTCTCTTCCAACACAAGAACTATAAAATGCAGACATGCACACACCCATACATACACACCCGACACCTGAAAGAGCAGGACACTATTGCATGCAGAACGAAACATTAGTTGAGAAACTGTTTGTTTTTCCTCAGTTATTGTTTTTATTATATTATCTATTTTTCTCTTTCTGTGTTTTTGGACGACGGGATTTAAAAGGTCTCAATTACAAGTAAATGACAAGAGATAAAGGGAACGAATGTGACAATGTTGAGCGGACCTACCGAAGACAGAAAGCAAAAATACACACTAGTATGAATTAGAAGTGGCCCCACGAACGTCGGCGATCAGAGTATCGTGGTTAGGGTGAATTAACATAGAAAGACCTAAATGTTTCATTAAACCAAACACCGATGAAAGTAGATAAGGGTTGGAAAGAGTGACGAGTTGATTTCGGTGGCCGTAAGTTAGGAGAACTTACGACCATTGGTGGAATTACATTTTCTCGGTTATTTATTAACGAGTAAGTAAGACGGACCTCTCTGCCTCTCTTCTCACCAGTGAGCGATGAGAGATGGGAGCGGCGAGATTGAGAATCCCAATTATTCAAGGGAAGAGGATAATGAAGAAAAAAAAGAAAACATTCCTTTTCTTTTATTTGCTGACTGAATTCTGTTAGGAGAAGGGTGGGGCCATGCACAACTGATCTCAATATAAGACGACGCGTAACAGGCTTCAGAGACTCGCTTTTGCTCGCCACCGGTGTCCACGTCGCTCTGAGACGCCCCCCCCCACCGGACTTAGACAATCTTGCCAAACTAACTAAAATTCGTCTATTAACAATTAGAGCGCCGAGTCAAAAACATATGCTTGACTTGAAATTATACAAATTTGCTTTTACTTTCTATTTTTCTTTTCCAAGTAATTATTCTTAAAAAAAAAACAACAACAAACATATCAAGTTGTTGAAGACTTCATTTTTTAAATATTATTTCACTTGTACTGCTTAAAATGACTTTTTGCTTCGTTGCGGTACTAAGTTGCTGACCCAATCGGGATAGTTACCCACTGATCTATCAATCACAACGTGGGAGTGCGGTAATCGCTGGACCAGGCTTTTCGACATCTGCGGTCTTCATCAGAGCGGCAACTTTTCCCGAACAGTACCGGGTGACCAACCGAACTTCGGAACGGCCAAATTGGTGACGTCACCGACGCAGCGAGCGATAGGGCTTCACGCTAGCAACAGCTCAGCTAGTAGCAAACTCGATCAGTTTTGACATCTTTCTCTTTTATTCTTTTTTGTTCGTTTTAGTTAACAGTCGTAAAAAAGACAACATTATTTTTGCTGTGCGGCTTTCATGTTCTTGGCGCAGATTGTTTTTTCCTTTTACAAATACAATCGTATTATACACAGTACACGGCAGAAATATACAGAATCAGGAAAAAGTGAATTTACAAAGCCTGTAAATTAAAAGAATAACAAGTCAAAATCTAAAATTAGCCATTTCTTCTCGTTCTATATCACTCTCTTGCTTTCTCTCTTTTTATCTCCAACTCTGGGTTAAATAGTATTACTGCTGGAGTTGATATTCTCTTTTGTTTATAATGGACTATTCCACTTGTTTCTTTACTCTTCTTTTATTTATTACCATTGATTTTTAGTAAATACAACGAGAGAGAAAGAAAGAGAGAAAAAGAGAGAAAGAGAGAAAGAGAGAGAGAGAGAGAAGAGAGAAAGAGAGAGAGAGAAAGAGAGAGAGAGAAGAAAGAAATAGAACGAGGGATATATATATATATATATATATATAGAGAGAGAGAGAGAGAGAGAGAGTGAGTGAGGAAGAGAGATAGAGAAAGCCACTGAAACGAGAGTGTGAGATACATTATAGAATATGAGCGGGTCGTCAAACAACATACAGTGAGAGAGGGTGAGAGTAATAGATAGGTTATTTAATTAAGAAAAAATCCAGCTTTCTAAAAAGTGGCACTGTAGATTGAGACAAAAATAAAAATTGCCTCAATCGTGAAGGATTTCTAATATACTGACCAAGGACAGAAAAAATGAAGTGTAGTATCAGAACAGATACTAGACGATGGGTCACTTGATGAGTTAATTGCAAATTAAGGCTAATTAGAACAATTCAAATGGGATATTTTCAAATATAAACCTATTCCTTTAGGATGATGAATATTTTAGCATGTATTTTTATGAATTTTTCTGTCAAACTTAAGTTCCAAATAGATATTTGCTTTTCGCTTACGTTTAAGCTTAAAATAGAATGTTTGTTGGTCTGTCACGCTTATATTTGTAGTATCATATTCGTTCAATTGTTAAGCTGAGATTTGAAAAATATTTTTAGATTTGTCCATGTTTGTCTGTCACGCTTAAGTTTGAAATATAATTTTCATCGCTAAACGCGCAGATCGAACGGACGCATCAAAAGAATGGCGACATTTTGTTTCCGCTTTTAAATCTCTTTCTAATCACTGAGTTTTTCCAGCGTTCAACACTTTCACATTTTCATGCGATTCCTACAAAAATGGGCGATCTGCACAAAGAAAGAAATCATTATCTTTGCACTTTTCGATTCTTGTCGTTATTAAAGAATCTTGTCTTCATTGCTTTTCAATCCGCCTTTGTTGTCTCCCATCACATGAAACAAAATGTTTTGCAGACATGTTTTCAAATCGATCAAAAAGAAATTGATTTATGATTAATCAATCGATCTAACAAACAAATTCGACAAAGAAATTGTTGTTTTTAACATTTTTGTATTCTCAATAACTAAAGATGTTTTTTTAAACATATATAGAAAATGTGTTTCTACAGGATCTATCTATGAATGAATAACCACCTTAATGTCTGTATGCATCTATCTATCTATCTATCTATCTATCTATCTATCTATCTATCTATCTATATATATATATTCCCTCTCCGTCCTGCTCTCTCTCCATATTACTATTTCATATATATATATATATATATATATATATATATATATATATATATATATATATATATATATATATATATATATATATATATATATATATATATATATATATCGTGTGACCGGTAGTGAATAGTCGTACTTCTATGCTGATGAGTCTTGATTGAAAAGAGACGAAACGTATACGTCCATAGATAAATAAACAATAAAAAATATTTATATTTGAAGCTCCTCCTTAAAAAGTAGAGCACTGTAAATGGTAGTAATAACACAGCGTGACGTCACTTGCTTTATATGCATCATTCCTTCACTTATATAAGTTGAATGCCTGTATGTCTCGCCGCCGTTAAATGTGTTAAAATTATCATCGTTTATAAGCTGTTCAGAATTGGCCTATCGGTTAGCGACGTTGGATTGGGGTTGAAAAATACTTGCAATCCAGGGTTTCGAATCGTGTGACCGGTAGTGATTAGTCGTACTTCTATGCTGATGAGTCTTGATTGAAAAGAGACGAAACGTATACGTGCATAGATAAATAAACAATAACAAATATTCATATAAATGTATATATATTCATTTTTCACTCCTGACCAAGTACGGACGTCCACCCAGTAGTGGCCATTATTTTCTTCCCTTTTCCCAATATGTCAACCCTACATGTGTCTGTACTTGCATGACATTTTTCTCTATATTATCATCCTGATGAAGTCTTATAAATAAAGACGAAACGTTGATGTACACATAAAAAACATCCATTTTTTGGTTTTTCCTTTTTCATTTTCCCATATATATATATATATATATATATATATATATATATATATATTTGTGTTATGAAATTACTAATATGATTATATATATTTTTTTTTGATCAAGTATTTACTTCAAAAGTGCTCAATACATAAGTAGAGCTTAGTAGTAGTATAAAATAAACGCATGGCAAGTAAGCTACACAAAAACGTTTGTATTTCATTCCTGTGGGAAATCATCAGTTAATTAAATGGAATTCAAAGAGCAAAAGGTTATCAGTTTATTTTTTTCTTGATCGATTTTGGGCAAACGCAGCTTATAATCGAAATACACTCAGCCTGACGATTCCCCCTGGGATGAAACGCGGAAGCCTCTGTGTAATTGCCACAAATATAATTTCATAACTCACTATATATATATATATATATATATATATATATATATATATACATTTTAAACATAGTTCACCCCAAACAAGGCAGGCCACCACTGTAGACGTAAGGGGCTACTGAGAAAAAGGGTGAGAGTTTTTTTTGGGGGGGGGGGGGTGAACCTAAATTGGGAGCTGTGCAGCGGGTCAGTACCGCCAGGAAAACAGGGAGCAGGGAGGGAGTTCCAGAGTCCAGCAGCACGAGGAAAGAAGCTTTTGGAGTAGAAAGCCCTTCGGCATCTGGGGACCTCCGCAGTGAATGAATAGGATTTAGCAGATTGTCGGGTTGGTCTAGTGAATTTACGTTGTTGGGACACCAGAGCAGCAAGTTCATCAGATTACAATCCATTGAAGTACTTGTAAAACAGGCACAAGGAAGCAACATTGCGGTGATTGGACAGGGCTGGAGCTTGGTTGACAGTGAGGGACATATTAAGTTGGCGACTCTTTTTTGGACTTTGTCTAAGAGAGAGAGACTAGTGTATGATGCCCCATCCCAGATGTGGCAACAATACTCCATGGATAGGCTGATGTTGGCTTTGTAGAGATATAGGATAATGTCAAGTGTGAGAAGTTTGCAAGTACGGTAGAGGGATCCACCCCTTCTTTGCAGCAGCCCTGGCAATGTATTCAATGTATTTGTTCCAAGTCATGTTAACTGTGAAAGTTAGGCCGAGGAGTAGACTCTCAGGTAGGGTGTTATTTGCCATGACAATCGGTGGTTGGAGAGGTTTCTTGTAGTTATTGAAGGAAAGTAGCTTTGTCTTTGTGGCATTAAAAGTTACCATCAATATTTGACCCCAATCCACTACAGACTGGAGGTCATTTTCTAAGGATTCAGCCATTGCCTCAGATATGTGCGCGTCGTTTTTGCCCACATAACGAGAGTTGAGCGTATATATATATATATATATATATATATATATATGTGTATATATGTGTGTGTGTGCGTGTGTGCGTGTGTGTGTGTGTTTGTGTGTGCTATAAACATAGACTTACGGTCAGAAAGCTACACAGAAACGTTTGTGTTTCATCTCCGAGGTAAATCAACAGGCTGATTGCATGCATTTACATTCTATGATAGTTTTCATTGTTAATCAATACCCGCTCTAGCCGTTATCCAGTTAAAGTCTTTGATTTTATTACCTCTACCTATCAATTCGTTTCCATTCAATAAATTGTTCCCTTTCGTTTAAAAATAGATTTTAGCGCCCTTATTCGTGGGTCAAACAAACAAGGGATTACCAGACCGTAACGAAGAAAACTGAGTTATAGTACAAATAATATGAATCTGAAATAGTATAGATTAGTGTGCAGAGCAACTACAAAAACATTAGTTAATAATAGAATAATGTGACAGAAGCAACGATTCAGTTCAGAGTGTGCATTTCCTTGTTTTATGTATCTCTTTTTTTATATAGTTCGATCCAATAGCGTTGCTTTTCATAACTATCAGTTTCTCTTTTCTAATGTCCTTTTCACAGCCATGTCTATATTGTTTTATATACAATTTGTTTGGTGCGTCTTATAAATACTCTATGTAATTACTTCTGTCCCAATTTTTCTATTCATGCTTTTTCCACATGTTAATGTTCTCGGTGCATATTTTTGCTACTGTAATACACCACTTTTTATATTGTTGTATAGATTTCTCTAGTCCTTTAATTGCGTTGTCTACACAATCTTCAATTGTTACTATTCTCTTTCTCCTTGCTTTTAATTCCGTCACGTGTTTCACTCTTCCCAGATAATCTCTGTGTTTGTATGTATACAGATATTTTGGTTAAGTGGCTGCTGTTGTGTGACAATATCATCCTGGTCACGATGCAACCTCGTGGCGTGAGATAGGGAGTTACACAGAGTCGTATTTTGTGTAACCCGGCATTAAACCTGGCCCGGGTTTTATCTCGCGTGGGGGGGGGGGGGTCAGGTTAAGCCGCGGCCCATGAGTGTCGCATGAGTTTTCGTCAAATGTTCTGGCAATGGCTCGGCGCCCATGTTGTGAATTTTAGATCTGAAAAAAAAAACCCCTGCGATTTTGACGCTGCTGGCTCGAAATTCTTTAAGTTGGCGACTCTTTTTTGGAACTTGTCTAAGAGGGAGAGACTAGTGGATGATTAACCAGCCCAGATGTGGCAACAATACTCCGTGTCTTTGGCATCACTTCTTCGATTCAGTCAGAGAAAATATTCTGTTGCATGGACAAAAAGAAGAGTCTGCGAGCTGAATCAGTTGCTGGATACAAAATAGACGAACCATTTTTGTCTTTAAAATATAATTTATTCTTATCATTCCATTTTATTAGCAAAGTGCTGCTACATAATATTCGGCTTCTACGAAGTCCGTTGGTTTCAAACACGCGTCTGTTGTAGTCGCTTGATGCTGCAAAACTGCAGTCTAAGCTCTGAGGGGCCCGCCACTCAATAATACCACTCCACTGCATTTGTTCCCTCAGGCACAATCCGGGTATTTAAATTTGTCAGTTGGTATATCAAACCCCGCCCGTTGGGTAAAATGCATAAAAAATAGCGAGGAATTTCTGCGTAGATCTCGATGCATTCGCCGGTTTCTATCTGACTGAATGACTGATTGTGCCACAGCTGGACACCAATTACAACCATTGTTTGGTTTCCGTACGAACACGGAAGATATGCAACTATTCATATATACATGATAGCGGTTATACGTATAGATACATTCATAGAAAATAACGGTGATATCATATATGAGAACGGCGTTGATTGGTTGGTATTCACAGCTACTGGGAATAATAGAATTATTGAAATCTACTTTGTACTGAATGTTGTTTCCTTCTGGAAAAGTAAAAGCTAGCAAGAATATTTCGAGAAGAAATGAGAATCGATTTTTTTCTCGGTTGACAAATCGTTAAGCATGTCTTTTAGCGGATTGCGTTCTTTATTTCTATCAGATCTCCAAGATTCGGTGCGTCCGTGAGAATCTGGGGGTGGGGGACACCATTTCGTTGCTGATAGCGATTAACCGTTTCTAGTTAAATAGGAGAGTTACTATTTGCCGTTTTAGTCGGAACGTTGAGACAATGATAACAGAAGGTTTTATTAAGAGAAGACACCCAATCAAAAACAAGCATTATTTAGATACGTCTATTCAATCTGCGAGTTTAGCGAGTCAAATGCTATTTCAAACTTAAACATGATAAACTGATCCTGAGTGTTATCATCACAACGTTTCGGCCGCTGTAACCTCCTGCCTTTTTCAGGTGTGTCTTTTCGAACTTCAGTAAGTCGCAATTCTTCGCATCGCTCGCACCATAAACCTTCAGATGACTATAACTAAGAACTGAATTTTACTTAGTACTATATCCACTGCGCCACGGGTCCTTGCGAAGACTTCTCCCAGTCATGGCTGACGGAACGAGAACATGCTAGCCCCATGGATTATATAAAGAGTTCTGTACGAAATTCCGTCCAGATTCCCGAGTTCGACAGAAATATTCCCGAGTTCGAAAAGATACACCTGAAGAAGGCTGGAGGTTACAGCGGCCGAAACGTTGTGATGATAACATTCAAGATGATAACAGTAGTCTGAATAATCGAAATTATTCAAATTATCAATCCTCATCTCAAAAATTCAGAAACATGATAGAATGAGTTACAAACAAAGTTAACTACCAAACTAAATAATACTCTCTTCGGGGAGATTCGCCACATGATTGAGAACAACACTTCCGCTCAGTCGGCGGTTGTTCCGCTGTGTCAAAACATGCTTGGATAAGCAGATTTGACAGAAGTACGTATTATTTTTGAAGGAAGGATTCGCCGTCCTTCCACATACCCCACCTTATATTTCTAAATGGTCACCGATCTGGTACTGGCCAGGCTCCACGTCGCTCTCATAGAAATACGTGGGTGCATCTAAAAATGCTGTTTCAAATTTAAGCGTGACAGACCAGGGCAAAATGCCATTTCAAACTTAAACGTGACAGAAAAGCGAGAATAAAATTTCAAACTTAAGCTTGATAGACCAACGAACGGATAGAGCCACTTTTAGATATTCTTAGACGCAACAAATGTGTTTAGTGATAAAAATACTATTTCAGTAAAAGTACAGAATAGTTAACAACCAATGAATCGTAACCTGCCCAAAACAACACATAATGTACATCAAATGCATTAAAATGAAATTTTCTACATAATTCGCCCAGTTTTAGCGTTTATACCACTTTATATTTCATCCTTTTTTTCTTTAAAATCTTTCTTTTCGACAATCGACATTTAATGGCAGTTAATAACAGTATGCATGGCGATCATTAAGTGTACTTTTGATTGTCGAGAAGACACATTTTAAAGATGAAAAAGTACAAAATAAGAGTGTTATAAACGTTAAAACTAGGCGGATTAGGTAGAGAATTTCATTCTAATGCGTATGATATAAATTATGTTGTTGTTATTTGGTTACAAGTTATCAAGTGTTAATTATCTGTACTTTTACCTCTATTTAAAACTGTAGCGTAACAGACCGAGGAAAATGCCATTCGAAACTGAAGCGTGACATACCAACAACCCCTCATAAAGATGTGTTGATGGATTTAAAAACGAAAAGAAGTGACGAGACAAAAAAAAATGAATGAGAAACTAAGGAAGTTTTCAATTTGAAAGAGAGAGACTATCATTTGCTTCCAAATTTCGCCAGGTTTCGTGTGAATGTGAAAACGAAAAACGCTGACGTTTTCATATTAAGATCACGCGGGAAAGATATTATTTCCACGAGATTTGATTACCAAAATGGCTGCGCAAGTTTGTCATATAAACCATAATTATGATGAACGCACTCTGGCATATTTTCGTGTATACAGATGAATATACGATGACGAGGCTGTCTTAAAATGTATGCAGGCACACATGCACAGGCTATCGCCGTCATTTGAAAGATTGGTTATGTCAGATTGTGTACACAGATACATTATAGTAATCTTTCTCTTTCTCTCTACACCCCCCATATATATATATATATATATATATATATATATATATATATATATATATATATATATATATATATATATATATATATAGTACTTCACAGACAGCTGTGCGGCTAGACGTAATCAACCCCGGAATTCTGAACCCGGAGTCCAAGTCACTTTCAACCGTAACCACTGGTGTCGGATGTCATGTCATCTGAGTTAACAAACCGCCACTAAGGGTATCGTTTTTTAAATGAATTTATTCTGCGTTTGTATACGTCTATTTACCATATTGGTAACCGAGAGGATCAATTCCTTTACGGAAGAATATATATAGGGAAGCGTACATATATATATATATATATATATATATAGATAACTGTTTCGTCGTTTTATGTAGCTGTTAGGCAAAACGTTGGGTACTGTGGGCAATATTTAGCTAGATTTAGTTTTATGCATTTCATGCAAAGGGGGTAAAGTGGGGGTGGTGGTGGAAGCCATTCATAGTAGAAAATTCAGATATCTCCGCTTTTTGTGAAAATCTCACAATGGGTATTCGACCTTCATTTAATATTCCCGACATTTTGATTAATATGGAATATTTTCAGGGTGTTTATGGGGCATTATATGGGCACAACTTCCCAGTTAAAAATTCAAATATTTCAGATTTGCATTAAATGTAATCCATAGTCATTAGACAGCAATTAAATAAAATTCCGTGGATTTAAATTTCTCTTTAAGACCCCTTAAGCTTAAGGCTTAAACTTTAGACATTTTCTAGAATCAAAATCATGTAATGGATTTTTATCAGAATTGGAACAAAGATTCTAGACACAAGGTTTAGCAGCGTTATATGTTAATTTTAATCTGTAGACAGCCACTAAAGTAGGGCAAAACTGTTATATTCGGGAAATTAGAACAGATCTTCCTGCTGAGGGCAGATGGCAGATGAGGGCAGATGGTGCGTGAAGTGCTGTGAGGAGTGGCGAGAGGAGAAACCAGCAGTTGAAGGAGAGCAGAGAGAGAATTAAAGGTAGAAGGCTGTAACAGAGCTCTACGAACCAGGTGCAACTTACATCTCTGACCACTGCAACAGAGCCTGCCGATCCACGATAGGCCTGCACAGTCACAGCAAATGCTGCAATTCAGCAACGGGCTAATCTGAGGCGCAGAACTCATTTGTCTCCTGAGACAGACGGATGCCAACAAATATAAGTATATAATATAAAACAGTAATCTTTCTCTTTCTCTCTCTCTCTCTCTCTCTCTCTCTCTCTCTCTCTCTCTCTCTCGATAGATAGATAGATAGATAGATAGATAGATTGATTGATTGATTGATTGAGTGTAGTTCCTATCTGTTTGTCGTTTTATTTGTTTCTTTTCTAAACCTCTAATTTGTAAATGGAATTTTCCAATCTCTGGTTGATTTTAACCTTACGTGGAAAATACGTCTCTGAACATTATTTTTTCATACCCGCATCTAAATATCGCTACAGTAGTATACTAAGTTTTAAGTTTGTTTTAGTCTTGTGTCATTTAATGTCAAAAAAGACGCAAATTAAATTATCCATTGCTGAAACGTGTACTTAGTTGTTAAGATCGGCGGATGTACACGACACACACCAATTCTATTTTGTTGTTGTTATTTTTCGAATTACTGCCGATTAAGGACACGTTTTTCAGATTATTAACATAAATTTGGACAAATAAGATTCTTAAATTTTTAGCAAAGGGTTCAGTTATTAGTGTAAATTTAGCGTAAAATAAAAACTTTGCTTGATGTTTCGAGTGCGTCCCGCATTTCGCTTAAAATCCTTTTTTTTTCTGAAATATAGAATTTTATGTTCGAAATTTTATTTCCAAAGTTTTTTTCCCGAAATTTCGAAGTTTTTTTCCAAAATTTCGAA
Source organism: Sepiola atlantica (assembly GCA_963556195.1). Lineage (NCBI taxonomy): Eukaryota > Metazoa > Mollusca > Cephalopoda > Sepiida > Sepiolidae > Sepiola > Sepiola atlantica. The sequence goes on from OY744520.1 coordinate 11,359,304, forward strand.
AAGTTTTCCCCTAAAATTTCGAAAGGTTTTCCCCATAAAATGTTGATGTTTCGATCAGTTTATATAAAACACAAAACAAACTGAGTCACTTGCGCCAATAATTTAAGATTTTTCTAAGATTGTATAATAGTATATACATTTCTGGCTTTTCTAAGAAAATTGTAACTAAACCGGGAACTATCAGTTTCTGGATGGATCATTGTACGTGAAACTTAAATTGAAAACTTAACTTCACGCATAAACATCAGACAACTACATTTTAGAATATTTTTTTATCATGTGAAATTTTGGTGTTTGGTTGGTAGTATTTATAAGAATTTAAACAGTAATCAGTAAAAAATCAGAATTTGAGTTGATGCGTCATAGAGTAGGGATGAGCAATGAGAGTGAAAGTTGTTTTTAATAAAAATGTTATGGTCATGGTGTTATTTGATATATTCCAATGTTGGGATTTGATTTGGTTTAAGTGTAAAAATGAATTGCCCATAATGAAAGGAATAAATGGAAAATTCGGGGCGATTGTCAATGCCTAAATTGTAAACTGGAGTTTGGTTAGTATGTCACGCTTAAGTTTGAAATTGCACTTTCATTGGTCTTTCACGCTTAAGTTTGAAATTGCACTTTCATTGGTCTTTCACGCTTAAGTTTAAAATTGCACTTTCCTCGGTCTGTCACGCTTAAATTTAAAATAGCATGTTTATTCACGCTTAAATTTAAAATAGCATGTTTATTCTTAAAAGCGCAGATTAAATTGCCGCATCTACGAATATCTGCCCATATACTTCATCTCATCTCAACTTCGTTTGCGCCGAACGCGGAATTATCACCTTTCAAAAATATCTAAATGTTTTTGTTAATTGATTCCCGTGCATCCGGCTTTTAGGGTAAACCGAGAAACATGATTAATGTCGTGTCTGGGGTTCGTTACAAGTGAGTGAACCAAGAAATTAAACGATTAGTCAATTTGTCGGGAATGACGAAACTTTAGCTCAGATTCAGACGAGACGACGTGAATTCGGTGTACCAGACACAATAACTGGAAGCAAAGATTCGAAATCTGCATTCAACACGGTATGTGAATTTATTCAATCCTACGTTTTTTTTTTCTTTCGAATGATGTGAATTGATCAATAACATGGAAATAAACAAGACATAATTTACATGCAAACGTTAGAAACGGAAACTAATGTTTTGTCTAAAATTTGAATTTTGAAAAAACGGACTTTCGAGTTATTTGCTCAACATGAAAGCAAGAAGGTTGAATATTTGATTTGATTTGATTTTGACAAGCAAAGTGTTTTTCTAAAACAAAAAAAAAAAAAAAAAAAAAAAAAAAAAAACTCCACCGTCACGTAAAGAATTAAAACTAAAACGACGAACTTATTTCAAAACGAAATTTTGAACCGAGCCGGAAAAGGCAAGATAAATAAATAAAAACATGCCCGTCGATTTTTCCTTCTCGTAAAACCAGAAAGAAAGTAAATATGTATTTTTTCTTTTCACTAAGTTGTTCCAAACCTACTTCGTTAGTAAAAACTACGAATTACATTAATTAAAAGGAATATATATATGTATATATATATATATATAGGTACCAAAAACATTTTAGTATGTTAGTGTTGGATATTCACTCGCCTTCACTTCATTGATTCTAACCAATTCGTTGACGAGGTGGCAACGCTTTTTGAAATGCTAAAAAAAACAAAAACAAAAAAAAAACAATAACATTGAAAAAAAAATATGCTATTTAAAAGTTGATGCTTAAATGCTATAAGGATCTCTAGGCAATACTTAAACTAGAATTCGTTGACAAGGTGGCAACGCTTTTTGAAATACTACTCTTTGAATTGAATGTGTGATCTCTCTGCTGTGCTACTAAAGTTTTGTTTCCAGTTAGAGTTCCCTGCACATCTTCAGTCTGCAATCTTGATTTTCTATTGTCTCTGTTTTGTTCCACTGCCTTTTCTCTGTAACTATGAGTGCTGATACCCCAGACTTAAACTCGAGTGAGTCGGTTTGCCTGCACCCTGATCCGTTGGAGAATGATTTGCCAACTGCAAAATCCGAAGTTGAAAATCTAATTGTGGAACTCTGTGTCAATGCCCCAAGTGACTCTGTAAAATTTTGCCTCCACATATACCAGTATGAAAAGAGTCTAATTCAGCTTGAAAGGGAGTTCGAGCGAGAAAAACTTCAGTCATTGCGCGATACCGCACTATTTCTACAAATTCCAAATAATGATATCAAAACCAAAAAATCCCTTGCTCACTTGATCATACGCCGTATTCAGAATTTGCTCCCTGAAAACTGTCCCTTGTGCCATGAACGCTATCAGATTGGGTTGTCCGAAATTCCCCTCCTAGAGTGTTCTATTTGTGGACAGGGGGTACATAGGAAGTGTTGGGTACAACTGGCGGGTAACGTGAATAACACAGAATATGATGGGCTGAGTCCAGATAAATTTAAACTGTTATGCAATCCCCTCTGTCTGTCCTCTTTGTACTACATATGTCATGTATGTAAGGATAGTACAATTCCAAATGAGGAGTCAGGGAACAGGAAAACTAAATTAAAATCAAAATCAAAAGAAACAGGTGCGAAGCCTAAAGTGACTTTTAAATTATCCCAAGAACCGCTTCCTTCTCCTGACACAGATGTCTCCAAGTGCGAGTTGAATGTCACTGAACCTGTTTCAGCCACTATACCTGTTTCAGCCACCGAGACTGAATCTGTTCCACCCACTGTAAACAATCACCTTCCTTCCAATGGCGCGCCCCCACCTGAGGCCCTCATTACTACCACTGTCAATGAACAGTCAGTCACTGATGATTCAGACAGGAACGAGCGGCCAAAGGAAAACGTATCAATTTGTCGTTTCTTCAGAAATGGGAACTGTAAACATGGTATTAAAGGAAGAGAATGTAAATTTAAACACCCCAAGGTCTGCCCGAAATATGCAAAGTATGCGACACGCCAACCAAGGGGCTGTAACCTTGGGAAAGCATGTAAAGATTTTCACCCGAAAATGTGCAAGGATTCTCTGAGAAGAGGAGAGTGTCTGAACGAATCATGCACTTACAACCATGTTAAGGGTACTAGACGCCAACCAATCTCGACTAGGAATGAACAAGCAAGGGAAATTTCACAGCGCAACTCCGTCCCAACCACGAGTCAGGAGTCAGTTGAGAATTCGTCCCCAGTTATATCCACACCTCGAGAGAATGGAAGAGATACGTGCAATTTTTTAGAAGTGATCCGCCTATTGAAGGCGGAAATCCTCCACACTTTGGACCAGAGGATATTGTTGGTGTCGAATCAAATCAACGCACTACACAACCAACAACAAGATGTGCCAACTCCTCGAATGCCAATGCAATTCACGTGGCAACAGCCAGCCGAAGTTCCCAATCAAATCCATCAACCAATGTTTATGATTCCGAACCAACAACTCACTCGGCCCAGAATAAATCTGGTGGACTATCAAGAATTCCCTCGACCCAGAATGAATTTGGTGAATCCAGTTCACCACTCTTAAATAACTTTGCTTTTGTAAATATTCAAGGTCTTTGTCCTCAGACCGTTCCAAGCAAAGTACCGTTTATCAAAAATGAACTTAACAGTGACAATTCTCTTTTTATTGGCTTATCGGAAACTTGGTTAAATTCGCACAGAGATGCCGAACTTGAAATAGAAGGTTTTACACTCTTCCGATGCGACACATCAAGAAAAGCCAAAACACGTGGAAGGCACACCGGCGGTGTTGCTCTTTATGTCCGTGATGATATTGGATGTTCCTGTAATGTAATTTTTTCTCATGCGTCTGAATGTGTGCAGATGTTATGCCTTTACTCCTCCTATGAAGATTTAGCCATTCTTGTTACTTATAGACAACATGATGACAGCTACCATGGACACCCATCCACACCAAATGATTTTAGTTCTCCTCTTAATAAAGTCAAACATATATTATCAACAATAAACCCTGCTCCAGATATCATTGTCGGTGGAGATTTTAATCTCCCTCACGTATCTTGGCCTGATGGACAGGCTATTCCAGGAGCATCAAATGCTGAGCGATTGATGATAAATTCACTGAACGAATTCTGCAATGAGCTTTTTTTGTCACAGCATGTGCTGTCTCCCACGCACAAAGATGGGAATATCCTTGATCTTGTTTTCACCAATAATTCTGATTTGATTCATGAGAGCATCAATGTACCCTTACTGCAAAGCACATCTCACCACAGTCTCATCCAGCTTCAAACAACATATAAAGTTAAATATAAAAGTGAGGTATTGAATAATCGTGCACCAAGAACAATGTTCAATGCACTAAACTTTTTCAGCGAGGAAGTCGATTGGACTGCTCTTTCAGAGGAACTAAGCCATGCTGATTGGGAAGACTCATTAAGAGACATGGGTGCATCTGCAATGCTGGACACTTTTTATTTAATTGTCTACACTGCCTGCTGCAAGCATGTGCCATTGCGTAAATCAGAATGCGAGAAAAGAACGCCCAAGGTGGTAAGATACCGTCACTCACTTTCTAAAAGAAGACGGAAGATAAAAAAGCGTCTTTTGAAAGTGTCATCGCCTGCTGTTATTTCCAAACTGTCCAAGGAATGTTTGGATATTGAAAGGAAACTGCAGAAGTCTTTTGCTGACTCTAACGCTTTTATGGAGGGAAAGGCTGTCAACTCCATTAAAAGTAATTCAAAATATTTCTTTTCATATGTCAAGAAAAAGTCCAAAGTCAAGACAAAAGTTGGTCCATTGGTGGACCAGAATGGTGTTCTTACTGGTAACAGTACTGAGATGGCAGAAATTTTGTCAAAACAATACACAGACGTTTTTAGCAAACCAATGCAAAGCAGTCAAGCTTCACATAATCGCACTTTTGATATAAGTTCTATACTGTCAACTGTTACTCTAACTGCAGCCGATTTTGAGCTTGCAATTGATGAACTCTCTCCGTCAGCTGCTGCGGGTCCTGACGGCTTTCCTGCATTACTACTGAAAAACTGCAGGGCCCATTTGGTCCATGCTCTCGTATTTCTATGGACGAAAAGTCTTGAAGAAGAGGTCGTTCCAAGCAAACTAAAGAATTCTCTTATTACACCCATTCACAAAGGTGGAAGCAAGTCGGTGGCTGCCAATTATAGACCAATAGCTTTGACCTCCCACCTCATTAAACTTTTTGAGAAAGTCATACGGAAACACATAGTTAGACACATGAATGAAAATAACCTGTTCAATGACAGTCAGCATGGGATGAGATCTGGAAGATCTTGTTTAAGTCAACTCCTTGAGCAGTTTGACACCATTCTATCAATTCTTGATGATGGCGCTAATGCAGATGTTGTCTACTTAGATTTTGCCAAAGCTTTTGACAAAGTTGACCACAAAATAGTTCTGCAGAAAATATTTGATCTTGGCATTCGTGGAAGCATCTTCAAATGGATCGAATCCTTCCTGAGTAATCGCCTCCAAACAGTTATGGTTGATGGTGCAACCTCGAAGCCACAACCTGTCATTTCTGGAGTTCCCCAGGGAAGTGTATTGGGACCCATAATCTTCCTAATCTTTATTGGGGACATTGATGAAGATATCGCCATGTCAATAGTCAGGTCATTCGCCGATGATACAAGGGCCACAAAATCCGTTCGGTCTCCCGAGGATGCTGTGTTGTTTCAAAAGGATCTCGATCAGATCTACAAATGGACGGAGGACAATAACATGGAGCTAAATGACGTGAAATTTGAGCTTCTCCGCTATGGTAATAACGACCAGCTAAAAAGCGAGATATCATACCACACTCCGTCAGGAAAAATGATAAACATAAAGCAAGAAGTAAAGGACCTCGGTGTATCTATGTCTAGTGATTGTCTTTTTAGCAATCAAATAAACAAAGTTGTGGAAAAAGCCAAGAACCTCATTGCCTGGATCCTGAGGACATTTAAAACCAGAGAATATCGTGCAATGGTCACGCTGTATAAATCCTTGGTCATTCCAGTTTTGGAATACTGTTCTGTCTTGTGGAACCCAAGTAGCCCTAGGCTCATCCAAAAGCTTGAAGCCATTCAGTGGTCCTTTCTACGGAAAATTCAAGCTGATCGGAACTACTGGTCATGTCTGAAGAAGACAAAAATGTTCTCGCTGCAAAGACGACGTGAAAGGTACCGGATAATTTACATCTGGAAGATATTGGAAGGAAAGGTACCGAACATTAATGGCCACATTCAAGCCCGAGACAATGAACGCCGCGGGAGGCACTGTATTGTTCCCTCGCTAAAAACTGGTGGGAAAATACGAACCATTTTTGAAACGAGCTCACCTGTACAGGGGTCACAACTCTTCAATGCCATGCCTAGGTGTATTCGGGATATAAAAAATGCTGCTGTGGAACAATTTAAGCGCTCTCTTGATGCCTACCTCGCTAATATCCCGGACCAACCCCAAATTGTCGGATACACGGCGTGCAGGCAAGCCGACACCAATTCTATCGTGCACATGCAAGCACATGCTGGTGCGGTTCCTTTGTCTCACAGGATCCTCACATCAGCCAGGGCGAGTTGAACAACCAGCAAGCCTGAACACGCCTGTTCGAAGCACCAGACAAAAAAAAAAAAAAAAAAAAAAAAAAAAAAAAAATAACCAATAGAAAAAGATGTGAAAAAACACAACAAATAATCAACAAATAACTGATACCAAAGGCAATAAAGTTACTATTCTAATTATCTGCCTATTTTTTTGTATTTTAAATATTTTAAATCGTTTTGATTGCGTTTTAATAATTCGTCTTAATCCGATCGCGTTACAGTTCTATTTGCAAGATGGCGTAAGTGGATGTCACCGAAGTTTGCTTCAATAAACAAATAACTGTCGCACACGCCTTAAAATTTATTTTTGTACCTAATTGAAAGGAGAATAATGCATAAAACATCTTCAGACTTCGTAGACAATGACGAATGTCAGTTTTCAATCTAACGTAATTCATGTGACTGAACTTTTTAATTGGAATTAAAAAATAAACGCTTTAAAATACTTTAAAACACACCGACAAATTACGGTGAATTAGTTAGGTAGAAAAGTAACTTTTATTGTCTTTGGTAACAGTTATTTGTTTACTATTTGTTTTTTTGCGTATCCTTTCTTTCTATTGGTTATTCTTGACAATCGCCAAAAGCGGAAAGTCAATTGATCAAATAAAAGAATTATATATTCATGAAAAATTTAAAAATGGTTACTTTATGTTTTTCGCTTTTACTATTAAAGACAGAAAACTTTAAAAAATAACTTAATGACGATTTAAAAGAAATATGAATCTATTTGTTTTGTATAATTTATAAAGCTTTTGTAATTTATAAAGCTTTTGTAATTTATAAAGCTTTTGTATAGTTTATAAAGCTTTTGTAAATTAAAAAGCTTTTGTGAATTAAAAAGCTTAGAATTTCTTTATTCTGAGAGTATGATATCATCATGAACAGAACTACATGCACCGGCCCAGAGAGTATTGATTTACTCCTCTCCAGGAGTTAGGCACAAGGCCAGTTTTTATCCTACTCCCACAAGTAAGATGTGACCCAAGGTCGGGTCGGGAAAGTGGGGTTTGAAAAGCCAGCGCCCGAGAAGTGAGCACTCTGGCCATTTAAAAATTGCCTGGGCAGCCCCGTCGGCATTCCCCGGTAGGGGCGCCTCAGACAGTAAGCAATGAACTTACTCCTCCCCAAAGAGGGGAGGCAAAGCCTGGGGGTGGACCTCCTAGAACTGCACAGGACAGACCCATTGACCGGCGTAAGTCAAGCCCCAGAGGACAAGACAATACCAGTATGGTAGGTAATGTCTGAGTAGATGATATCATGACGAGAACGAACGCCCCCCCCACGAAAAAAAGGAGGAGTTAATGCCTGGGAGCATGATATCATGACAACAGAATAGAGAGTACACTACGCCCCCCACACACAAGGTAATTCTGGGAGGATGGTGTAGTAAGGAACAAACGTATACTATACTGCCCTCTTTCAAATAGGAGGAATGTATTATGACGAATGAAAATATACTACACAGAATTAAATAAGCATGAACCGTTTTCATGTTAATATAATTTGGCATATTATTTATTTAGATGACATTCAAAACAATGGAAAGTTTCGTTCTCTATGGAAAACTCCGAAAGAAAATTGGGCTGAAAAATATAGTCGCCATTTTTATTAGTAAATAGAAATATGCTAACCAAGGAAGAACGATAAGTTTCTTTCATAATTTTCTAGTTAAAAAAAAAATGTTCATAAACTTCAATTATAGTTCTTCCTTAGCTAGCCTTTCTCGACTTGTTTAGATGGCGACTATATTTTTCCGGTCTAATTTTTATTTCGCCGTTTCACATGTACAGTGAAACTTGGCATACGAAACAACACATAAAAAACCCTAAGTTATTGGTTTTTTTTTTACTAAAACATAATTTAAATTAAAAAAAATATATAAATTGTTTATAAGTCATGAGGAAACTTATTTCACTCTAAATAATTTACGTGACTGAAATAGGAATTAACCTACAAAAAGAAAAGCGATCACTGTTTATTTTAATAATTAGTAAGTTATTAGGGGGATATTTATAACATTATTTATTAAGAAGTGAAAGAAAACTTAAAATAAAAAAATACAATTTAAAAAGAAAATTCAATTTTATTGGTTTGCATTTTAGTTGAAAACACGTTTTAATTTCAGACTATGTATATTTATAATTTTTCAGGAAAAAATTGAGCGCTTACAGAGGACGTGATTCCTGGGAGGACTGTAATATCAGTTCTCCATATCTCAGCGACATTTGACGAAAGTTTCATGTAAATTATATTTCTTGAAAATGAAATTCTAAAAGTTTTATAACTCTATCCATTTTTAAAACAAAATCTCTTAAATTTTTTTAATTAATATTCCAGACAAAAATACTATAGATAAAAGTGTTACGTGTATAGAAGAAAATTTGGCAATGTAATCTCATCTCATTTCTCTCCATGCAACACATATACTCAACCCCCACTGACAAGATTTTACTTCCATACATATCACATTGTACACACATGCTTGATAGACTTTTCAGTGGTAACGCTCTGCTGGTTAGTAATAGCAGAAATTCCATGAAATTACTTCAACCACTCCTAATTCTTGCAATCACACTAACACCTGCTCCACCCTGTGCTCCAATGGTATATAAATACAAACAAGGGAGGTTATTCTGTATAAATTCTAACGAATGCTAGCAGTTGACTGGTATTTTAGTAATGTAAACACGGCGACAACTGCTTTTTACCAAATAAATCTAATAATAGAAATTGTAGGTAAGATGGGAGCGAACATTTATAGAGGAATTTTTTGAAAACGATAGAACACCGCTCTATAAATTCAACAAACTATTCTTTTTATAAAATATTTCCCGTTAAAGTGAACATTTACACATATACAGAATTTCTATGTTAAATGATCTACTGTCTGATGTCTGTAACACATTCTAATTAAAATGTAAATAAAATACCTCACTTGGGTAAGGACATGTCCGGTTTACGATAATGTTATTTCCGTGTGGGCAGATGTTTCTGTGTTGGGGTTTTGTATAAAATAATATTTTTGAAATCACTTAAATCATTGGGTTTTCGTTAAATTACTCAAAACACCTATCACTATAACTCATTTCTGGTGTTCTTAAACCTAGCCGAATAAAAGCTTAATAAAATAAATTTTCTTATGTTACTATCGAGAGAGAGAGAGAGAGAGAGAGAGAGAGAGAGAGAGAGAGAGAGAGAGGAAGACACAGTGAGAGGTTTGAAGAGACACGGCTATGTGTGACCAAACAAAATGTACGAGATAATGTTAGTCGACCAATAACGCAGTATTGTTTTTGTTTTGTCTTTTAAACAGAAACTGTCAGTGTTATTTAATGACGAAACACAATACAACACAATATATGTTGTAAACGATTTAATGTATACGATTCATTAAACATAAATTGATATTTTGCCAATATATATTGTATTGGCCTCGTTTTAGTGTCTATATTGAAGCAAGAGTTGTGCAATCCCTGACTGCATCTGTGGAATATCGGATCGGATGTGCCGGAAACATCACCTGTCAGAAATGAAATATACTTGACATAGACACGCACCCGGCCAGAGGAAATAAAATGCGAATGATGTCCGGGAGAAACAAAAGACGTTTGATTGTCGGAAATAAAATAATTGTTGATTCATTAAAAATTACATGCAACGGTTATCCTTATCCACAACGGTTAGCCACTAGATAAACACACTAATAGGCCTTATCCTATGTCTGTCACATTAATAAAGAAATGCTCTGCTGATCTAGCCATGCTCTTTCCAAACTCTACAACAAATGCCTTGCCGAATCTTGCTTCCCGGATAGCTGGAAAATTGTCTCTGTGGTACCAATGTTCAAGAACTCTGATAAAAGAATTGATCCATTTAATTATCGCCCATCAGTAACCTCGCTCTCTTCGCTAAAATCTTTGAATGGTTAATCAATCTAACGATACTCTACCGCCTCGTAGATGCTAAATTTCTTTTTGACCAACAGTATGGATTTAGGACGGCCCGTTCTACCGGGGGATCGTAATGATCATCTACTAACGCATATACCATGCGCTGAACAAGCAGGTGAAGTTAGGGTGGCAATCCTTGATATGTCAAAAGTCTTTGATAAGGTCTGGCATTAAGGACTTCTGATTAAAATTAAATCATGTGGTATTACTGGAAGAATATTTAATATAAGATCCTTTTTAGTAGCCAAAAGAAAAAAACACGCTGTGCTCGATCGCCGTACATCCAAACAACATGATATTAATGCGGGTGTGCCCAGGGGTTGGTCCTTTGACCTTTATGTTACTGATATTTATAAACGACTTTCGTGATGAAATTGTGTCCGAAATTGGTATATTTGCTAATGTCACCACGCTCTACTCCATGCATGTGTGGGGAAAGAACGAACACATATCTAACGTAATGTCTGAATCCCTAGAAAAGGTATGCAGTAGAATAGGGATGTAAGTGGATGATAACATTTAATGCTATTAAGACAAAGCTCCTTCCCTTTTAACAATTATAAGAAACCTTTGCAATCACCGATTGCAATGGCTAATAGTACCCTACGTGATAGGTCATTATTTAAACTCCTCAGCCATTCATAGGAACATGAATAGGAAAAAATACGCAGAAGACATTGCCGAAGCTGCTGCAAGGAAAGAGGGTTCTATTACCGCGCTAGTAAACTTCTCACACCGGCCAGTACAAAGCCACCATTTGCCCATGCATGGAGTAGTGTTGCAACATCTGAGCTCGAACATCAACCACTAGTCTCTCCCTATTAGACAAGGTCTATAAAAGAGCCTCCAATCTAATTGGTCCTATACTGTCAACCAAGATCCAACCGCTGCTAAATCGCCACAATGTTGCATCCATGTGCTTGTTTTACTAGTATTTCAATGGGAGGTGCTCCGATGAACTCACGGTATTGGTGCTCCCTAGACACAAATACCCTCGACCAACACGACAAGCAGCAAAACCCAACCCCTTCACTGTAGATGCCCTAGATCCCGGAATGCTTTCTATTCTAAGAGTTTCTTCCATCAAACTGCTACTCATTGGAAGTCCCTCCTTGCACCCTGTTTCCCTTACTGTACAAACATGCAGGCATTTAAATGTAATGTGAACAAACCTCTCGCTGCTCAACCCTCTACTTAGGATGTCCCTGTAGGGATGGTACCTAATTCACAGTAGCCACATTATGTCTCAGTTGCAATGTGCTTTGTTTAGGGTGAATAAAAGTATAAAAAAGAAAGAAAAAGAGAATGATCACGTGTGAACACAAAGGTGCTTGTTAAGATATACTTAGATTTACGTTAGTTATAGTCAAACAGGGTGGAATACAAAAGTTTTCGAACCCTTGTTTCCATGATTAACCTTAGCTTAATAAAAACGTCCAGACGGTGAACCATGTAAGTATTTACTTGTTCATGGAAATTAAGAAAATACTAAAATACAATGTGAGTTGAATCGTCTACATCGTTCGTTGCTCAAGAACAACTACCGGTTTTGAAGGAATGGAATTCAAAATGGCTGCTTGATCGCACGTGGAATGTCGAGTTAAAAACATTCACAAGACAAATACAAAAGAATACATAATGCACAGAGGAGGGAGTAGAAGGATTGCATAAAGATTACTGGTCGGATTTCCTAAAAAACTTTGTAGAATAAACTGTCGTACATTTTTAATCTAGATCAAAGATTTGTATATTTTCCGTAACATTTTTTTGAGTTTAAAATGGCGATTAAATGTCACAGTTTAAAATGGCGATTAAATGTCACAGTTTAAAATGGCGATTAAATGTCACAGTTTAAAATGGCGATTAAATGTCACAGTTTAAAATGGCGATTAAATGTCACAGTTTAAAATGGCGATTAAATGTCACAGTTTAAAATGGCGATTAAATGTTATTTTACTGTTGGATTAAGCTTGATTTAATTCAATAAACAATTACGAGTTCAGCTCTGGCGAGGGTATGCACTATACTGAGTGCCTGTTTAGGTTTATGTATTGATTTTAGTAGATTCAAATACGTAATTGTTAACAAGAGAAGAACAAACGAACATGCAGCCGATAACTAACATGCGTTGTTTTCCGTTGTATAATTTACACTTTCAGACATTTACACTTTTAGACATTTACACCTTACTGTGTATCATGCACAGATCTGGCAGATAATTATAATGAAAAAGAAGGACGAAAATGGTTTTCTCTTAATTTTAAGCAATTATTTTTTTCGAGTCACACAAGAAAGATGTTAATTTGCTGACCAGTTTGTAAGTGTTATTATTGATATCTATATCAATAAAATTTGTGACTAATTTTCGTGTGCCTGCATGTGTGTGTGTTTCTCGCCTTTACGGGACTTACACATGATTTATTTAGTATTTACTATTAATGGATTATTTATTCAAATAAAAAATGCAACAATGACTAAAAAGAACTTTAAAAAGCTATATTTAAAAAAAAAAAATTAAATTGAAAAATTAATTCCGCCACAATGCATTTCTGTATCTTTAGAAAATACGTCAGTCATTATAATTTTTGAAAATAGTTTACAAAGATTTAATTACTTCCATTCACAGAAACATGAA